>OX387190.1:6633022-7233022 GCA_947561395.2 Buxus sempervirens | reverse complement strand
GAAGTTGGGAGCAAAAAGGTGGGAGGATCTAAAGAAGAGAATTCTTAAGAAAAAGCAAAGAGGGAAGTGAGAGAAAAAGGTAGAAGGAAGTTGTGCAAGAGAAAGGAGGGAACATCTGGAGTTGAGCACATCAGTTTCCGTGAAATCGACTCCATACCAGGTTTTTATATTATTTTGTTTATTGATTCTTTAATCAAATATTTTTTTATGTTGTTAAATTGTCAAATGAAAATAATACAAAGCATGCACTATTATGGCCGAATTTGAATTTTTCAGTGTTGTTAAATTGACAAATGAAAGTATACAAAGCATGTATCTTATCCGGCCGAATCTGTTGAACGAATGGATATGTGGATTGAATTTTGAGAATTTGATAAACTAGGGTGCCTAATTTGTTATTCTGAAAAGTTAAAGGATTTAAAAAAGCTTATTTTATTTCATGTTTTAGTCCTTTAAAACCTTTTTAATAACTCTAGCTTTCATTTGTTATTTCTTTTATTTCTTTCATGTTATTTCTTTAATTTTGTTTTCTTAATTTCCTTTTAGATAAATGCATAACTAACATGCTTAATTTTTCTTAATTTCTTAATTATTTTTAGATAATATGCTTAATTAACATACTTAATTATAACAATCAGATTTTTTATTCTTTTCTTAATTTTTTAGATAATATGCCTAAACTAACATATATTTTTTTTCTTAATTATTTTTTAGATCATATGCTTAAACATTTGTCACTTTTATAACACCTCTCCTTGCCTCCAAATCCTTGGAAATAAGAGTAAAAAAAAATGGAAAATAAAGTGTAATTTTCAATGACCAAATATGATTGAGTTTTTTTTACCCATGCTTTGTGTAAATAAATTATCATAAGAAAAAAAAAGAAAAAAACATAAGAAAACAATAAAAATAAAATAAAAAATTAAATGATGTGGCTAGGTTAAATAAAAAATAATAATAAAAATAAATAAATATATATATATTTTTTGAAATAACCAAATACATTGCCCCCATGTTGAAATATTTGATTTAGATTTCTTTATTTTTGATTTTTTTTATATGTATTATATTTTGTATAGGATGTAGCATAGCAATCTCCATTCCTCCAATGTTTGTACACATGTGATCATAAAAAAAATAACAAATATATAAAATATAAAAGATAGAAAAAAATTTAAATAATAGTAAATCAGCCCAAATATTATCCAACTAATTTAAGGGAACCCGCTTCGTGGGGCAACCCAGGGTGTTCAAGGACTTCCCCGGGTTGTAATTGGGTCACTTATTCGGAATCACTGGTACATACCAAAAATCAACAAGGTGTCTACTTGCACCATTTCAGGTAGTGGCGACTCCATAAAACATGTAAATCAACAAGGTGTCTACCTTGTTCAAGATTGGAAATGGGAACCGAATAATTTATGATTCTGGCCTTTCTAGGGATGCTAAAGTTGCTGCGATTATAGGTGATAATCAATGGGAACTACCAGCCGTCTCTTATGATCTGATGGAGGTGAGACACAAGCTCCATAATGCCATGCAGCCTGATCTTACGAAAGAGGACCAAGTTCTATGGTTGCCTTCCTCATCAGGTCAGTTTACTATGAAAGCTACTTACAATGCCCTTCGTGTGCATGTGCATAAGGTGGCATGGTGGGATCTAGTATGGTTTGAGGGCAATGTCCCTAGGCAGGCGTTCTGCTTATGGCTAGCTATCCACAGAAGGTTGCTCACCCAGGATCTACTTCTTGGCCTAAACATAATAAGCTCATCTCAATGCCCGTTGTGTAGGATGCACAGTGAGAATGTTGACCACCTGTTTTTCGGGTGCTTCTATTCCCATCACATATGGGAAGAGACGATGAAACAGAATTGCATTACATGGACTCCAGCCTCATGGAGTAATACTATTGATTGGGCTACAAAGAGGTTCCAGAGGAGAAGGATGGTTGATAAAATAAGGAAAGCTTCTATGGCAGGTGCGGTTTACCATCTATGGAGGGAGCAGAATCAAAGGATATTCCAAAACAACGCATTGCCACCCCAAGAGTTGGATAAATCTTTGACTATGGACATTAGGCTCAAATTTTCATGGGAGGAGAGGGACGACAATGGATGCCAAGATACCACCCGTGTATGTCAGAATTGGGGTATAATGCCTACAGCTCGGTAGAGGGGTTATTCCATCCTATGTGATTTATGTGGGGTCTCTAGTGGACGTCATTCTGTCTTGATATCTTGGTCATGTTGGTATGTCGGTAGTGGCATGGTGGGGTCTTCCCCGTCGTTTTTGGGATCCTTATTGTTCATATCTTACTTTTTAATATAATCTTTTGGACTTACCTTCCAAAAAAAAACAAGGTGTCTACCTGCACCATTTCAGGTAGTGGTGACTCCATAATACATGTAACACGTTTCTCCGCGCGCCCGAGGTGCAGACACCCCCCCCCCCCCCCCCCCCCCCCCCCCACATTCAGCATGTTAGTAACCTGAATGAGGGATGGCTATCCCCCTCCCTAACCCCTATGGTTTCCAGCCCCAAGCATGACCAATCCCCCTTTCATTGGTTGTTGAGTTTCGCTCATTTACAGCACTTTCTTTCAAAGTTGTGAAGCATGCTCCTTGCCCCAATGCCCTTCTAACATTTGCATGCACACACCTCACACCTAGAAGCATACTAGGATAACCTTGTTTATTTTTCCTTCACTAAGTCCCAAGTATGGGAACACACAAGTAGCCTTAGTTTATAGGTGGAAATGCAGTGATTTGCATGTGTTAAAAGTGTGGATAAATGTTTGGTTGTTTTATGGATTTTCATTGACTTTTGAGCTTGCTGTTTTGTGTATATTGTGAGACCAAAACAGGGACTTCATGGTCCCTGTTTAGATGTTGCATGTGGCTTAAGTAGGAGAAGGCAACCTCCTATGCCTTCTCCCCCTCTTCCTTGTTACAAAAAAAACCTTCAAGAGCAGCTATCTCCCTCCTGAAGTTGTGTGGAGCTACGTGCGTGGGGATGTTCAAACCAGGTTAAATAACAAGGACCTCATGGTTAAAGACTTGCCAAGGAACAGGAAAGTAGTGGGCGACTGGGATCTGAATTGGGGATTTGGTTTCTAGCTTTGGGAGATTTTTTTCCCAGGTTATGGTGTTATGTTTTGTGTTTGTTCTTTACCATTTGTTGTGGTGTGTTCCTATGTTTCCCTAGTGAGTTTGTTTTTTGATCCTATGATGAGGGCGTCCATCTAGGTCTGGTAGGTGGGGTGTCTTGCCCTCGTTATGAGTTTCATTGTACATCTTTCTTGTTTATATTATTTTTTGGCTTACTTTCCACAAAAAAAAACCCTCAAAGGAGACAAAGTATTGGGGTGTTCCCTACCCCCTTGAACCTACGTGGGCCTCCCCAAGGGCTCACAGAGCCTTAGCACATTCTCAAGACCCCCCCCTAAGCATGTCCCATTTGAAAAAATATGAAAAAAATGCATTTTTACAAGTTGATCCGACAACTCAGGTCGGATCAACTGAGGAAGGACTGTGTATAGCCGACCATATAGGTCGGCTACACAGTCTTTTATGTGTAGCCGACCAGCAAGGTCGGCTACATTGTTTCTTGTGTGTAGCCGACCAGCAAGGTCAGCTACATTGTTGGAATCCAATTTTTTTTTATCTCCCTTCATTTTGCTTCACTCTAATGACATTTTTAATTAAACCTAACATGCCAATAAGGCTTCCGGGTGACACTCCAATGACATTTTTAATTAAACCTAACATGCCAATAAGGTTTCCGGGTCACCCGGAAACCCAAGATGGGACTTGAACCAATGTGGTTTATTTGGATCCATTGTGGGCCTTCCAACAGGGCCCACCAAGCTTGACATACGCAATGGAATTTAAACAACTTAATTAAGCTAAGTAAGTGGGCCAAACTCGGTGAGGTCCACTAAAAGCCCGATTTGTAGCATGATGGTTTATTTAGCATGGTTTGGCCGAGACCGATGGGCTAGGGCCTATCGGGCCCGCCAAGGCCACTAACCGAACCAGATAGGGTGCAAACCCTAGCTTCCAAACTCTTGGGCTTTCAAGCCTAAGTCTGGACTACGGGCCCCAAGCCCAATGCCTAGCCCATTTTTGAGAACAAATCAAGATAAACCTAAAATCCCTTGGCAACCTTCGTGGGGCCCACCCAGGGGCCCACAAACCAATCTAGGCTCTCTTTGCATGGAAATCACTTAATCTCCAAATTGAAACATTAAATAAAATCAACTCACTAAACCCAAGCCCAAAGGGCCTCTCAGACTAGACTGAGGCCCACCAGGGGACATATGGGCTTGACCAAGCCCACCACGGAATCCGTGGGCCTTTCAACGGGGCCCACCTAATCAGACCAAGCTCACTTAATTAAATAAGATAAAATCAATTAAAGGGACCCACACCACTCAGGCGGTCCCACCAGACTTAACCAATTTTTGCATGTTGGATTAGGAATCGGGTGAGTGAAAACCGAGTTGCCTCGAACCAAGAAACCCATGGGACCCGTCATCCGACGAGGTGGACCGGGGTGTCTACGGAATTCCATAGAACGTAACCAAGACCTTGCTTAGAATCTCAAGCCGCAGACCAACCCAATAGACAAACCTAGGCACCCAGGTGTCTGCCTACACCCCATCAGGCAGTGGAGACTCCAAACCTTCCTGTTTTACCCATCCGGAGGCACGCAAATCGGTGCGCCTCACGGTGCGGCATTTTTCCGACGCGCGCACAATCTGGCGACTTTGCTAGGGACTCTCCACCCAATAGAACCCCTGGTTAGAATGAGTCAATATAAGAGGGATTTGGTTGGTTTTAGGTTAGAATGAGTCCATCTCTAGTTCGTGACCTCCTCCATCTCCATCTCCAGTTCGTGACATCCCACCTCCTTTCTTCATCTCCAGTTCGTGACCTTCTCCATATCCATCTCCTGTCCCAACCAAAATCCCTCCATTCGTGCTCTCCCTTCTATTTGTGCTGTCCTCCGCCAGTCCCACCAGTCCGTGACCATCTCCACCTCCCATCTGGTCATTTGGAAGTTCAATCTGCTTATGTTTAAGGGTGGCTGTTGGAGCAAGTTTGGAGCTCCTGCTGTTGCTCCAAGGAGATTCGTGGTTTCTTTCGTCCTGGTCACTGTTCATGAGCACGTGCATGGTGTGTTCGTGAGCAAGTGCATGATCTGGTCGTGAGCAAGGTCTGAGCGTGAGCAAGTGCAAGGTATGTTCATGAACAAGAGCAAGGTATGTTCGTGAGCAAGGTCTGTTCGTGAGCAATTGCAAGGTTTGTTCATGAGCAAGTGCAAGGTCTATTCGTGCTTAAGGGTCGTTAGTTGGCTCAAGTTCGGAGTTCCTGCTGTTGCTCCAAGGAAGTTCGTGTTGCTGTAGGCAAAGCTTGCATGCTTTGTCCCTGTTCGAACAAGGTCTGGTTATTGTTCGTGAACAAGGTTGGAGTTCGTGGTGTTTCTCGTTGCTGGTGGTGCTCGGTTCCAATTTGTGGGGCCTTCTGAAGGTGGTTGCAGGGGATGACCTTCAGGCACTCCTCGGCCATTTGGTAGTCATCGTCCTTACCGGTGGTGCTTGCAGCTGCTGTCATGGCGAATTTTTTGAATTATGAGTTCCCGCCCTTGGGCATGCCTGACACCATTGCTGCTATCCCAGTGGTTGACCTAGTGGACAAACCTGCCGACAGCAGCCTTGCTGCTAGGGAAGGGTGTACAGTAGCTGGCTTGGGTACTGGGGTTTCCATTTCGGGTAACACTTGCTATCCCAACGATAAAGCTCATGTTGACAGCAACCTTGCTGATAAGGAAGGGTACTCAGAAGCTGACCTGGGGAGTGGGCTTTCCAATTCGGGTAACCTCTGCTGTTCAAAGGATAAAAGCCCTGTAGGTGAGTGCAGGAATAATGCATGGGCATCTCTGTTCGTACTAGATGGCAATGTGAGACCCAAGCTACATTACCACAAACCTGATACAGGTAATGGCCGAATTACAGTGAGACCTCCTCCTGAGGTTGCTGCGGAAGGAGAAAGGATGTGGAGTGAGTGCCTTGTAGGTCATTTTCTTGACAAGAAACTGCCGTTAACAGTGGTAAGGAATATTGTTAACCGTTTATGGGGGAAAATGGGCTCTGTGCAGACAGCAGAGGTAGGAGATGGCTTCTTTATCTTCTCATTTACTAATTCCCAGATGAGAGATAAGGTTTTACATGTAGCACCTTGGCACCTAGCTAGTCGATTGTTGATCCTCAGGCAGTGGGAACCGGGTATGCAAATGGTGAAGGCTCAAATGGGGAAAGTACCTGTTTGGATCAAATTACATAATGTACCAATGGAATATTGGTCTGCTCTTTGGGCTTAGCTACATTGCAAGTGGGGTTGGTCGGCCCCTTTGGCTTGATGAGCCTACTGAAAAAAGACTAAAGTTACAGTATGCACGTGTGTGTGTTGAAGTTGATACCGATTGCCACTTCCCACCAACCATTCTTCTAAGTACTCAAGAGGAAGAGCTGGAAATCGAGGTGGAATACGATTGGAAGCCCCAAAAATGTTCAGCTTGTAAGATATTTGGTCACTCTGATGCCAAATGCCCTAAAGTCTCTCGGGTGTGGGTGCCTACAGGCAGAATTGTGCAAGGAAATGATACACATAGCAAGGATGGCAACACATTTGGTGCGAAAGGAACCGCAGGATTTTCAAGAATTCAGCCTTACCAAAGGAGGAAATCTGCAAACTTATTGAGCTTGACATCTCCTATAGAGTTGAGGGTCTCTCGATGCCCCTGACGGACAATGACATTCACAGGAAAGTAGCGCTTCAATGGAATAGCAACTTCCTTTTTTGTTAATCTTTTAGCATGGTCTGGATCGTTTCTGTATTGGTTTAGCACGATCATGGAAGCTTTAGTACGGTCTCCTTTGTTTTGTTTTGGTTCAGCGTGCACTTGGATTCCTGTTGTTATGTAATGTCCTAGTGGACTCCCACTACTTTCTTTGTACATTCTTCCTCCTTCTCTAATGGAATCTTACTTTTTCCAAAAAAAAAAAAAAAGGATGGCAACACAGTGAATGATGGTCATGTGGACAACCAGGAACAAAGTCGCAAAATTGATGAGGTTACCTCTGAACCTACGGACCAATGGAGAACTGTTAATCATAAAGGGAAAGAGAGTGTTCATGCCGATGTGGGGGAGCCAAGTAGAGTGAACGAACACCAGAATTGTAGTGATGCCACTCATGTAGCCCAACAAAGTACTGATGGCGAAGAAAATAATATAAATATTGGGGAAAGTAATACAGCTCATTTGAGCCCTACTGTGGCTATTGCACTCACACCAAATAGATTTGATGTTCTTGAGCAGCAAGTGCATGGGATGAATGGAAGCTGTTCTTCAAGCTCTTCATCTAAGAAGAAGCATAAGCGAAAGAAGAAGTTATTAGTTGATGAGATTGCAAAGAAACATGCAAAAAATAGTGCAGTGGCTGTGGGCTCAGTTCCGAGCAAGGGAGGGATGCATCCACCTTCTAACCCATGTTAAATATAGCCATGTGGAATATAAGAGGGCTTAATAGCCCTGAGAAGCAGCTTGAAATTCGGAATCTTATGGCTTCAAAGCAGTTGAGTATGATGGCTATCGTTGAAACAAAGGTGTGGCAGGTTAATGCCCAAGTTGTAAAGAATCTGATCTCTCCACATTGGGAGTTCATCTCTAACTATGAATGTGCTCTTAAGGGCCGTATCTGGATAATTTTCAACCCCCATTACGTCAAACTTATTAAGGTTGACAGTAGCAACCAGCATATTCATTGCTCGGCGGAATTCACTAGCATACAGAAGAGCTGTTTTTTTACTGTAATTTATGGGTCAAATGAGGCTTTGGAGAGGCGTTTTTTATGGAGGCAACTACTTCTAGCTTCTTCGACACAACCTTGGCTAATTGTTGGTGATTTCAACTGTGTTCGAACCTCAAGTGAAAAGTATGGTGGTAAAAGTATCAATCAAAGGGCTACTGAAGAGTTTAATCAATGTATTGATGCTTGTGGTTTAGTTGAGCTTAAAGCCAAAGGTTTTTCTCATACATGGTGCAACCGTAGTGAAGGCCAAAACAGAATTTCCTGTAGGTTGGATAGAGTGCTTGTAAACCTACCTTGGCTCAATAGCCTAAGCCCTTCTGAAGTGGAGGTTCTTAATCCTGGGATTTTTGATCACTCTCCTCTCTTGGTCTCAATTTTCCCTCAACAACAGCAAGGTAAGAAGCCCTTTAGGTTTTTTAATTTTTGGACTTCCCACCCGGATTTCCTTCGCAATGTTGCAGATGCGTGGGCAGTTGAAGTGGTTGGCTCCCCAATGTTCAGAGTATCAAAAAACTCCAGGTTGTCAAAGCTAAACTCAAGGATTGGAGTCAGCAATTGAAATTTGCAGATCTTTCCATGCGGGTTCGTGAACTCAAGACACAACTTGCTGAAGTACAGGCAAGGCTTTATGATGATCCACAAAGTCACATACTATTTCAACAAGAAAGTAACCTCAGGCATCAGTTGTCCTTAAGCCTTCAGTATGAAGAATCACAGCTCAGACAAAAATCAAGAGTCCAATGGTTGGCGGAAGGAGATAAAAATTCAACGTTCTTTCATAACTCCTTGGTCTCAAGAAGGGCAACAAATACAATTTCTTGCATCATGAATGAGGAAGGTATAAAATTGGTTGATCCGATTGAAGTTTCTAATCATATTGTTCAGTACTTCCAGGGCATGTTAGGTACAGGTTCCATGGACAGCTCGTTGAACATGCCTTCATTCCACTCACGGATATCCGATGAGCAAGGCAGGAGCTTGATGGAGGAGGTAACATGTGACGAGATAAAAGTCACGCTTTTCTCCTTGAAGGATGGCAAAGCTCCAAGGCCAGATGGTTATACTCCGGCATTCCTTAAGGCAGCTTGGGATATAGTGGGGAGTGAGGTAGTGGAAGCAATTTTGAGCTTTTTTAAGGATGGCAAACTGCTGAAACAGTGGAACACCTCGGCCATCACTCTTGTGCCTAAATGCCATAATCCAAGTAAGGTATCTGAGTTCAGACCAATCTCGTGTGTTAATACACTTTACAAATGCATCTCCAAACTTTTAGCCAATCGGCTAAAACGGGTTGTTGGTGATCTTGTGGGTGACTGTCAATCTGCTTTCATTTCTGGAAGAGGCAGTGCAGAGAATGTGCTCCTTACCCACGAATTGCTACATAGCTACCACTTGGAGGGGTTACACCGCAAGTGTGCTTTGAAGGTTGATATTCGTAAGGCCTATGATTCAGTCTCATGGGGTAGCAATAAAGCAATGCTCACTAGAATGGGATTCCCAGCTACTTTTTCTATGTGGATTATGGAGTGTGTCTCCACCCCAGCTTATTCGATTATGCTTAATGGCAGCCTTGTGGGGTTCTTTAAGGGAGCAAAAGGGTTGCGGCAAGGGGACCCCCTTTCGCCCTATTTATTTGTGATGATGATGGAGGTCTTTAATAGGGTGCTGTTGCAGCATAATTGCCAAGGGTTTACTCACCATTTTAGATGTGAAGCAGTTGGTCTTAAGCTCTTGTTTTTTTTTTTTTGGATGGTAAGCCAAAAAGTATATTAATAAAGAAAAATGTACAATGGAGATAAGACACTAGAGAGGACTCTCGACAGCCGATAAGTCCTCTTTGGACTGTATATTGAGAGCACTTGATGAGTTTCATCACTTGACAGGTTTGGAAGTAAACAAACAGAAAAGCTCGATGTTCCTAAGTGGTGTCAATGATGACCAGCAGAGAGATTTGAGCCTTCATATGGGGTTTCCCATCGCCAAGCTGCCGGTGAAGTATCTTGGCTTGCCTCTTCTTACCTCCAAGCTGTCATGGAGGGATTGTGAGCCACTTATCAACCGAATTAAGGCAAAAACTCAATCATGGAAAGGAAGGTGTCTCTCTTATGCAGGTAGACTCCTTCTTATTAAATCAGTTCTTTTCTCTATTAAGGTCCATTGGTTGTCCACATTTATCATCCCCAAAGGTGTGATTAATGAGTTGGAAAAGATTTGTAGAAGGTTCCTTTGGACAGGGCCGCAGCTTAAACATAAAATGAACCCAATAAGTTGGGACATTGTCCGCATGCCACGTCAGGAGGGGGGTCTTGGGCTGTTCAAGTTATGCACATGGAACAAAGCCGCAGTAATGAAGCATACATGGAGAATTCTGGTGCCACATGACTCTTTGTGGGTTCGGTGGGTGTACAAGTTCCTCATCAAGGACCGTAACTTCTGGACCATTAACATCCCAACAAATTGTTCTTGGGTTTGGAGGAAAATCCTTAGAACACGGCAAGTTATGATCCAATTGGTTAAAAAGAAGATTCGCAATGGGAAGCTTACATCCTTGTGGTATGATAATTAGCACCCGGATGGACCGTTGTACACTGCGTATGGGCAGCGGCTAATCTATGACTCGGGCCTCTCAAGTCAAGCAAAGGTGAGTAACATAATCACGGATGATGAGTGGGACCCTCCCATTGCTGCATCTCCAGATCTGCTTTCAATTTGGGCCAAACTTGACTACCTACCGAAGCCAATTGCTGATGAGGATGATTTTATGACTTGGGTGCCTTCGAAATCAGGTGTGTTTGAAATAAAAAGTGCCTATCAAAGCCTTGACAACCAACGATCTCCAGTGTTTTGGCATGATCTAGTATGGTTTCCAAATCACATCCCCAAACATGCCTTCAGCATGTGGTTAGCTATCAACCAAAGACTTCTTACTTGTGACCGTCTACAGAAGTTGGGAATTGTTCAACAAGCTACTTGTGTACTTTGTCGGCAAAGTGATGAGTCACACACACACCTATTCTTTGAGTGTGAGTATGCTAAGCACATATGGCATGATATCCTTCACCTCAATTGTTTGAACAGGTCAAACCGAACATGGGTGGAATTAATTCAATGGGCAGCAACAATTCAAGTGGGGCATGCCAAAGCCCGAGCATTGTTCAAGTTGTCTATAGCAGCTATGGTGTATCATATATGGGGGGAAAGGAATAGACAGATTTTCAAGAACAGTTACATGCCATGGCAACTTGTGAAGGCCAGGGTCATTTCTGATGTATGGGTAAAAGCAAATATGGAGCGGGTGAGTATACCGGATTCTCCTATCCATAGACAACTCGTCAACAATTGGAATCTGCGATGGGAGCTTTTATGTTAGGCAGTAGACCTCATTTCCATTGATGTAGTGTGTGCAATATTGATCTCATTTGTTCGCCTATGTAGGTTAGGTTTGATTTTGTTTTGGGCTTATGCTGCCCTTAAAGTGTATCCACTCACTGTATTTATCCTTTCTTATTAATATATCATTTGAACTTACCTTCCAAAAAAAAAAAAATGTGAACCCGTAGATATCAGAATCCCTTGAACCCATGATCAATTGAAAACTTTACCCAAGAAAGCCAAGAATCAAGTCAAGAAGATCTAGACCCGTTGAAATCTCGTTTCAAGAACCTAGATTTTTTTTTTTGGAAAATAAGTCCAAAGTGTATATTCAAGAACCTAGATTGCTGTGAGAACGCCTTTGATAAGTTCGTAGTTCAGTCAAGAGCAAGGAGAGAAAACTGAAGTTTTTTTCAGAACTTTCATTTACCTTTCAAAAACTACCTTCCCAAAAATGTGGCAACATATTTATAACCCATAAATGGAACCCTAACACTAACTAAAGCCTAAAAGATATGGGCTGATCAACTTCAAGCCCAAAAGATTCATACACCCTTGTAGCTAATACTAGAAGTCCAAATAAAGTAAATAAACTAGGCTTAAATGCCTATAAATATAGAAGCATAAAATAGGTCCACACGCTCACACTTGTTGAAATGAAAGGACTATACTAAACCACCAGGCTATGCCGCCCCCTCTATAGCTTGTAACACATGGATTAAAGCCGGTTCTTCTTCTCTTAAGCCCATCTTGAGTGTTGGGGTCTTGTTTACTGAACTTGCAAACTCGGCCAACGTTGATTGCACCAGTCCTTGCATTGCTTCCTTTATCTTCTTAGCTCTTGACCTTGTCATTGGCCCATCTAGAACTTGCAAAGGATCTCTAAGACTTGATCCACCACGATGTCCATCATTCCCCCTCTCCTCAAAAGGATTCGACCTCGAATCATCACCTACATCAAAGAGAGAAAGATCAGCAACATTGAAAGTAGCAGACACATTATACTCACCTGGAGGTCTAATTTGTAAGCATTATCATTAATTTTCTCAAGGATTTGGAATGGTCCATCTCCTCTAGGATGCAACTTGGATTTTCGTTGAGCTGGAAATCTTTCTTTCCTCATGTGAACCCAAACCCAATCTCCTGGTTTAAGGGTCACACGCGACCCTTATTGGCTTGGGAAGCAAACTTCTCATTCTTATGCTCAATTTGAAGCTGTACCCTCTCATGAATTGACTTCACCAGTTCAGCTTTCTTCTGTCCATCCAAGCTACTCCTGCTATCAATTGGTAAAGGCATCAAATCCAAAGGAGTAAGTGGATTAAAACCATAAACAATTTCAAAGGGAGAATAAGAAGTAGTAGTATGCATAGTCCTATTATATGCAAACTCTATAAAGGGCAAACAATCCTCCCAAGTTTTTAAATTCTTTTGAATGATAGTGCGTAAAAGTTGAGTTAAAGTCCTGTTGACTACTTCAGTCTGGCCGTCAGTCTGTGGATGACAAGTAGTGGAAAATAAAAGTTTGGTACCTAATTTTCCCCACAAAACCTTCCAAAAGTGGCTAAGGAATTTAACATCCCTATCAAACACAATACTCCTAGGTACACCATGGAGACACATTATTTCCTTGAAAAACAAATCTGCAATGTTTGTGGCATCATTTGTTTTATGGCATGGAATGAAATGTGCCATTTTACTAAATCTGTCCACTACCACAAAGATAGAATCTCTACCCTTTTTTGTGCTAGGCAGCCCCAAATGATTTTTTTTTTGGAAGGTAAGTCCAAAGTTTGTATTAATAAACAAATATCTACAATGACATCCAAACAAGGTAAAGCAAAACAAGCCTCATGCTAATGAGGCAACCAACCATACAAAGAAAAACACAAATGAGAAATGAGGCTAAGGGGTGAACTCCCAATTCAAATCCCAATTAGAGATGAGTTGGCGATGAAGTGAGTTATCTGGAAGCTTGACTCGTTCCAGATTTGCTTTGTCACAAACATCTGATATGATTGTTGCAACCAAGACCTGCCACGGCATGTAGATATTTTTGAAGACCCCGCGATTTCTTTCCCTCCAAAGGTGATAAACTGTGGCCGCTAGAGAAAAGTTGAATAACATCCGAGCTTGTGGGCTAGCCACTTGCAAAGATGAAGCCCATTGTATTATTTGTAGCCAAGATCGCTGTGCTCTACTCACACAATTGTTGGAAAGGATGTGATTCCAAATCTGAGAGCTATAGTGGCAAGCAAAGAACAAATGAGAGTGAGACTCATCTGTGCATCTACATAGCACGCATGAGGCTTGGTTGATAATATGAAGCTTGTGTAGACGGTACTGGGTGAGAAGTCTTTGGTTGACAGCTAGCCATAAGACAAATGCATGCTTTGGTATGTGATTTGGAAACCACACCAAACTATACCAATGAACTTGCACATGGATAGCGTCAAGACTTTTATAAGCACTGCTGATATCAAACATACCTGAGTTGGTGGGGATCCAAATCAACACATCTTCACTATCTGGCATTGGATTCTTTAGCAGATGGAGCTTACTCCACACCTCGATTAGGTCAGGAGATGCTGCCAAGGGGGGGTCCCAATTGTGTCCTGAGATTATGCTACTAACCGTGGCTCGGGTGGAGAGGCCCGAATCATAGATTAGACGATAACCATACCTGCTAAATAAGGGACCCTCAGGGTGCCAATTATTGTACCATAGGGAAGTAGACATACCATTGTGTATCTTCTTCTTCACCAAGTGAGCCACATCTTGTCTTGTTCTAAGAATCTTCCTCCATGCCCAAGAGTTAGTTGCTGGTATATTAAGATTCCAGAAATTGCGGTCCTTGACCAAGTACTTGTGAACCCACTGCACCCACAAGGAGTCCTCATTCCTCAGGATTCGCCATATATGCTTCATGGTTGCAGCTTTGTTCCATTTGCAAAGCTTGAAGAGACCACGTCCACCTTCCTTTCGTGGCATGCAAACAATATCCCAACTGATAGGAGTCATTTTCTTTTTGAGATCTAGCCCTGCCCATAGAAATCTCCTAATAATAGTTTCCAATTCAGAAAGAACACCTTTGGGAATGATGAAGGTAGTCAGCCAATGAACTTTGATAGAAAAGAGCACTGAATTTATGAGGAGTAACCTACCAACATACGAAAGAGCTCTACCTTTCCAAGATTGAGTTCTTGCTTTGACTTGATTAATGAGTGGTTCGCAATCCCGCCTTGTGAGTTTAGAAGTGAAAAGAGGTAGCCCAAGGTACTTAACCGGAAGCTCCCCAATAGGAAATCCAGCCATGGAACTTAGGTCAAGTTTCTGGTCCTCATCCACACCACTTAGATACATGGCACTCTTGGCTTTATTGACATATAGTCCTGTTAACTCATGGAAGTCATCAAGTGCTTTCAGAATACATTGTAAGGAGGAGTTGTCAGCCTTAGAAAAGATGGACAAGTCATCTGCAAAGCAAAGGAGCTTGAGGTCAATAGCCTCACATCTATGGTGGTGGGTGAAGCCTTGATTGGTATGCTCCTTTAACACCATATTGAAAACTTCCATTACCAAGACAAATAAGTAGGGAGACATAGGATCACCTTGCTGTAGACCTTTTGCACCTTTGAAGAAACCACACAAGCTACCATTGATCATAATGGAGAAGGCTGGGGTGGTAACACACTCCATGATCCATGAAACCATATTGGCTGGAAATTGAAGTGCATGCAACATTTGTCTAATGCTGCTCCAGGATACCAAATGATGTGAACTCGTAGAGATCAGAATCCCTTGAACCCACAATCAATTGAAAACTTTACCCAAGAAAGCCAAGAATCAAGTCAAGAAGATCTAGACCCGTTGAAATCTCGTTTTAAGAACCTAGATTGCTATGAGAACGCCACAAAGGGTTTACCTCATAAAGGATTGTAACTTCTGGACTCTTAACATCCCAGCAAACTGTTCTTGGGCTTGGAGGAAGATTCTTAGAACAAGACAAGTAATGATCCAACTGGTTAAGAAGAAGATTCGTAATGGAAAGCTTTTTTTTTTTTGGAAAGTAAGTCCAAAATTCATTAAAGAAAGAGATATTTACAGAGGCAGCTCAACTACGTCACAAAGACGCACATGAGTAGCAACCCAACAATACAGAAAAATACCAAAGTACATGAATACAGACACAGGACAACTAATGTCCACAAGACAAAAGAAAGAGGCAATACTCCTAGTAGAACTTCCAATTGAGCCCCCAATTGCTAACCACCTGTCTAGTCCTTGGGGTGTCCTTTATCATATGGTCCTTGTCTGAAAGTCTAGCTTGCATAGCCCATCGAATATGATGAAGGACATCTTCTGGAGGGAGGTAACTGTTTTTGAAAACTCTTCTATTTCTTTCACTCCAAATGAGGTACACTACTGCTGCAAGAGAGACCTTGAAAATGGGGGAAAGCGGGTTAGTGTCGACAAACCGGGTTCCCGCCCATTCCAATGTTTCCACCCACGGCTTGGCTTGGTTACTAAAGCCATTCCATATCAACACCTGCTGCCAAACTTTGTTGCTGTAGGTACATTCAAAATAAAGATGATTGGAGTCTTCATCATGCTCTCTACATAGGACACAAGCACTTTGCTGAATGACGCCCCATTTGGCGAGCCTATCCTTGGTTAGTAGTCTTTGATGCATCAACATCCATAGAATAAAGGAAAATCTAGGGATAGAGAAGGAATGCCATACCAGATGATACCAAGGCACAGTAGGTCTATTAAGATCCAAGGCTTTGTAGGCCGATTTAACATCAAAAGTACCTGATTTAGAAGGCACCCATGAGATGACGTCTTCTCGGCCACTATCCAACTGCGGGAGCTCGGGGAGCCTCCTCCAAATTTCCATGAGTTCCATAGTTAAAGCAACAGGGACATTCCATTGGCTATTGTGAATAATCACTTCGACGTGGTCATGCTTAAGGAGACCTGCATCATAAATGATCCTGGTACCATACTTGGGAGCTAGAGGTCCTTCAGGATGCCAATTGTCATACCACAAGAGAGTTTTCTTTCCATTGTAGACTCTGTACTTGATTAGCCTTGCTGCTTCAGCCCGTGCTTTCAAGATTTTTTTCCATGCCCAAGATCCGCCAGATGGGATATTCATAGACCAAAAACAATTATTCCTGATTAAGTGCTTTGTAGCCCATCGAACCCACAAGGTAGGGGTCTGATTAGCAATAAGCCAAACATATCTGAAAACTGCACTTTTATTCCAAAGGCTAAGGTTAAGTAGGCCAAGTCCCCCTTCATGTTTCGGAGCACATACTGAATTCCAACTAATTGGAATGATTTTCCTTTTGCTAAGAGCAGGACCTGCCCATAGGAATCTATTACAAATTATTTCCAAGTCCTTGATCACCCTCTTGGGAAGAATAAAAGCTGTTAACCTGTGAACCTTGATGGAGAAGAGAACCGATTTCACAAGAAGTAATCTGCCCACATAAGTTAAGCATCTCCCCTTCCATGCTTGAGCCTTAGCTTTTACATGGTTGATGAGTGGCTCACAATCCCTCTTTGATAATCTGGAAGGTATTAATGGCAAACCTAGGTACTTCACAGGCAATGAGGCGACTTGAAACCCAGTTAAATGAGCAAGAGAGGTTCCCACACTGTCATCAACTCCATTCAAAAAAATACAGCTTTTTCCCTTGTTAACTTGTAGCCCCGTAATAAGCTCAAATTGTTGCAATGCTGAAGTGAGGCATCCCACAGAATAGGGGTCACCATGGGCAAACAGGAAGAGATCATCCGCAAAGCAAAGGATTTTGGTGTTAGTTCCTTGGCATTTGTGATGATATTTAAAACCTCGGGCCGTGCTTCTCTCCAAAATCATATAGAACAACTCCATGGTTAGAACGAAAAGATATGGAGAGATGGGGTCCCCTTGCCGTATACCCCTTTTGCTTCGGAAGAAGCCCACCATGTTGCCATTAATCATGAGAGAGAAAGAAGGTGTTGACACGCATTCCATAATCCATGAAATGAACTTATGTGGAAAGTTCATACCTCTAAGGGTTGCTTCAAGGCTGCTCCAAGACACAGTGTCGAAGGCTTTCCTCAAGTCAACCTTCAAAGCACAATTCTGCTGTGATCTCCTTAAGTGGTAGCTATGCAAAAGCTCATGAGAGAGGAGGATGTTATCTGCTATACTCCTTCCTGGAATGAAAGAAGACTGGTAGTCACCCACAAGATCAGCTATGACTCTCTTCATTCTGTTGGCCAAGATTTTAGATATGCACTTGTAGAGAATGTTGACACATGAGATTGGTCTGAAGTCCCCCACCTTAGCCGGGTTAACACCCTTCGGGATTAAGGTAATTGCTGTAGCATTTACTTGCTTCAATAACTTACTTGAGTGGAAGAAGCTTCTAATGGCATTGGTGCAATCACTGCCTACAATGTCCCATGTCCTTTTGAAAAACAAAGCTGTAAAACCATCAGGCCCTGGGGCTTTGTCGTCCTTGAGAGAAAAAAATGCATCCTTTATTTCTTCATTTGTAACTTCCTTTTGAAGAGCTTCATATTGATCCAGATTGACTTTCCTGGTAAACTCAATGGGCCGATCACTCATAACCATGGAGCTGTCCACATTCAACAAGTGCTAATAGTAATCAATAAACACTTCATTAACTTGATGGGGATCATCCACCTTGACATTATCATCCGTGTAGACACTTAAAATACTGTTCCTTGCTCGCCTTTGCATAAGAGAATTATGAAAGAAGGGGGTGTTGGAGTCACCTTCCTTCATCCACTAGATTCGAGATTTCTGCCTTATCTGTGCCTCCTCATCATTAAGGCATTGCATGAGTTCATTCTTCAGGACTTTCTCTGCTCTAGAAAGATCAACATTTGCTGGGCAATCGTGTAGCTTCCTTTGGCAATCTAGAAGTTCTGATTTGAGCACTTGGATTCTCCTAGGCAAGTGGGCAAACTGTTTCTCCTTGCTCCAGTCCTTGAGCTTCATTTTAAGGTGCTTGAGTTTCTTGGCAACCTTGAACATGGGAGTCCCTTGAACTTCCAAAGCCCAAGCCCGCATGGTTAACCCAAAAGTTAAAAAACCTGAATGGCCTGCTCCCATTTGCTCGATTGGGAAAGATTGAAACAATAATGGGGCTATGGTCCGAAACACCAGGGGAGAGAATCTCAGCTTCCGATGCATTGAATTCATGAATCCACCCCATGTTAACAAGGGCACGATCCAGTCTTGAAGCAATTCTACTTGTCCCCTCACTTCGGTTAGACCATGTATGGATAAAACCCTTAAATTTAAGTTCAGTACACTCACAATGCTCGATGAAATCATTGAATTCTCTTGTTGCCGTCTGGTTAAGCTTCTTGCCACCCACTTTTTCAGAATTTATCCTAGCACAGTTGAAGTCCCCAATGATGAGCCAGGGTTGGTTGGTGGAGCATAGTTCCAAGCCCCTCCACAGTTCTCTTCGCATAATGTAGTCATTACTGCCATACACAAATGATACGAGGCACACTTTTTTTGTTGAAATGATTTCCATGGTACAATGAAGAAATTGGTCAGACGAATCAAGCATAGAAACCAGAACTTCAGTTGGGTCATACAAAACCCATACACGGCCTTTTAATGCGGCATTGTAATTTGCAATGAGTTGCCATTGGGGAGCTATTAAGTTCTTAATATATGTCGCATTCACTTCACGAACCTTAGTTTCAACAAGACAGATAGCTTTCAGGTGATGAGCTCGAATCATGTTCCTGACCTCGAGCTGCTTTGCGGGATCATTCAGACCCCGTATATTCCATGAGGCGATTTTAAACATGATCAGGGGTATCCTCCCCTTCCCCACAGACCAGGTCTGAATATTGGTTCTTCCCCCCAATTTTGCATGCTTCATGGCAACTTCATCAACCAACAGGTTCTTTGCTTTCTTTCGTTGTTTCTTTTGCTTTCTTTTTGATGATAAGTCTTCCATACTGATAATAGAATTGTCCCCCAAGCAAAGGAATCTATTCGGGCTTGAGTCCTCCATTGGGAGTGGAGCGGATGTTGATTCCTTGATTCTATGAGTATCGGCCGCAGGGTGATGTGAGATTTGGGGGGGAGGGATATCCACACAAGGTGACGAGACTCCACATGTTGAGGCCTTAGACGCATCAACAATCTTTTGCTTACCTTTGACCTTAACAGTTTCCCAATCTTGGTCATGATCAGTAGCTTCATAGTTCGAGACCTGAGAAGGTTGGACGTGGGCTGCCTCTTGGTAATTGTGGTTGATAACCTGAGAAGGTTGGACGTGGGCTGCCTCTTGGAAATTGTGGTTGGTAACTTGTACCTCATCCACAAGGTTCGCATCAGCATTCATGCGTTCTTGATTGTCATTGATTTGCTCTGAATTGCTGGGGTCATTACTTTGCATTTGCAATGTCCTACCCGTCGGTACCCATGTCTTGCCATTGGCATGATTCCTACACTTACTTTCAGCATGACCAAACACTTTACAAATGAGACATTTGGGCGGCTTCCAGGCATACTCAATTTCAATCTGTAGCTCTTCCTCCTCATTGTTTTCATTATTGCAACATAAGAACAAAGATTGGGGAAAGGTACAACATACATCAACTTCCACACAAACACGAGCAAAGTTTAACCTTGATTTTTTCTCAGTAGCCTCATCGAGGTACAAGGGTTTGCCAACCCCACTTGCCAGAAAGCTAAGCCCCGAGGGAGTCCAGAACTCCATAGGCACGTTTGAAAGTTTAATCCAAATTGGGACCTTGTCAAGGACTGATTTTTCAAGTTGCATGTTAGGCTTCCATTCATTGATGATGAAGAGTCTACCAGCAAAGTGCCATGGGCCTTCCTTAAGCACTTTTTTCCTGGTTTCAATGCTTGAGAAGCGGAAAATGAAGAAGCCATTGGCAGCTTCTGAGACTTGAACACCACCTGCCTTACCCCAAAGCCTATCAGCAATGCTTCTAACAACAGGGAAGGGCAATTTTCTATCAAGAAAATATCCAACAAGGCTATCCTCCCACAATCTCCTTCCTTCGTTGACCACCTCAGGGGGTGGAGAGATTAGAATCTTGCCATTAACAAGTGTAGGGGGTGATACTGCAGTTTTGAAGTAGCCACTGACTTCTGCCCAAATAGTGTCGACCAACTGTTAGGGGGCAGCCTAGCTGCAGCTTGGACAGCCAAAGGCCTTCCTTCTTTAGTAAACTTCAGTGAGTCCTTTGCTGTAGCAGGTTCGGAGTGTCCAACACCAGCATTCGTATGCTGCTGTTCAGAGGAGACAGTCAAAGGCTCCTCATTCTCAATAACCATTGGCTCATGAGCCAAAGCACCTGGAGAAAGTAGGGGGGAAAGTCCTCATGGCTTGCTAGAAGACGTAATCCAGAAGAAGACAATGTCGCTTTTGCAGCTGGAGCAGATGCCTGTACCAGGTTAGGGCTGCTAGCAAATTCAGGCTGACAGTCTTCAGCAGTTGCAGGTTTCAGACCTGCCTTTGCAGCATTGACAGGTGGAGACTTCCTCGTTTCCGCAGGTTCATGACTCTCACCCAATGGTGGGAAATCAGAAACCAAACCAGATAAGCCGGGCGAACCAGCAGTTCCAGATAAACCCTCCATTTCGGTTGGGCAGACCGAATGCCGGGCACCACCTGAGAGGTCCAGGTGCCGACGAAGAAGAGAAGGCCGAACAGAACAGATCAGATGATAATCCAATGCCAATTCCTTGTCCACGAACAATACATCCACGAACAATAAGCACGAGTAGATTCCCAGGCCGATTATCCACGACCAAAACAACACGAACTCACGACCAATAACTCACGAACTTGAAGACCAAGCACTAGCAGAAACTCCCAACAGCAGCAGCACGAACAATAACCCACGAATGGAAATAAACCACGAACAACACGAACAATAGCACGAGCAAAGCTTCCCACCAGAACGAGCAGAAGCTAGAACTCCCAAACCACGAACAATAAGCCACGAGCTTGCACGATAATCCACAAACAGAAGAGAGTTAGTGCTCACAACACACCAAAAACACCGGACGTCCTCCAAGTAACCACGAACAATAACCAGGTTCCAAGAAACACAGGTTCCAGGAAGCACGAACAATAACCAGGTTCCAGGACTCCCAATAACCACGAACAATACCCGAGCTCCCAAAAACCACGGACAATAACCTGGCTCCCAATAACCACGAACAATATCCAGGTTCCAGGAAGCACAAAAGGAGATGGAGAGCTTCACGAACAGTAACTCCAAAGCTCACTTAGTTGTTCACGAACCAGGCTCACCAGAACGCCACGAGCAGATCTTGCTCACCCACGAACAGTTCGTTGGTGACCCACGGACAGAAACCCCCACGAACAGAAAGACCACGAACAGTGCTTGGAAAAACGAAATAAAATGACGGGCAAAGTCTTGACGAACAAGACCACGAACAATAATCCACGAATCAGTAATCCACGAGCAAGTCACCCAATCGCAGAAGAAAACCAGAAAAAAATAACCTCCCAACGACAACATAAACCACGAACTCCAGGTGTTACTGACGACCTCCAAGTGTTGCTCACGAACGAGCGCAAACAACTCCAGGTGTTGTTCACGAACCCCTCCAGAAGCTCCAGCTCACTAACATCTCCAGCAGCACCTGCTTCCGATGCCAGGTGCTGCTAACGAAACCTCCAGGTGTGGCTCTCAAACACCTACAGGTGCCCCTGCTCACAAACCTCCAGAAGCTCCAGCTTACTTCCTTGTGGTATGATAATTGGCACCCGGATGGACCGTTGTACACTGTGTATGGGCAACGACTGATATATGATTCCGGCCTTTCAAGACAAGCAAAGGTGAGTAGTATAATCACAGATGATGATTGGGACCCTCCCATTGCTGCATCTCCGGACTTACTTGAGGTTTGGGCCAAACTTGATCACTTACCGAAGCCAGTTGCGGATGGGGAGGATGTTATGACTTGGGTGCCTTCAAAATCAGGTATGTTTGATATCAAAAGTGCCTACCAAAGCCTTCACAATCAACGGCCTATAGTGATTTGGCATGATCTGGTATGGTTTCCAAATCACATTCCCAAACATGCCTTCAGCATATGGTTAGCTATTAATCAAAGGCTTCTTACTCGTGATCGATTACGTAAGTTGGGAATTGTTCAACAAGCTACTTGTGTGTTCTGTCGGCAAAGTGATGAGTCGCACACACACTTATTCTTTGAGTGTGAGTATGCTAAGCACATATGGAATGCTATTCTTCATCTTAATTGTTTGAACAGGTCAAGCCGAACATGGTTGGAAGTCATTTAGTGGGAAGCATCAATTCAAGTGGGGCATGCCAAAGCCCGAGCGTTATTCAAGTTGTCCCTAGCAGCTATGGTGTACCATATATGGAAGGAGAGGAATAGACGGATATTCAAGAATAGCTATATGCCATGGCAAGTTGTGAAGGAAATGGCAATTTCGGATGTTTGTGTCAAAGCAAATACGGAGAGGGTAAGTATACCGGATTCACCTATCCATAGGCAACTTGTCAGTAATTGGAACTTACGATGGGAACTTCTACGCTAGGCAGTTGTCTCCACATTCTTGGTGGTAGAGTGAGTTAGATATTGTATTTTGGCTACTAGTGTAGGCTTTGTTAGCCCTTATATGGGTTCTTTTGGTGTTCTCATCTTGTATCTTTCATCATTGTAAATATCTTTTTATTAATATCATTTGGACTTACCTTCCAAAAAAAAAAAAATAAAGTTCGTAGTTCAGTCAAGAGCAAGGAGAGAAAACTGAAGTTTTTCTCAGAACTTTCATTTACCTTTCAAAAACTACCTTTCCAAAAACGTGGCAACATATTTATAACCCATAAATGGAACCCTAACACTAACTAAAGCCTAAAAGATATGGGCTGATCAACTTCAAGCCCAAAAGATTCGTACACCCTTGTAGCTAATACTAGGCTCAAATGCCTATAAATATAGAAGCATAAAATAGGTCCACACGCTCACACTTGTTGAAATGAAAGGACTATGCTAAACCACCAGGCTATGCCGCCCCTTCTGTAGCTTGTAACACATGGATTAAAGCCAGTTCTTCTTCTCTTAAGC
The DNA here is from genome assembly GCA_947561395.2 of Buxus sempervirens. Taxonomy (NCBI): domain Eukaryota; kingdom Viridiplantae; phylum Streptophyta; class Magnoliopsida; order Buxales; family Buxaceae; genus Buxus; species Buxus sempervirens. The sequence goes on along the minus strand of OX387190.1, from coordinate 7,209,622 downwards.
CCATCTTGAGTGTTGGGGTCTTGTTTACTGAACTTGCAAACTCGGCCAACGTTGATTGCACCAGTCCTTGCATTGCTTCCTTGATCTTCTTAGCTCTTGACCTTGTCATTGGTCCATCTGGATCTTGCAAAGGATCTCTAAGACTTGATCCACCATGGTGTCCATCATTAGGGTGTTGCTATCTCATCTTAGTAAAGCGTGGAATACGTGCAAATACACTTTCTGGGGAGTCCTGTCATAAAGGACGAGATAATTGCCTAAGGCAATTAGTTTTTAAGCGAAACCATTGTGACCCCTCCAATTACCTGGGAACTCTCCTGGAATCTCGTATTGCATGCCAATTCTGCACTTTACTGTATAAGACAATAAATACCCCTTTTTTTTAACAAAATCCAAACTCGACTCACTCAATTAGACACAGCACTCAGCTCGACTGCACACACGGGCACACCACCACACCGTGGATGAATTTTACTACATTAAATAAACTACGTGGGGTGACACGCACGAGGGAGACTGTGTGAATGATCCGACCCTGAATGAATGAATGCGGATATTGCTCTTCTTTACCAAAACTTAGACCTCTCTAGCGACCACCCTTCTGATTCCTATGAACTGACTTTTGGGATGGTATTAGCCCTACGCTCCCGTGGCTTGCCGGGGAAAATAGGGTAAACCGATCTCCATAATTTTCTAGAGTCCTTAGCGCCACAGGTTTATTGCCGTGGTACGCGAGGATCTAGTACTGGTCCAGACCCTTGTAGGCGTATGTCTCGGGCTGAGTATCCTTTCCCACCTATCGCTTCTGAATAAACTGCGATTCTGTGAATGGATGTGAATGATGAATACAAGATGAGTAAAATCAATCTAAAACTCAAGAGTCCATTAGGGGCAGCAATCCCCGCTTTTTGCATCAAATTGAGTAAACCCTAGATTCTGGGGCTTTCTCAGCCCTAATTTAGGAAGCATAACTTTGATCAGGGGAACCACCCCAGATCCATGCATTGAGTCCTGTAAGCTATGGGACTTGACCCATTAAAGTCCTCTGGGAGCACTCTAAGGCCGGATTGATCTTTTTAGAGCAGACGAGAGCCGGCCATATCAGAACAGGGGCACGAAACCCTAGATCTAGGAATTCAGCCCACCCACCTTTGAAGCAATTTGTATCATTCTTTTGGGCTCCTAACAGCCCTAAAGATGACTTCTTTGTAGCTTTTGTAAATATCATGTACATTCTGCCCTCGCTAGCAAGTTGTAATTGTTGTTGTGGTCCAACGCCAAAAGTAGATGAAAGAACAGATGAAAGATGAGAGACTGATCAAGACTGGGATGTGCTTCCCTGCACAAGTATGTCTAGGAGTCGCACCTCAATTGGCACCAACCCTTAGGACCACACACCATGTGTGCCTGAATTTAAATTTCGCATTGTTTTAGTTTTTTGCTTCATTTTGTGAAAAATTGTTGAAGTTGGTAATGTTCATCCCTTTTGCTTACAATTCTGCATGCCTTAGAACTAATTAAGAGTATGGTGTTGAACCCTGAATTGATTTGGAATTTTGGTCGGATAGTTGGTAAGGCATCTTCATCCTCATTTGATAGAACCCGTTTCCCTAGGATAGAGAAGTGCGCCTGGGACACCCCTGGATCCGATCTTGGACAAGTAGTTCCGAGGGGATGAGGAGATCGAATGGGAGGCACAATACCATATGGGCAAACCTTGTGCTTGTTTTTTTTTTTTTTTGAACATTAATTCAAAATTTGTATTAAAAATAGGTAAACAATAGGTACAAAACCAGCTACATATCATAGGCACCAGTAGCAAACACCAGCCAATACATCAACTGTAATACACATACCACACAACACAACTACCATCCCACACCAAGTGTGTAACAGTCAAACCTCCCATGAAACGCCAAGTGGGAAATCACTACTCATGTAAGGTTGATGTTGAACTGCCAATTAAGATTCCAATTTTGCACAATTTGCCGGTTCCTTGGAGTGTCCTTAACCTTCACATTATCACCTAACAACACACCTGTGACATCCATCTTAATGTACCTTGTAACCACATCAGGTGGTGAGTAGAGATTCTTGAAGATCCTCCTATTCCTTTTTGTCCAAATGTGGTAAACCATCGCTGCAAAAGAAACTTTTGCCAGCCGCTTTGCAGGTGATTTGCCATCAAGTCTTCCCATCGCCCATTGCACTACATCATCCCACCTAGTACATGGGACTGCATAGCAGTTGAGACTCAAGATGTGCCTCCATATTCCTTGGCTATAGTCATACTCAAACAAAAGGTGCTGTTGGTCCTCATTACATGTCTACATAGAACACATGATAACTTTTTTTTTTGGAAAGTGAGTCCAAGTATAATATAAAGAAATAATTACAATGAAGACCGAACAAACATAGGCTCCCTACGAGAAGAGAAGCCTAGAAGAAACGACAAGGAACAAGAGATACTTCCAATTTGGAATTCCCGCCATTGCCTAGCCAGTCTGCCGCACCTGGTACTGCTGCGACTGCCACCATCAGACAAGCAAATGTTGCTGCAGGCGGCATTACTCAAAATGGGCCTGAGATGCAAGAGCCAGGAGTCAATGTTCCCATTTTGAGCTCCTGTTGTGATCAGTAGCCTGAACCACCTGTAGGCCTGAATTCTCAGGGGGAGGCAGGATTTGAGAGAGCCTGGAATAGGTTGTTTGACCTACCGAAATGCTCCAAGACAAAACTAAAGTACCATAGGCCTGAGATTATTGATGGCAAGGTGGTGGTTTGCCCTCCCCCTGCAGTGGCAGAGGAGGGAATTAAACATTGGGAAGGGAGTTTAGTTGGGCACTTTCTTGACAAAAGACTGCCCTTTGGTGTCGTGAAGAACCTTGTGGAAAGGCTGTGGCGGAAGTTTGGCAAAGTGAATGTTTCTGCAGTGGATAATGGTTTCTTCATTTTCAAATTTGAAGATGCAAGTGTGAGGTCAAGAGTCTTGCAAGAAGCCCCATGGCACCTAGCTGGACGTCTCTTAATCTTAAAGGATTGGGAGCCAAACATGCAGTTTGTTAAGTCCCAGCTAAGTAAACTACCCATTTGGATAAAACTCTATAATGTCCCAATGGAATACTGGACTGAGGAGGGATTAAGTTTCTTGGCAAGTGGGGTGGGAAAGCCTCTATTTCTGGATGAGCATACGGAGAAGAAAACACGTCTTTCATATGCTAGAGTGTGCGTTGAAGTTGATATGGAAAGCACATGGCCAAAGTCTCTTTTCCTCAACACAAGTGGAAATGGATTGGAGGAGGGGCTTCAAGTTGATGTCGAGTATGACTGGAAACCCATGAGCTGCCACCATTGTAAGGTTTTTGGGCATGATGATACCAAGTGTAAAGTTACCCTAGGAAGGAAACAATGGAAGCCCACGGGTAGAATGGCAAATCAGGCACAAGGGGGTGATGTTAACTCATTGGTGCATGATGAAATTGTGGAGATACAAGGGGAAGTGGGGCCAGTGCCGACTAGTGAGCCACTGTCGTCTACTGCAAATGACGAGTTAGAACCTTGGCAAATAGTCAGAGCTAAAGGTAAAGAAGTGCTTGGGACTAAGGTTATGTCAGAAAGAATTATCAGTGAAGGAGAGTGTAGCAACAACGTCGAGGTAGTACCTGAAATGCCTCCTCAAGCCACCACAGAAGCCATTGTACAAGGACAGCCCGTGAACCAGGTCATGAATGAAAGCCCGAATAGATTCGATATTTTGTCCTCGGTAGCCCAAAGTGGCATGGATCACCTTCAAGGAGAAAGTGCTGGAGATAGTTCTTCCAAAAGGAAGAATAGAAAGAAGAAAAAGATCCTTGTTGATGAAGTGGCAATGAAAATGGCCAAGAGGTCATATGGCATTGAAGATGGCAAGCGAAAGCTTGATAGACATCTACCATCACCCCCCAAATGATCAAGATCGCCACATGGAATATTAGGGGATTAAATTGCCCCGTGAAGCAGTTGGAAGTTAGGAGAATGATTGAAGGTAACAGATTAGCCTTTATTTGTCTTGTTGAAATGAAAGTCAGGGCAATAAATGCCCAAGTAGTGAAGAGCTGTATTGCTCCCCAATGGGAACTCATCTCCAATTACGACAAAGCCCTTAAGGGCCGCATATGGATCATGTACAACCCAAAGGAAATCCTTGTCTCAAGGATATCGGCATCGGACCAATTTATCCATTGTGGCATGGAATTTGTGGTAACTAAGAAGTTTTGTTTTGTTACATGTATTTATGCATCCAATGACTGCAGTGAAAGATCTCATCTATGGAATGACCTCAGTAAGGAAGTCACTGATGTACCTTGGCTTGTAATGGGGGACTTTAATTGTGTTAGAAGGGATAGTGAGAAGATTGGTGGTAGAATTATAAAAATGAGACCAACCCAGGAGTTCAACAGCTTTATAAACCAGGCGAGGTTATTTGACCTAAAGTTCAAAGGTGCATTTTATTCATGGTCTAAGCAAAGTGAAGGCAATAAAAGGATCACATGCAAGCTGGACCGTGCCCTCACCAACATAGGGTGGGCATCTGAATTTCAACACTCCGAAGCAGAGTTCCTTAACCCAGGGATTTCAGATCATTCCCCGGTCACCATTTCGTTGTACCCGAAGCCTCCTCAAGGTAATAAGCCGTTTAGGTTTTTTAACTTTTGGACTGACCATGAGGAATTCTTGCATATTGTTCAGGAAGCATGGCAGATTCAGGTACTGGGAACCCCGATGTTTAGAGTGGTGAAGAAATTACAGCAAGTAAAAGTCAGACTTAAGGCATGGAGCAAGAGCATGAAATTCTCACTCTTAGAGGAAAAGGTCAAGTCCACTCGTGGTGATCTTGAGTGTTGCCAGAAGGAGATTCAATCTAGACCCACATGTCAAGAGCTGCATAGGAGAGAGCGATCTCTAAGATGTGAGCTAATGCAGTTGATGAAAGATGACGAATCACAGGTGAGACAGAAATCTCGTATTCTTTGGATGAGAGAAGGGGACCTCAATACTCCTTTTTTCCACAATAATCTGATAGCACGGAGGGCATTCAATAGCATTCAAAGTGTGTATGATGATGAAGGGCAGAAAGTTACTGATTTTATGGGAGTTAAGGACGTGTTTGTGCAGCATTTCCGAAGGCTACTGGGTAATGCTACTGCTACCACTCATGAGGAGATTGCCATGCCAGAATTTGATAGAAAGCTTAATGAGGAGCAGATCCAAGAGATACAGGCAGATGTCACGATGGAAGAGATCAAAAATACCATGTTTTCCCTCAAAGATGACAAGGCTCCTGGTCCGGACGGTTTTACAGCAAAATTCTTTAAGAGGGCATGGGTAGTAGTGGGGAAAGATGTTTCTGAGGCAATAAGGGACTTCTTCTCCTCAGGCAAGATGCTCAAGCAACTGAACTCAACGGCGGTGACACTGGTACCGAAATGCAGCAATCCTGAAAAGGCAAGTGATTATCGACCTATCTCATGTGTTAATGTTATTTATAAGTGCATGGCAAAGATTTTGGCAAACAGACTTAAGAGGGTTATATCAACAGTAGTTGGACAATACCAGTCAGCCTTCATCCCTGGGAGAAGTATATCAGACAATATTCTACTTACTCATGAGCTGATGCACAATTACCACTTACCAAGCCCACATGCCAAGTGTGCCATGAAAATTGACCTTTGCAAGGCATATGACTCGGTGAAGTGGAAGTGTGTAAGAAGAATCCTAAGTGCTATGAGATTCCCCACAAGGTTTATAGAGTAGGTGATGGAATGCATATCCACCCCTTCCTTCTCATTAATGATTAATGGAGGCTTGAATGGATTCTTTAAAGGAACTAATGGGATTAGACAAGGTGATCCTCTCTCCCCGTATCTGTTTGTGCTAGTCATGGAGATGTTCAACATGCAAGTTAAGGAAGTAACGGATGTTGACTTCAAGTTTCACCACAGATGCCAAAATCAAAATATCAAAATGTTATGCTTTGCTGATGACTTGTTCTTATTTTGCCATGGGGATATGATGTCATTGCAGTGTATGCTCCAAGGCCTTGGGAAACTTGAGATGGCGGCAGGACTGAAAACCAACAAAGAAAAGAGCTCCATCTACTTTTGTGGGGTTAAGGAAGACACAAAGCACTCAATGCTGGAAAGGTCAGGCCTTGTTGAAGGAGAACTTCCTGTAAGGTACCTGGGGCTTCCACTCGTGTCAACAAGGTTAGCTGCAAAAGACTGTGAACCCCTGATTCACCGAGTCCAAGCTAGGTTGCAATCATGGAAATGCAGAAATTTGTCATATGCCGGGAGACTCTTACTTGTAAAATCGGTGCCTCAATCCATATGCCTTTTCTGGATATCAAATTTTATGCTCCCTAAGGGAGTATTGAAAGAAATTGACAAAGTTTGTAGATGGTTTTTGTGGACAGGGTCAAAGCACAAGAGGAAAATTGTCCCTGTGAGCTGGACTGCAGTTTGTGCCCCGAAAGAGGCTGGAGGACTGAACCTCTTCAGTATGTACGAATGGAACAAAGCTGCCATCTTCAAACACATATGGAGAGTAGTGGCACGTGAGGACAGCGTATGGACTGCATGGGTGCACAAATGGCTACTTAAAGGCCATAACTTCTGGGCGGTTAGTATCCCTTCCTCATGGTCATGGGCATGGAGAAAGATCTTGAGAAACCGAGCTCAAGCACGCCCGTTTGTAAAGCATAGTGTTCACAATGGGAAAAGTACATCACTGTGGTATGATAATTGGCATGTGGATGGTCCCCTTATTGAAAAGTATGGGCAGAGAGCAATCTATGATTCTGGACTGTCAAGAACAGCAATGGTTGAAGAAATTATTCATCAACAAGATTGGGATCCACCAGTGGCAGTGTCAGCTGACTTGATTGAGATATGGAACAAGCTTGACCTTCTTCCAAGGCCAAATAGCAGCCTTGAAGACATCATCTCATGGAGTACTTCAAAATCTGGAAAGTTTGCAATGGGAGAAACGTACAGAACATTACTTGTTCATAGGCCAGTTGTTGCATGGTCAAAGCTAGTTTGGGCCAACCCTTGCATTCCGAGGCATTCTTTCATACTATGGCTAGCAATCATGAATGGCCTTGCTACAGTTAACAAGCTTCATGAATGGGGCATTGTGAGGAGCAACACGTGTTCTTTGCAGGTTACAGGTGGAGACCATTCCACATCTTTTCTTTGAATGCACATATAGTTGGAAGATATGGAAACAACTACTACAAAAGAATGAAGTCACGGCACTGAACCGGCCTTGGGAGAATCTCATTCAATGGGCAGCTCATCACTTTGCAGGGAAAAGTCTAGAAAAAACTCTTGCTAGAGTGTCACTTGCAGCAAGTGTTTACCATATTTGGAAGGAGAGAAATAGACGAATATTTAAAGCAAGCTACTTGCCAGCACAAAAAGTCTACTCCTTGGTGATGGCCGATATAAAGGATATGGGTGCAACACTTATCATGGGAGATAAGGTGGACAAGTGGGAGATAAGGTGGCAACCTTCCCTTTATCATGCACGTGTTTAGTTTTTATTGTATTTTGTTTGTGTTCTGGATCTTGGATCTCGTGTGGGGATGCATGAATGAATGATGCTTAGGCTCCGGCCAAGAGGCGTCCTTCTGTCTAAGGTGGACTATTGTCACCTTGATGTGTTTTGTACATACTTTTATCATTGAATGAATCACTTACTTACTTTCCAAAAAAAAAAAAAAAAGGAACAAGAGGTACAAAGACCCAACTAAAACAAGAGGTACATGGACCCAACACGCCTACTACACAAAGATAGGAGTAATCTCCCAATTTGAAAAAAAAATTCTATTTAGCCTGTTATCCTTCACGATTTCTGTAGTTAGACCAAATTTCATCTTGATATCCGTGATGATCACCTTCAAGAGTAGATCAGGTGGTGAGGCTTTGTTTTGAAAGAGTCTTGCATTTTCTCTCCAGATATGGTAAGTCATCGCTGCTAAAGTTGATTTCCCAATTGTATGCTGGAGCTTTTTCCCTTTCCAATAAGAGCTAGCCCATTCAATGATTAATGTCCATTGGTTTGGCATGACTGAAACACAATTTTGCTTCATGATATCTGACCATATGGCTGCAGAATACTCACATTGGAAGAAAATGTGGTTCAAGTCTTCATTGCTTTTTTGGCAAAGGACACACTTGGATGTGGTAATGACATTCATTCTGAGAAGTCTATCTTGAGTCAAGAGACGTTGATGTATGGATAGCCAAAGGATGAAAGCATGCCTTGGGATGCAGCCTTTAAACCACACGATGTTGCTCCATGGAACATTTTGATTCGTTAGTTTCAATGCATTGTAAGCAGACTTGATGAAATACATACCTGAAGAGGTCAACTTCCAAATGACCTTGTCACTTTTGCTCTGGTCGGGATTTGGAAGATTGAGGAGGTCGTCCCAGGCTTCAAGGAGGTCGTAACTTTGAGCAATAGGGGGCTACCACAAATTTTGGTGAATGATGGCTGCAACCGGAGTATTGAGAGGGAGCCCGGCATCATATCTCATTCTCTCACCATAAGTCCTCAAGAGCATTCCTTTGGGGTGCCAGTTATCCCACCAAAGACTGGTCTCCAATCCGTTCCCAATCTCATGCTTGATGAAATCCATGGCCTTTTCCCGACTTTTCAGAATCTTGTTCCATACCCACGTTGCTGAAGTAGGAGGCTTTATTTGCAAAATGCTCCTACCTCTCAGTAAGTAGGCATTGGTCCAATGAACCCAAATGGATGTGCTCGAAGTAAATAACTGCCATATGTGTTTCACCATTGCCGCCTTGTTCCATTTCTGTATATCAATTAAACCGAGCCCACCTTCCTCCTTGGGGGAGCACACAATTCCCCATTTCATGGGTATGATTTTCCTTTGATTATCCATGACTGACCAAAGAAAATTCCTGCAAAGCTTCTCCACTTCATTGATAACCTGCTTTGGGAGGATAAAGATAGATAACCAATTGACCAATGTAGAGAAGAGGACAGTTTGAATCAGTAAAGTTCTACCCGCATAAGAGAGCATCCGAGCTTTCCAGGACTGTATTTTGCTTTGAATCTTCGTTAGGATAGGCTCACAATCCCGCAGGGAGAGACGAGTAGAGATAATTGGGAGCCCAAGGTAGCGAATTGGCAACCTCCCAATAGGAACCTTCAAGGTGAGAGTGATAAAATCCATGACTTGTTGGGGAAATAGCACTTGTGAACATGACACTCTTAACTGGATTCATATAAAGACCTGAAAGATTGCCAAAATCCTCCAAGCTTTCGACCACCGTATTTATAGAATCAATGTCGCCATTCATGAAGACCGTGAGGTCATCTGCAAATGCCATACTTTGTAAGTTGATTCTCTTGCATTTTGGATGATGAGTGAAACCCTGGGAAGATCTGCGCTTGAGGATGCCATTAAACACTTCCATAACCAACACAAAAAGATAAGGTGATAGTGGATCACCTTGGCGAAGTCCCTTTGCTCCTTTGAATTACCCCACGCAACACCCATTCATGATAAGTGAGAACGAGGTCGACGTGATGCACGCCATAATCCAATCGATAGCTCTTTGGGGGAAATGCATGGATTTTAAAATGTGTTGAATGATCTCCCACCTTACCGAATCGAAGGCCTTCATAATATCAGCTTTGAGAATACATTTTGGTCTTCCTCTATTCTGGTGGTAATTGTGAATAAGCTCTTGAACAATCATAATATTATCTGACATCGATCTCCCTGGTATGAAGGCATTTTGCTGTGGCCCCACAACGTCCGAAATGCATGCCTTAAGCCTGTTAGCAATAATTTTAGAGATGCATTTATACACTGTATTCACGCATGAAATTGGCCTGTAATCACCTACCATTGTTGGGCTCCCAGATTTTGGAATGAGAGTGACAAGCGTGGCGTTAATTTGTTGCAACATGGCTCCGGAAGAGAAGAAACTTTTTATTGCTTCCACCGTGTCTTTCCCCACAATGTTCCAAGCAGTCTTGAAAAATTTAGAAGTGAAGCCATCCGGCCCTGGAGCTTTGTCATCGTTCATCCTGAATATGGTATCTCTTATCTCATTCTCAGTGACTTCTTTCTCCATCTGCATTGATTGGGATTCGGATAGCTTCGCCGAAATGCAAGCATCAATAATTTCCTCATTACCTGTCCAAGCATCTGGCTGTCCCCCCAAGAGATTATGGTAATAAGATTCAAAGCAACTCTTAATATCATCCCAATTTGTTAACTTGGTCCCATCATGATTATAGATGCTAGAAATTCTGTTAAAGGCTCTCCTTCCAGTCAAGGATTTGTAGAAGAAAGAAGTGTTCGAATCATCTTCCTTAAGCCATAAGACTCGGGACTTCTGCCTTGTTTGGGATTCGAAATCAGCTGATAGACGTGCGAGCTTCTCAACCAGGTTTTTCTCTTCAATCGCCAAGGTGGGGTCACCATGATAGGAGAGTAGTCTTCTTTGGCAAGCTTCTAAATCCGCTCTAACCATGCTGATTTGATCATGCAGGTTATGAAACTTCAGACGGCTCCATTCTTTTAACTTCATTTTCACGTTCTTCAATTTTTTGACAAGCTTAAACATGGGTGTACCAGAGATGTGGATCGACCAAGCTTGCTCAACCAAAGGAAGGAAATCGGCATGCATGCACCAGTTGTTAAAGAATTTGAATGGTTTTGTGCCTTGATAAGTTACTTGAGCCATATATACCACGATCGGACAATGATCGGATATGCCCGGGGAGAGAACATCTGCTTCAGAAGAAGGGTAAGCCTGCATCCACTCATGGTTAACCAAGACCCTATCAAGTTTGCAGGTAATTAAATTGTTACCAGTACTTTTGTTGCTCCAGGTGTGAAAGAGGCCTTTTTGCTTTAGTTGAACCAGAATGCAGTCATCAATGAAGGTATTGAAGTCCCTAGCAGCCTTGTGATTAATTGGTTTACCCCCCAACTTCTCTTCCGAATTTCGAACACAATTAAAGTCCCCTGCTACCACCCATGGACAGCCAGGGATAATGCTCTTCAAATCGTGCCACAGTGCCTTCCTTTGATACCAATCATTAGCTCCGTAGATGAACGAGGCAACAAATTGGGCTTGAGTATTCATATTCATCACACCACAGTGGATAAGCTACTCCGTGATCAGCAGTGATTGAAGTGAGTGTTCGAGTGGATCCCAACACACCCAAATTTGACCTTTCAAGGCATTAGAGTAGTTATCAATGGATTGCCATGTGGGGCAGATGGAGGCAATGGTTGTTGCTTTATTGACCTCCCGAACCTTTGTTTCCACAATACATATGAGACTTAGCTTCCATTTACTTATAAACATCTTGACCTCAGCCTGCTTGGCCAAGTCATTGAGTCCCCTGATGTTCCAAGTGGCCCAATTAACCATAAACATGATTAGAGAGTGGGAGAGCCACCACTGCGGGTGGAAGCCAGCTGGGAAGAACATCTCACCACCTTGCTCTTAGCTTCTTTAATGGCTATTTCATCCACCAAGATGGTCCTTTTTTTCTTTTTCTTCTTTGATTTCTTACCCTCACTACCCGACGGAGACTCGTGGGTGGCAATACTGTCCATGCCGGACAGCAAGGAGAACTGGTTGAGTCTATTGGGGAAGACATTGGAACTGGCGGGATTATCCTTCTCATGCACCCCATGCATATCATCCACTGAATTTAAAGGCACCCCATCCATATCATCTACTGAGTTCATACGCACCCCTTGTCCCATGATGACTGATATCGAGTCCTGAGGTGGCGCATGCATCTCAATCTCCCTAGCTACAAGCACTTCCTTATCACTAGAGGCTGCATAAGTCCTACTGGCCTCCACTGGTGGATTGATGCTCACGTCCAATCCATCGTCATCAACCACAACCTCCTTTCCTTTGCAAATGCGTTTCCATTCCTCCTTAGACCGACTGCCCTTCTCATTAAACTGAGGATCACCACCCATGGGAGCCTCTCCTGCTGGTGAACTCTCCTTCTCTCCAGTTTGTTGAACATCACTTCCATCCAAAGTACTCTCCTCTTCATGGTTATCGGAAATTTCAGCAAGCGAGGTAAACACTTTTCCTGTAGGCTTCCATGTTCTAGCTCTGACACGACTACACCGGCTTTCCATATGGCCAAAAACATTGCATAAAGAACACCTTGCAGGTTTCCATGCATACTCAACCTTGATATCTGACGATAGCTCATTATCCCTCCCATATTGCATGTGAATTATCTCTGGGAATGTACATGAGGTATCTATCTCCACACATACCCTTGCAAACCCCAGCTTCACCCTTTTCTCTGTCAGTTCATCCAGAAAAAGTGGCTTCCCCACTCCACTAGCAATGAAGCTTAAACCTCTTGGCGTCCATAACTCTAATGGTACATGAAATAATTTGATCCAGATAGGAACTGAAGAAAGTTGGGATCTCTCAAGAACGAGATTGGGTTCCCACTCTCTTGTGATGAAAAGTCTTCCAGCCATGTACCATGGGCCCTGCATGAGGACTTTTTCTCTAACTTGGGGGTCAGAAAATCTGAGCAAGAAGAAACCATTATCGATGGCTGTTATATCAACATTTCCCCACAACTTTCCTGCTATGGACTTAACCACATTGAGAGGGAGATTCCTGTCCAGGAAGTAACCAACAATACATCCCTGCCACAGCCGGTATCCTTCATCAACTACCTCTTGCGGGGGGCAAATAGTGACATTTCCATCAATAATCTTTGGAGCATGAAAAGAGAGCTTCATTCTAGCCGCTGCTGCATAACCGAAGAGGTCAACCCAGTTCATTCCCGAATTAGAAGCTCTGCAGAGTCCAGCCTCCGAGATGCCAAATGGTCTAACCCCCCCAGTGACAATGGAGCAAAGGCCAGCAGGCACGCTACCTGGTTGCCCTGCAGGCGAGCCTGAACGAGCAGGCCTAGGTCTGGGCGAGCCTGAGCTGCCTTCTGACACAGGAGGCCGGTCACTCGAATCCTCGCGCAATGGAGGGAACTCCAAATTAAAATCTGGGCATGACCCGAAGGAATCAGTTTGACCACCCGAACCCCGATTCCCATCGTCTTCCCGACCCGAACTACTGTAGTCAGCACCCCTGCTGTGAGCACCGATAACCAGCTTCTCAGGGACAGACCTAATATCGCCTCCAAATATCTCCATAAGATATGCCAGCTAGATGCGCATGGCCACTCAATGCACAGGACAGTCACTTTGCACTGTAGCCCCGGCCCTGCTCTTAGAAACAGAAGCGACAAGAAACCTCCGAACAAAACAGTGGCTCCCAACAAAGCAACGAGCAACCTCCAAACCACAAAAGAATGGCTCTCAACAAAGCCCAGGCGCCTAGCAACTTCGACAAATCCAAGCGCCAACGAAGCGCTCAGCAAAACACGAGCTACCCCACTCAATCGCTTCCTTCACTCCACGAGCTCTCACCGCACTGCTCAACGCAACTCGAACTGCTGCACTCGACCACAACCTTCACCCCACAAACTCCGAACGCACACCAAAGAGACAAGGCCGCCTGAGCACAGGAGGCGACCTTGACTCCACGAAACAGTGCTGAAGACTGCCACGCACAACTTTTCGTGAACAGCTCGTCACCACCACGAACTGCTCCTCACCACCACGAACAGCTCATCACCTCCACGAACTATATTTTCAGGAATCCTTTACAATGGGAGTTGGAGCTGAATTGGATAGTGCAGAACACATGATAACTGTTGGACCGTTCCCCCATCTTGCCATCCTAGTCTTCGTTGATAGCCTCCCATGCATTGTAATCCAAAGGATAAATGCATGTCTAGGGATATTACCTGCAAACCATACTAAAGGATACCAAGAAACAAAGGGACACACACCTACAATGGCTTTGTAGGCTGCAGCAAGTTGGAAACATGAGGTGTTTGTAGGCACCCAAAGAGCAACATCGTCCTGGGTACTATCAAGTGGCTGCAATTCGTCTAAATGACTCCATATCTTCACCAGATCAGGAGACCTAGCAACTGGAGTACTCCATTCATGGTTGTCAATGATGGTCTCCACACAATCAGATTTCAGTAAGCCTGAGTCATAGATGATTCGTGTCCCATACTTTGGTACCAAAGGTCCTTGAGGGTGCCAATTATCAAACCACAACGAGGTACTCCTCCCATTGTACACCCTTTTCCTTATAAGTGCCGCTGCTATCCCTCTTGTTTTCAAGATTTTTCTCCATGCCCAAGAGCAACCACTAGGGAAATGCATATCCCAAAAGTTCCTGTCTCTAATCAAGTACCTTTGGACCCATTTAACCCATAGGTTCGATGCACTAGTAATAATGAGCCATATGTACCTGATTATAGCACATTTGTTCCATCTCTGCAAGTTAAAGAGCCCATGTCCCCCTTCTTCATGAGGATATGATCCGAGCAGCTTTGCTTTATTGGGATCCCCAGCTTTCAGTGTTTCGATTCGAGACCAATGAGTTGACTCCCACGATTGAGGAATTTGACCTATTCCTCCGATTTGGTGACCTTGGAGAACCCGCCTGGCCAAGTTTCAAAGAAAGCTATAAGAATGAAGCTTGCGCTTTCTTTGGCCTCTCAATGGGAGAATTCCAGACTTCAGGAGGTGACAAATCATTCACGAGGGTCTCCAAAACATTCCTAGCTGAAAAAATAAGAAGCAAAAAGCAGGAAAGACCCCGTGTTTGGTCTGACACCTTCACCCTTGTGGTTTTGTTGCAAATATTCTTTCCGGCCGGGGGAGACACCATTAATGTGGCCCTCATGGAAATTGTGGATCAACTCCGGATAGGGTACCGAATCATGCCACTGATCCTAGCTCAATTGTTCCATTTCCTCACCTTATCCAAAAATGGAACCCGAAGGTTTCAATGGTGCGCCCCTCCTCCACATTTGGCTGCAAGACCACCTGATGGTTGTTGAACCCATCAGTGCACATTACGGGCTAGTCCGTAACAATATCACATGGATGACCCGAAGAGAGATCCGCCCAAACTTACCCACCCATGAGGCTTCGCTAGACCACTTTCTCCATCTGAATGGAGAAACAGATATCAAATGGTGGGGTACATTCAACTTCACCTACACCCCCATCCTAACTTTCAAGAATAGAGAGTGCCTTGCCCTAATGGGCCTTACCCATGCCATGCCATACTATCCGATTCGGGTTCTAAGACAGTTGGGAAGCTGCAGGGAATCCCGATCAAGGACAATGCGAGCAATTTGATTGACCCACTCACCAAGGAACTGAGGAAGCAATTGCTAGCAGAATGGAAGGCGGTGTGCATATACCGAGAGGACATTTTCACCAGATCCCACTTTTGTGATTACGAATAGTGGATAGCTCGGGAATTCGGCCACGACGGCCCTCCGCCTCTTCAGCTCGTCACTTCGAGTGACATTCCAAGCCCCCTGACACATACAGGGATAGGGTGGCTGAATTGCAAGAGACCCACTCCTAAGTCCATTCAGCTTATGTGGATTCAGAACGGGAGAGTAGGTGGGCCCATATGGCCTTGCAACATGAAATGGAGGTAGTGCGCAAGTGCGTAGAGAAGGATCGACGTCTGCGGAACAAGCTTCTGCGAGCCTTGAGGAGGCAAGACGTGTCCTCCCACTATGATGACGACCAAACTAGCTAGACTTTGGCTTTGTTGTACTTGATATGCATAATGTGCGCGGGGTCGCACGGGTGAAGATTCGGAAATCGGAGTCGCCACCGCCTGATGGAGTGCAGGCGGACACCTGGGTGCCTAAGTTTTCCTACTAGGCTGGTCTGCGGCTTGAGATTCTAAGTAGGTTCACGGTTGCGGTCTAGGGAAGTCCGTAGACACCCCAGTCCACCCCGTCGAATGACAGGTCCCATAGTTATCCTGGTTTTGAGTCAACTTTTGGTCTCTCACTCACCCGATTCCTATTCCAGCATGCACATTTGATTAAGTCTTACGGGGCCACCGAAGTGGTGTGGGTCCCTTTACTTTATTTTATTTTTCTTTATTTAGGGTGATCTAAGTCTGATTGGGCAGGCCCCATTGGAAGGCCTGTGGATCCCTTGGTGGGCTTGGTTAAGCCCACATGTTCCCTTGGTGGGCCTCAGTCTAAACCTGAGAGGCCCTTTGGGTTTTTGGCTCAATGAATTGATTTTATTTGAATTTCAAGTTTGATTAAATTTGATTTATATGCAAAAGTGGGCCGGGATTGCTTTATGGGCCCCTGAGTGGGCCACATAGTTGGTTGCCAAGTGATTTTGATTATCTTTATTAACTATGCCAAAATGGGCCAGGCCTTGGGCTTGGGGCCCCTTTTACTTAGGCTTGGGCTTGAAAGCCCAAGACTTCCTGAGTTAGGGTTTGGAAACCCTAAGTTGGTTTGGTTTAGTGGGCTTTAGCGGGCCTGATCGGCCCTACCCGTGGTCTCGGCCAAACCATGCCTAAATCTAAGCAACATGCTTCTGAAACTTGGCTTGGGTGGGCCTCCGATGGTCTGGCCCACTCAATTCTTTTAATTATCTTATTTAAGCACAAATAAGTTTGTCGAGCTTGGTGGGCCCTGTTGGAAGGCCCACCAGAAATAAATTTGGACCGAGTCGGCCCATGGCCCATCTTGGGTTTTCGGGTGACCCGGAAACCCTTCTAGTTCATCCGGATTGATCACATGAACCAAAAAAATCAGCACAATATCACAAAACTGGCAAAAGAGCAATCTAGCAGTGTAGCCGGCCTAAGATGCCGGCTACACATGTAGGCCAATGTATCAAGCATTCTTCGCCGGTTACGAATAAGCCTCTGCTGATCCGACTTGAATTGCCGGATCAACATACAGAAGCTTGTTTTCAGATTTTTCCAAGGGGGTTGGGTTTATGGGTCTTCTAGGATGTTCCAGGGGTTATGTAGGCTCCTGTGTGAGCCCACATTGGTTTAGGTGAGAGTCACTTGGCTCTCTTAAAGGGTTTTGTGAATTAAAAAGATAAAGGATGGGGGTTTAACTAGCTGGTGGTCCAACTCAATGGTGGAACAAGGACCAAGTGGAGTCCTTGCTGTGGTTCCCTCCTCACTACGAGAACCGGTGACCCAAACACCCACATAAATTGGACTCACTACAGTATTTAAAGCACAAACTACCTACCAAAATGTATGTGAGAGTGCACCTGCCATGCCTACCCAAAGTGGACTTGGAGATCATGGTAAACACATGAAAACAGCAAACCAAAGGGGATTGCATGGTTACAAGACAGTTACGTGTGGCTCACAAATGAAGATGAGTGCTAGGAGGCCTCATGCGTGTCCAAAACGGCAAGTAAGCCATGTGTAAGTGAGGTTGAAGCAAACAACTCAGCATGCTCATCTCATTTTAACTAAATCATTCAACTTAAAAAAGAAACCTAAAGAAAGGAAGAGAAGGGGGGTTACATGAGGGGTACAATGAAAGATCATTCATGGGGGAACATTCTCCCCCTTCCGAATGGAACAAGTCGACACCATAAGAGCATGCTAAAAGATAGCTTCCAAACAGTAAATCAAGACCTTTGAAACCTTCTTTAAATCACTTCATTTTCATATATGTGAAATAAGTGAAAGTAAGAAGCAATACCTTAGGGTTAAAGCCCTGGGATGAGACGTGTAGAGCCTCCTTAAAGCGAAGGAAGCAGCTGGAGCAGCACCTTCTCCCAACAAAAACAACAAGCCTTCCTCTTGCTTTTTTTTTTTTTTTTTTTGAAGATAAGTCCAAATGTATTAATGATAAAAAGATATATACAATGAGATGCCCAAACAGGTTGAGACCAACCAAATCCCCTTAGAGAGGGGAGGCATTACAAGACCAAACAATGGGCATACCCACCTAACCATGGAACAAAGCAGAAGACGACCCTAAAGGGAACAAAAAGCTGTCAAACTAAACAAGAGAGACAGAAAACAAGAGATACATTACAAAATGAAAGAGGGGTAGACTCCCCAGATATCACAAACTTCTCTGTTGCTAGGAGTGTCCTTTAATTTACCCACGAAAGCCCCATACTTACACCTTATGTCCTCAATAATAAGCAAAGTAAGGTTTTCGCTAGGCATCGCCTTATTTTGAAACAGTCGCCTATTTCTTTCTCTCCAAATATGATAGACCGTTGCTGCAAGAGAAGACTTTTTAAGCATAGCAATAAGGTTTTTACCTTTGAAATTCTGGATTGCTCAGTTTAGTTCCAACTCCCATTGCAACGGATTCCTGGAAATGCAACTCTTTCTTAATAAACTTTTCCATACCTTATTTGAGTAGCTGCAACCAAAAAAAAGATGATCCACGTTCTCCGAGCTAGCTTGGCAAAGCACACATTTGGAATGGTTGATGATGCTACGACGAAGCAATAAGTCTTGTGTGAGCAAGCTACGGTGGATTACCATCCAAAGAATAAAGGCATGCCTAGAGATGTTATTAGGATACCACACTAAGTCTGCCCAAGCAACCTTGGGAGATGCATCTCTCAAGGCTTCATATGCTTGCTTGACTCTGTAATCACCTGTAGTAGAATACAAGCAACATACCTTATCCTCTTGTGACATGTCCGGGCTTGGGAGGGAGTTAAGATAGCTCCAAACTTCATTTAATTCATGGGTGATGGCAGGGGGAGGATCCCAGGAACCTTCAAAAATTATTGAAGAGACTTTAGCATTGAGGGGAAGTCCTGAGTCATAGATAATTCTTGTTCCAAATCTCTGAAATATAGACCCTATTGGGAGCCAATTATCAAACCATAGCCAAGTGAACTCTCCATTGCCAATCCGATAGTGAAGATGGTTGAGAAGGTGGCTTCTTTGCTTTAAGATTTTCCTCCATTGCCAAGAAGGAGATGCTGGTTGTTGTACCTGCCAAATGCTTCTTCCTTTAAGGTGGTTTTGAGTCGTCCACTCGTACCATAAAGAACCATCAGCCTTGAAAATTCTCCACAAATATTGAGATATGGCTGCTACATTCCACTTGTGTAAGTTGATGAGGCCCAAACCTCCGTCATCCTTCGGGAGGCATACTTTGCTCCAACTTATTGGATTAATTTTCTTTTTCAAATCTGGCCCAGACCAAAGGAAGCACCTGCATAGCCTCTCTAACTCCAAAAGGACTCCTTTAGGTAGAATAAAGGAGGATAACCAGTAGACAGAGGTTGAGAAAAGAACCGATTTTATGAGTTGGACACGCCCAGCATAGGACAAAAATCTAGCTTTCCAAGCTTGCACCTTTTACTTCATTCATTGGAGCAACACCTCAGAATCCCTTGCTTTTAATCTGGAAGTAATAAGAGGGAGACCCAGGTACTTTATAGGTAAGGAACCAAGAGGAACTTGGCAGCTTTGTACAAACAAATCCTGGGTCTCATTCGAAATGGCACAACAAAATAACTGGCTCTTACCTCGATTAATCTTCAGCCCTGAGTATGCTCCAAACTTATCTAAGCACCTGAGAATGCATTGGATAGATTTGAGCTCACCTTTGGAGAAGATCATTAAGTCATCAGCAAAACAGAGAGCCCTAATGTCCAACTTCTGGCATTTTGGGTGATATTTGAAATCTTGGCCTGCATCCCTTTGTAAAATTCCCATGAACAATTCCATGACAAGCACAAAAATGTAAGGTGATAGAGGATCTCCTTGACAGAGACCTCTTGCTCCCTTGAAGAACCCCACAAGGCTTCCATTCATGTTTAAAGAATAGCTAGGAGTTGAGATGCATTCCATGACCCACTTTATAAACTTCTCCGGAAAGTTCATAGCCCTCAATATCATTGGGATAACATCCCAGTTTACTGAATCATATGCCTTCATTATGTCAATCTTAAGAGCACATCTTGGGCTGCCCTTGTTAAGATGATAGTTATGGAGGAGCTCTTGAGTAATCATGACATTATCCGAAATCCGTCTACCTGGAATGAAAGCACTTTGGTGAGGTCCCATAAGTCCATCAATGACTTTCTTTAGCCTGTTGGTGATTAACTTTGAGATGCACTTATAGACTGTATTAACACAAGAGATTGGACGGTAATCCCCAACCATAGACGGGTTTGGAATCTTGGGCACCAAAGAGATGATAGTATTGTTCAGTTGCTTGAGGATTTTTTTTTTTTTGGAACTCAGGGTATCCGGGCCCGCTTACGCTCAACCGACTAATCCCTGAGGACCCATGTAAGACCCTGCAACCCACATGGTCCGGTTAAGACTAAGGCCCATAGACCTTATGCAGGTAGCCCCAAAGAATTGATAACACCTAAGAGGTTTTGAACTTGAGACCTTGGAGGGAGCACACCCCCAGGCCCCAAGCCTTGACCACTAGTTGCTTGAGGATTTTCCCTTCGAAGAAGAAACTTTTTCTCTTGCTTGTGAGAAAAATGGAGAAGAATGAGGGAAAGAAGGGTTGGGTAGTGTTTAGGTGGTGTCTTGGGTGATATGGGGGCAAGGAGAGGTGGAGGAGAGGGGATCCAGAGCAGTGAGGGTGGAGAAGAAAGGTGGAAGCAAGCAAAAAGAAGCGAACCCCCGAAATGGGGCTGCTGTTGCCCTTTTATAACAAGTTTTTTGTATCCGGCATTTAATGTTGGATACAATATACCTCCTTTGTATCCGGCATTTAATGTCGGATACACAGAACCTTCTTTGTATCCAGCATAAAATATTGGATACAAGACATAATCATTTCGAAAATTTAATTTTCTGCGCGAATCTTTTTTTTTTTTGGAAAGTAAGAAGGTTCAAATAAATAAAAGGAAGTATGTACAAAGCACTTGGAGGGGCAGCCCTTCATTCCTGGACGAGGAAGTGCAGAGAATGTCCTCCTTACTCATGAATTACTTCATAATTACCACTTGGAGGGGCAGAATGGCAAGTGTGCTCTTAAGGTGGATCTCCGTAAGGCCTATGATTCAGTTTCATGGAGTAGTATCAAGGCAATGCTCACTGGAATGGGATTTCCAGATGTCTTCTGTGCTTGGATTATGGAATGTATCTCTACTCCTGCGTATTCAATCATGATCAATGGTAGTCTTGTGGGGTTTTTTAAAGGAGCAAAAGGGCTGCGCCAAGGTGACCCCATGTCACCTTATTTGTTCATGATGATGATGGAGGTGTTTAATAGGATGCTTCTTCAGCATGCAAGTCAAGGCTTTACTCACCATCCTCGATGTGAAGCACTTGGCCTGAAACTTTTGTGCTTTGCTGATGACCTTTTCTTGTTCTCCGCGGCTGATAAGTCCTCCTTGGATTGTATTTTGAGAGCACTTGATGAATTCCATGACTTCACAGGCCTACAAGTTAATAAACAGAAGAGTGCTATGTTTCTAACTGGTATTGATGAAGCCCAAAGGGAAGACTTGAGTTTGCATACGGGGTTTCCGCTAGCCAGATTATCGGTGAAGTACCTTGGGCTGCCTCTCATCTCCTCCAAGCTTTCATCCAGGGATTGTGAGCCACTTATCAACCACGTGAAGGCAAAAACCCAATCATGGAAAGGGAGGTGCCTCTCATATGCAGGTAGGCTTCTTCTTATAAAATCTGTCCTTTTCTCTATTCAGGTCCACTGGTTATCCACATTTATCATTCCCAAAGGTGTGATTAATGACTTGGAAGGGATTTGTAGAAAGTTCCTTTGGACAGGGCCGCAGCTTAAGCACAAAATGAATCCAATAAGCTGGGATATTGTTCGCATGCCACGCCAGGAGGGGGGCCTTGGGCTGTTTAAGCTAAGCCTTTGGAACAAAGCGGCAGTGATGAAGCATACTTGGAGAATTCTGACTTCCCATGATTCCTTGTGGGTTCGGTGGGTGCACAAATTCCTTATAAAGGAACGTAACTTCTGGACACTCAACACCAGCAAATTGTTCTTGGGCATGGAGAAAGATACTTAGAACAAGGCAAGTTATGTCTCAACTGGTCAAGAAGAAGATCCATAATGGGAAGAGTTCGTCTCTATGGTATGATAATTGGCATCCTGATGGGCCTCTGTACATTGCCTATGGACAGCGGTTGATTTATGATTCGGGTCTTCCTAGGCATGCTAAGGTCAGCTCTATAATTACTGAGGAAGACTGGGATCCTCCCCTTGCTGCTTCACCTGATCTACTTGAAGCTTGGGGTAAGCTTGATCTCTTGCCACAGCCAGTTGCGGATGTGGAGGATGTAACCACTTGGACTCCATCAAAATCAGGCTTCTTTGACATTAAGAGTGCATATCAAAGGCTTGACAGTCCTCGCCCCTCATGCATATGGTATGGTTTAGTATCGTTCCCCAAGCACATTCCCAAGCATGCTTTTACTTTGTGGTTAGCTATTAACCAAAGATTACTTACATGTGATCGTCTTTATAAACTGGGAATTACCCAACAAGCCACTTGTGTGCTATGCCAGCAAAGGGATGAGTCCCACACACACCTATTCTTTGAGTGTGAGTACACTAAGCAAATCTGGAACCATATTCTTCATCTTAATTGCTTGAACAGGGTAAACCGATCTTGGATGGAAACTATTCAATGGGCAGCATCATTGAAAGTGGGTCATGTAAAAGCCCGAGCACTCTTTAAGATATCTCTTGCGGCGACAGTGTACCATGTTTGGAGGGAAAGGAATAGCAGGATCTTCAAGAACAGCTATCTGTCATGGCAAGTCGTGAAATCAAGCATAATATCTGATGTATGTATCAAGGCCAACACAGAGCGAGTGTACCTACCTGACTCTTCTCTACATAGACAGCTTATCAACAGTTGGAGCTTGAGTTGGGAATGCATGCCATAAGCACTGGACCTATTTTCTCTTGTGTTCTTTGTGGGGTCATTCTTGTTATGTTCAGAGTAGTGTAGTGTGTTATTGGCAGCCATTTATGGGCTAGTTTGTTGGTTTTCAACTTCGTTTTCACTCTTCATTGTAAATATCTTTCTTTAATATATTACTTGGACTTAATTTCCAAAAAAAAAAAAAAGTATGTACAAAGCAGATAGTGGGCATACCCACCAAACACAACAAGGAGCAGCCACGCTCAAACTATAGTAAACACAATACAATCAAGCCTATGAGAAATTAATACTGAAGAAGACATCCATCCTTAGATAAAAGTACAATTTAGGTCCCATTTCTGCATAACCTGCCTATGATAACTGTTATCACTAAGCACTAATGGAGTACCTGCCACTATTTTGTGAATGTCTTGGTATATGAACTTACAAATCTCCTCTTCAGTCAAGGCAGAGTTCTTAAATACCCTTCGGTTTCTCTCACACCATATGTGATACACAGCCGCAGCCAAGGACAAACGCCTTAGAAGGTGTAAGGGAGATTTAGAGCACCATTCTCAACCATGAGGTCCCAAGAGAGGATAGGAGTTGTAGTGTTAAGGCCATTCCTGATCATAAGAGTTCTCCAAACATGTCTACCATAGTCACACTGGAAGAAAAGGTGTTCAATGGTTTCATTACACTTGCGACAAAGGACACATACCGCATTATGTATGATACCCCACCTGTTGAGCCTGTTAGTTAGGAGAGCTCTCTTAATTGCAAGCCATGTCACGAATGAATGCCTGGGAATGTTGGTTGAGAACCAAACCAATCTCGCCCAAGCAACGGAAGACCGACTAGTCTCCAAGGCTTTATAGGTGCTGCTGGTGCTGTAGATTCCAGTGTGAGAGGGAGTCCAAGTGATCCTGTCATCCATATCTGGCCTTGGAAGGTCTGGTAACCTCGCCCACACCTCAATCAAATCTAATGAAGTAGCAATAGGACTTTCCCAATCGGCATTGGTTAGAGCTCATGAGCCAAAGCATCATCAGATAATCTTGAATCATAAATCAATCTCCTACCATACCTGGGGGCCAAAGGGCCAAGAGGATGCCAATTATCGTACCAGATTGAAGTGTTCCTCCCATTGTTGACTATATGCTTTGTGAACCTGGAAGCAATATCACTTTGCCTAAGCGTTTTCCTCCACACCCAAGAAGCCGTGGAGGGGACTGGAACACTCCAAAAATTCCTTCCTCTAAGTAGATTGGAATTAACCCATGATACCCAAAGATTATCTGCCTTGCTGCCCACTAGCCAAGCTTGTCTTAGGACTGCACACTTATTCCAAAGATGAAGATTCAAGACACCAAGACCACCTTTATCAATAGGAGAGCAAACTTGATTCCACTTAACCTTACATATCTTGGCTTCTTGACTGGATCCAGCCCATAAGAAATGCCTGCAAATTTTCTCCATCTTGTAGATTACTTCCTTTGGCAAAATATAGACAGACATCCAGAAAACTGCAAGAGAGAACAAGACTGACTTAACCAGCAAAAGGCGTCCTGCATAGGATAAATACCTTCCTTGCCATGACTGGGTCCTAGCCATAAGTCTTTGAATAAGGCGATCACAATCTCTGGCAGTCAGACGATTAGAGATAAGAGGCAATCCTAAGTATTTCACAGGAATATGCCCTTCATTGAACCCCAAAACCTGCAGTATTTCACTCTTCACTTGCTCTGAGATGCCTGACATGAAAACCGCACTCTTCTCTTTATTGACAGATAAACCGGATAACCTGCCAAAGTGGGTAAGTGCACAAGAAATACATAGGATAGAGTTAATGTCCCCATGAGAGAAGACAAAAAGGTCGTCAGCAAAGCACAGTTGCTTGATAGAAGGCTGGGAGCATTTGGGATGAGGCTTGAAATTAACAACTGTCTTGTCCTTCAAAATCTTATCAAATAATTCCATGACCAAAACAAATAGGTACGGAGAAATAGGGTCTCCTTGTCTAAGGCCCTTGCCCCCTTTGAAGAAGCCTTCCATACTGCCATTAATCATTATTGAAAAGGACGGAGTAGTTACACATTCCATAACCCAAGAGATAAACTGAGACGGAAATCTAAAGCCTTTTAATACCTTTTCCACACAACTCCAATCAATGGAATCAAAAGCTCTTCTGATGTCAATCTTGAGGGCACACCGTGGGGTTCCTTTGTTAAGGTGGTAGTTTCTAAACAGTTCATGTGTTATCAAGATATTGTCTACCATCCTTCGACCAGGTATGAAAGCTGACTGATGCATGCCTACCAAATGTCCCATTATGGCCTTGAATCTGTTCGCTAAGATTTTTGAGATGCATTTATATATGGTGTTGACACACGATATGGGACGATAATCAGAGATCGGCGAATTTGTCGGGGAATCGCGCGAATCCAGCAAGGGCATGGCAATGTATCCGACATTAAATGTCGGATATGAAGAAGTTCCTGTGTATCCGACATATGTCATCGAATAAAATAGGGTATTTACGGATTTGCCCCTCGACTTGACCGACGCGACCGATTTGACCAATTTGACACTTTTGGATATTCGCAGATTGCCCCGTACGATTTTTGGTTTAGTCCCTGAGATCTTTTGCAAGTTTTGGATATTTAAAAATTGCCCCCTGAGATATTTTGCTGCGTTTGCTGCCACGTGGGCAGTTTTTGCCACGTGTGCAGTTTCTAGGTTTTGTTGCTTCGAAACTTCGACAGCTCATATCTTCTTCATCCGGACTCCGATTTGGGCAAACTCAATTGCGTTGGACCCGTATCGAAGCCCTCTATCCAATGGCATAGGGGTAAGCACCTGATTCGGGGTTCGGCAAAAAGTCAACTTTCGGCTCCCCTCAAGTTTGACCAGCTCATATCTTCTTCATCCGGACCCCGATCTGAGCAAACTCAGTTGCGTTAGAATTGTGTCGGAATTTCCTAAACATTGGGAAGAATTATGGTGGGGGAATTTGCACCCGATCAAAAGGTCAATTTTTGTTCCTTAGGGTTTTGATCCGTTTTGTTGTCTTTTAACACATTTTTTTCTCTTTTTATTTGGCTTGATCAAAATTTGGGTGCTTACACATAATGATGTACTATGCGCCATGACGACTCTTTTTGATTAAGCATGAATCTCCTATCAGTCTAATGTGTTGTTTGAATTTCACAAGAACAAGAACCTAATCTGAAATAAAAAGAACTACATTGAATTCCCCAAATAGGGCAACTCGGTCTCCAACAGACCACCTCTTCTCTGATAATTGCAATATTTTTAGTCACTGCGACCACCCAACTCCTTTGATTGTATCTCTCTCGTTGAGATCGTAAAACCCGGCAAGTATTCCAAACCCAAGAACACCCAAGACTTTAAGCTTAGATCACACCCGTTCGTATTTTTTTGCAAGATCATTCGGTCCAACCCTTAGGGCACCGAAGCCACCGACGGATAAGTCGGAGATTGGTAGAGGAGCTTCCTGGCATAGCCTACCCAAGATAGTGACACCAAAGCTACCGATGGTCTAACCAAGGTTTGATTGGTGGTCTAACCGAAGGGATTTTCCCAACCCACGAAGGCTTTGATTATGGATTTCCTGCCCTTGGGTTTGGTTTGTGCATCGACAAGAAAGTCAAATGGTGCGGCTGTTACAAATTTGGATATGCAGCTTAAGGAAACGACTGTCTCTTCGGAGCTAAGGCCCTTGCAGTATGATAAGGAGTCTGACGTTGCGACAGCAGTTGCAGCAGTTGTAGCAGCCTCAGATCCGCTTGCTAAGCCGATCTCGGCAGGTGCTGATATCCATAACGAGGTTGCTCCACGCTCCGATCAAAGAAGTTGGTCGGCCTTATTTGGAAACCATTAGCAACTTCAATTGGATCAGTTATTTTCATACCTTCATCATTCATTATGCAGTTGATCTGATTCGTTGCCCTTCTGGAGATCAAGGAATTGTGGAAAAAACTTGAGTTGCTATCCCCTTCAGCCAACCAAAGTACCCTTGATTTCTGCCTAATTTGAGATTCTTCATAGTAAAGACATCGGGATAACTGGTTTCTAAGACTTCTTTCTTGTTGGTACACAAGATTATTGTTGGGGTCATCATGTAGCTTCCTTTGAACAACATTTAATTGGGATCTAAGTTCATGCACCTGTGAAGATAACTCAGCAAACTTGAGCTGCTTACTCCACTCCTTGAGCTTTGCTTTGACATTCTGGAGTCTCTTAGTTACTCTGAACATAGGCGAGCCAGTGACTTCCATTGCCCATGCATCAGTAACCAACGATGTGAAGTCCAAAAATTAAAGAATCTAAAAGATTTTTTACCTTCCTACCTTTGGTTGAAAATCGTGACCAATAAAGGGGAATGGTCAGATATGCCAGGATTAAGAACCTCCACTTTAGAAGGGCTCAAGCTATTGAGCCATGGCAAGTTAACAAGCACTCTATCCAACCTGCAAGAAATTCTATTCTGACCTTCACTTCGGTTGCACCATGTGTGAGATAACCCTTTGGTTTTAAGTTCAGTTAAACCACATGCATCAATACATTGGTTAAACTCCTCAGTAGCCTTCCGGTTAATGTACTTACCACCGTACTTTTCACTGGAAACATGGACACAGTTAAAATCACCAACAACTAACCAAGGCTGTGTTGACGAAGATAGTAGGAGTTGCCGCCACAGTGAACGCCTTTCCATCACCTCATTTGACCCATAAATGACAGTCAAAAAACAACTCTTGTGTATGCTAACCAGTTCTGCCGAACAATGGATGTGCTGGTAGCTACTTTCAATCTTGCTAAGCTTAATTTCTTGGGAATTGAAGAGTATCCAGATACGGCCCTTAAGAGCACACTCATAGTTGGAAATGAAATCCCAATGGGGTGATATCAGATTCTTTATAACTTGAGCATTAACCTGTCGCACTTTTGTTTCAACAATAGCCATCACACTCAGCTTCTTTGTGACCATAAGGCTTCTAATTTCAAGTTGTTTCTCGGGGCTGTTAAGCCCCCTAATATTCCACATGGCTAAATTAATCATGGATTAGAAGGTGGGTGGTGCCCTTCATTACTCAAACCTGAGCCATCACTTGCTGCTATATTTTTTGCATGCTTCATTGCAATCTCATCAACTAGTAATTTCTTCTTCCTCTTATTATGCTTCTTTTTTGAAGACGAGCTTGAGCTTGGAGTGAAACTTGGCGTGCTCACCTGAATAGGCTGCTGCTCAAGGATCTCAAATCTGTTGGGTGTGGTAATAGTCTCCGAAGGTTCACCATTTGTTTCAAAGCTCTCCCCAACGTCAGTACCTTGCATGGGTACTGGAGTGTTACCAATAGAACTTCCATGTATCGTATTACCATAATTCCCTTGCGGGGGCACAAGAATTCCACCAATACTAACTTGTAGTTCTGGCACGGTGCTTGACTCCACCACCTCAGTGGATACAATTTCTTTTCCTTTCCCTTTATAATTAACTATTCTCCATTGCTCCGTAGGAACTGCCTTTGCCTCAGTAGTGTTGTGCCCTTGGTTTTGTTTATCCACAGGATCTTCATTAACCATGTTGCCTTCAGCACCTTGTGCCACACATTCTTGCACTCTTCTCCCTGTTGGCACCCACACCCGAGATACCTTAGAACACTTGGCATCAGAATGACCAAAAACCTCACAAGTATCACACTTTTGGGGCTTCCAATCGTACTGGACCTCAATTTCCAGCTCCTCATCAAGGGCACTCGGGAGGATGCTTGAAGGGAAGGAGCATTGGGTGTCGACCTCAACACAAACACGAGCGTACTGAAGCTTTTGCCTTTTTTTTCCGTAGGTTCATCCAGCCAAAGTGGTTTGCCAATACCACTGGCAATATAACTCAAACCGGAGGATGTCCAATACTCCATTGGTACATTGAAAAATTTTATCCAAATAGGAACTTTTCCCATCTGAGATTTCACCATTTGCATGCCCGGTTCCCACTTTCTAAGTATCATTAATCGACCAGCAAGATACCATGGGGCCGCCTGAATAACCCTTTCCCTCATCTGGGCACTTGCAAACGTGAAGATAAAAAAACCATCTCCAACCTCTGCCGTTTGGACAGTTCCCATCTTTCCCCATAACCGATTCACAAGACTTCTCACCACCGGCAATGGGAGCTTTTTGTCTAAGAAATAACCAACCAAGCAGTCACTCCAGATTCTGACCCCTTCTGCCACAACCTCAGGAGGAGGTTTGACAATGATCCTGCCATTAGCTATGTCAAGGTTATGGTAACTAAGCTTGGTCTTCAACTCTGCCTCTGAGCCAAATAAAGACGACCATGCATTATCCATGCAACTTGCCACAGGTGCTTAAGGATTAGGAGAACAAGTATTACCCGAAATGGCAACCCCATTGACTTGGACAGAGCCTGCAATGTCAATCGCAATAGTGCTACAGAAGTCAGCAGGCCTCCCAGCCAGATCTGTCGCTGGAGTGTCTGCCGTAGTGTCAGATGATCCCAAGGGCAGGAAATCATGATTTGAGAGATTCGCCATGGACACCAGACGAGTCCACCGGCGAGGTCAACGAACCCAAAAGCCGGCAGGACAAGGCTATGGGAAGCAAACTTCAACTCATACAGATAGACGAACACACACAACTTGTCGACACAGCAAAACGAGCTTGCACACATAAATTCCTCGAACTAGATTCACGAACAAAGGAAGCAAATGCCAAACATTTCTCCTTCACCAGCTCGTACAGAAACACCACAGACCAAGAGGCTACGAACACTGCTCCTTCACCAGCTGTTGGTGACCCACGGACAGTGAACCCACGAACAGAAGGACCACGAACAGTGCTTGGACACCACGAACTGATGATGGTATCCCAACGAACAGGAATCCAGAAATCCCACGAGCAGAAGCAACGAACAAGGGCAGAAACCCCACGGACACTGCTCCTTCACAAACCTTGCCAATGAACAGGTCTTACCCACAAATGAACATGCTCACGCACAGAATGGAGATGGAGGCCAGGTGGAGTTGGAGGTGGAGATGGAGATGGAGAAGGAGGTGGGTTGGAGAAGGAGGTGGGGGTGGCGGTCAGGTGGAGAAGGAGGTAGAGAAGGCGGTCAAGTGGAGTCAAGTGGAGTCAAGAAAAGGAGAGAGTTTCTGGTTGGATTCTTCATGCTTTGAAGTGTCTTCGCATTGGTGTTAGTGCTGGTTATGGAGATGGAGAAGGAGGTGGGTTGGAGAAGGAGGTGGGGGTGGCGGTCAGGTGGAGAAGGAGGTGGAGCCTTGATTGGTAATCTTTTTTTTTTTTGGAAATTAAGTAAGTTCCATTAATAGAAGAGAAATATAGGAGATATGTACAATCAAGGCAATGCCCACAAGGAGACTAAACAAGTCTCCAACAAGCTAAAGACAAAAAAACCTACTCAGAGTTGTAACATGATTACAATAAAGACCAATAAGGTCCCAATTGCTAACAATTTGCCTGTTCAAACTTGATTGGTATTCTTCTCCAACAACCTGTTGAAAACTTCCATCACCAAGACAAACAAATAAGGGGACATGGGGTCACCTTGCCTTAGCCCTCTAGCACCTTTGAAGAAACCACACATGCTACCGCTTATCATGATGGAGAAGGCTGGAGTAGTGACACACTCCATGATCCATGTAACCATATTAGCCGGAAATTGCAATGCATGTAACATTCGCCTAATGTTGCTCCATGAGACCGAATCAAAGGCCTTATGAATATCAACTTTGAGTGCACACTTCATATGACGCCCATGGAAGTGTCTCCTTAAAGAACTCTCCTGCTGCATTAGTACAAGACTCTGGGGATTATCATGGAGTTTTTTCTGCATTTCCGCAAGCTTAGATCTGGCTTCATGAACCTGGGATGACAACTCAGCAAACTTCATTTGTTTACTCCATTCCTTGAGTTTTATCTTGACAGCTTGGAGCTTCTTTGAGATTCAAAACATTGGTGAGCCATTTACCTCAACCTCCCATGCCTCCTTGACAAGTGGGAAGAATTATGGTCTAGCAGTCCAGAATTTGAAGAATTTAAACAGCTTCTTACCTTGCTGCCATTGAGGGAATAATGAAATCAGTAACGGGCAATGGTCAGAGATGCTTGGGTTAAGCACCTCTTCTTCAGAGGAGATAAGGTCACTAAGCCATGGCAAGTTCACAAGGGCACGGTCCAATCGACATGATATTCTTCTTTGGCCTTCGCTTTGGTTGGACCATGTGAAGAAGAAACCTTTGGATTTAAGCTCCACCAATTCACATGTATCAATACATTCATTGAATTCCTCCAGGGCACATCTGTTGGGCTGCTTACCACCAATCTTTTCATTAGCTGATCTAACACAATTAAAGTCCCTTACAAGCATCCACGGGTGGGGGGTAGAGTATCTTTGAACCTGCCTCCACAATTGCCTTCTCTCCAAGGCCTCATTCGAACCATACACAGGTTAGGAAGCATGCTTTTTGCATTGCAAGAATTTCTGCATAGCAGTGGATTAGTTGGTCACTAGTGTCCAGCTTGCTTATTCTCACTTCCATAGGGTTAAATAAGACCCAGATACGACACTTCATAGCTAAAGCTTTATCATAATTGGTGATGAGCTCCCATTGAGGAGAGATGAGGCTTTTCACAACTTGAGCATTAACCTGCCTTACTTTAGTCTCCACAACCGCCAAAAGACTTAACTTCTTAGATAACATAAGATTGCGAACCTCAACATGTTTTTCCGGGTTGTTGAGTCCCCTTATATTCCACATGGCAAAGTTAAACATGGGACACTTGATCACCCCCACCCCCAGCTCTCATTTCTAGGCTATTGCTCACTGGATGATTCTTAGCATGCTTCATAGCCACCTCATCTACTAAGAGTTTCTTTTTCTTCTTATTCTTCTTCTTTGATGATGAGGAACTCCCTTTGAAAATGTGGTTATCATGCTCAAGCAATTCAAACCTGTTTGGAGTGACTGAGATTCTATCTTCCATTAAATGAACACTGCTCCCAGATTCCATCCAGGGTACCAGCTCATTGATCAAACCATTTTCAAGCTGAGGCATCTTACTTATATCAGAGGTACAATTCGGTTGTGCAGCAGACTCCCGCAATATTGGGTCTTCAACAACAAGTTGAACATGGGGATCTGCTGCTTGCCCTACACCTTCCACAGCGACTTCCTTGCCTTTTCGGTTACTGGATTTCCACAATGCATCTGGAACTGCATTAACTGATGCAGCTGGACCTGCAGCATTGGTTTCATGGGGGAGGCTATCGCCTAAAGCACTATCTTCTTGAGTAGTTTGAGTATCGGATAATATCCTTCCCGTAGGCACCCACTTCTTCGAGTTTGATGAACAATTGGCTTTTGAATGACCTAAAATAGAACACGAATTGCACTTATGTGGTTTCCTGGAATACTCAATTTCAATCTCAAGCTCTTTATCAATTGTGTGTAAGAAGATGCTTGTTGGGAAAACGCAATCAGTATCCACCTCAACGCATACCCGTGCATATTGAAGCTTCAACCTCTTCTTTGTTGGTTCATCCAACCACACGGCCTTCCCATGCCACTTGCAATATAGCTCAAATCAGCCGGCAACCAATACTCCATGGGTACATTGTGTAACTTTATCCAAACCGAAACTCTTTGGGATTTTACCATCCGCATATTAGGTTCCCAATGTTTGAGAATGAGAAGTCTACCCCCAAGGTGCCACGGAGCCGCATGGAGAACCTTATCATGCATCTGCGTATTAGCAAAGGTAAAAATGAAAAAGCCATCACCGACTTCTACGGTACGAACCGAACCAAGCTTCCCCCGCAAACGATCCACTAAACTCTTCACAACTGAAATGGGAAGCTTCTTATCAAGGAAGTGACCCACAAGGGAGTCACCCCAGATCTTTGCACCCTCTATAACAATTCAGGAGGTGGTTTAACCGTAATTTTCCCGTCAACACAGTCAAGCAGATAATATTGTAGCTTTGATTTAGCCTGGGCGCCAGATGCAAAGAGATCAGACCATGACATTTTTGGTGAAACAGCAGGGAGAGCAGGCCCTACAGCTTGGACGGCAGGGTCCAAAATAGAAATTGCGCTGGGGGAAGCGGGCTTGTTGCTGTCACCCGAACCATTCTTGCGATGCAACCCTGACGAAACCAGCTCTGCAACAGCAGCATTAGCAGCAACGCCAGGAGGCGGGAAAACCTCGTTTGAAAATATTTCCATCTAAAACTCCAGTGAGACCGCGTCAAAGATGGCCGGAGAACCGGAGATCAATAAGTGAAAGACGAGAAACATCCCTCCATTATTCTCCAGAATGAACCGAACTCAACGAACATCTGGAATGACTCCGTAAACGAACAGGAGTTCCGGTACTGAGATTGCTCACAAGCAGTGCTGGCGAACCTTTCCAGTGCCCACGAAAGTGCCCCGAAACACACGAACTCGAGCTCAGAAGCGAGCAAACGAATCCAAGAGGTTTGGCCTTCAAACCGGAACCCCTTGCGCACAGACGAAGACCTTCGAACCACCTGTAAAATGCTCACCAACGCCCTTGAAACAATGAGCCCCTGTAGAGATGCTCACGAACCACCTTCGTACTCCCTGTAGAAGTGCTTATGAACCCCCCACAGCACCAAGCAACTCTCCAACCACTAGATCAGAGCCACGAGCCCAACTCCAAACACAACCACGACCGGGCCTTACTCACAAACAAATGGTTCCCCACGAGCAGACCTTGCCCACAAAACCAGATGATTTCCCACAAATAGACTTCACGAACCTGGAAAGAAACAAGGCCGCCGAACACCTTTAACGAACGCTTGCTCCTTCACAAACGCTTGCTGGAATGAAACATGCCGGAACCCGAGCGAGAGTGAATGCTTGCTGCTCCCTCACAGAAGCATGGACGCTTGCTGCTCCCTCACGAACTAAGAAGAATGAAAACTTGCTGCCCTCATGAACTAAGAAGAATGAACACTTGCTGCTCCCTCACAACCTTAGCAGCAAGAACAGATCTACCCAAGAAGAAGCTCGCGAACACTGTTGCTCACGACCAGTAGCTCACGAATAGAACTCACGAACACCCTTGCTCACGAACAGAACTCTCTTGCTCACGAACAGTAGCTCACGAACAGAACTCCCTTGCTCACGAACAAATATTTACATCCTAGTAAGTTGGTCAGGCTTGGTGGGCCCCGTTGGAAGGCCCACTAGGTATCAAATTGGACCGAGATGTCCAAGTTCCATTTTGGGTTTCCGGGTCACCTGGAAACCCTACTGGTTCATCTGGTTTGGCTACGAGATCATAAAAAATAACATGGCACCAAGACAAAGCAAAAAATGAAATTTCAATGGTGTAGCCAACCTGAGTTATCGGCTACACACTGGGGCATATGTAGCCAACCTGTGGTGTTGGCTACACATAAAAATCAGTGTAACTGACATCCCTGGTCGGCTACAAACAAAGCCTTGTTGATCCGACCTGAGTTGTTGGATCAACACACAGAATAGGTTTTTCTGGATTTTTCAAAAGGGAGCCAAGCTTCTAGGCTTCTTGTGATGTTCCAACACTGTGACAGGGACCTAAGTGTCCCTGTCTTGGTTCCTCATACTCCGCATGCATGCTCTTAAGCCATGAAAAATATATGCATTCTCACAGATTTTTGTACATGAAGCAAAGGTATGTGTGTGAGTGAGCATGCTTCCCATGTAAACATATATTAAAAGAGAGAGCAAGCATATTACTTACAAGTAGCTAGATGATATTAGTATGAAAACACTATAGAGCATATATTCCAAGAGAAAGATTCGCACACATGACCTATCCTAAGCATGCCAAGTTAAAATGAATGTTAAGACATAAAAAATCCCTAGATGTATTCCTAATAGGAAAGGATATGGGTATGCACATAAGGCATAGGCAAAGCCGAGTGGTGTGACTTTATGTGATCAAAAAACAGTGAGTAAAAGTGATGAAGAACATGAGGAAAAATGCACAAAACAGTGGAAAAGGGATATGCTAATATGGTCTCAACACTAAGGCATACATGCTTTACATGTTGATGAATTCGTGGAGGTCTGAGTTCGTGGAGGTTCTTCTGCCATGGTTCGTGGAGGTCTGAGCTCGTGGAGGCTCTTCTGCCATGGTTCGTGGAGGTCTAAGGTTCTTCTGCCATGGTTCGTTGAGGTTTGAGTTCGTGGAGGTCTGAGGTCTGAGGTTCGTGGAGGTGTGAGTATCCAGAGGTCTGAGTTCGTGGAGGTCTGAGGCTTGTGAGCAAGGTCGGTGTCTGAGTTCGTGGAGGTCTAAGTTCGTGCATTCATGGAGGTCTGAGGTTCACAGTTTGTGAGCAAGGTTCATTTGTGAGCAAGGTTCAACCTGCTTGTTCGTGTCCGGTGACTCGTGAGCTTGGGAAGCAAGGTGTCCGGTTCGTGGAGGTCTGAGTTCAAGCAAGGTGTTCGGGTCCGTTGGTTTCAAGCAAGGTTTCATGTTTGTTCGACTGAAGCAAGGCTCCTGTGGGTTCGTCGAGCAAGGTTCATTCAAGATCTGTTCGTGGTGGTGTTGCGGTGGTTCATTCAAGATCAGTTCATGTGAGCAAGGTTCATTCAAGATCAATCGGTTCTGTTCGTGGCCTATTCACCAGCTTCGGGGTTTGGTCGTCGGTTCTGTTCGACCGTGGAAAGAAGGATGGTAGCCATCGTGGTCTACTCGTGCGACTGTAGCAAGGCTCCAGTGGGTTCATCGAGCAAGGTTCATTCAAGATCAGTTCGTGGTGGCATTGCGGTGGTTCATTCAAGATCAGTAGGTTCTGTTCGTGCATGGAAGGAAGGCCTCCATTGTGGGAAGCGAAGTTCAGGGGTTTCAGTCCTTATCAGTTGCAGCGGAGGAGATTTTCGTTCTCGGTTCATGAGCCACAAGGGACTACCATTGTTCACTGTTCATGGAGGTTCAATCGAGCATTGTTCATCGAGGTGGGGGTTCATTGTTCGATCGAGCATTGTTCAGGGATTTTCATTGTTCGTGCTCCACCATTGCGGGGAGGCTCCGGTCTGTTGAGCTCGCCTTCCAGTGACTAGACTGACGTCTCCGGCCAGGCATTTCGCCGTCCAGTCTTGCTCCTCGTTGCTTGGTCAGACGGCTTCTATTTTCGGCAAAGGTTGAATAGCTCGTCCGCGCACATGGCAGATTTCTCAGGCCAGGACTTTCTGCCATTGGGGGTGCTCTGTAGCACTTGCTGTTACTGCAGTGGTTGACCACGCTCTTGTACCAGATATTGCCACCCACATTCAGACTGCAAATGCTGATGCTGCTTCTGAACATGCCATTTCGGGTGCTCCCATCGGCTTGTGCAGTAAAGTGTCTCCTGATGCTTGCATGGAAAAGGCCTCCTCTACTGTTGTTTCTAAACATACCATTTTGGGCAATCCGAGAAACTTGGGCACCAAAGCTTCTTCTGTTGAATCCATGGATAACACCTAGGCAGCTTTATTCAATACCCATCCCAATGCAAAACCCAAGCTGCAGTACCATGCACCTGATGTTGCTAATGGTTCGGTCATTGTGAAACCACCTCCTGAGGTGGCTGCAAAAGGTGCCAAAATGTGGAGTGAATGCTTGGTGGGCCACTTTCTTGACAAGAAAATCCCACTATCTGTAGTGAAGAGCATTGTTAACAAATTATGGGGGAAATTGGGGTCCGTCCAAGTGGCTGAGGTTGGGGATGGGTTTTTCATCTTCTCATTTGCTAACTCTCAAATGAGAGACAAAGTGCTTCATGCTGCTCCTTGGCACCTGGCCGGTCGTCTAATGATCTTGAGGAGATGGGAACCAAACATGCAAATGATAAAATCACAGCTGGGGAAGGTTCCTATTTGGGTTAAGTTCTTCAACGTTCCAATGGAGTATTGGACCCCAAGTGGACTAAGTTATATTGCAAATGGAGTCGGCAGGCCACTTTGGCTTGATGAGCCAACTGAGAAGAGAACCAAATTACAATATGCTCGTATCTGTGTTGAGGAGGACACCAATTGCACTTATCCAACATCTGTTCGCCTGAGTACCCTTGAGGAGGAGCTGGACATTGACATTGACTATGATTGGAAACCTCATGCCATGCAGATCGATCACTAAAACAACATGCTGTAGAGGTAAAAACAGCAACAACAAAAAAACAGCAATTAACATGGAGAGATTGGGCCTTGTTAAGTATGCTAGAGATGCATGGGGTTTATGGAGAGTGGCCATTTTCATACATGGGCTTGGGGGTCACTCTAGTGATGCATAATGGCAACCAACCTTGCTGAGACAACTTCTGTCTCAGGTGGTTTCAGACATGCTAGGAATCAGCAGAGATAGAGGGGAGTGGATCACGCTTCTATGCACACAAACAGTAAGTAATGAGGGGTTAGGGGAGCATGTTAAGGACACTACCACAGCAAGTGACGGGGGAACATGGAAGAGCCCTTGGCATAAAAAAAACAGGAACATTAGCATGGACAAATAAACTTATTAAGACTGTCGTATATGCATAAAAAAAACCGTTGGTTGACATATAAAGACAATGAGTTCCCTAGGGCAGTGAGAGCATGCTGATACACATATTATCCAAAAGTTGTTCCTGTCTAAGCGCAAGAAATCTAGCATAAATAGAAAATCCAGCTTATCTAAACATGTCTACAACTAATAATCAAGCTCACACCAAAACATAAGTATGTGAGTGGCATGCATGCTACAACCACAGCCAAGGATCAGCAAACCAAGGAGATACGGCCAGCAGAAAATAACCCCAAAAAAGTGACGAAACCACATCAAAGAAAGAACAAGACAGAAAATCATATTTGAGAAAGGAAGTGGGGGGGGGGGGGGGTCTCTAGGGGGTACATTAGATGAAATAAGGGAGGGAACAAGCTCCCTTTTTTAAAAACGCTTAAAGTAGCACTGAAACAGCAACTAGGAAGTACTAGCAGTGTGTAGAAAAATGGGACTCTCATGCTCTCTAGAACTTAGACGTGAACACCTTACCTCCGCAGGTCTGCATGCCATGCAAAAGAGAAGAAAAATGCATGCAATGTAGACACTAAACCTAGATTCGAGCTAATGAAGGAGATGCACTTAAAAAGCTCTCTAGAATGCTCTCATTTTTATATATGTATAAAAAAATATGCCAAGAAGTCTCACCTTGTGGTTCTTGGGTTGCTATGTAGTGCGGAAGCACCTCCTTGAAGCTGGACAGCAACCAAAAGCTCCTTCTCTAGCAGCTACAGCCGGTACAACTCTTCCAAATGGCTACAAGATGAAGAGGAAGGAGGGAAAAGGTGGTTGGAATTCCTGTTGGGTGGTGTGGGGAGGTGGTGAAGGCAAGTGGGTGCTGGGGAGAGAAGGTTCGGATGAGCACAGGTGGGGTAAGGAGGTCCAAGACCAATGAAATGAGCCAACCCTTTGAAAGGGGGCTGCTGCCCCCTTTTATAAAGAAACTTAATGTATCCGGCATTATATGCCGGATACACTAGCACCCATTCATAGCCAGCCTCCATTGTCAGCTATACACACCTCCCTTTCTATCCGGCATTAAATGCCGGATACAAAACACAATTATTCGGAATTTTAATGCCGCCGCGAATTTGTCGGGTGTTCGACGCGAATCTCGCTGATTGATCTTCTTGTATCCGATGAATAGTGTCAGATATACACAAGGGTATGTGTATCCGACATATTTGGTCCGATACAAATCGAGAAATTACGGATTTGTCCTTTGGCTTGACCGATTCAACCGATTTGACACTTTTGGATATCTACGGATTGCCCCCTGCGAATTTTGGTTTAGTTCCTGAGATATTTGATGATTTTTGGATATTTGAGATTTAGTCCCTGAGATATTTTGCTGCATTCATCGCCACGCCCGCAGTTTCTTCGCCACGTGTGCAGTATCCGATTTTGCTGTACGGAAACTTCGACAGCTCATATCTCCTTCATCCGGACTCTGATTTGGGCAAACTCAATTGCGTTGGACTCGTATCAGAGTCCTCTATCCAATGATATAGAGCTAAGCACCTGACTCAGGGTTCGAAAAAGTCAACTTTCGGCTCACCCTCCAGTTTGACCGGCCTACATAACCTTCATCCGGACTCTGATTTCAGCAAACTCAGTTGCATTGGACTCGTGTCGGGATTCTCTATCCATTGAGATAAAAGCAAGGTGGCCAATTATCATTTGATCAAAAGGTCAAATTTTGACCCCTCAGGGTTTGACTTTTTAGCTGGGTTTTGCATTTTCGGCTTTTCTGGGAGCGCAAAAATGAGGTGCTTACAGCTGCCCCTCTTTGCCGGAGTCACCTTGCGAATGAACGGTAAAGAGAAAAAGAATCTCGTTTTTGCGCCTGGCATTTCTGTCGACATGGTCGATGAGCTTAGTCCTTTGAAGTTTTCATTTTGGAAGAGAAGTGGCCAATGATGTGGCGTCACTTCCTGGCTTCAGAGTTTCCTTACCCTTTGCTTTTCGGGTTTCTGTAGGGAAACTCTTCAGCATTTAATTTAAGTTTGAAAGAGATTAGATTGGACTTGAGCTCGCCAACCTGTTTCGGCATTGATGCTAGACACTTGACAATATTATTTTCTTCTTGTTTGTTCCATTAAAGCTTTTTAGGTGACTTCAGACTTCTTACCCTTTTTTTGTGTCTTTTACTTGAGGCTTTTAATATTTTTTTTAAGGGATTTGATGGCCAAGGGTTGGTTTAGGATGCGAGATGGCTGGAGAAAGGAGGAAAGAGCGGAGGTGGAGCTGCTGTTGGTGAGGAGGTGCTTCCAGCGTTGTCCAGTGCCTCAAAGGAGCTCACACACCTGCTTTACTCTATTTACAAAAGTGTAAAATCAAAATTTACAAAAGGGGCCATCTTGCCCGATGATTTTTTTTTTGGAAATTAAGTAAGTTCCATTAATGAGCGAAAAAGATGGGAAATAATGTACATGCAGGCAAGAGCCACCAAGGAGATTAGAGATATCTCCTCCAAACAGAAAGACAAAAGGTCCTACTCAATGATGCTACAGAAACAAGAGAGACCAATGCTAATACAAACAAGAGAAACCAATGCTAATCATAACTACTAAAGCCATGCAACGCCCCATGTATTTGATTCATCCGAAGAGCTCAAGATCTGCCTTGCTTTGCTGGAATCAATGACTGAGAGCTTCTCTCCTTGCAACCTGTCTTTAACATCTTGTGTTATGAACTTTAGTACCTTTAGAGCCGGAAGATAACTGGCTTTGAAGATTCTTCTGTTCCTCTCCTTCCAAATGTGGTAGACAACAGCTCCTAATGATAGCTTGAACAAAGATTTCAAGAGAGAAGATCCCAAAAACTTGGACGAAGCCCATGTGATGAGATTATCCCAAGGCCTATGAATTGAACTAAGGCCGTTCATTTGGAGTACACGTCTCCAAATTTTCCAGCTATAGTTGCATCTAAAAAACAAGTGGGTGTGGGATTCCCTTTCAGATCTGCAAAGTATACATGAGTTGGATTGGATGATACCTCTTGCTTGGAGTGTATCCCGTGTTGCGAGTGAATGCTTTATGGCCAACCAAAGGATGAAGGAGTGCCTAGGGATGCACAAGTGGAACCAGGTAAGCTTCGTCCATAATGGTGCGTGCTGCTGGACAATCATAGCTCGATAAGTATCCCCCATTACGAACTTTCCCGTTCTTGATGGTTCCCACGTCACTATATCATCAAGCTCACTATCCGGGGATGGCAGAAGAGGAAGCTTCCCCCAGATTTCTATCAAATCAGCAGAACGAGATGGAGGCACATCCCATCGATGACCATCAATGATTCGGCTTACCATGTCATCTTCATGGAGGCCAGAGTCATAGATAGCCCTCCTACCATATTTGCTTAGTAGTGGACCTTCCGGATGCCAGTTTTCATGCCAAAGGGCCGTACTCTTCCCATTGCGGATCTTGTGCTTTACGAATGGTAAGGCTGATTCCCTGCCACTCAAAATCTTCCTCCAAACCCAAGAGCAATTCGATGGAGCTTTAAAGGACCAGAAGTTCTTTCCTTTGAGTAAGTGCTTGACCACCCATTGTGTCCACAGGCTTTGTTCTTTGTTAATGATTCTCCATGTAAGCTTGCAAATTGCTGCCTTGTTCCAGGCTCTTAAGTTGAAAAGGCCCAGACCTCCTAAGTCCTTAGGAGTGCAAACGACATCCCAGCATACTGGAACCATCTTCATCTTTTGTTTTGTCCCCGACCATAAGAAGTGCCTACAACTTTTATCAATCTCGTTTATAACACCTTTTGGCAGGATAAAAGATGAGAACCAAAAAACACAAGCAGGTTGGATCACTGACTTGAGGAGCAACAGTCGACCTGCATAAGAAAGGTACCTGCACCGCCACGATTGAAGCTTAGCATGGATTTTGTTGATGAGGGGGGCACAATCCTTGAATGAGAGCCTGGAAGTAATGAGAGGCAGGCCAAGGTATTTGATCGGTAGCTGCCCCAATTGAAACCCTGATCTTGTTGCAATTTCCTCCTTGCATCTATCTTCCATTCCACTAAGGAATAGCAAGCTCTTGTCCCGATTTATTTGGAGGCCGGATGCTTCATGTAGCTTGCTAAGCGCTGTAGAAATGCATTCCAAGGATTTGATATCGCCTTGACTAAATATGATAATGTCATCAGCAAAGCTAAGCATCTTAATGTTGGGCTCTTTGCATCTTGTGTGGTGCTGGAAATTCATCTGGGTACTATCCTCTAAGTGCCTGTGGAAGAGCTCCATTATCAAGACAAAGAGGTAGGGTGACAAGGGGTCACCCTGCCGTAAGCCATTCGTCCCTTTGAAGAAGCCATGGAGGCAGCCATTAAGCATAATAGAAAAGGAGGGGGAGCAAATGCATTCTTGGATCCACAAGATAAATTTTGGAGGAAACCCGATTTCCTTGAGTATGGAGATGATGCATGTCCACTTAACAGAATCAAATGCCTTGCTGAGATCAACTTTCAAAGCTCCTTTGGGCGGTCCAAATTTCAGATGATAGTTATGCACAAGCTCATGAGTGAGAAGGATGTTATCCGAAATGCTTCTACCAGGAATGAAGGCAGATTGATAACTTCCCACCAAGCTGGTTATGACTCCTTTGATCCTGTTTGACAAGAGCTTCGATATACATTTATACAGGATATTAACACATGAGATGGGGCGATAATCACCAACCTTGTCTGGATTCAGGCACTTTGGAACAAGAGTAATGGCGGTTGTATTTATCTGCTTGAGCATTTTTCCTGAGATGAAGAAATTCTTGATTGCATTAGTTACATCCCTTCCCACAATTTGCCATGCCGATTTAAAGAACTTGGCTGTGAAACCATCCGGTCCTGGCGCCTTATCATCTTTTAGGGAGAAAAGAGTTGTTTGAATCTCCTGGTCTGTGACTTCAGTGATAAGCATGTCAGCTTGCTCAGGGCTAACCTTTGAGTTAAATGGGGGAAGAACCACTTCCTCCTCCAGATCACGGCTTCCCATAAGATTTTTGAAGTGTTGCACCACCATATTCTTGATTTCCACCGGATCGGTTACCTTGTTATCATTGTCATCCGTCATGCTAAAGATGCTAT
Source organism: Buxus sempervirens (assembly GCA_947561395.2). Taxonomy (NCBI): domain Eukaryota; kingdom Viridiplantae; phylum Streptophyta; class Magnoliopsida; order Buxales; family Buxaceae; genus Buxus; species Buxus sempervirens. Next base: position 7,167,124 of record OX387190.1, on the reverse strand, counting down.
TGGATGATCTTCTAGCCACCAGATTATTGTGGAAGAACGCCGTATTCATGTCACCTTCTTTAATCCATAAGACCCTGGATTTTAGTCTTGTTTGGGCTTCCTCATCCCTAAGACAATGCAGCAACTCATGCCTAATGGATCTTTCTTTGGCCTGCAATGAGTGGTCATCAGGTTGTTGCTGTATGCTCTGCTGCGTCCCTTCCAACTCCTGACGAAGAGACTGAACTTTACATGATAAGTCAGAAAATTTCTTTGCTTTACTCCAAGTTCTAAGTCTTACCTTGACCTCTTGAAGCTTCTTTACCACCTTGTACATGGGTGAACCAACAACTTCCTTTTTCCAGGCTTCAGAGACAATGTGGAGGAAATCATCATGGCTAGTCCAGAAATTTAAAAACCTGAATGGTTTCATAAAGTGAGCCCTGTCAAGCTTACATGATATAAAGGAGAGTGGTCCGAAATTCCCGTATTCATAAAGGCTGCTTCTGATTGGAGGAACTCATTCAACCATCCCATATTCACCAAGGCCCTGTCAAGCTTACATGATATTCTATTATGACCAACACTTTGATTACTCCAAGTGTGTAAGTTACCTTTTGCTTTAAGGTCAAGTAAACGGTTATGCTGCAAGAAGTTATTGAATTCTTCAGTTGGTTTGAGCTTGATGCCTTTGCCTCCATATTTTTCATCTGATTTTGTAACACAGTTGAAGTCTCCCATTAGCAACCAAGGGAGGTCCGTGTAGGCATGAGTTAGATCCCTCCATAACTCCTTTCTTTCATCACTATTGTTCTCTCCATAAACAAAAGAAATGAAACAGAATTTGCGAGATGCCTTTAATTCAATGCCACAATGAATGAATTGGTTTGAAGCCGACAATCTATGCACCTTTACATCCACGGGGTTGAACAAAATCCAGATCCTGCCTTTTAGAGCTTTATCGTAATTTGCCACTAACTCCCAATGCTGATCGATTAGGCTTTTGATAAAATGGGCATTCACTTCCCTCACATTCGTCTCCACAAGACATAAAAGAGAAAGCTTGCTATTGCTAATCAAATTCCTCACTTCTCGGTGCTTAGCTGGGTCATTTAGACCCCTTATATTCCATGTTGCGAAATTAATCATGATGGGATTGGGAGATGGTTTTGCTGCCCTTGGCATGATGACCACTATCAGATGGAATGTTCTTAGCGAGCTTCATTGCCACCTCATCAACCAGCAATCTCTTTTTTCTATGCTGCTTCTTCTTGCTTGAGCTATCTTCATTTGGAGCCTTGCTCCTATCGAAACCAATATCATCATGATTAGGAGCCCCATCCTCCTCCTTGTCGGCAGTAAGGATTTCAAAACTGTTCTGACTCTCCACTCCTGTGGTACTTCCTCCCAAAAATGGTAAATGACAAGTGGGGCTTAAATTAGGAACTTCCAACCTAGATGAGGCATCCAATTCCAACGGCAACCTTTGAGCATTATCACTTGTACACACAGCTGGCTCAAGGTTAGTGCCTGTTTGGACTCCATCATTACTACACGCACCTACTTCCGGGGTAGATGTCATGGCAAGGGTCGAACTAACAACGACCTCCTTGCCCTTTGAAGTGATTATCCTCGATTGCTCTTCATTGCCAGCAGCCACCTTGGGCATCACAGAGGCCGTCTCCTCTCCAGTAACATCATTATCACCAAATTCAGGAGGATCTTGGATAACTCTCCCAGTAGGCACCCAGGTCTTGCGGGGGGCGTGTGAGCAACGGCTCTCTAAGTGACCAAACGAGTTACAAGCAAGGCATTTCTGGGGCTTCCAATCATATTCGATGTCGACTGTTATCTCCTCATCAATATCACCTTCAGTTCCTTGTACCTTGAGGTAAACATGGTTAGGGAATTCACATTGAAGATCGATCTCAACACACACCCTTGCATAATTCAATCGAGTTTTCTTCTCAGTGGCGTTGTCGAGGTACAATGGTTTTCCAATCCCACTTGCCAAGAAACTCAGACCGGCAGGAGTCCAGTATTCCATAGGAATATTGAACATCTTGATCCAAATTGGAATCTTTGAGAGAGTGGTTTTCTTCAGCTGCAAGTTAGTCCTCCATTGCTGTAAAACCATCAAACGCCCAGCAAAGTGCCATGGAGCTTGATGCAGCACCTTGTCTCTAACACTTTCGCTAGCAAACTGAAAAATAAAGAAATCTTTACCAGCAGTTGAGACCTGGACATTGCCCTCTCTGCCCCACATCCGCTCAGCCAATCTGCTCACTAAGGAAAAAGGCAAGGATTTATCCAAGAAATGGCCAACTAAACTACCTTCCCAGGCCTTTGCACCTTCAGAAACAACTTCAGTCGGAGGAGTAACCATGATTTTTCCATCGACCAAGGTGGGCGGGTAGAAGTGAAGTTTCGTTTTGGTGCAGTCCCTCTGCCCAAACAGGGAAGACCAGCTTCTATCCCCAGCATTGGGAGAAGCAGACCGAGGTTCGGGTGGTTGACTTGTGCCTGAGATTCCAACCTGAACCGTAGGAGAGAGTGGAGCGACCTGCAATGAAGGAGTCTCACGTCCCAAGGTGTTTCCAGAATAGGAAACAAGCACAGGAGACCCAGGCCGCAGTCTGGGTCCATTCCTACATACAACTTCGCAATGCCCTTCAACTGTGCCTTCAGAACCTAGGACAAGAATAGCAACCTCTGCCCCTGCTGATCTGAGCGCAGGCTCACTTTTTCCTTCTTCTGAAACTGTCCCTAATGGGAGGAAGACAGGCAATGCGGCAGCAGGCCTGGAGAGAGCAGAGACAGAAGGCCTGACCAATGGGGATTCAGATATCCCCAAGGGCGGGAAAGAAGCATTTGAAGTGATGAGAGGACTATCTGCCATTGGCGAGGCCTAAGCTTTCAACCGGAGAACCACCTGGAACTCAAGCCAAACTAACGACAAACCATGAGCAACCGGGGGCCGCAGAGCTACGAACAGGAACCGAACCAAAGGATCAGATGATACCACGAACAGGACCGTTACAAGCGTCTTAACCTTCGCCCAAACAAGTGTGGCAAAGCCACGGATCCGAAATCAGGAACCCAGGAGAAGAGAAATCACCACAAGAATAATCGCCACGAACTATAAGCTCCACGAACAATAAAGTCACGAAAAAAAAGACTTCCCAAACGATAATCTCCACAAACAGTGGTCACCAGAAACGAAAACCTTCGCAAATAAAGAATCTTCGCAAACAAATAGCCTTCGCAAACGAAATCCAGAAATGATAACCTTCACCAGAAACAGTGGTCATCAGAAACGATAATCTCCGCTTGTGATAAGCCTTGCGAATTCATCCCAAACATATAAGCTTCAGGTTCCGAACAAGTACACCACAATGAACGTGGTAAGCACGGACGACACCTTCAGGAACACGGGCAAAGCACAGAACAGAGGCTCCGAAGACTCCAAGCAAAACACTGCTCAAACCCGGCCAAAAAAACCTGCAAGCAACCACAGCGGCAAGGAGATGAAGTGTTGCATCCACTACACCACAGACACTGCTGCCACGAACAAACCACTAACCACCGACTAACTCCGCGCAATCCCCAAGCCACAGACAAACCAAACAAGCAACACAGATAACCGCACCGCCCAGGCAACAGCACCGGCTATAGCTTCACACAGCTAACAGCATCAAGCAAGGCACCAGCTACTGCTTTGCACCAACAGCTCCGCACACAGCCAAAAACTCCAAGCAAGCTCCGAACAATTCGAACAAAGCTTCGAACACAGACGGAGACCTTGGATCTACACAAACCCGGACAAAATCCCACGCAAAACCAGCAAGACAACCCCGAATAAGAGCACCAGAATCCAACAACCAAGGAATCCCGAAACCGTCAGGGGACCACCAACGGAGGGAGAAGAGCTCACGACCTCACGAACCGAATGGAATGAGGTAGACGAGCAGACCAGACCAGATGGTCACGAACAGGCAAGGTTCAGATGGAACTTCAGATGGGGAAGGTGGAATCGGACGAACAGAAGAAAATGAGAGTGGAACTAGAGATGGAGGTGGAAGAGAAGGTGGAGATGGACGTGGAGAAGATGGAGGAATAGGCCAGATTCAGACGAGGAGGAGGAGATGGAGGTTCAGACATGGAGAAGATGGAGGTTCAGACATGGAGAAGGTGGAGATGGACGTGGAGAAGATGGAGGAATAGGCCAGATTCAGACGAGGAGGGTGGGCCAGATTCACTCCTTGGCTTCATTTATCCTCATTCTTCTTCATGTCTTGTCATTCTTTCTTCTGCAGCGCTTTCTAGTTGGTTTTCCCTTCTGCAGAGGCTCTCTAGCTTGGAGTGACTATTGCTGGGGATGGGGCAGGAATCTTTTCCTTATTGCCTCTTCTGTCAGGTCGAGCCTTGTTTATGACAGCGTAGGGGTTCCCTGGGGAAGGATGCTCTGCTGGGGATAAGTGGGGATTCCTCATGCTGTCATTATTTCTTTGTAAAGCCTTTTCGTTCCGCTTGGGTGCGAGTTCTTCATGCTCGTCTGTGCTTTTGTTGAGCGCGGGAGACTCCACCAGGGATTGATGCGAACTTGTTTTGTCTTCTCTCCGCTCTTCTTCGCAAAGCCAGCCTCTTCAGACTGGGCGGGGCTTGAGAAATCCACTTCATTAGCCATCACTCTCTTATTGCTAGAGAGGACTCTACTGGGGATGTAAGGGTGTCGTCCCTTGCTTGCTGAAGGCCTTCTATTGGGGATTTTGGAGGTTATTATTCTCCGTTTCCTGAAGGAACTCCACTGGGGATTTTGGGGAAGACGTCCGTCATCCCACTTTCGCTGTACCTGTGAAGGCAGGAAAAGACAACATGTTAGTCGTGGAATAGCTGGGGGGAATGCAAAACACTTCTCTTATTCTCTTCTTGCTCTGAGCCTTTTTGCCCATTGCAGCCAGAAGCGGCCTTTGCCAAGGTTAAGAGATTATCAACTCAGGTTAGTTGCCCAACATGGAGCTCAAAACAGTTAAGCAAGACAATTATGGAGAAAACAGGTGTGTCAGTGTGTGCCCGTGTTTGCAATATCAAAGAAATTTTCCAAGGCCAGACGGGACTTGGAGTGCTTGACATTTTCAGTAGCATTGTCATCACAGGCCACTATGAAGTCTTTAACTCAGGCGTAACCTACCGGTCTGGACCACTCAGATCTGTGTATCTTCCTCATTTTACTATCTGCCACTGTCACTATTCTTTTTGTACCTTGTTCTGCTCAATCCAGATGCGACCAGTTCTCTTTTTTTTTTTTTGGGTGACTGACCACACAACGCCCTTTTTTCGGGTTTTCGCTATGTCCAGCCTTTCTGGGAGGTTCTGAATTCCGTCATCGCTGATGAATGTAGACTCAACTATTTGCCCTGGTCATTCCTTTTGGGATCCGAGAGGTCTTAGAGATGGGACGAAACGTAGGCTTGGTCTTGATTATGAAAGAAAGGATAAATGGCTAAAAAAAGCTTAGTTATCTGGGTTTGAAAAGTGTGCCACTTTTATTGCTAATGGGACTTACATCCTGGCTTATCTGTATCACTGTATTCCTGGTGGGGTAAGAATTTCCCCATTTTTCTGTTTCTTTCTTTTCTTTCTCTTTTCTTTTCTTTTTCTATTGTACTTTCTTCTCTTTTTTGAAGTTTTTCTGGGCAAGAATGCCTTGTTTCTTTTTTGCTTTGCCAGGAATGCCCTGTTTGATGTGTAGAACACTTGCACTGGGTTGGAAAGAATTTTTTTTTTTGGAAAATAAGTAAGTTCCATTAGAGAATAAAAGAGAAAGGAGATAATGTACAACCACGGCCAATGCCCACAAGGAGATTAAACCCATCTCCAACAGCAAACTCACAACAACCTACTCAACTATGCATCATAGATACAACAAAACAGCCCCCCAATGAGACAACCCAAGCCCAAACGGTAGATACCCAAGCACCATAGGACTATACCTAAACATTGCCCAACCAGGAACCCCAAAAGAAGCCCATAACCCCATCATTCACACAAGAGGCCAAGGAAATGACTATAAGCGTGCATGAGTGCTAGGTGGTTTCCACCTTATCCCCCAATTATGGAGGACTTGTCTCACTCTGGCACTATCAAGGGGAGTGATACTATCCATTGCAATCTTGTCCTTGATATCAGTTGTCACTAGCGTGTGAATTCTTTGTGCTGGAAGATAACTTGCTTTAAATACTCGTCTGTTCCTCTTCTTCCAAATATGGTAAACACTTGCTGCAAGTGATAGTCTAGCAAGGTTATTAGCTAACTTTGGCCCTATAAACTTCAGCGATGCCCATTGAATGAGGTCCTCCCAAGGCCTTTTCAATGTTGGGATGCAATTCCTTTGTAGAAGCTGCTTCCATATCTTCCAACTGTAGGTGCATTCAAAAAAGAGATGTGGAATGGACTCCTCCTGCTGCCTGCAAAGGACACATGTTTTGCTCCCCACAATGCCCCAATCATAAAGTTTGTTTACTGTTGAAGGCCATTCTTAATAGCAAGCCAAAGAATGAAGGAATGCCTCGGAATGCAAGGCGTGAACCAAACCAACTTTGACCATGTCACTACTGGTTTTTGAGGTAGAAGTGCTCTGTACGTTGCTCCCATTTCAAACTTTCCAGACGATGAAGTGGTCCACGTAACCTCATCATCAAGGCTACTATTGGGCTTGGGGATGAGGTCAAGCTTGTTCCATATCTCAATCAAATCTGGTGAGGCTGCAACTGGCGGGTCCCATTCGTGTTGGTTAACAATCTGCTCCACCATTGCTGATTTTTGAAGACCAGAGTCATAAATCTCTCTTTGCCCATACTTGTCAATAAGAGGACCATCCACATGCCAATCATCGTACCACAGTGATGTGCACCTCCCATTGTGAACAATATGCTTTACAAATGGGCGAACTTTGTCTCTATTTCTCAGGATCTTCCTCCACGCCCACGAACATGAAGTGGGATACTTAGCGCCCCGAAGTTATGGCCTTTGAGAAGCCATTTATACACCCATGCAATCCACAAGCAGTCCTCCCTTGCTAATATTCTCCATATGTGTTTGAAAACAACAGCTTTGTTCCACTCGTTCATACTAAAGATGTTTAGTCCTCCAACTTCTTTCGGGGAGCAAATCGAGTCCCAGCTCACTGGGACAATCTTCTTCTTGTTCTTTGAACCTGTCCATAGGAAGCATTTGCAGATTTTATCAATTTTAAGGCTCAAAATTGTCTAACCAGGGGAGAATTTAAGGTATTTGGACAGATTCACAGTCTAAAGGAGGGTCAAAGATGGCCTCTCTTCATTTCCCAATCAGAATGATCTTAGGCGTAGTACAGCTTGACTACTTCTACATTTATCGGCTCAGGAAAAATTGCCCCATCCATTTCTGGTAGGATAAGTGCTCCTTGGGACAGAACTTTGTGGACTACGAATGGCCCTTCGTAGTTCGGCTTGCATTTTCCCCTGTTGTCCTCTTGATGAGGAAAAATTCTCTTCAGTACCAAGTCTCCCACCTTGAACTGTCGTGGCTTCACTTTCTTGTTGTAGGCTCGCGCCACTCTTTGTTGGTAGAGCTGGCCATGGCACAAAGCCTTGATCTTTTTTTCTTCCAACAATTGCAGCTGGTCCAATCTGGATTCTTCAATTGTGGAGGACATCTGGCTCCTCTCCTCTTTTTTCTTTTCGGGTTGCCTATGCCGATCTTCGACTCATCCATCAGCGGCTTTGGCCTCCTAAACTTTGAGCTTTTGTTTTTGTCAATTCCTTTCTCTTTTATTTGGGGCTTCCTCTACCTATCTCCGACTTATCCGTCGGCGACCTTGGCTTCACAAACTTTGGTTATGCGGTGCCATTATTTCACCAATCTCCGACTCATCCATCGGCGGCTTTGGCTTCACAAACTCTTGTCAGCCAACGTATGAATACACTGTGACGACTTTTCCTGTCTGTTTCAGGTTTTGTCAGTATCTGCAGATGTTCAAGCAAAATTCAGTCAACTCGAAATTATGTGCAAATTCAAGCAGTCTCTCTTTGACTGATATCTTTTGGGAATTCATCAGATGTTCGGATTTTTCCCTTTGAAGTGGGTCCATGGCAAGACCAGTAATCTTTGGGTCAATTACCTGACATTCTCAGTTAGACTTAGGAAAATGTGCCTCCCGGCACTCCCTGTAAGTGTCTCAGCATTTTGGCCTTCAATGGCATGCCCCAGGTTGAAATGAGGGGAATTGTTTTTGGTTCAGGGGGTTTCTTTGGCACTACCCTGCCTTGGCTTTTCTTTGATGTTCTCTCCTTTGTACTTCTTTCCCTGCCCTTGTCTGAGGGTTGTGAAATGGTTTTTCTCTCATTGGTTCTCTCATTCGGGTTCAGTGCCTTGCCCAATCTAAGGGCCCTGACAATTTCCATGGATCATGATACAATGATCAGAGAGGACTTATCCTTAGGATGAAATGTAGGCCTTGGTTCCAGGGTTTAGAAATGAAGGATAAACTGGCTCAAACCCTATATAACTTCATTCTATGGGTGACCTTTATGCCTAGCCAAAGTACTTCTCTGTCTTTTTTGGTTCTGTCATTGCCAGCTTGTCCAAGATTCGATGTTACATTCTCTATAATCAGAAAGGACTTCACGGAAGGACGAAATGTAGGCTGGGCTCAAGGGTCAAGAAGAAATGATATGAAGGCTCGAAATTAATGCATGGGTTAAGGCCATGTCCTGTCTACTTTCCTTGTTGGGTCTTGCTTCATCTTCGGCTCCCCCAACTTTGTGTCCAACTTTAATTTGTAGTTCCTTTCTCTTTCTTCCATCTTTGTTTTTTCTTTCTCTTCCTTCTTTCTTGGGTTCTTTGCCCCCAACTTTTGGCCCTTGCCTTCGGGGTTTGCCCCGGCTTTTTCTTCTCTTTTTCTTTTTTCTTTTTTTTTCTTTCAAGGGATTGCCCCAGTTTTTTTTTCTTCGACTTCTTGTTTTCTAGGGTTCTCCTCATCCTTCCTTTCTGCCCCTTTTGTTCTTAGGGTGCTTTTCGCTTTGCCCTATCTTCACCTTCATCTTTTTTTTTGTGTCTCCAATTACACGAAGCTTCATGCCCTAGTTTTGGAGATAAAACATGGTAGGTTTAATGAAGGAATTGTTAGGCTCGAAGTGTTTCGCAAGGGTTTCATCTTGTGTCAGATGATTTTTGGAAAAGATCAAGGGTGGCATTTCGTCCTTTCATAGAGAATGTAACACTTAATTATTTTTGCACGATTAACTGGCTTAAGAACCATTTTCTTCTTTGTTCATTTTGTTTGCTTGCTTTTTTCTTTGCTTTTTGACTTTGCCCTAATTCGGGGTGGCTAGACATAACGTGGGTTAAAAATGAGACGTTCAAGCTCAACACGTTTGACTAGCGGAATTCATTTGAGGTATCTCAGCCAAAAATGGCCTCTCATCATTTCATTGGGTTCATTGATCCTGGATCATGTCAGTGGCCCGAGACTAGTATGGGCACCTTGCTCTCTCTCTTTTTTTCTTCCTCTCATATCACCGCTTGCCCCTGTGTTTGGTAGGGTGGGTTCCAAACGAGAAGCTGGGGGGACCTCTTGGCTATATTGAGACTCATGCAGTTTGTTTTTTTTTGGAAGGTAAGTCCAAAGAATTCATTAAGAAAGATAATTACAATGAGGTGAGAACAAACTGCCTAATAAAAGCGGAAGCAAGAAACCAACACAAGCCAAAAACCCCCCATGAGCTCCCACAAAGGTGGGGGCACATTAGAAGACGGGTCCAAACAATTACAAGATGAGCCCAAGCATCACCTAACGAGGTCCCAATTCAAGCTCCAATGAGCAAGAAGGTGGCGGTGGAGAGGGGAATCTGGTAGAACTGCACGTTCCAAATTGGCCTTGCCTTGAACATCCATGATAATGGTGGAGCACAACAGCTCCCATGGCATGTAACTATTCTTGAACACCCTTCGGTTTCTTTCTCTCCAAATATGATAAGCACTTGCTGCAAGTGATAACCTGAAGATGAGAAGAGCATAGATGCTACCTAGCTTTATGGACGAAGCCCATTGTACTAGGTCCACCCAAGTGCGGTTGGTTCTTGCGACTCCATTACACTGCATTATACGGTTCCATATATGTGCACTGTATGTGCACTCAAAGAACAAGTGCTGGTGGTATTCTGTGTGTGTCCTGCAAAGCGCACATGTAGTATTGGGGACAATGCCCCTCTTATGAAGCCGATCTTTGGTAAGCAACCTTTGGTTCACTGCTAGCCATAGAATAAAAGCATGCTTGGGGATATGCTTTGGAAACCACACGATCTTGTACTAAGGAACCTGATTCCCTCGGTTAAGTAGGCTCTTATATGCACTGGAGATATCAAATATACCTGATTTAGAAGGTGTCCATAGCACAACATCTTCAAGGTCAAGGATGGGGTTCGGGAGTTCACCAAGCCTGCAACGGGAGGATCCCATGAATCACCAGAGATTATACTGCACACCTTTGCTTGGCTGGTAAGACCTGAATCATAAATCAACCAATAACCATATGTATTGAACAAGGGGCCAACCGGATGCCAATTGTCATACCACAAGGAGGTGCCAAGGCCATTATGAATCTTCTTTTTTATGAGGTGAGCCATTCCCTGCCTCAACTTAAGGATCTTTCTCCATGCCCAAGATGAAGTGCCTGGAAGGTTTAAAGTCCAGAAATTATGATCCTTAACAAGGTAACTATGGACCCATCTAACCCATAAGGAATTGCCCTTGGACAGAACTTTCCATGCGTGCTTCATTGTTGCAGCTCTATTCCATGTGCTTAGTTGGAAAAGACCAAGGCCACCCTCATTTTTTGGAGTGCATATGATTTTCCAGCTTATAGGATTCATCCTGCGCCTAAGATCCAGCCCCGACCACAAAAATCTTCTGGATATCCTCTCCAAATCAAGTATAACCTTTTTAGGAATAATGAAAGTGGAGAGCCAATGTGCCTTGATAGAGAACAAGACAGCCTTGATGAGAGTTAACTTACCCACATGAGAGAGGCTTCTACCCTTCCAGGATTGGGTCTTCAACTTAACTTGATTGATAAGTGGCTCACAATCCTTCCAAGAGAGCTTAGAGGTAAAAAGAGGAAGGCCAAGATATTTAACCGGCAAATCACCAAGGGGAATACCTGAGAATGAGGCAAGGACAGCCTTGGTTTCTTGATCCACACCACTAAGGAACATGGAGCTTTTTTGCTTGTTAAGTTGAAGGCCTGTCAAATGGTGAAAATCATGGAGAGAGTTAAGGATGCACTGTAGAGAACTAGTGTCCACCTTAGAGAAAATGAAAAGATCATCCGCAAAGCACAGCATCTTAAGGCCTATGGCCTCGCATCTATGGTGGTAAGCAAAACCTTGATTAGTGTTCCTCTGCAATATCATATGAAACACTTCCATGACCAAGACAAAAAGGTACGGTGATATGGGATCCCCTTGTCGTAGGCCTTTTGCTCCCTTGAAGAATCCAGAAAGAGAACCATTGAGCATGATGGAGAAGGAAGGCGTGGTCACACATTCCATTATCCAATTTACAAACTTCATTGGGACATGCACAGCAATCAGCATTTCCCTGATGCTCTTCCAAGAAACGGAATCAAAAGCTTTTCGGATGTCGATTTTGAGAGCACATTTCTTATGCGGGCCATGAAGGTGATAGTTGTGCAAAAGCTCATGGGCAAGAAGAACATTTTCAACAATACATCTCCCTGGAATGAATGCAGACTGATAACTCCCAACAATATCACCAACAACCCTTTTGAGCCTATTTGCAAGTATTTTTTAGATGCATTTATAGAGGGTGTTAACACATGAGATTGGCCTGAAGTCAGTAACCTTACTTGGATTGGGGCATTTGGGCACTAGAGAGATGGCTGTGGTGTTCCACTGCTTCAGCAAGCTTCCATCTTTGAAAAAACTAAGGATTGCCTCAACTATATCTCCACCAACGATTTCCCAATACTTCTTGAAGAAAAGGGGAGTAAAGCCGTCAAGGCCTAGAGCTTTATCATCCTTTAATCCGAAGAGCGTGGCCTTGACCTCCTCATGGAAAACCTCCTCTAGAAGCTGAGATTGATGGTCATGAGATAAGGTTGGGAGAAAGGAGGGCATAGCATGGTGGCTGCTGACCTCAGCCGAACCTAACAAAGTCTCAAAGTGCTTGATAATGTGGTCTGAAACCTCACTTTGCTTGGTTAGCAAAAGTCCATCTTCATCGAAAAGTGTAGAGATGTTGTTGCTGGCCCTTCTTGCTTTCAAGGTATTGTGGAAGAAAGTGGAGTTATTATCCCCTTCCGCCAACCATTGGACTCTAGATTTTTGCTTGAGTTGTGATTCCTCGCATCTTAGTAGAGAAGATAATTGCTGCCTTAAGGAGTTCTGTTGATGCACAAGGCTGACGTTTTGGGGATCATCATGCAAATCCACCTGAACCTTATCAAGATGTAACCTTACCTGATGAACTTGGGAGGAAACTTGAGCAAAGTTCATACGTTTGCTCCAATCTCTAAGCCTATTCTTCACGGCCAATGGCTTCTTAGAGACCCGAAACATTGGAGAGCCAAATACTTGTGTGCTCCAGGCCTCCTCAACAAGAGAAAGAAAGTCCGGCCTCTGAACCCAAAAATTAAAGAACCTGAAAGGTTTCTTACCTTGGTTCCATGGGGAGAACAGTGAAACTAAGAGTGGAGAGTGATCAGAAATGCGTGGGCTCAAAACTTGAGCTTCAGATGGAACCATGGAGTGAAGCCATGCGAGATTGACAAGGACACGGTCAAGCCTGCATGAGATTCGTCTTTGACCCTCACTCTGATTTGCCCATGTAAAAAATAACCCTTTATATTTGAGTTCAACAACCTCACAAGCGTCAATGCAATCATTAAAATCCTCCGTATGTCCATGGTGAATCTGCTTGCCTCCCATCTTTTCAGTCGAGGATCGAACACAATTAAAATCCCCCATGAGTATCCAAGGTTGTGAAGATGAGAGCATGGGAAGCTGCCTCCATACGAATCTCCGCTCGGTTGCATCATTGGAACCATAAACAACTGTGAGGAAACAAGCTTTTTGTGGACTTACCATCTCAACATGGCAATGAAAAAACTGATCACTACTGTCAAGCTTCGTTAATCTAAGCTCAACAAGGTTGTACAGAATCCAGATACGGCCTTTCAATGCGCTTTCATAGTTGGCAATAAATTCCTAGTTGGGAGCAATTATATTCTTTACAACTTGTGCATTGATGCTCCTAATTTTTGTTTCAACAATAGCAATCATAGATAAATTTCTTGCTCTTATCAGATTTCGAACTTCCATCTGCTTTTCGGGACCATTGAGGCCCCTGATATTCCACATGGCAAAATTGATCATGGGGCAGAATGCCCTATCTCACCTTTGTTCCCCTCCAGTCGAATTTCGACTGGGTGCATTTTCGCATGCTTCATGGCTATCTCATCCACAAGTAGTTTCTTTTTCTTCTTGTTCTTCCTTCGTGAAGAGGAAGAGGAGGAGCTCTGTTGATTACTTTGCTTATCCAATTCTGGTATTACAAACCTGTTAGGGGTGATGTTGATGGTGGTCTCCAGCAAAGGTGCTAAACTTTGCTGATTTGGGTCATGCACGACCTCTTGAGGATTCACATCAGCAACAATTGCTTCTAGAGGCATGTTTTTTTTTTGGAAAGTAAGAAAGTGTGAATTGATAAAAAAATAATTACAATGAGGGTACAAAAACGAGGTGGAAGAAACCACCAAAGCCTAGAGGCTTACAAAGCACAAAAGGAATACTAGCCCATGAGGCAAGGTTAGGAAGCTACAAAACAGAGTTTACATTAAATCCCCACCTCTCCATGAACACCCTATTAGATGGGCTGTCCTTCATGACTAAGTTCTCACCAGCGAATTTGTGAAACACCTCATCCTTTATGCGCTTGACAATCGGCTCCCTTGGCAAAAACGTGTTTTGGAATCTTCGCCTATTTCTTTCAAGCCATAGATTGTAGACGGTGGCAGCAAGCGCCAACCGTTTAATTTTTGCCTTCACCCTTTTCCCTTTGAACTTGTGGGACGCCCAACTTACCTCCTCTCTCCATGGCTTAATAATGTGGTTGAATCCAAGTAACCACAGCACCTGCTCCCAAATGTACTTGCTGTAATGACATTCAAAAAACAGATGTGATATGGATTCTTGGTTACCTTGACAAAAGATACACTTTGAACGGGTAAGGATGCCAAGTTGGCACAATCGATCTTGGGTTAGAAGTCGCTCCTTGATCGCAAGCCAAGTGATAAACGCATGCCTAGGAATGTTACTTGCAAACCATATGAGCTTGTCCCACGAAACCACTGGAGATGGTGCTGGTGACATTTGATAGATGCTTGTGTAAGTATCCTTGATGGTGAATATCTTGCCATTTGTTGGCAGCCAAAAGAAAGTATCCGAACGAGTGGCATCCGGCTTTGGAATATGCTGTAATTGCTGCCATGCTTCCATTAATTGGTGAGAGGTCGAAGGTGGAATACACCAATCATTGCCAGAAATAATCTCTTCAACTCTTGCATCATGGCCAAGGCCCGAATCATAAATAATACGATTCCCATATCTCGTGATCAAAGGGCCACAAGGGAGCCAATTGTCATGCCACAGCCAAGTAGACTTGCCATCATGGACCACTTGCTTGGAAAGTTGAAGAGCAAGCTGTCTAGCTTTGAGGATCTTCCTCCAACCCCAAGAACAAGAGTTGGGAAGCTTTAAAGACCAGAAATTTCTGTTCTTGATTAGGAATTTTTGCACCCACTGAACCCATAGTGAAGTAGCAGAAGACATGAGAAGCCATACCTTCTTTAGCGTTGCTGCCGTATTCCAAACATCAATTTTCTTGAGGCCCAGACCCCCCACCTCTTTTGGTGTGCAGATTTGCCTCCAGCTTATGAGCTCGATTTTGTGCCTTAAGTCATTACCACCCCAAAGAAAAGCTGAGCATAACTTGTTAATCTGCCTTATCACACTCTTGGGAAGCAAGAAAGATGATAACCAGTGAATTTGTGTGGCAAACAAAACTGATTGGACAAGCTGTAGGCGTCCAGAATAAGATAAAATATTTCTCTTCCAAGACTGAATTCTAGATCGTATCTTGAGCACCAACTCCTCACAATCATGCTTGGAGCATTTTTTTGTGACAAGAGGCAAACCCAAATACCGCACCGGGAGTTGTCCTTGGCTGAAGCGTGAAGCACCAGTCGTTGCTTCCAGAGGCATGTTGAGGTTATTATGGCGTCGATTGTTACCGCCCAAGTCCTCTTCATTGGGTGTGTCTTCGTTTGGGTGATTATTGGCAGAAAAAGGGCATGTCCGTCCCACACTCAAAGCACTATTCTGTACCTGATCCTCTGGTGTATCATGGACTCCACTTGGCTCCTCAACTTCAGCATACACTACATGCTTGCCTTTGGAAGCAACCTTGATCCAACCATCGAGAGGAACTTCCTGGGATTCCCTTTCGTTTTGTTCATCCTCCATCAAAGTAGCTGTAGGAGAGGTAGTACAAGCGCCACTTAATCTAGTGGCTATATTGACACCTCTTTCATCATTACCATCCTTGATAATTCTCCCAGAAGGCACCCAAGCTTTGCGGGGAGCACTAGTACAACGACCTTCCAAGTGCCCAAATACCCGGCAATGGCTGCACTTCGCTGGCTTCCATTCATATTCAACATCAATCATTATTGTATCATCGACTTCTCCCTCAGCCCCTTGCATATTGAGGTACACATGTTGTGGATATTCACTCTCATAGTCAATTTCAACACAGATTCTAACATAGTTTAATTTGGATTTGTTCTCAGTTGCTGTATCCATGTACAAAGGCTTTCCAACTCCACTAGCCAAGAAGCTCAACCCCTCATACGTCCAATACTCCATGGGAACGTTATGCATCTTAATCCAAATTGGGACTTTAGAGATCGTAGCCTTACGCATTTGCATGTGTGGCTGCCATTGTTGGAGCACCATCAGCCTACCAGCGAAGTGCCAAGGTGCTTGGTGGAGGACTTTATCACGCACGTCAGTATTCATGAAACGAAAAATGAAGAATTCATTCCCTGCAAGAGACACCTGAACACTACCTTCTCTTCCCCACATCCTGTTGGCCAAACTTTTCACAACATTAAGAGGCAGCTTTTTATCCAAAAAATAGCCTACAAGGCTTCCTTCCCATGCCCGGATCCCTTCCTCATGAACAGCAATGGGCGGAGATACAACAACTCTCCCATCCACAAGGGTTGGAGGGTGGTAGTTGAGCTTCACATTGGATGGGCTACGCTGACCAAAGAGAGAGGTCCAGGCTCTTGGTTGACCTCCTGATGAATGGACTGCAGGTTGGGCAGGCCTCCTTATCCCAACGGCTGAGCCATGACCAGAAGTGGCACTACCTGTTGCAGTTCCAAGCACTCGAGATGTAAGATCACCTCTCTCCAATGAAGTGGCACGACCTGAAGGCAGCAGCGAGGATGGAAGGGGCAGAGAATGCTGGCTTTGAAGCTCCACAGTTGGTGAGACATCGCCTTTTCCAGAAATAGCAGGACTTACAGGACCCGCTTGCTGGTTTGCAATAAGGGATTCAGGCTGCAAGACCTGCAAAACTTCAACCTCTGGAATGGTCGTAGGTTGCAGGTTCTGAATTGCAAGAATATTTTAACCCGTCGCAGGTTGCAGGTTCCGCAGTGCAGCAAAATCTAAGCCCGTCGCAGGTAACAGGGCCTGCTCGGCCGCAACAGTTGACTCCATCCTTGATGGCAAGGGCGGGAAGTCAGAAATCGAGTGAAAGCCCAATGACCCAGATGATCTGGTTGACCCAGTCATGCGGTTAGACCATCGGGTCGAGGGGATGCCGGAGATCAGAGAGCCCGGAGGACAGACCCCCGGAGATGCTGACTGAGAAGCAGACGGCGAACCCCTCCATAGCACCAACACAGTCAAAACCAGAATGCCAACACGTCACTGTCGTCACTGCCTTCACTGCACGAACATGACCCAGGTTGCTGATGGACAGATGAACAGATGATGATCGCCTCACGAGTTGACTGAGAGCACACGAACAAATGGTCGCCTCACGAAGCAATACCCACATGCGATAACACACGAACGGAGGTGGAGATGATGGAGATACAAATGCAAAACGATAATCTTCACGAAACGATAATCTGGCCAACTGAGAACTGAAAACTTCACGGAACGGAGCCAAATCTCCACGAAGAACTCTGCAAGCCGAACCAATCAGACGGAACGCCAACTCGAACTCAGGCACAACACGAAACTGAGGCTCCGCACGCTGGTAGAAGTCGCAGACGAACCAAGCAACCTCTTTACGAACAAAGCACAGGCTCGATCAGAACATGAGCAAACCCCGAGCAAACACCGGCCAAAAAGCTCCAAGCACACGAACAAGTTACGAGCACCAGTAGAGGGCTTGGACAAGCTAGTTCCGACGCTTCGCGATAATTAGCGTAGCACCGCAGCAACCGGGGGATGGAACCATGCAACCTCGAATAGAAGCCCACGGCCACGAACGGAAACCCACTGCAGCTGAAGACACACGGCCACCAACTGAAAGCTCACGACCACGAACTGAATCCCACTGCCATAATGAGCCCTCCACGAACAGAAACCACGAATTGAAACACCTTGATGTTCCTTCACCGAGAGAAGAAACCCCTTTGCTTCACCTTCACGAACCAAGAGCCTTGCTGAATCAACGTAGGTGGAGATGGAAACGGTGGTGGAGATGGAGAGGCTCACAAGCAGGTGGTGGAGATGGTGGAGGTGGAGAGGCTCACGAGCAAGTGATGGAAACGATGGTTGTGGAGATGGAAATGGTAGAGGAGATGGAGAGGCTCACGAGCAGGTGGTGGGGATGGTGGAGGTGGAGATGGTGGAGGTGGAGATGGCGGAGGTGGAGATGGAGATGGTGGAGGTGGAGATGGAGAGGCTCACGAAAACCCCTTGGAGACCATCCTACCTCTCTTCTCTCTTTTCCAGAGTCCCTTGGAGACCATCAACACAAATCTTAGCGAAGCTTAGCCTTGGAGACGATCAACTCACGCAGTTTGTGCTGCTTGGCACATTTCACTTGTCAAATTCGATTGTTCAAGTTTGTCCCGAGATTATGGTCATGCCTTGGCGTGGTCCAACGCTTTAGTGATTTCCCAAAATATTTTTATAAGCTTGCAGAAAAAGAAACATGCTATCCAGTTCAGAATTTAAAAGAAGAGAAAGCATAAGCAAAACAGAACAGCAATTGTGCAAAATAGTGGCCGATGTGGATCCGCGTTCTTGGAGTTCAGTTGCATATTCCGAGAGATTTTTCTTAACCCGACGAAGGATCAATCCTGAGCTCCCCGACGTCAAGAAGGTCTTGGATTGCATGGCGAAGACCCCAACATTCTTCAGTATCATGCCCCGGAGCTCCTTTGTGGTAACTGCATGTCTTGGACGAGTCATACCCTCAACTTGCTCCCCTTTGGATTTGGTGGAGCCTGCTTTAGGCATCCTTCTTGCAACAAAGAAGGCAACAATTCTGCCTGGGTGCATGGAAGCTGCATAAACTCACGGTTCCTTCTTTCTTCCTTGGTGAGGCGCCTCCTGAGGCGGGGTGCACCATTGTTAGCAAAGGGGAGGCTCGCTTCCTGATTGCCCTGGAATACTTCTATCTTCAAGTTTTAAGTTTCGCGGTGGTTTATGATTTGTGCTCGAGGTGGCATGTGGTTTGTGGTTTGTTTTCGAGGAGGTTCGTGGTGGCTGTGTGTTCGTCTGAGATCTGAGTTCGCGGTGGTCTGCTCTCATGGAGGTCTGAGCTTGTGCATCTTCGGAGGTCTAAGAGTGGGAGTCGTATCCTGAGTCCGGCGTTGTGGATCTGGACGCTTGTGTTCTGGGTGCTTGGTGGATTGCTGGTGTTCGTGACGTGGGGTTTCTCCGGCGTCTTTGCATCTTAGATCTGTTTCTCTGCAAGGGGTTTGGTTGGGTTCTGTTTGTGCCATTCTCTTGGGAGCTTCTGGAGTTGTTTGGAGCTTCTTGCTCAGGTTCTCCTGAGCTGGGTTTCCATTGTTTGTGGTCTGTTCGTGCTGTGGCTCACCTGTGGTGGCAGTCTCTGGTTTCTGTTATTCTGTGGTACCTCTGGGGGAGTCATTGTGAGCGCAGTTCCGTGGTGCGTGTTGTTGTGACTGTGGCGTTCGCCGGGGAGATCTGTTCGTCGAGGCTAAGTTTGATCATGGGGTTTGGTGTTGTTGTGACTGTGGAAGGTTCGTGTTGTTCGTCGTGGGGTTTGCTCGTGGGGTTTGGTGTTGTTCGTCGTGGCTGTGGGTTCTCTGCTCTTGGTCGCGGCTGTGGATTTTCTGGTCGTGGTTGTGACTGTGGGTTCTCTACTTGTGGTGGTGGCGTTTGTGGAGAAGTGGTTGCAAGGGTCCGTGTGCCCTGGAACGAGCTTGGCCAGGGGTTATTGTTCGGGGTTAGCAAGTTGTCGCCTTTGCAGGTTCGTGTTGGTGTGGCAAGGCATCTTGGCGTTCTGGCAAGCTTGGAGTTTGGGCGACGTGGTGTTTGGGCGCCTTGGTGTTTCTTATTCGTGGAGTTTTTTTTTTTGCATGCCCTTGGTTCGTGAAGAAGCTATTGATTTGGTCGTCAGCAGCTGTTGTTTTTGTTGTGAGCTTCGGTGGTTTCGTTGTGTTGTCGTGAGCGCTGGTTGATTCTTGCCCGTGATCTGTGTTCGTTTTGGTTAGTCGGTTCGTGAGCTCTTGTGGTTTTTTCTCTTGTTTTGTTTGTTTGTGGTTTTTGCCAACCTCTGGGATCCCCGGGATTACGTTTTCGTTCGTCAAGGGGGTTTCCATCCGGGAACAAGTTAGGCCTGAGTAGGTGGTTACTGTGGAGATTTTTACCAGGGCATTGCAGTTCTGTGGGGTGCTCCGAAGCCTTGAATGTGACGCTGGTGTTCCATTCGGCGAGTGTTCTCGTTGACTTACCAGATGGAGGATTGTTCAGGAGTTCTTTTGAATGAGGCATTTCTGCCCTTAGTGACCTTGCATGGAAATAGTATACAACGTGATAGCGGGTTGGCAGGGGCGGTTGATGGTCCGTCTCTTGATATGGCAGACCTGTGTGAACAGGCTGTTGATGGGGACAAGCAGGCTTTTTCGGAGACTCATAGGAGACCTACAAATGCTGCATTGTCAGCTGGAAGAGCTGGTTCAAAATCCAGTTGGGCTCGTCTGTTTGGACATCAGTCTTCGTCCAAGACAAAACTCAACTTCGTGCCCCCTTCTGTGGGGTCGTTGAAGAAGGTGTCAAGCTGTGGGAAGGGAGTCTTGTAGGCCACTTCTTGGGCAGAAAACTTCCTTTCTCAGTGGTGAAGAGCTTGGCCAAGCGAATGTGGGGCAGAGATGGGGGGATTCAAGTGTCTGAGGCTGGCAATGGTTTCTTCATCTTCAAGTTCTCCAGCTCGTGCAACAGGGATCGTGTCCTTCAGGAGGCGCCATGGCATTTTGCTGGAAAGCTTCTCATTCTCAAGGAATGGCAGCCGGGTATGCAACTTATCAAGAACGAGTTGAGCAAGATTCCTATATGGATAAAACTTATGAATGTACCCATGGAGTTTTGGACCCCATCTGGTTTGGGTTTGCTGGCTAGTGGAGTGGGGAAACCATTGTTTCTTGACCAAGCAACCGAGAGTAGATCGAAGTTATCATATGCTAGAGTGTGTGTTGAGGTTGGGATGGATTGTTCCTATCCACAGGTGCTGTTTCTTAACTGTGATAATGAAGAACTTCAAATTGAGGTGGAGTCTGCATGGATGCCACCCAAGTGCAGCCGATTTGGACCCCATCTGGTTTGGGTTTGCTGGCTAGTGGAGTGGGGAAACCATTGTTTCTTGACCAAGCAACCGAGAGTAGATCGAAGTTATCATATGCTAGAGTGTGTGTTGAGGTTGGGATGGATTGTTCCTATCCACAGGTGCTGTTTCTTAACTGTGATAATGAAGAACTTCAAATTGAGGTGGAGTCTGCATGGATGCCACCCAAGTGCAGCCGATGCTGCGTTTTTGGTCATACTGATGCTCGGTGCTCACTGGAGAACCACAATAAAGTGTGGGTGCCCACGGGGAGAATAATTCAAATTGAGGAGAGGCAGGACGAGGTTGGTCAGAGTGAGCAGCACATACCCACTGACGCTATGGAGGAAGAGCAGCCACCAAATGCGGAAAATGATCCTCAAGGCCAAGAATGGGTATCTGTGGCAGTAAAAGGGAAGCACAAGATGGGCCAGATTGCATCATCTAGTGGGCATGATATGATGCCTGATGAAGTAGGTAACTCTCCTAATATCATCCAGCCCGGTTGTGTGAGAGAGGATTCTGGAATAGCCGCTTCGTCGTCCAATTCAGTCTTTGATCTAGCAAACCATTCTGGTGACAGCCCCAACAGGTTTATTTGTCTTGTTGATGAGTCGTGTGGTAATGAGGAAGTATTGTCCACCAAGAAAAAACATAAGAAGCAAAAAAGAAGATCAAAGAAGTCCATTCTAGTTGATGAGGTGGCTATAAATCATGCTAAAGGAGATGCAAGATGTGATGGGTCAGACGTGGTCTGGGGGGTTGCGGCCTTTTCTGCTGCCCATGTTTAAGGTCGCCTCATGGAATATTAGGGGTCTCAATGACCCCTCCAAACAGCTCCAAGTCAGAAATTTGATTGGGGCTTATGATCTAAGTGTTTTATGTTTGGTTGAGACTAAAGTGAGAGAAGTTAATGCCAATTTCATTAAGAATCTTGTTTGCCCCAATTGGAACTTGATATCCAACTATAGTGCGGCTTTGAAGGGTAGAATTTGGATCCTTTTTAACCCAGTTGAGGTCAAGATGACAAAGTTAGTGTGTTCAGACCAATTCATTCATTGCTATGTGGAGATGGTGCACCATAAGAAGTGTTGTTATGTATCTTTTGTATATGGCAGCAATGATAGTGTTATGAGAAGAAGTTTGTGGAATGACTTGAAGGCATGCTTAGCTGATGTTCCATGGATGCTTATTGGGGATTTTAATTGTGTTCGATGTGCCCATGAGAAGATTGGGGGTAAGCCGATAAGTCCAAGGGTAACTGGTGAGTTTAATGACTTTGTAGACTCTTGTAATTGCTCAGACATGAAGTTCAAAGGGCTGATGCACTCATGGTCCAATCAAAGTGAAGGTAGCAGAAGAATTGCATGTAAACTGGATAGAGTGTTAGTCAACATGGCTTGGATCCGGGAGTTTACTAAATCTAAAGCCGAGTTCTTGGCGCCGAACATTTCAGATCATAGTCCTATTGTTGTATCCTTCTTTGATGATGTTTCGCCTCTTAACAAGCCCTTCAGGTTTTTCAACTTTTGGACTAATCATGATGAGTTTTTGCCTTTGGTAGCTGCAGCCTGGAATTCTTATGTCAAAGGAACTCCCATGTTTAGGGTTGTGAAAAAGCTTCAAGTAGTCAAGCAAACGTTGAAGGAGTGGAGCAGGCAGAGGCGGTTCTCGTCTCTAAATGGAAGAGTTCAAGCGCTTAGATCTGAGTTGGATGAGTGCAAAAGAAACTTCATGATTGCCCCACTGATGTTAATCTTGCTCAGGAGGAGAAGGCGATTAGGGAAGAGTTGGCCATTTCCTTACGTGATGAGGAAGCCCAAACGAGGCAGAAATCAAGAGTACAATGGATGAAGGAAGGTGATCAAAATACACCGTTTTTTCATAATTCCCTCATGGAAAGGCGGGCAAGAAACGCTATTCTCAGTGTTTATGATGATGATGGTACCAGAATTGATGAGACCACCCAAGTTAATCAAGCTTTCTTGCACTATTATAAACACATTATGGGTTCTCAGCCTCTGGAGGTTACAAGTCCTTATCATTATGACTTTTTTAGGCAGCTCGACTCTGATCAGGTAAGGGAGTTGGAGAGTGATGTAGATGCTGAAGAAATAAAGGACACATTCTTTTCTCTTAAGGATGATAAAGCCCCTGGACCAGATGGGTTCACGGCTCTTTTCTTTAAGAAAGCTTGGCATATTGTTGGAGATGATTGTATTAAAGCTATTAGTAGCTTCTTCGCCTCAGGAAAGATTTTGAAGCAGTTGAACAGTACAGCTATCACCCTCATAACCAAGGGCATCAATCCCTCTAGAGTGGAGGAGTTCAGACCAATCTCATGTGTCAATATTTTGTACAAGTGTATTTCTAAAATTTTGGCAAACAGGTTGAAAAGATTTATATCTGGCTTGGTGGGTGATTACTAAATAGCATTTATCCCAGGGAGGAACATTGCTGACAATGTGCTTGTAGCCCATGAGGTTCTCCACAAGTATCACTTGTAGAGCTCACAGAAAAGATGTGCATTTAAGATTGATATTCGGAAAGCTTATGATACAGTTGCATGGAGTGTTGTCAGATACACATTGCAAGGTATGGGGTTTCCACCAAGGTTTATTGGGTGGATATTGGAATGTATATCTACTCCTTCTTTCTCACTTATGATCAACGGTGGCATGGTGGGTTTCTTCAAGAGTACTAAGGGTATTCGGCAAGGCGACCCGATATCCCCATACTTGTTTGTGCTCGTTATGGAATTATTCTATGTGATCCTACAGAAGAGTACTGTGCGGGGGTTTAAACATCACTTCAGGTGTCAAGGTACGAATACCAAATTACTTTGCTTTGCCGATGACTTGTTTATTTTTTCTCATGGGGATATACAGTCAGTCTCTTGCATGGTATCAGCATTGGAAGAATTTGGAGGAATATCTGGGTTGCAGGTAAATAATGCTAAAAGTTGCATGTTTGTCAGTGGTTGTGATGAGGCATTGGTGAATCGATTAAAGACTTTAACCGGCTTTTCTTTGGCGTCCATGCCCGTGAAATACCTTGGGTTGCCTCTAGTTTCTACCAAATTGTCCAAAGTTGATTGTGAGCCCCTCATCAATCGTATTAAAGCCAAGGCCCAAGGGTGGAAGGGGAGGTGCCTGTCTTATGCTGGGAGACTCTTGCTTGTGAAATCAGTTTTGTTTTCCATTAAGGTTCTTTGGTTGTCTGTGTTTATACTACCAAAGAGGGTTATTAGGGAGCTGGAGTTAATTTGTAGAAGGTTTCTTTGGTCTGGACCGGATCTCAATTTCAAGAAGATTATCCCAGTTAGCTGGGACGTTGCATGTACACCTAAGAGGGAAGGAGGCCTTGGCTTATTCAATATCCAATTGTGGAACAAGGCTGCTGTTGTCAGGTACGTGTGGCTCATAGCTAGTGGTGCTCCTAACTTATGGGTCAAATGGGTCCAAAAGCACTTGATACGGCATCAGAATTTTTGGTCTATGAATATTCCTAGTGGAGGCTCCTGGGTGTGGAGGAAGGTCTTGAAGGCAAGGGTAGGCACTGCGTCGCTTATCAAGAAAAGGATTTTCAATGCTAGGACAACATCTCTCTGGTACGACAACTGGCATCCTCATGGTCCCCTTGTTGCACGGTATGGAACAAGAATCATCTATGACACTGGGCTATCTATGCATGCGTGTGTTGACTCCATTATCCATAATGATGAATGGAGCCCCCTTGTGGCTATTTCACTTGATTTGATTGATATCTGGAGTAGATTACCTGAGTTACCTAACCTTGATAGCAGCCAAGAAGACAGCACATTGTGGTTACCAACAAATACAACGGTGTTTGATGTCAAGTCCGCATATATCACTTTGGACACGCAACGAGGTACTGTCCCCTGGTATCATTTAGTTTGGTTTCCACTATCTATCCCCAGGCATGCCTTCATTCTATGAATGGCAATCCATCACAGATTGCTTACAAGAGAAAGACTAGCCAGGTGGGGCATTATACAGCAGCAAGTTTGTATCCTTTGCCGAAGGTATAATGAGAACCATGACCACTTATTTTTTGAGTGTAGTTTTAGTAACTTCATATGGAAGCAGGTGTTGGCTTTGAATGGGTTTGTGTACCATAACCGCTCTTGGTCTCAAGTTATTGTATGGGCACGCAAAAGGTTTGTAAAGTCTGACCCAGTTAGAACTATTGCTAAAGTATCTCTTGGAGCAGCAGTTTACCAAATTTGGAGCGAAAGGAATAGACGAATCTTCAAGAACAGCTATCTTCCTCCTGAAGTTGTGTGGAGCTACGTGCGTGGGGATGTTCAAACCAGGTTAAATAACAAGGACCTCATGGTTAAAGACTTGCCAAGGAACAGGAAAGTAGTGGGCGACTGGGATCCGAATTGGGGATTTGGTTTCTAGCTTTGGGAGATTTTTTGCCCAGGTTATGGTCTTATGTTTTGTGTTTTGGTCTTTACCATTTGTTGTGGTGTGTTCTTATGTTTCCCTAGTGAGTTTGTTTTTTGATCCTATGATGAGGGCGTCCAGCTAGGCTGGTAGGTGGGGTGTCTTGCCCTTGTTATGTGACTCACTGTACATCTTTCTTGTTAATATTATTTTTTGGCTTACCTTCCAGAAAAAAATCTCTCTCTCCAAATCCCTTATTCGAGATTGCAGCTCAAAATTTTCTTCCCTCCGTGCTTCCCAGCGTTTATTCCACGCTTCTTCTTTGTCCTGTATTGCTTGCCATAAAATACGGAAAAGGTCCACTATCTCGCCCACCACATGAATTATTCCTGAAGTACTATCCATGTTGATTGTTGACAAGGTTCCTGAGAGGAGAGATAAATATTAGAAGGCATAATACATGATATGGAATGTTAGCCTACATAGAGATGATGATGATGATGATTTTTTTTCCTTTCTTTTTTTTTGTTTTTTGCTTTTTTTTTGTTTTTGTTTTATACACTTTGACTAACTCGTCTATTTTAGTCGTACTTGAGCAACTAGGGAAGAGAACCCTAAATCACTGGTCTATTTTAGCCATTTGGCAAGGGAAGAGAACCTGATTTCTAAAAGCTGATCTATTTTTTTTTTTTTGGAAGGTAAGTCCAAGTGATATTAATAAGGAAAATATTTACAAGATAAGGCTCAAACAAAAAAAACCAAGGAAAACATGCCCCTTATAACATTGAGGCTCACAACATGCATGCATGGAACACAACCAACATTACACAAGATCCCACTTAAGGTTCCAACTAGTGACTAGGTGACGATGTGGTGGTGAATCTGGGAGCATCACTCGATCAAGATTTGCTTTGTCTTGAACATCAGCAACTATGTTGGCCTCAACAAGTTGCCAAGGTACATAAGAGTTCGTGAAGATCCGACGATTCCTCTCTCTCCATATATGGTACACAGCAACTGCAAGAGACAACCTAAAAATGAATTGGGCGTGGTGACTACCCAGGCTCAAAGTCGAAGCCCAATGCACAAATTCCACCCACGGGCGGTTCACTCTAGTTACACTAGTACGTTGAAGGATAGGGTGCCAGATTTGGGAGCTAAACTGACACTCAAAAAACAGGTGTGCATGTGATTCATGGTTAAGCCTACATAACACACAAGTTGTCTGAGTGGTAATGTTCCTCTTGCACAACCGGTTACGAGTAAGAAGTCTTTGATTCACTGCTAGCCATAGTGTAAAAGCTTGCTTGGGTATATGCTTGGGAAACCAGACCAGCCCATTCCATTCCACTCGGTCTCTACCAATATCCAAACTCTTATATGCACTAGCAATATCAAACATACCTGACTTTGATGGCATCCATATCAGTACATCTTCACGGTCCGGTACTGGGTCCTTAAGTGCTGCAAGTTTAGACCAAACTTGAGTTAAATCCGGCGATGCTGCAACCGGAGGGTCCCACTCATGACCTGAGATTATAGTGCTCACTGTAGCCTGTCTTGGAAGCCCCGAATCATAAATCAGCCGATACCCATATGTAGCAAATAATGGTCCATCCGGGTGCCAATTGTCATACCACAACGAGGTGCTCATGCCATTAAAAATCCTTACCTTTACCAGGTGAGCCATGTCCCGCCTAAGCTTAAGAATCTTCCTCCATGCCCATGAAGAGCTAGCCGGTGTGGTAAGGGTCCACAAGTTTCGATCCTTAAGAAGATACTTATGCACCCATTTAACCCACATCGACTCACCCTTTAGCAAGATTTTCCATAGGAGCTTCATGGTTGCTGCCTTGTTCCATACATGCAAGTTGAGAATGCCAAGCCCACCCTCATGTCTTGGAGTACATATAATTTTCCAACTGATAGGATTCATCTTGCGCTTGAGATCCGGCCCTGACCACAAGAACCTCCTGGATATCCTTTCCAATTCTGATATAACCCTTTTGGGGAGGACAAATGTAGATAGCCAGTGAACCTTAATAGAAAATAAAACGGCTTTTATGAGAGTGAGCTTACCCGCATAGGACAAACTCCTACCCTTCCACGATTGTGACCTCGCCATTACTTGATTGATAAGTGGTTCAAAATCCTTCCATGATAGCTTAGATGTGAAAAGGGGAAGGCCAAGATACTTAACTGGCAAGTCACCAATTGGAAACCCAGACAAGCTGCTTAACTCATCTTGCATGCTGTTATCCACTCCACTAAGATACATAGCACTCTTCTCCTTATTAATTTGTAAGCCTGTGAGCTGTTGGAATGCTTCAAGAGCTCTAAGAATACATTGAACTGAAGCCCTGTCTGCTTTAGAGAAAATGAACAAGTCATCAGCAAAACAAATAAGCTTAAGACCTATAGCCTCACACCTGTGATGATAAGTGAAATTTTGGCTGGTATTCTGCTGCAGCACCATATGAAAGATCTCCATCACCATGACGAAAAGGTAGGGCGACATGGGGTCACCTTGTCGTAACCCTTTTGCTCCTTTAAAGAACCCCACCAGATGGCCATTAAGCATCACCGAATATGAGGGAGATGTCACACATTCCATGGTCCAAGATATAAACCGATCTGGAAAATTCAAAGCAACTAACATTGCCCTTATGCTCCCCCATGTAACTGAATCATACGCCTTCCGGACATCCACTTTAAGAGCACATTTCTGGGTGCCCCTCAAGTGGTAATTATGCAGTAGTTCATGAGTAAGAAGCACGTTCTCTGCAGCTCCTCTACCTGGGATAAAAGCCGACTGATAGCTACCAACAATATCCCCCACAACAGTCTTGAACCTATTTGCAAGTATTTGGAGATGCACTTGTAAAGGGTATTGACACAAGAAATAGGCCTAAAGTCAGACATCTTACTTGGATTCCGGCACTTCGGCACCAAAGAAATTGCTGTAGTGTTCCATTGTTTAAGCAAGCTACCATCTTTAAAGAAACTCAAGATTGCTTCCACTGTGTCCTCCCATACAATATCCCAACACTTTTTGAAGAATAGGGGAGAAAAACCATCAGGACCTGGCGCTTTATCATCCTTTAAGGAAAAACGCGTGGTTTTAACCTCATCATGGGTGACATCCGCCATCAAATTGACTTTTTGGTCTTGAGATAGAGATCTTGAGAATGGGGGCATATCATGAGCCTATCCAATGCCATCCTCTCCTAGTAAGTGTTGGAAATAATTCACCACATGACCTGTTACTTGCCTTTGGTCAGTCAACTTGGTGCCATCATCAGTCATAATAGAAGAGATGTTGTTCATTGCCCTTCTTGATGTTACCACATTATGGAAAAAACTAGAGTTACTGTCACCCTCTTGTACCCATTGGATTCTCAATTTCTGCCTGATTTGGGACTCCTCACATCGCAGCAAGGATGCAAGGGAATGCCTGAGACCTGACTGGTGGGAAGCAAGAGCTAGGTTATGAGGATCATCATGCAATAGCTTCTGGGAAAGAGAACCCTAGTGAGTTTTGAAGACTGACCTATTTTGGCTGCCCTGAGGCGACCGGGGAAGAGAACCCTAATAACCGAATCTATTTTAGCTGCCCGCAGGTAACAGGGAGAGAGAACCCTAATGAATTTGAAAGATTGATCTGTTTTAGCTGCCCGGAGGCAACAAGGGAAGAGAACCTGATCTTGCATCAACTGATCTATTTTAGCCACCCGTAGGTAACAAGGGAAGAGAACCTGATTTCTGAAAGCTGATCTAATTTAGATACCCGCAGACTGATTTTTTTGATTGGATTTGAACTAACTGATCTATTTTAGCTACCCTAGGGCAACAAGGGAAGAGAACTTGGTTTTGATCTATTTTGGCTACCCGCAGGTAACCGAGAGAGAGAATCCTAATGAATCTTGAAGACTGATCTATTTTGGCTGTCCTGAGACGACTAGGGAAGAGAACCCTAATGACCGAATCTATTTTAGCCACCTGTATGTAACTGGGAGAGAGAACCCTTTTTTTCTGAAAGCTGATCTATTTTAGTCGTTTGGGAGTGACTGGGAAAGAGAACCCGGTTCAATTGGTCTATTTTAGTTGCACTTGAGCAACTGGGGAAGAGAACCCTAAATCACTAATCTATTTTAGCCACTTGGCAAGGGAAGAGAACCTGGGGTAAGCTGATCTATTTTAGCTGTTTAGGCAAGGAAAGTGAACCTTCAATTTAAGGGGTTTTGTTTGAGCTCAGAATCACAGGGTCGGACTACGCATGGTCACAAGGGGGCTGAAGAATAGCACTCAGGGTTGCCTTGACCAAATCCTGACTCATTCGTCAGTGGTCTCAGTGACACAAAGGTTTGGCTAGTAGTACCCGGACGCTCCGCAGCCAATACCTGATTCAACCACCGGCGGCTTTGGTGTCACTAAAAGGGGTAGGCTATGCCAGGACGCTCCTCCACCAATATCCGACTCGTCCGTCGGCGGCTTCGGTGCCCTAAGATTTCGGCTAGTAGTACCCGGACGCTCCGCAGCCAATATCTGATTCACTCACCGGCGGCTTTGGTGTCACTGAAAGGGGTAAGCTATGCCAGGATGCTCCTCCACCAATATCCGACTCGTCCGTTGGCGGTTTCGGTGCCTAAGAATTCAGCTAGTAGTATCTGGACGCTCCGCAGCCAATATCCGATTCACTTACCAGCGGCTTTGGTGTCACTGAAAGGGGTAGGCTATGCCAGGACGCTCCTCCACCAATATCCGACTCGTTCGTCGGCGGCTTCAGTGCCCTAAGATTTCGGCTAATAGTACCCGGACGCTCTGCAGCCAATATCCAATTCACTCACCAACGGCTTTGGTGTCACTGAAAGGGGTAGGCTATGCCAGGACGCTCCTCCACCAATATCCGACTCGTCCGTCAGCGGTTTCGGTGCCCTACAAGTTAGACCGAATGATCTTGAAAAGATGCAGACGGGTGTGATCTGAGCTCAAAGTCTTGAGTGTTTTTAACACTTGCGGGGTTTTACGATCTCAATGGGAGAGATGCAATCAAAGGAAATTAGGTGGTCGCAACGACCAAGAGCATTACAATTATCTAAAGAGAGGTGGTCTGTAGGAGACCGAGTTGCCCTATTGGAGGGGATTTAATTCTTTTGTTTCAAATTCTTGTCTTGTTAAGTTTGAACAATACATAGCAAAGCGAAAATAAATTCATGCTTTAGAAAAGGGCCGCTGTGGCACACGGTACATCATCATGCTCATCAAAATACAACAAAGCCAAAGTCTAGCTAGGTTGGTCGTTATCATAGTGGGAGGACACGCCTTGCCTTCTCAAGGCTCGCAGAAGCTTGTTCCGCAGACGTCGGTCCTCCTCAGCGCACTAATTCCATTTGATGTTGCAAGCCCATATTGGCCTGCCTACTCTCCCGTTCCGAATCCACATAAGCTGAATGGATACGGGAGTGGGTCTCCTGCAGTTCGGCCACCCTGTCCCTATATGTGTTAGGGGGCGGAATTGGAATGTCACCTGATGCGACAGGCTGAAGAGGTGGGGGGCCGTCGTGGCCGAACTCCCGAGCTATCCAATGCTCGTAGTCTTGAAAGTGCGATTTGATGAAGATGTCTTCTCGATATACGCAAATTGTCTTCCACTCCGTCTGCAGCTGCGTCCTTAGTCCCTTAGTGAGTGGACCAATCAAACTGCTCATGTCATCCTTGATCGGGATCCCCTGCGGTTTCCCAAACTGTCTCAGAACCCGAATAGGATAGTATGGCACAGCATGGGTAAGGCCTATCAAGGAAAGGCCCTCTCTTTTCTTGAAAGCTATAATGGGGGTGTAGGGGATGTTGTATGTGCCCCACCATCGAATATCTGTTTCTCCATTCAGGTGGTTAAACCAATCCTCACGAGCGGGTAGGTCTGGTTTGATCTCTCTTTGAGCCAACCAATAGATGTTGTCACGGGCTAGTCCGTAATGCGCACTGACAGGTGATGACATCATCAGGTGGTCTTGCAACCAAATGTGGAGGAGAGGAGCGCACCCTTGAAACCTCCGGGTTCCATTTTTTGACAAAGTTAGGGCATGGAAGAGTTGAGCTAGGATCAGCAGCATGATTCGATATCCCACCCTGAGTTGATCCACAATTTCCATGAAGGCCAAATTAATGGTGTCTCCCCTAGTTGGAAAGAAGATTTGCGACAGAACCACAAGGGTGAAGGTGTCAAACCAAGCCCGGGGTCTTTCTTACTTTTTGCTTCTTAAATTTTCAGTAAGGAATGCTTTGGAGACCCGAGTAAATGATTTGTCACCTCCTAAGGTTTGGAATTCTCCCCTTGAGAGGCCAAAGAAAACACAAGCTTCATTCTTGTAGCTTTCTTTGAGACTTGGCCTAGCGGGTTCTCCTAAGTCACGAAATCGGAGGAACAGGTCGAGTTCCTCAATTGTGGGAGTCAACTCGTTGATCCCGTATCATCTCCATCTCCCATCTTTAACCTCCACCACCTTCAACCCCACCATTTCCATCTCCACCCATCTCCTTCTCCACCACCTGTTTCCATCTCCACAACCATCGTTTCCAACTGTTCGTGAGCAAGTCTTCGTGTGAGCTTGTTCTTCTAGCTCTCGGGTGAGCAAGACCTTCTGGTTCGTGGTTTCTGCTCGCACCCCGTGCTTGTTCGAGGATTCCTGGTTCGTGGCTTTCTGGTTCGTGGGTGAGCAAGTTTCTTCTGGTTCGTGGTGACCAAGATCTTCTGACTCGTGGTTTCTGTTCGTGGCTTCTTGTTCGGCATTATTCTGTCCGCCATTATTCTGTTCGTGGTGAGCTCGTCATCATTCTGTTCGTGGCTCCGGCTTCTGGTTATTATTCTGCTCGTGGTTATTCTGTCCGTCATTATTCTGCTCGTGGTTATTCTGTCCGTCA
Organism: Buxus sempervirens; assembly: GCA_947561395.2. Lineage (NCBI taxonomy): Eukaryota > Viridiplantae > Streptophyta > Magnoliopsida > Buxales > Buxaceae > Buxus > Buxus sempervirens. Next base: position 7,134,872 of record OX387190.1, on the reverse strand, counting down.
TTATTCTGCTCGCGGTATTCTGTTCGGGACCTATTCGGGCATCCACTGTTCGTGAGTTCGTGATTTCATGTGTACACGAAGCCTGCTTCTTCGTGAGTTCAACCTGGATTCGTGGATATCTGATTTGTTCGTGATTATTCTACTGGTTTTCTGTTCGTTGCTCGTGGATATCTGTATTGTTCAACCTGGGTTCGTGGATATCTGATTTGTTCGTGATTTTGTTCGTGGCTTCTTCTGGTTTGTGGATTATTGTTCGTGGTTTCTTCTGCTTCGTCAACTCTTGGCTCGCGAGGACTCTTCTGGATTATTTCGTTCGTGATTATCTTAGTTCATAGCCTTCTGTTGGTGGTTCTTGGCTTAATTTCGTTCGTGGCTCTTGGATTAATTTCGTTCGTGGTTCTTGTTTGGGATTTCATTCGCGGAGTCTCTTCTGTTCGTTGGCACCGGGATTCTCTGTGGGCTATCTTCTGGTTTCTGTTCGTTGCATCTTGGGTTCGTTATTTTATGTCATCTTATGTTCTGGTGATTCCGGATTTGTTCGGGAGTGCTGGGTCCCCGTTCGTTCTTAGCACCATCAGTCTGTTGTTTCAAGCACTGTTGGTGGTCTTCTGTTCGTGGGGACTTCTGTCCGTGGGTCACCAAGAATTGGCCAAGGGAAGCGTTCATAGCCTACTGTTGGTCGTCTTCAGCTCGTTGTGGATTCGTCATTTTATGTTATTTTATGTTACTGGTAATACTGGATTTGTTCGTGCTGGGTCTCCAATTCATCGTTTCTGTCCGTGGGTCATCAAGAACTTGTGCTTCTTTCTTCTGGCCTGGGGTATTCAGGTTGGCGGATACCACTATTGTTTGAACCTGGGTTTCGAACCTGGTAATTGGTTTTGCTGAAGTGTCGGCTGCTTCAACCAATGAAGAACAATCTTGCTATTTCTGAGTTCCCACCACTGTGCCCTTATGACAGGCCTTCTGCTACTAAGGTTGACTCTGCTGTTCCAGCAGACATCCAGGCGCAGGCGCCTGGTTCCTCCTACTCCCATTCGCAGCTAGTAGCTGTGCCAGCTATGTCTGACCTGCAGACTGAACCTCTTGGTGCTCAGCACCTCCTCTCCTCTGATTCGGCTGATTCTCTTCAACTACTGCAGCCTGATTCGTCCAATGCCCAGCACCTGCCCCAAGCGGATTCGTCCAACACCCAGCAGGTTGTTTCACTAAATAAGAGGCCTCATGCCCCAAGGAAAACCTCTGATTCTGCTGGTCCCAACAGATGGGCTTCTTTTTTCGGACAAAAGGCTTCCAGCAGAACTAAGCTTCACTATCATCCCCCAACTCAGGTTGATGGAAATGTTATTGTTTCCCCCCCACCAGAGGTTGCTGAAGAAGGGAAACAACTGTGGGAAGGGTGCCTTGTGGGGCACTTTCTTGATAAGAAGCTCCCTTTCCCTGTTGTCTAGAGCCTTGCTAATAGGCTTTGGGGTAGAGAAGGTGGAGTCCAGGTTTCTGATGCTGGGAATGGCTTCTTCTTATTCAGGTTTTCTAACCCAGCTACAAAGGATAAGGTGCTTCGAGATACTCCTTGGCACCTTGCTGGCAGACTGTTCATTCTCAAGGAGTGGCACCCAGGAATGCAATTGCAGAAGTCTCAATTGAATAGGGTTCCGATCTGGATCAAGCTATTCAATGTCCCCATGGAATATTGGACTCCTTTAGGTCTAAGCTTCTTGGCAAGTGGAGTTGGACTACCACTCTTTATGGACGAAGCAACGGAAGGTAAAACCAGGCTCACCTTTGCTAGGGTGTGTGTGGAGGTGGACATTGACTGTGCATTTCCTCAAAGTATACTCCTAAACTCAAAACAGGAGAATGATGAGGAGGTCAATTTGCAAATTGATATTGAATATACGTGGAAGCCACCTAAGTGTTCACATTGCAAGGTGTTTGGTCATGATGGAGGGAAGTGCAAATCTCGTGGCCTCAACATGGAATGGGTTCCTACAGGCCGTGTGGTGCAGACTGAAGACAACCCTATACATGTTCGGGAAACTGATGGTCAAGAGAATGCATCCTCTCATTGGGAAGTTATCAAGGCCAAAGGAAAGCAGAAATCCATTGAGCAATCTCCCACCAGCCCTGTGGCGGCTCCTGGGGCACCTAGCACCATTATAGCAGAAACATCTGATCCTTTGCCAACAAGTGCCCATACCCTAGATCATGTTAACCCCATCCCTTTGGATGTGGAGAAGTCTGCCACACCAGCGGGTGATCAATTGGAAGCTACTGTTAGAGCTACGAAGGAGGCACAGGGTGTTATCTTGCATGAAAGCCAGTCTTCAAAACTTGGAAGCAAGGCAACGCCAGTTAGCCATAACAAGTTCTCCGTGTTAGACATGCCTAAACCAATGTGGTCGTGAACTGATGGTGCTGTTGGTGCTGTTGGTGGTCGTGAACTGATGGTGGTCGTGAGCTGATGGTGGTCGTGAACTGATGGTGGTCGTGAGCTGATGGTGGTCGTGAACTGATGGTGGTCGTGAGCTGGTGGTCGTGAGCTGGTGGTTGGTGGTCATGTGCTGTTGGTGCTGTTGGTGGTCGTGTGCTGTGGTGGTCGTGTGCTGTTGGTGCTGCTAGTGGTCGTGTGCTGGTGGTTGTGAGCTGGTGGCCGCGTGCTAGTTGTCACGGGCTGGAGTTGGTTGTCGTGATCTGGAGTTGGTTCGTAAGCTTGTGGTTGTGCGTTTCTGGTTGTCGTGAACTGGTGGTCCGTGAGCTGCTGGTCGGGTTCTGGAGCTGGTGGTCGTCTGCTGTGGCTGTGAGGTGCTGGTTATCGTGATGCGTGGGTGCTAGTAAGCTAGTGGTGACGCGCTAGTGGTTGTGTGCTGCTATGTGCTGCTGGTGGCGTTCAGTGGTTCGTTGGTCCTGGCTATTCGTGGACCTTTCAGGGATTATCGTTCTTGTCCTGCTGGGATTATTGCTCTGCTGGGATTATCGTTTCCTGGGATAATTTTTCGGTTACTTCGGTCTGGGATTATCGTTCTTGTCCTGTACGTGAGCTTGACTTACGATTATTGTGAGCAATTCCAAGATTGGTCCTATTCGTGTGCTTGACCTGGGATTTTTGTGAGCTTGGCTTGGGATTATCGTGCTGCGTTGGTCCTGTTCGTGAACTTGTCTTGGGATTATTGTGAGCTTGACTTGGGATTATTGTGAGTTTGTCCTGGGATAATCGTTCGGGTACTTCGGTCTAGGATTATTGTGAGCTTGACTTGGGATTATCGTGATGCGTTGGTCCTGTTTGTGAGCTTGACTCGGGTAACTGCGTTCTTGCCTGCGACTGAGTGATTACTGTTCGGGAAGGTGATTTCTGTTCGAGAAGGTGCTCGGGAAGGTGTTCTCTTATCTGTTCGCAAGCTCAGTGTTCGGGTTTGAGAAGCCAGTAAGTTCAGGTATCCGGGAAGGAATATCTCGCCTGTTTCGTATGGCTGCATGGTAGCTTGTCTGAGTATTTCGGTTGCCATGGAATCGGTTGACGTTCCGGCGTCTTCTCGGAGCTCCGGTGATCAGCCTCAGGCTCCGGTAGTTCTGGAAAGGCGAGCTTCTCCTGATTCGTTTCCACCTTTGCGCCCTGCATTATGCGCAGATTTGGATCAGTGCATCAGCGGATCAGCCGCGCCTCAGGCAGGTTCTGGTTACCTAGGGCAGGGCAGTTCTACAGGCCCTTCGATAGGCATGCCCCCTGCGCATTTGGCTGTGGAGAATTCGAGTCTTTCTTCTAAAAGAAAGTCTTGGTCTGATCTATTCCAAAATGAGCTGGCGAGCAAACCGAAATTATCTTACTTTGCGCCTGAAGTTATAGATGGCAATGTGGTTGTCTCACCCCCTTTGAACGTGATAAATGAAGGGATTAGCTTCTGGAAGGAATGTCTCATTGGTTATTTTCTAGACAGAAACCTGCCTCTAAGTGTTATCAAACACTTTGCTTCTAAGATGTGGGGCTCAGTGGAGATATCAAGCATAGAAAATGGGTTTTATATTCTCAGATTCTCGTCCAATGATATTAGAGATAAGGTGCTCCTCCAAGGACCCTGGTACATGTCCGGCAGACTGTTTGTTGTCAAAGAATGGGAACCAAACCTCTCTCTTGAGAAATCCCAGCTTTGCAAAGTACCAATTTGGGTTAAGTTCTTTAATGTCCCTCTTGAACTTTGGACTCCTACAGGGCTTAGTTTCATTGCCAGCGGCATTGGCAAGCCGCTATTTCTCGATGAGATGACGGAGAAGAGATCCAAGTTGAGTTATGCCCGTGTTTGTATTGAAATCGACACTCACTGTTCTTTCCCTGATAAGATCTTTATTCAACACGAGGTTAGCAAAGCAAGGTCTGTAATCTCTACTGAGTATGGCTGGAAACCAATCAAGTGCAAGGTTTGTGATGTTTTTGGGCACTCAGAAACCAGATGCTCCAAGGTAAGGGCTAGGGAATGGAGACCCACCGGCAGCAAATTCACCTCTATACTCGATATTTCTGAATTCTCTGAAGGAAGTTATGTTGGGGAACAACTTCAAGAACAATTGATTGCTCCTTCCGTCATTGAAAATCCAGAGAATCCCCGTAATCATCATGTGCAACCAATGACTAAGGAAGTGGAACCTATGGTGTCAAAGACATGTGTTCAAGTGGAACATGGGGAGGCGGTTGTTGATTCCGATTCCACTCCATCAGATCCAGGAGAAGTTGTTGAGACGGGTGGTGGACAAGTGGAACTCGCGGTACTTGGCTTAGGTGGGCATGGTGTGGTGGATGAGGCCACCGACCATTCATCCAAAGGCAAGCAAGCTATGGTCGTCGACTCCATCCAGTACACTAGCAATGCTGCTATTAGCTCAAGGTCTTTGTCTGAAGCTTGTCATGATGGAATTGAATCCCCCAACAGGTTTGACCTTTTGAGTGATGTCCCGAACCCAAGCTTGAGCTCTAATTCTCTCTCAAAAAAGCAACGTAAGAGAATTAAGAAGAGATTGTTGGTGGATGAATTTGCAATGAAGGAGGCCAGGAATGCACGCTTATCCCTCTCATCCGGTTCAGGTAGCTCCTGTAGTACCCCTGCCATCCTCCTTCCTACCAATGATCAAAATTGCAACCTGGAACATTAGGGGTCTCAATGACCCCACCAAGCAGCGAGAGGTTAAAAATCTCTTAGCTGCTCATAAGCTTCACATGCTATGCCTGGTGGAGACGAAGGTTAGAAGAGTGAATGCTGACTCTGTTAAGAGTGCCATATGCCCTTTTTGGAACTTTATCACTAACTATGATCATGCATTGAAAGAACGCATTTGGGTTTGTTATGATCCATCTGCCATCTGTGTTACTAAAGTGTTTGAATCTCATCAACTTATCCATTGTTGGGTAGAGTTCAAGGCTTCTGGAAAAACGTCTTTCTTGTCTTTTGTTTATGGGGACAACGATGCTTCGGTGCGTAAAGGCCTTTGGCGCAGCTTGCGCCTATGTTTTGTGGACAGACCATGGATGCTGATTGGAGACTTTAACTGTGTCAGGAAAGCTTCTGAGAAGGTTGGTGGAAAGCAAATTAACATGGCAGCTGTTCAGGACTTTAACTCTTGCATTAATGATTGCTTTCTGATTGAAATGAACTACAAGGGTTTCATGCACACTTGGAGCAACATGAGTGCCGGTCACAGGCGTATCTCTTGTAAGTTGGACCATGCCCTGGTTAACATAGCATGGATTAATCAGTTTAACCACTCTGAGATCGAATTCCTGCCTCCTGGAGTATCTGATCACAGTCCTGCTCTAGTCACAGTTGACCCTGATATGCTGAAGAGTAATAGACATTTCAAGTTTTTCAACTTTTGGACTGCTTCTAATGACTTCCTATCTTTGGTTGCTGACGTCTGGAGACATCCGGTTGCCGGTAAGCCTATGTTTCAACTAGTTTCTAAGCTTAAGAAGCTGAAGGTCCGTTTGAAAGAGTGGAGCTCGAAGAAACAATTCTCTCAAGTTTCCATTAAAGCTATTGAAGTTAGAAATAAACTTGAGTTATGCCAGAAAGCTTTGCAAAGCAACCCTTTTGACACTCATTTGTCTATCACTGAAGTGAAAATCAGGAAAGAGCTAGCTGACCTTTTGCGTGTTGAAGAAGCTCAATACCGGCAGAAATCCAGAATTCAGTGGATGAAAGAGGGTGACCAGAACTCTAAATTCTTCTTCAACTCCATCATTTTCAGGCGTTCTTACAATTCTATCTCTAAATTGTGTGATAATGGCAGGGAGATCACTGACCAAGGCCAAATAAGGCAGCACATTGTTTCACACTATTTTAACTTGTTGGGGGAAAAGGATACGTCTCTCAAGTCCTTCCAAGCTGTTTTTGCTCGTATTCTCACTCAAGACCAGATACAGATGCTTCAATCTGATATTTCTGTGGATGAGATTAAGACCACAATGTTTTCACTCAAAGATGAGAAGGCACCAGGCCCAGATGGCTTTACCCCTGCTTTCTTTAAGAAGGCATGGGATCTTGTTGGGGATGATGTCACGGCTGCCATCAGCTCTTTCTTCTCTTCTGGGAAGCTTCTCAAGTAGGTTAACCACTCTCTTATCACTCTTGTTCCTAAGAAAGGTAAGCCTTCTTCGATTTCAGAGTTCAGACCCATCTCATGTGTTAACACAATTTATAAATGCATCTCCAAGATTTTAGCCAACAGGTTTAAGATTGTAATTGCGTCCCTGGTTGGCACTCATCAGTCAGCTTTTATCCCTGATAGAAGGATGGCCGACAATATTCTTTTAACGCATGAGTTGTTCAGAGGCTATCATCTTAATAAGGGCATGCCCAGATGTGCTCTCAAGATCGATCTTAAGAAAGCCTTTGATTCCATTGATTGGCTTTGCATTGAAGAGGTCTTGAAAGGTTTCAGGTTTCCTTCACGATTTATCTCATGGGTCATGGAATGTGTCACTACTACATCATTCTCTGTTATGATTAATGGAAGCAAGGAAGGGTTCTTCAAGGGGGGGAAAGGCCTCAGGCAAGGAGATCCTATCTCTCCTTAATTATTTGTCCTTGTTATGGAGCTATTTGACAAGGTCTTGAATGATAAGACAGTCGTGAATTTCTTATCTCATCCCAAGTGCCGCCAGCCTTCTATCAAGCAATTGTGCTTTGCTGATGATCTTTTTGTCTTCTCTCATGGGGATCTCAACTCTATTACTTGTGTCTCTTCTGCTCTTGAACTCTTTGGCAGATTATCAGGATTGCTTGTCAATAAGGAGAAAAGTGCTGTGTTCATGGCTGGCATATCTGACCGTATAAAGGATGAAATCATACAAGTTTTGGGGTTCAAGGAAGGACATATCCCTGTGAAGTATCTGGGTCTGCCTCTCATCTCTACAAGACTGATAGCTACTGATTATGAGCCCCTCATTCAAAAACTTACTACCCGCACGCAGTCTTGGCAAGGTAGGCATTTGTCTTATGCAGGCCGTTTGTTACTAGTCAAAGCAGTTCTTTTCTCCATTGCAGTCCATTGGATGTCAATTTACATCTTGCCCAAGGAAGTCATCTACAAGATGGAGAGAATATGCAGGCACTTCTTGTGGGCTGGTTCTTCCCAAGAGGCTAAGATATGTAAGGTCAAATGGGATCATGTTTGCTCCCCCACTGATCAAGGTGGTTTGGGAATCTTGAATCTCCACTTATGGAATAAGTGCGCCATCTTAAGACACATGGCTTGTGGGAAGTAGGGCTGATAACCTGTGGGTCTCTTGGGTTAATGCCAACCTACTTAGAGGTAGAAGCTTCTGGGCACTACAAATCCCTTCCACTGCTTCTTGGGTATGGAGGAAAATACTTAAGCAGAGAGATGTCGCTTCTAGCTACATTAAGCACCGAATTAACAATGGGAGAAGCACTTCATTATGGTATGATAATTGGCATCCATTTGGTCCTCTAGCTCCAACGTTTGGTAGGAGACTGATCTATGACTCGGGTCTTCCTGATAGTGCTTTGGTTCAAGATGTTATAAATGGTGATGCTTGGGACCCTCCGATAGCCTCTTCCTTTGACTTGACTGATGTGTGGGCAAGAATTCAAGATCTTCCAACGCCTAATTCAGACTTGGAAGATAGGATCACTTGGACTCTCACCCAATCTGGTAAATATAGCACTAGTGCAACTTACAAAGCTATGGAAGCCATTCGGTCCTCAGTTCCTTGGGCTCGGTTAATTTGGTTTTCTCTCAACATTCCAAGGCACGCGTTCGTGACATGGCTTGCAATTCAAAACGCGCTCCTCACCAAGGAGAGACTCCTGAGATGGGGCACCATTCAAAATGCGGTATGTGTTCTATGCCGTAATTACAATGAAATTGTCCACCATCTATTTTTCCAATGTGATTACAGCAAGCACATATGGAGCTTTCTTTTGGGTATGAATGGTCTCAATGGCTCAGCCCCCATTCCTCCCTGGAACCTTATTGTTGAGGGTAGTGCTAGATCATGGTGCTCCACTTCCCCTCTTCACCTCCTACGGCGCCTATCTCTGTTTGCAGCTGTGTACCATATATGGTGTGAGAGAAATCGCAGGGTCTTCAAAAATGCAGCTCTACCTGAAGAGGAGATTTGTAAGGTTATCATTCAAGATATCACGTACAGAGTCAATGGCTTTCCACTTGTCCTTAAGGACAACAGTTATCATAGGCAGATTATGTTGAAATGGGACCTTCTATGTCGGTTCATCTAATCTTCACCATTGGTCTTGTTATGTTGATTTTCCTTTAGCAGGGTGCTACTAGCTCCTTGTTCTGTTTAGTGGGTATGCCCACTTGCTGGTTGTACATATTTCCTTTTTGCTCATTAATGGAACTTACTTAACTTCCAAAAACAAAAAAAAAAGTTCTCCGTGTTATCGCATGAAGATAATATGGTTATGAACGACTCCTCCTCTTCAGGCAGTGAAGGAACAAGAGCCAAGAAGAAGAAGAAGAAGGGGCTGATCTTAGTTGATGAAATTGCGATGAAGGAAGCCAAGAATAAATCATTGAGAAATAAGTCTCACTCTATTTCCACCGGTGGTGGTGGAGGCCCATCCCTATTCTAATTTTACTTATGGTTAGTTGGGGACTTTGGAACATAAGGGGCTTGAATGATCAGGCCAAGCAAGTGGAGGTCAAGCATCTAACTAGTAAATGCAGGCTTAGAGGCTTAGTCTTCTTTGTATTGTGGAAACAAAGGTCCGAGAAGTTAATAAAGCAATTACTCCTGCCTCAATCTGTCCCACATGGCAATCAATTGATAATTACTCAAAAGCATTGAAGGGTCGTATATGGGTGTGCTGGGATCCATTCCAGCTTGCTATTCATCCATTGATGGTAACTGATCAACTGATCTATTGTGGTGTCAAGATCTTGAGCACTCAAGTCCATTATATGGCATCCTTTGTCTATGGAGCAAATGATTTGTACCAAAGGAAAGCACTATGGCATGACTTAAAGAGTATAATACCTGGTTGTCCATGGATTGTAGCTGGCGATTTTAACTGTGTTCGGTGTTCTGGTGAGAATATAGGGGGCAAACAGATTCATCACAAGGCCTCCAAGGACTTCAATACATTTATTGATGATTGTATGCTAACTGAATTAAGACACAAAGGGTTCTCTCATACATGGAGTAACAAGAGTTCGGGAAGCAACCTCATTCTTTGCAAGCTTGACAGGGCATTGGTTAATCATGAGTGGTTGCAGACTTTTCCATGCTCAGAAGCTGATTTCCTTCCCCCAAACATCTCTGACCACAGTCCCATTGTAATATCTATGGCTCAAGGGGATTACAAGGGCACAAAACCTTTTAAGTTCTTCAACAATTGGTGCACTCATGATGATTTCTTACCCCTTGTTGAGCATGCCTGGAGTATTGAGATTCTTGGCACTCCCATGTTCAAGCTTGTGAAGAAATTGAAAAATGTTAAGATTGAAGTTCCATAAGTTGGAAGACCAAGTTGCTGCAGCAAGAGAAGAGTTATCAAGCTGCCAACGTAGGGTCTTTTCCTATCAGGGTGACACCAGTGAAGAAAAGCTCTTGGTGGACAAGCTTGCCCGGTTGGATGCTGATCTTGAGTCCCAAACACATCAAAAATCCAGAGTACTTTGGCTCCATGAAGGGGATTCCAACACTTCTTTTTTCCACAAATCCTTGATTGGAAGGAGAGCTTACAACAGAATTTCAAGTATATATAACAATGAAGGTCTCAAGCTCACAAATTGGGATGATGTGAAGAATTGCTTTGAATCCTATTACTCAAAATTATTGGGAGGACAGCCGGGGAATTGTGACAATACCGAGGCTTCACTTGACCCTTTCATATTAGCTAAGCTATCTGACACACAAGCTAATGACATGGCCAAAGATGTTTCGGATGAGGAAATCAAAGATGTGCTTTTCAGGCTTAAGGAGGACAAAGCTCCCGGTCCCGATGGTTTCACATCTAAATTCTTCAAGATTGCATGGAACATAGTTGGGAAGGATACAGTGGAAGCTATTAGAAGTTTCTTCTCCTCTGGTGCTATGCTGAAGCAATTAAATGCAACCCTCATTACTCTTGTGCCGAAGTGTGGGAACCCAACAGTGGTAGGTGATTATAGACCAATCTCATGCGTGAATACTGTGTACAAATGCATTTCAAAGATTATTGCAAACAGGTTGAAGGTTTCTATTGCCGATATTGTTGGAGACCACCAAAGCGCCTTCATCCCACAAAGGTCAATATCTGACAATATCATTCTTGTCCAAGAACTTGTCCACAACTATCACTTGAATAAAGGCAGTCCGAAGTGCATCCTCAAAGCTGACATTATGAAGGCATTTGACTCAGTCAATTGGGAGATTATTCCAAGTATTCTGAAATCCATGAACTTCCCTCAAAGATTCATTCAGTGGGTGATGTCCTGCATATCAACGACCTCCTTCTCTCTTATCATCAATGGTTGTTCTGTTTGTTACTTTAAGGGAACTAGAGGTCTTCGCCAAGGCGACCCTATATCACCTTACCTATTTGTCTTGGTGATGGAGCTCTTCCATGGTATTCTTAAGAGCAGATCATCCGGTGGATTCATCTATCACTCCAAATGCAAGAGAGTGGACTTAAAAGCCTTGACATTTGCCGATGACCTCATGATCTTCATGAATGGAGACCATGGATCCATCTCTACTGTGATCAATTGCTTGGAGGAGTTTGGAAGCTTGACAGGCCTTCATATGAACCCGGCAAAAAGTGTGATGTTTGCAAGTGCAGTCCCCCAGCAGGTACTTGATTTCGTCACTAACTCCTTGAAGATTCCAATTGGTAAGCTCCCTATTCGGTACCTTGGACTCCCTATCATCTCCACAAGGCTCTCAATAAGGGATTGTGAACCTATTCTTGCAAAAATTCAGTCATGGAAAGCCCGATTACTCTCATACGCAGGAAGGACGTTGCTGGTAAGAACTGTTCTTTTTTCCACCATGGTGCACTGGCTTTCTACTTTCATTCTTCCCAAGCAGGTTATCAATGAAATACAGAGGCTTTGCAGAAACTTTATTTGGTTAGTGGTGGACAACCAAAGGAAAATTGTCCCTGTGAAATGGGAAGTCGTGGTCACCCCAATTGAGGAAGGAGGCCTTGGGCTAATTGATATGAATCGGTGGAACAAAGCGGCAATTGTTAAACACCTATGGAGGCTTGTCTCTTCAAACTCTTCGCTTTGGGTTCATTGGACAAAGACTTACTTGCTCAGGGGAAGAAATGTGTTGCAGATCAACCCTCCACAATCAGCAACCTTGGTGTGGAGGAAAATCCTAAAGAGCCGTGATATTGCTGTGGACTTTGTTAAGTACGAGATTGGGAATGGTATGCACACCAGCCTTTGGTGCGATATATGGCACCCCAAAGGCATTCTTCTCAAGGCATATGGTGAGAGAATAAGATACGATGCTGGGATCCCCCTAACTGCCCCTGTGGCTGCCATTATTTCTGGAAATGCATGGAGTCCTCCTATTGCACAAAGCCATGACATGATTGAAGCTTGGGAGGACCTTCACAACCTCCCAAATCCCAACCAGGACAGAAATGACAAGGTCATATGGAAGCTCAACTCTTCTGGTATGTTCTCTATCAAGTCCACTTACAATGCTATTAGAATACAAATGCAAAAGGTACCTTGGAAGAAGATTGTTTGGTTCAAAGGATGCATCCCCAAGCATGCTTTCATCCTTTGGCTCTCTATCCACCAGCGACTCTTGACCCAAGATAGACTGTTGAAGTTGAACGTGAGTGCTATAAGTGCATTTAGATGTGTCTTATGCCAGAATAGCAATGAAGACTTGAACCACCTTTTTTTCCATTGTGAGTATTCTAATGCCATATGGACAGCAATCATGACAAGGAATTGTGCCTTGGTGACCTTAAATCAATGGATTTTGGTTATCGAATGGGCTACCTGCCACTGGAAGGGGAAAAAACTCCAGCACCGTATAGGCAAATGTTCCTTGGCTGCGATGATCTACCACATTTGGAGGGAACGAAATGCAAGAATATTTCAAAACAAAGCAACTCCAGCTGATGCACTTCTTAAGTCAATCATTGCGGATATTAGAATGAGGTTCGGCCAATCACAAGAAGCTGTGGAGGACAACAGCGCCAATAGAAGGTTCTTTGCAAATTGGGAGATTACCCCTATTTTTGTGTAAGGCATTTTGAGAGCTTATTGTTTTGCTTTGGTCTTTGTTCGTTGAGGCCATGTTTTGTTAACCCCTTTTGTGCGTTACTCCAACGCTGTTTGAGCGATCATTGTACATATTTCTTTTTCTAATACATATTTGGACTTACTTTCCAAAAAAAAAAAAAAAACTCGTTGATCCCGAATCGAAACATTGAAAGCTGGGGATCCCAGAAAAGCAATGCCGCTTGAATCATATCCCAGTTGATCGGCACATTTAACAGGGACAAAGTCTGTCCCATATGGTATTTGTGCTCCCATTCAATCTGCTCATTCCCTTGGAGCTGCCTTGTCCAAGAACTGATCCAGGGGGTATCCCAGGCACACTTCTATATCCTAGGGAAACGGGTTCTCTCAGATGAGGATGAGGATGTCATGCTAACTATCTGACCGAAATTCCAAATCAATTTAAGGTTCCACACCAAACTCTCAATCAGTCTTAAGACATGCATAATCTTAAGCAAAAGACTAACAACTAGCAGTTCCATCATGCTTCACCAAAATAAGCAAAACCAGTGCGGAATTTAACTCAGGCACACATGGTGTGTGGTCCTAAGGGTTGGCGCTAATGAAGGCGCGACTCCTAGACATACTTGTGTAGAAGAGCACATTCAAGTCCTAATCAGTCTTTTGCCTTTCATCTATTCTTTCATCTGCTTTCGGTGTCGGACCACAGCGAAAATTACAACTTGCCATCAAGGGCGAAGGTTTACAATATTTACAAAAACTGTAAAGAATTCATCCTTGAGGCTGTCGGGAGCCAAAAGGGAGGATACAAATTGTTTTCAAAGCGGGTAGGCTAACAATCCCTAGATCTAGGGTTTAGTGCCCTCATTCTGATCTGGCATGCTTTCATCTGTCTGTCTGATCTGGCCAGCTTTCGTCTGCTCTAAAAGACCAATCTAGACTTAAAGTGCTTCCAGCAGACTCTAATGGGTCAAGACCCATAGCATACAGGACTCCATGCATGGATCTAGGGTGGTTCCCCTGATCAAAATTAGGTGAGCTTCCTAAATTAGGGCTAAGGTCGCCCGTGATCTAGGGTTTACTCGATTTGATGCAAAAAGCGGGGGTTGCTGCCCCTAATGGACTCTGGATTTTATTCTGATGTTGTGAATGATTTCACCATTCACAACATTCTCACCCTTGCATGCTCAACGCATAATTTACTCAGAAACGTTAGGTGGGGAAGGATACCTAGCCCGAGACATAAGCCTACAAGGGTCTAAACCAATACTGGATCCTTGCGTGCCACGGCAAGAAACCAGTGGTGCTAATGGACTCTAGAAAACTGGGGGGATGGGTTTACCCTGCTTTCCCCGGCAAGCCACGGGAGCGTAGGTGCTAATACCATCCCAAAGATCAGTTTATAGGAATAAGAAGGGTAAGCTGCTAGAGGGGTCTAAGTCTTGGTAAAGAAGTTGCAATATCCACTTTCATCCATTCAGGGTCATCCACACAGCCTCCCTCGTGCGTGTCACCCCACGCAGTTCATCACATAAAAGCAAGAAATTAAATCCATCCACGATGTGGTGGCGTGCCCGTGTGTGCAATTGGGCTGTGTGCTGTGTCTACACGGGTGAGTTTGGTCTAGATTTTGTTGATAAAGGGATTGTTACCGTCTTGTATAGTAAGGTGCAGAATTGGCACGTCATACAAGGTTCCAGGAGAGTCCCCAAGTAAGTGGGGGGTCACAAGGGACCGCTTAAATCCCACTTGCCTTAGGCAATTATCGCGTCCCTTTGACAGGACTCCCTAGAAAGCGTATTTATGCGTATTCTGTATCTTACTAAACGAGGTAGTAACAACCCTAAGTATCAACTAAATCCCTTTTATGCTGACTCATCTAACCAGGGTCCTATTGGGCTGAGACTGTCCCCAGCGGAGTCGCCAGGCTGTGCGCACGTCGGAAACGCGGCACGGGAAAATTTCGGAGTCGCCACCGCCTGATGGGGTGCAGGCGGACACCTGGGTGCCTAAGTTAGTCTATTTTGGGCTTTTGGTCTGCGACTTGAGTTTCTAAGTAGGGTCTCGGTTGTGGTCTGGGGAAGTCCATAGACACCCCAGTCCACCTCGTCGGATGACGGGTCCCGTGGGTTCCCTGGTTTGAGTCAGCTTACTTTGGTTTCTCACCCGATTCCTAATTCGATATGTAACTTGGTTAAGTCTGGTGGGACCACCTGAATGGTGTGGGTCCCTTTAATTGATTTTATCTTATTTAGTTCAGATGATTTGAGTCTAACTGGGTGGGCCCCGTTGGAAGGCCCACGATGCCCTTGGTGGGCTTGGTTAAGCCCATGTGCCTCTGGTGGGCCTCTGTCTAAGCCTAGGAGGCCTTTTGGGCTTAGGTGTGATGAATTGATTTTACTTAGTTTATTCAAGTTGGAGACTTAGTGATTTTCATGCAATGGGTTTGCCTTGGTTTGCGGGCGCCCGGGTGGGCCCTCAAGTTGGATGCCAAAGTATTTTCAATTTATCTTTGTCTAAATTTCCCAAGATGTTTTGGACATTGGGCTTGGGGCCCATAGTCCAGTTCCGGGCTTGAAAGCCCGAATCCCATGAAGTTAGGGTTTAAACCCACACTTGGTTTGGTTAATGGGCTTTGGCGGGACCGATAGGCCCTAGCCCTTGGTCTCGACCAAACCACGCATTTAAATACATCAATTCCAGGAAACAAGGTCCGGGTGGGTCGCATTGGGTTTGGCCCGTCCGGTTCAATTAGTTCAGTTTACTCAACTTGCTTAATTGCATGTTTTTGGGTTTATCAGGCTTGGTGGGCCACGTTGGAAGCCCACAAATGTTTTCAATTGGACCGGCCGTCCATGTCCCAAGTTGGGTTTCTGGGTGACCCGGAAACCCTATTGGTTCATTTGGTTTTGTTGAAAGTAGCATGAAAATTCGGCAAGGATAAAAAAGAACATCAAAATTGCATTTCTGTCGTGTATCCGGCCTTAGTTGCCGGATACACACAGGCCATAGGTGATCCGGCCTGAGTTGCTGGATCACCTTGAAATGGCCTTTTTTCGGGGTTTGGCCATTGGGGTTGTTTCCAGGGGTTCTTAGGGGGTTTCTGAGGTTCTATGGGCCCTTGGGAGGACCCACATTGGTTCAGGTTTGAAGGGAGCCTCCACTTTAATTCCTTTTTTGGATTTTTCAGCAAAGGTAAGTGGGGCACTGGGGGGCATGGGGCTTGCTCCCCCCCCCCCCCCCTTCCAGTAGCACAACAGCAGTGAGGTAAGGGTCTTGGCACCCCTACCTGGGTATTCCCAAGCCACTAACCAATAGGCACTCAAAGCCAATGGGTTAGGCTCTCATGCCATGCAGATCGATCACTAAAACAACATTGAGAAAATAATGGTGTCTCCACCGATTGATGTTGTTACTGAAGGAGCAAAGGTCTGGGAAGGCAGCTTAGTTGGCCATTTCTTGGACAAATCACTGCCTATCGCCGTGGTAAGTCGATTGGCGGAACGGATGTGGGGCAGAGACGGCAATGTCCAGGTCTCCACAGCTGGTAAAGACTTCTTCATCTTCCGGTTTGCTAGTGAAAGTGCTAGAGACAAGGTGCTTCATCAAGCACCATGGCACTTTGCTGGCCGTTTGATGGTTTTGCAACAATGGAGGCCCAACATGCAGATGAAGAAAGCCACTTTCTCAACACTTCCTATCTGGATTAAGATGTTCAATATTCCTATGGAGTACTAGACCCCTGCTGGTCTGAGTTTCTTGGCAAGCGGGGTTGGAAAACCATTGTACCTTGACAATGCTACTGAAAAGAGAACTCGATTGAATTATGCTAGGGTATGTGTCGAGATCGATCTTGAATGTAATTTCCCTAACCATGTTTACCTCAAAGTGCAAGGGACTGACGGTGATATTGATGCGGTCATAACGGTCGACATTGAATACGATTGGAAGCCACAAAAATGCCTTGTTTGTAATTCATTTGGACACTTAGAAAGCCGATGTTCACTTGCTCCCCGCAAGACCTGGGCGCCTACTGGGAGAATTCTCCAAGATCCCATTGAAGTTGGTGATAATGATGTTATTGGAGAAGGGCTGCCTAAGGCGGCCGTTGACAGTGAAGAGCAATGGAAGACAATCAATTCTAAGGGCAAGGAGTTCGTGGTTGATCCGGCCAATCCCATGGTATCTATCCCGGAAGTGGTTGCGTGTAGCAATGAAGGAGCCCGCCTTGAGCCACCAGCGTGTACAAGTGACAATGCCCAAAGGCTGCCATTGGAATTGGATGCCTCAGCTACGTCAGATGGTCCTCATACAAGCCCCACTCATCATCTACCATTTATGGGAGGAAGAACCACAGGAGTGGAGAGTTCGAACAGCTTTGAACTTCTCACTTGTGCCGACAAGGAAGATGGTGGGGTTCATAATCATGATGATATAGGGGTTGATAGGAGAAAAGCTCGAAATGAGGATAGCTCGGGCAAGAAGAAGCAGCGGAGGAAAAAGAGATTACTGGTCGATGAGGTGGCAATGAAGCTTGCCAAGGGTAGCAAAACCAACTCCCATTCCCACCATGATTAATTTTGCAGCATGGAATATAAGGGGTCTAAATGACCCAGCAAAGCACCGTGAAGTGAGGAATTTGATTAGCAATAGCAAGCTTTCTCTGTTGTGTCTTGTGGAGATGAAGGTGAGGGAAGTGAACGCCCAATTTATCAAAAGCTTACTTGACCAGCATTGGGAGTTAGTGGCAAACTATGATAAGGCCCTTAAAGGCAGGATCTGGATTATGTACAACCCCGTGGATATTATGGTGCATAGATTGTCGGCTTCTAACCAATTCATTCACTGTGGCATTGAATTCAAGGCATCCCACAAATCCTGTTTCATTTCTTTTGTCTATGGAGAGAATAATAGTGATGAAAGAAAGGAGTTATGGAGAGATCTAAGCCACGTCTACTCGGACCTCCCTTGGTTACTCATGGGAGACTTTAATTGTGTTACAAGATCAGATGAAAAGCATGGAGGCAAAGCCATCAGACTTAAACCAACAGAAGAATTCAATAACTTCTTGCAGCAAAACCGCCTTCTTGATCTTAAAGCGAAGGGTAACTTGCACACTTGGAGTAATCAAAGTGTTGGCCAGAACAGAATATCATGTAAGCTTGACAGAGCCTTGGTGAATATGGGATGGGTGAATGAGTTCCTCCAATCAGAAGCAGCTTTTATGAACCCTGGCATCTCAGACCACTCCCCCATAGTTGTTTCCCTTTACCCTTTGGACACCCACTTTAAGAAACCATTCAGGTTTTTTAATTTCTGGACTTGCCATGATGACTTTCTCCACATTGTCTCTGAGGCCTGGAAAAAGGAAGTCGTAGGTTCACCTATGTACAAGGTGGTGAAGAAGCTTCAAGAGGTCAAAGTAAGACTTAGAACTTGGAGTAAAGCAAAAAATTTCTCGGACTTATCATGCAAAATTCAGACTCTTCGTAAGGAATTGGATGGCATACAGCAATGCATACAACAGCAACCTGATGATCACTCATTGCAGGCCAAAGAAAGATCCATTAGGCATGAGCTGCTGCACAGTCTTAGGGATGAGGAGGCCCAAACAAGATTAAAGTCCAGGGTCCTATGGATGAAAGAAGGCGACTTGAATACTGCATTCTTCCACAATAACCTGGTAGCCAGAAGATCTTCCAATAGTATCTTTAGCATGACAGATGAAAATGATATCAAGGTAACTGATCCAGTGGAAATCAAGAATATGGTGGTACAACACTTCACAAACCTTTTGGGCAGTCGTGGTCTGGAGGAGGAAGTAGGTCTTCCCCCACTTACCTCCAAGGTTAGTCCCGAGCAAGCCGGTATGCTTATCACTGAAGTCACCGACCAGGAGATCCAAGCAACTCTTTTCTCTCTCAAGGATGATAAGGCACCAGGACCGGACGGATTCACAGCCAAGTTCTTCAAATCGGCATGGCAAATTGTGGGAAGGGACGTTACTAATGCAATCAAGGATTTCTTCATCTCAGGAAAATTGCTCAAGCAAGTGAATGCAACTTCCATTACTCTTGTGCCAAAGTGCCTGCATCCTGACAAGGTACTTAGAGGATTGTACCCAGCAGAATTTCCAGCACCACACCCGATTCAAAGACCACAACATTAAGATGCTCAGCTTTGCCGATGATATCATCATATTTAGCCAAGGTGACATCAAATCATTGGAATGCATTTCTACAGCTCTTAGCACGCTACATGAAGTATCTGGTCTCCAAATAAATCAGGACAAGAGCTTGCTATTCCTTAGTGGAATGGAAGACAGATGCAAGGAGGATATCGCAGCAAGATCAGGATTTCAACTGGGGCAATTACCAATCAAATACCTTGGGCTGCCTCTCATTACTTCCAGGCTCTCATTCAAGGAATGTGCTCCCCTCCTTGACAAGATCCATGCTAAGCTTCAATCGTGGCGGCGCAGGCACCTTTCTTATGCAGGTCGATTGTTGCTCCTCAAGTCAGTGATCCAACCTGCTTGTGTTTTTTGGTTCTCATCTTTTATCCTACCAAAAGGGGTCATAAATGAGATAGATAAAAGTTGTAGGCACTTCTTATGGTCGGGGACAAAACAAAAGATGAAGATGGTTCCAGTTTGCTGGGATGTTGTATGCACTCCTAAGGACACAGGAGGTCTGGGCCTATTCAATCTTAAGGCCTGGAATAAGGCAGCAATCTGCAAGCATACGTGGAGAATTATCAACAATGAGCAAAGCCTGTGGACACAATGGGTGCTCAAGCACTTACTTAAGGGAAAGAACTTCTGGTCAGTTAAAGCTCCATCGAATTGCTCTTGGGTATGGAGGAAGATTTTGAGTGGTAGGGAATCAGCCTTGCCATATGTAAAGCATAAGGTCCGTAATGGGAAGAGCACGACTCTTTGGCATGACAACTGGCATCCGGAAGGCCCACTTCTAAGCAAATATGGTAGGAGGGCTATCTACGATTCCGGTCTTCACGAAGATGACATGGTAAGCCAAATCATTGATGGTCATAGATGGGATGTGCCTCCATCAAGATCTGCTGACTTGATGGAAATTTGGGGGAAGCTTCCTCTACTGCCACCTCCGGATAGTGAACTTGATGATACAGTGATTTGGGAAGCATTAAGATCGGGAAAGTTTGTAATGGGGGATACTTATAGAGCTATGATTGTCCAGCAGCCCACACTCTTATGGACGAAGCTTACTTGGTCCGCTTGTGCATCCCAAGACACTCATTCATCCTTTGGTTGGCTATTAAGCACTCACTTGCAACAAGGGACAAGCTCCAAGCAAGAGGTATCATCCACTCTAACTCATGTGTTCTTTGCAGATCCGAAGATGAATCCCACAACCACTTATTTTTCAGATGCAATTATAGTTGGAAAATCTGGAGACGTGTTCTCCATATGAACGGCCTTACTTCAGTTCATAGGCCTTGGGATAACCTTATCACATGGGCTTCGTCCAAGTACCTGGGCTCTTCTCCCTTGAAATCTTTGTTCAAGTTATCGTTGGGAGCTACTGTCAACCACATTTGGAAGGAAAGGAACCGTAGAATCTTCAAGGCTAGTTACCTCCCGGCTCTAAAGGTACTAAAGTTCCTAATACAAGATGTCAAAGACAGGTTGCAAGGAGAGAAACTTTCAGTCATTGATTCCAGCAAAGCAAGGCAGATCTTGAGTTCTTGGGATGAATCAAATGCATGGGACGTTGCATGGCTTTAGTAGTTGTGACTAGCATTAGTCTTCCTTTTTTGTATTAGCAAGGTCTTATTTTTTTTTTTTTTCGTATAGCATCTTTGCGTAGTATGTTTGTATAGGACCTTTTGTCTCTGTTGGAGGAGATGTTACTAATCTCCTTGGGGGCTTTGCCTTGTATGTACATTATTTCCCATCCTTTTTGCTCATTAATGGAACTTACTTAACTTCCAAAAAAAAAAAACAACATGCTGTAGAGGTAAGAACAACAACAACAAAAAAACAGCAATTAACATGGAGAGATTGGGCCTTGTTAAGTATGCTAGAGGTGCATGGGGTTTATGGAGAGTGGCCATTTTCATACATGGGCTTGGGGGTCACTCTAGTGATGCATAATGGCAACCAACCTTGTTGAGACAACTTCTGTCTCAGGTGGTTTCAGACAAGCTAGGAGTCAGCAGAGATAGAGGGGAGTGGATCACGCTTCTATGCACACAAATAGTAAGTAATGAGGGGTTAGGGGAGCATGTTAAGGACACTACCACAGCAAGTGACGGGGGAACATGGAAGAGCCCTTGGCATAAAAAAAATAGGAACATTAGCAAGGACAAATAAACTTATTAAGACTGTCGTATATGCATAAAAAAAACCGCTGGTTGACATATAAAGACAATGAGTTCCCCAGGGCAGTGAGAGCATGCTAATGCACATATTATCCGAAAGTTGTTCCTGTCTAAGCGCAAGAAAGCTAGCATAAATAGAAAATCCAGCTTATCTAAACATGTCTACAACTAATAATCAAGCTCACACCAAAACATAAGTATGTGAGTGGCATGCATGCTACAACCAGCCAAGGATCAGCAAACCAAGGAGATTTGGCCAGCAGAAAAATGCCCCACAAGGCAGTCACTCCATAGCCTAGCCCCTTCAGCAGCAACTTCAGGTGGAGGCTTGACCGTGACTTTACCTTAAATTATTTGTGGCTTGTGGAAAGCCAACTTCGATTTTGCCAAACTATCTGATGAGAACAAAGTGGACCATGCCATTACTGCTCATGGCTGTGATTTCGGCATGCTCCTTTCACCCCATGCATGATCCTCATCCTCCTTTAAAGTTGCTGCCCCCTCCCAACAGCAGGTCCCTTTAGTCACTTTTGAGTGGTGCTTACATGAAATGTTTGTTGCTTGGTTGTCGTGAATGCATGCTTAAGCTCCATTGCTTTAGAAACAAACCGAGTGGCTTTTCACTTGAGTCTTGTTGGTTTTGGAGTTCATGAATGAGTTGCTGTCCCCCTAAGGTGTATGTGGAAGCATGAGTGTACATTACCTAGGGTTGAGGCAGGCCTTAGGCCCTTGTGTTAGATGATTTTCTCACGAGAGTTAGTTGCTGTTTTGTGTTTCCATAACATGCTAATTACTCACTTCTAACACCATTGTACTACATGCTTGCACATTTGCACACACCAAGTGCAAACTTGTCTACCCCATAGTAGCATGCTAGGTCAATTCCCGTCCATGCCACCCTCTCCACTTTGCATAAACTTGAGCCCAAATGTTTGCTGCCCCGTGCAAGATGCACATGGAAACATGCATGTACATTTCATGTCATGGAGCATGCTTTAGGTATCTCTTGAGTTTGGGTTGCATCATCAATTATGCTTGCTGTTGGTGGAATCTAAGAGACCAAACATGGACACTTTGGTCCCTGTTTATTGGCATATATGATCCAAAATGGAGGAGGCAACTTCCCATGCCTCCCCCCTCCTTTACTTGCTGTAGAAACCACCCAAAAGAGACCAAGAGCTGGAGACTCCACAACTCCAGCACCCTGGTGGGCCTTTGCAAGGGCCCACACAGCCCTAGTAACCCATTGAGAAGCCCATAAGAGTCATCCCACTTGCAAAACTCCAAAAGGAGCAGTTTCAGACTGATCTGACAACTAAGGTCGGATCAGCTGAGACTGCTGTGTAACCGGCCTTGAAGGTTGGATACACTATCTTGTGTGCGTAGCCGACCTTCACGGTCGGTTACCTTAGAACTTGTGTGTATCCGGCCCGGAAGGTCGGATACATGGCAAAAATGCCATTTTTGGGTACTCCTTGATTTTTGCTGTATTTAAATGATATTTCCAAGCAAACCAAGTGAACCAATAGGGTTTCCGGGTCACCCGAAAACCCAACATGGGACATGGACCACCGGTCCAACCGGATACACAGTGGGCCTTCCAACGGGGCCCACCAAGCCCTATGAACTCTTGTGCATGTAATTTAGTGGATAAGCAAATTAATTAAATAAGCTTGGTGGGCCAAACCCAATGCGGCCCACCCAAAAGCCCTTTTGTAGCATGATACGATAATTAGAATGGTTTGGCCGAGACCAAGGGCAAGGGCCTACCGGGCCCGCCAAGCCCACAGCCGAACAAGGAAAGGGTTCAAACCCTAACCTCGGAAACCTTAGGCTTTCCAGCCTAAGTCTAGACTACGGGCCCCAAGCCCAATAACCAGCCCATTTTGGCAAATCTAAACAAGACAAATTAAAATACTTGGCAACCTTTATGGGGGCCCACCCAGGGCCCGCAAACCAATACCGGCCCACCTTTGCATGAAAATCATTTAAATCCCCAATTTAAACAACTTAAATAAAATCAATTCATTTAACCTAAGCCCAAAGGGCTTCCCAAGCTTAGGTGGAGGCCCACCAGAGGCATGTGGGCTTAACCAAGCCCACCAAGGACACCGTGGATCTTCCAACGGGGCCCGCCCACTAAGACTCAGATCACTTAAATTAAGCAAGATAAAAGCAATTGAAGGGACCCACACCGCTTAGGCGGTCCCACCAGACTTAACCAAATTGCATGCCGGAATAGGAATCGGGTGAGAAATCAGCGAGTTGACTCAAACCAGGGAATCCTATGGGACCCGTCACTTGACGGGGTGGACTGGGGTGTATACGGATTTCCCCAGACCGCAACCGAGAACCTATTCCGAATCTCAAGCCGCAGACCAGACCAATAGACAAGATTAGGCACCTAGGTGTCCGCTTGTACCCCATCAGGCAATGGCGACTCCAATTTTTTTCCGTGCGACGTTTCCGACGCGTGCACAGACACCCCTAGGCATTGTAAGATATGTATGAATTGGGGCATCAACCCAACCTGGACGATGTGATTGAACACTTATCTAGCTTTCTCTGGCTATTGTCTTGTAAGCCTTAGGTTTCAAGAAACAAGTTTAGGAGGTTTGGAATTGGGTGAGTTACCTTTTCATTTTGGGTAGTTTGACGCTATCTTATTAGTGTCTTGTGTAGGCAACTTTTGTTTGGGTGCCCTAAGGGCTGTTTGGAACTTTATTGTACACACTTTTTTTTACTTCAATATATACTTTGGACTTACTTTCAAAACAAAAAAAAACGCTTCCACGTAATGCCTATTGACAAAAATAAAAAAAACTCAAAAAAATAATTTTTTTAATAGTTTCATCTATTGCGTACTCCTCAAGCAAGGCTCATCCTTTTCGAAATCTTTGACCGACTGGCTCTTCTTCTTGTCTTGCAAGTTGCAACAGCCTCATCTGCTCCGGATAAGAAAGCATCTTATTGGGTTACTGAACGCTGATTAAATATGTACCTGGAATTGGAGAGCAAAACACTGCTGTGCTAGGTTGCGACAAGAGATGACTACGTCGACCAGCCCCCGTTGGAAGAGCCGAACTCAAAGAGGACGAGCCGAAGAGGAAGAGGAATGGATTCAATGGAAAACTCGAACTCAAAGAGGAAGAGCCAAAGAGGAATGGAAGTGTTGGAAGAGTCGAAGAGGAAGAGGAATGGAAGACTCAAGCTCGAATCAGAGAGGAAGAGGCGGAAGCCCAGATGCCTATTTTGATTTTTGTTTGTGTGTTAATCGGGTAACCCGTCGGTTGACGGGTTGTAATTGGGTTGACCTGATAACGGGCGGGTTGGGAAAATCCCAACCCACACCCAACCCAATTAATAATCAGGTCAACCCAAACTCGTTTAAGACAGGGTCATTTCGGGTTGACCCGTCGGTTTGGGTCGCCTTTTGTCGGCTCTAGTTGGGAGGGTGTGTAGAGGTGTTGGGTTTGGATCTTGTTCTCGTTTTTTTTTACCTGCATGGTCACCATAGTTTAGCATGAGGACGTTTACACGTCATTTCTGTACATTTGTTTAATTAATGGAAACTTTTTTTTGGAAAGTGAGTCCAAAGTATATTAATAAAGAAAGGTATGTACAATGAAGACCAAACATGACATAGGCTCCCTAGAAAAGGGAGAACCTACAAAGACAAACACGAATACAAGAACAAAGGTGCAAGAGCACTACATAAAGGTAGGAGAGATCTCCCAATTGAAAAAGAAAAGCCTGTTTAAGCTATTGTCCTCAACAACTTCTAAAGTGTGGCCGAATTTCATTTTGGTATCCATGATAATAGCCTTCAAGAGTAGATCAGGTGGAGTGGCCTTATTTTGAAAGAGTCTTGCATTCCTTTCTCTCCAGATATGGTACACCATTGCTGCCAATGTAGACTTTCCAATCGTTTGCTGGAGTTTCTTCCCCTTCCAATGTGAGATAGCCCAATCAATAACTAAATTCCATTGGTTTGGTCTCACTGAAACACAGTTACGTCTCATGATATCCGTCCATATAGCTGCAGAGTACTCACATTGGAAGAAAAGATGGTTCAAGTCCTCATTGCTACTTTGGCAAAGAACACACTTGGATGTGGTTAGCACATGCAAGCGAAGAAGCCTATCTTGAGTCAAGAGACGATGGTGGATTGCAAGCCATAGTATGAAAGTGTGTCTAGGGATGCTGCCTTTAAACCACACAATGCTAAACCAAGGAACTTTTTGGTGCATTAGTCTACAAGCTTTATAAGTGGACTGGATGGAATACATACCAGACTTGGCCAGTTTCCAAATAACCCTATCACTTCTGCACTGATCGGGGCTTGGGAGCTTGAGAAGATCATTCCAGACTTCAAGGAGGTCGTGGCTTTGGGCGATAGGAGGCTGCCATGAGTTCCCGTCAATGATGGTAGCTACCGAAGCATTGAGAGGGAGGCCTGCATCATATCTCATTCTCTCACCATATGTCTTCAAAAGCATGCCTTTTGGATGCCAGTTATCCCACCAAAGGCTGGTATGTAAGCCATTCCCAATCTCGTGCTTGATGAAATCCATAGCAAGTTCACGCCCTTTCAAGATCTTTCTCCAGACCCACGTTGCTGATGTGGGGGTTTTAATTTGCCAAAGGCTCCTTCCCCTCAGTAAATATGCTCTAACCCAAAGGACCCATATTGAAGAACTCACCGCAAGCAACCTCCATATGTATTTCACCATTGCTGCTTTGTTCCACTTGGGAATGTCGATTAACCCAAGGCCACCTTCCTCTTTGGGGGAACACACAACCCCCCATTTCACTGGGATGATTTTCCTTTGGTTATCCGAAATGGACCAAAGAAAGTTCCTGCATAATCTCTCCACTTCTTTGAGGACCTGCTTGGGGAGGATGAATGTAGATAACCAATTAACCAAAGTAGAGAAAATAACAGTTTGAAGCAGTAAGGTTCTACCAGCATATGAAAGCAGTCGAGCTTTCCAGGACTGAAGTTTACTTTGAATCTTCATGAGAATAGGCTCACAGTCTCGCAAAGACAGTCTAGAAGAGATGATTGGGACACCAAGGTAACGGATTGGCAACCTCCCAATAGGAACCTTCAAGGTGCTAGCAATAAAGTCACTGACTTGCTGAGGGATAGCACTTGTGAACATGACACTCTTAGTTGGGTTCATGTGGAGGCCGGATAGAGTGCCAAAGTCATCTAAGCTTTTCACCACTGTGTTTATTGAGTCAATATCACCATTCATGAAGACCATAAGGTCTTCTGCAAATGCCAAGCTTTGAAGGCCAACCCTTTTGCACTTAGGATGATGGATGAAAGCTTGGGACGATCTTCTCTTTAGGATGCCATAGAACACTTCCATAACCAAAACAAAGAGGTAGGGCGATAATGGATCACCTTGCCGAAGCCCTTGTGTTCCTTTGAAATACCCCACACAACACCCATTCATACTAAGAGAGAACGATGTGGAGGTGATGCAGGCCATTACCCAGTCAATGACTCTTTGAGGAAACTTCATGGATCTTAGGATAGGTGGGATGATCTCCCATCTTACCGAGTCAAACGCCTTCATAATATCTGCTTTGAGGATGCACTTAGGCCTTCCCTTGTTGAGATGGTAGTTGTGAATAAGCTCCTGAACAATCATAATATTGTCAGAAATCGACCTCTCCGGGATGAAGGCATTTTGATGAGGTCCCACAATGTCCGCAATACATGCCTTGAGCCTATTAGCAACAATTTTAGATATGCATTTATACACTGTATTCACACATGATATTGGCCTGTAGTCACCTACCTTCGTAGGATTCCCAGATTTCGGAACAAGGGTAATGAGAGTGGCATTAATTTGCTGCAACATAGCTCCAGAAGAGAAGCTCCAAGCGGTAAAGAAGAAGTTGAAGGAATGGAGCCGAAGGAAGCACTTCCACTCTATAACGTCCCACATCTATAGATTGAGAGCTGAACTGCACCAATGCCAGTTGATGGTGCATGCTTCTCCTTACGATGTTGATCTGGCAAGGAAGGAGAATGTTCTAGCAAACGACTTAGCTCAAGCATTGCGGGATGAGCAAGCCCAGATTCGTCGAAAATCCAGGGTACAATGGATAAGGGAGGGTGACCAGAACACGGTGTTCTTCCACAATACCTTGATGGAAAGGCAAGCGAGGAACTCCATTCTTAGTATCCATGATGATGATGGTACAAGGGTTGATGATCCGGATCAGATTAAGGATATGTTCTTACGCTTTTATAAGCACATTTTGAGTGAGGGCCCTCCACTTGAAAATGTGACTACTCCACAGTTTTCAAAGCAACTAAGTGCTGAGCAGGTTCTAGCAATGGACAAGGATGTGTCTACAGATGAAATTAAGGATGCATTGTTCTCCCTCAAGGATGGCAAGGCTTCCGGTCCGGATGGTTTCACTCCTTACTTCTTTAAGAAGGCATGGCCAATTGTTGGAAATGATTGTGTGGCAGCTATTAGTAGCTTCTGGTAAGCTTCTTAAGTAGATGAACCACTCTACAATCACATTGGTGCCCAAGGGTCTCAACCCTGCTACAGTGGCTGATTTTAGACCTATATCATGCGTCAATACCCTCTATAAATGTATATCAAAGATCCTAGCTAACAGGATGAAGCAAGTGGTTGCAGACTTAGTAGGTGAATATCAATCAGCGTTTATTCCTGGTAGGAGTGTAGCTGACAATATTTTGTTGTTGCATGAGTTGTTGCATAATTATCACCTCTCAAGATCACAGCCTAAGTGTGCTTTGAAAGTTGATCTCAAGAAGGCCTTTGACACGGTTGCTTGGATGCTATCAGGGCTACTTTGATAGGTATGAGCTTTCCCTTGAGATTTGTTAACTGGATTATGGAGTGTGTTTCTACGCCGTCCTTCTCCCTCATGATCAACGGTGGCATGGTGGGTTTTTTCCAAAGCTCAAGGGGCATCAGGCAGGTGACCCTATCTCCCCATATATTTTTTTCCTTATCATGGAGGTGTTTAACTTGGTGCTAGCGAGATGTACAGTTAATGGGTTCAAACACCACCCTAAGTGCTATGAACATGACATTAAACTGCTATGTTTTGCTGATGATCTGTTCTTGTTCTCCCATGGAGATAGGTCTTCTATCAATTGTTTGGTTGCAGCTTTGAATGAGTTTGCGGGTGTTTCTGGGCTTAAAGTTAATTGCCTGAAAAGCTTTTTTTTTTGGAAGGTAAGTCCAAAGAATATATTAAAAAAGGTAATTACAATGAGGTGCAAACAAACCGCCTAAAAAAGCGGAACAAGAAACCAACACAAGTCAGAAGACCCCAAACAATTACAAGTCGAGCCCGAGCATCACCTAACGAGGTCCCAATTCAAGTTCCAATGAGCAAGGAGGTGGCGGTGGAGAGAGGAATCAGTAAGAACTGCACGTTTCAAATTAGCCTTGTCTTGAACATCCATGATAATGGTGGAACACAACAGCTCCCATGGCATGTAACTATTCTTGAACACCCTTCGGTTTCTTTCTCTCCAAATATGATAAGCACTTGCTGCAACTGATAACCTGAAGATGAGAAGAGCATGGATGCTACCTAGCTTTATGGACGATGCCCATTGTACTAGGTCCTCCCAAGTGCGGTTGGCTCTTGCAACTCCATTACACTGCATTATACGGTTCCATATATGGGCACTATATGTGCACTCAAAGAACAAGTGCTGGTGGGATTCTGCGTGTGTCCTGCAAAGCACACATGTAGTATTGGGGACAATGCCTCTCTTGTGAAGCCGATCTTTGGTAAGCAACCTTTGGTTCACTGCTACCCATAGAATAAAAGCATGCTTGGGTATACGCTTTGGAAACCAAACGATCTTGTACCAAGGAACCTGATTCCCTCGGTTAAGTAAGCTCTTATATGCACTGGGGATATCAAATACACCTGACTTAGAAGGTGTCCATAGCAAAACGTCATCAAGGTGAGGGATGGGGTTCGGGAGTTCACCAAGCCTGCTCCATGCTTCAATTAAATCAGGGGAAACTGCAACGGGAGGGTCCCATGAATCACCAGAGATAATGCTGCTCACCTTTGCTTGACTTGTAAGACCTGAATCATAGATCAACCGGTAACCATAAGTATTGAACAAGGGGCCAACCGGGTGCCAATTGTCATACCACAAGGAGGTGTCAAGGCCATTATGAATCTTCTTTTTTATGAGGTGGGCCATTCCCTGCCTCAACTTAAGGATCTTTCTCCATGCCCAAGATGAATTGCCTGGAAGGTTTAAAGTCTAGAAATTACGATCCTTAACGAGATAACTCTGGACCCATCTAACCCATAAGGAATTACCCTTGGACAGAATTTTCCAAATGTGCTTCATTGTTGCGGCTCTATTCCATGTGCTTAGTTGGAAAAGACCAAGGCCACCCTCATTTTTTGGAGTGCATATGATTTTCCAGCTTATAGGATTCATCTTACGCCTAAGATCCGATCCCGACCACAAAAATCTTCTGGTGATCCTCTCCAAATCAAGTATAACCTTTTTAGGAATAATGAAAGTGGAGAGCCAATGTGCCTTGATAGAGAACAGTACAGCCTTGATGAGAGTTAACTTACCCGCATAAGAGAGGCTTCTACCCTTCCAGGATTGGGTCTTCAACTTAACTTGGTTGATAAGTGGCTCACAATCCTTCCAAGAGAGCTTAGAGGTAAAAAGAGGGAGGCCAAGATATTTAACTGGCAAATCACCAAGGGAAATACCTGAAAATGAGGCAAGGACAGCCTTGGTTTCTTGGTCCACGCCACTAAGGAACATGGAGCTTTTTTGCTTGTTAAGCTGAAGGCCTGTCAGTTGGTGAAAGTCATGGAGAGAGTCAAGGATGCGCTGTAGGGAACTAGTGTCCGCCTTAGAGAAGATGAAAAGATCATCCGCAAAGCACAGCATCTTAAGGCCTATGGCCTCGCATCTATGGTGGTAAGCAAAACCGTGATTAGTGCTCCTCTGCAATATCATATGAAACACTTCCATGACCAAGACAAAAAGGTACGGTGATATGGGATCCCCTTGTCGTAGGACTTTTGCTCCCTTGAAGAATCCAGAAAGAGAACCATTGAGCATGATGGAGAAGGAAGGCGTGGTCACACATTCCATTATCCAGTTCACAAACTTCAGTGGGACATGCACAGCAATCAGCATTTCCCTGATGCTCTTCCAAGAAACGGAGTCAAAAGCTTTTCTAAGGTCGATTTTGAGAGCACATTTCTTATGCGGGCCATGAAGGTGATAGTTGTGCAAAAGCTCATGAGCAAGAAGGACATTTTCAGCAATACATCTCCCTGGAATGAATGCAGACTGATAATTCCCAACAATATCACCAACAACCCTTTTGAGCCTATTAGCAAGCACTTTTGAGATGCATTTATAGAGGGTATTAACACAAGAGATTGGCCTGAAGTCAGTAACCTTACTTGGATTGGGGCATTTGGGCACTAGAGAGATGGCTGTGGTGTTCCACTGTTTTAGCAAGCTGCCATCTTTGAAAAAACTGAGTATTGCCGCAACAATATCACCACCAACAATTTCCCAACACTTCTTAAAGAAAAGGGGGGTAAAACCGTCAGGACCTGGAGCTTTATCATCCTTTAGACCAAAGAGAGTGGCCTTGATCTCCTCATGGGTAACCTCCTCCAGAAGCTGAGATTGATGATCATGGGATAAGGTTGAGAGAAAGGAAGGCATAGCATGGTGACTGCTGGTCTCAGCCGAACCTAGCAAAGTCTCAAAGTGCTTGACAATGTGTTCGGATACCTCACTTTGCTTGGTTAGCAAAAGTCCATCTTCATCAAGAATTGTAGAGATGTTATTGCTGGCCCTTCTTACTTTCAAGGTATTGTGAAAGAAAGTGGAGTTATTATCCCCTTCCGCCAACCATTGGACTCTAGATTTTTGCCTGAGTTGTGATTCCTCACACTTTAGAAGAGAAGATAATTGCTGCCTTAAGGACTTCTGTTGATGCACAAGGCTGACATTTTGGGGATCATTATGCAAATCCACCTGGACCTTATCAAGATGCAACCTGACCTGGTGAACTTGGGAGGAAACTTGAGCAAAGTTCATACGCTTGCTCCATTCTTTAAGTCTATTCTTCACGGCCAGTAGCTTCTTAGAGACCCGAAACATTGGAGAGCCAAATACTTCTGTGCTCCAGGCCTCCTCAACAAGGGAAAGAAAGTCCGGCCTCTGGACCCAGTAATTAAAAAACCTGAAAGGTTTCTTACCTTGATTCCATGGGGAGAACAGTGAGACTAAGAGTGGAGAGTGGTCAGAAATGCTTGGACTCAAAACGTGTGCTTCAGATGGAACCATGGAGTGAAGCCATGCAAGATTGACAAGGACACGGTCAAGCCTGCATGAGATTCGTCTATGGCCCTCACTCTGATTTGCCCATGTAAAAAATAACCCTTTATGCTTGAGTTCAACAACCTCACAATCATCAATACAATCATTAAATTCCTCCGTATGTCCATGGTGAATCTGCTTTCCTCCCATCTTTTCAGTCGAGGTACGAACACAATTAAAATCCCCCATGAGAATCCATGGGTGTGAAGATGATAGCATGGGAAGCTGCCTCCATAAGAGTCTCCGCTCGGTTGCATCATTGGAGCCATAAACAACTGTGAGGAAACAAGCTTTTTGTGGACTTACCATCTCAACATGGCAATGAACAAACTGGTCACTACTGTCAAGCTTCGTTAGTCTAAGCTCAACAAGGTTGTACAGAATCCAGATACGGCCTTTCAAAGCGCTCTCATAGTTTGCAATAAGTTCCCAGTTGGGAGCAATTATATTCTTGACAACTTGAGCATTGATGCTCCTAATCTTTGTTTCAACAATAGCAATCATAGATAACTTTCTTGCTTGTATTAGATTTCGCACTTCCGTCTGTTTTTCGGGACCATTGAGGCCCCTGATATTCCACATGGCAAAACTGATCATGGGGTAGAATGCCTTGTCTCACCTTTGTTCCCCTCCAGTCGCAATTCCACTGGTTGCATTTTCGCATGCTTCATGGCTATCTCATCCACAAGTAATTTCTTTTTCTTCTTGTTGTTCTTCCTTCGTGAAGAGGAGGAGGAGCTCTTTTGGTTACTTTGCATATCAAATTCGGGTATTACAAACCTATTAGGGGTGATGTTGATGGTGGCCTCCATCAAAGGTGTTGAACTTACTCGGTCAAGGACTTGCGGATTTGGGTCATGCATGACCACTTGAGGGTTCACATCTGCAGCTATTGCTTCCAAAGGCATGCTGGGGATAATAATGGGATGGCATCGAATGTTCCCATCCAAGACCTCTTCATTGAGTGTGTCTTCGTTTGGGAGAACATTGACAGTAGAAGGGCATGACCGTCCCACACTCAAAGCACTATTCTGTACCTGATCCTCTGGTGTATCATGGGCTCCACTTGGCTCCTCGACTTCAGCGCACACTACATGCTTGCCTTTGGAAGCAACTTTGGTCCAACCATCAAGAGGAACTTGCATAGATTCCCTTTCGTTCTGTTCATTCTCCATCGTAGAAGCTGTGGGAGAGGTAGTACAAGCGTCACTTAAGCTAGTGGCCTTAGTGATACCGCTTACATCATTACTATCCTTGATAATTCTCCCAGAAGGCACCCAAGCTTTACGGGGAGCATTAGTACAATGACTTTCCAAGTGCCCAAATACCCGACAATGGCTGCACTTTGCTGGCTTCCATTCATATTCAACATCAATCATGATTGTGTCATCGACTTCTCCCTCAGCCCCATGTATATTGAGGTACACTTGTTGTGGGTACTCACTCTCATAGTCAATTTCGACACAGATTCTAACATAGTTTAATTTGGATTTGTTCTCAGTAGCTGTATCCATGTACAAAGGCTTTCCAACACCACTAGCCAAGAAGCTCAACCCCTCATACATCCAATATTCCATGGGAACGTTATGCATCTTAATCCAAATTGGGACTTTAGAGATCGTAGCCTTACGCATTTGCATGTGTGGCTGCCATTGTTGGAGCACCATCAGCCTACCAGCGAAGAGCCAAGGGGCTTGGTGGAGGACTTTATCACGCACATCGGTATTCATGAATCTAAATATGAAGAATTCATTCCCTGCAAGAGACACCTGAACACTACCTTCTCTGCCCCACATTCTGTTGGCTAAGCTTTTCACAACATTGAGAGGAAGCTTTTTGTCCAGAAAATAGCCTACAAGGCTGCCTTCCCATGCCCGGATACCTTCTTCAGCTACAGCAATGGGTGGAGATACAACAACTCTCCCATCCACCCGGGTTGGAGGGTGATAGGTAAGCTTCACATTGGATGGGCTACGCTGGCCAAAGAGAGATGTCCAGGCTTTTGGTTGACCTCCAGAAGAATGGGCAGCAGGCGGTTGGGAAGGCCTCCTTGTCCCAGCTGCAGTTCCTTGAACCCGTGAAGCTAGGTCACCTCTCTCCAATGAGGTGGCACGTCCTGGAGGCAGCAGCGAGTGTGTAAGGGCCAGAGTTTGTTGGCTTTGAAGTTCCACAGCTGGAGCTGGAGAGATATCATCGGTTCCAGGAACAGCAGGACTAGCCGGACCCGCTTGCTCGCTTGCATTAAGGAAATCAGGCTGCAAACCTTCAAATTCTGGACTGGTCGCAGGTTGCAGGCTCTGAGCTGCAGCAGAATCAGGACTCGTCGCAGGTTGCAAGCTCTGCACGGCAGCCAAGTCTGAGCCAGTCGCAGGTATCAGGGCCTGCTCAGCTGCAACAGCAACAGGTGGCTCCATTCTTGATGGCAAGGGCGGGAAGTCAGAATTCGATTGCAAGCCCAAAGACCCGGAGGAAGTGGTTGACCCAGCCATGAGCTAGACCATCGGGTCAGGAAGATGCCGGAGAATAGAGAGCCCGAAGAACAGACCCCCCGGAGAAGCTGTCTGGGGAGCAGGCGGCGACACAGTCCCTTCACAACACCAACCAATTGCCAACACAGTCCCACTGTGATGCGACCAGGCGAATCCCTCCACAGTCACACTGATTGAGAGCAAACGAATATCTCCCCACGAACTGATTGAGAGCAAAAGAACTGATAGTCTTCACGAAAAGATAGTCTGATAGTCGCCTCACAAAACAGTACCCACATGCGATAACACAAAAACGATAGCCTTCACGAAACGATAAGCTGACCAATCTGAGAACTGAAAACTTCCGGAGCAAACCGAGCAAACCAGTACACAAGAACCCCGAGCAAATACAACTCACATCCACGGACTGAAACTCAGAAACAGAAACCGGAGAGCAGGCTGATACTCCTTGATGAACAGTAACCAGAATCTGATATTCCACGAACAGAGACCAGAAACTGAGTCCCACTTGCCAGAGAGCACTCCACGAACAGCCACTAGACACTGAAACCCACTGCCAAATGAGACCTCCACGAACGGATGAGAACAACACTGAACCTTCCGGAAACCAGACCGAGCAAGCACCGAGTAAAACTCACGACGACGGACTGAATCCTAGAGACAGAAACCGGGAACCAGAAACAGATACACCTTGATGAACAGAAAGCCAGTAACTGATACTCCACGAACAAAAACCTGAAACGGAATCCCACATGCCAAAGAGCCCTCCACGAACCGAAAACCAGATCCTGAATCCCACTGCCAAAGGAGACCTCCACGGAACTGAGACCAGAAACGGAACTTGACGAATAGTAACCCTTCACGAACAATAGCACACGAAAGGAGAGTGTGCCTTGCAACCGTTCCACCACAATCACACCAAACGCCACAGCAACGGACAGAAATCTCGCAAGCACCACAGCCACCACAAGCACTACACAGCCGCGAATGAAACCTGGAACCCCACGAACAGAAAGCCCACAAACAGACCTGGAAACCGCAAACAGGTATCTCCGGCGAACACCTGCCGGAGAACCGAGCAACCTTCACCACGAGCAACCTTCACCACGAGCACCTGGAATCCTCAAGCACCTTCACCACGAGAACCTTCACCGCGAGCAACCTTCACCACCATCCGCCATCAAGATGGTTTTTTGGAGAAAAACGTGGAGCGGATGGTTCATTGGCAAGAGAGCTTGCCAATGAACCATTAGTGGAGCGGATGGTTCATTGGCAAGCTGTATGTTCATACGTGGAGCGGATGGTTCATTGGCAAGCTGTATGTTCATTAGTGGAGCGGATGGTTCATTGGCAAGAGAGCTTGCTGAAATTACCCAGTTCCAGGTTATGCCACTCCCAATGAAGTATCTGGGTCTTCCTCTTATATCCACCAAGTTGTCGAAAGGTGACTGTGAGCCGTTGTTAGCAAGAGTAAAGGCCAAGGTATGCTCATGGAAGGGAAGGTGCCTGTCTTATGCGGGGAGATTATTATTGGTAAAGACTGTCCTTTTCTCCATTAAAGTTCATTGGATGTCAACATTTATCCTCCCAAGGAAGGTGATCAAGGAGCTGGAAGAAATGTGTAGAAGATTCTTATGGGCAGGACCTGATATGTCTGCAAAGAAGATTGTGCCTATTACGTGGGGAGTGGTTTGCCAGCCTAAAGAGGAGGGTGGCCTTGGTCTCCTTAATCTTCAGAGGTGGAATGAGAGCGCCATAATCAGGTATGTTTGGTTAATTGTTAGTAATGTTCCAAATTTGTGGGTCAAATGGGTGCAAACGTACCTCATCAGAAATCAAAACTTCTGGGCAAAGAAAGTACCAAGTTCTTCCTCATGGGCTTGGAGGAAGATTCTCAAGGCTAGGAGCAGTGCTCGGCCACACATAAAAAAGAGGGTGTTCAATGGAAGCAGCACTTCTTTGTGGTTTGACAACTGGCATCCAGATGGACCGCTGGTTGAAAGATATGGTGCACGAATAATTTATGACTTAGGTTTACTCATCACTGATTGTGTAAGTGTGATTGTTGCACATGGTGCTTCGGACCCGCCAGTGGCTGCATCAATGGACTTAAGAGAAGCCTGGGACAAGTTGAATGATCTCCCACCTTTGGACAGCACCAAGGAGGACAAAGCAATCTGGATCCCTTCCAAGAATGAAGTCTTTAGCGTAAGGACAGCGTATAATGAACTATCTGGGGCCAGCCCAAGGGTGCCTTGGTACCACTTGGTATGGAGCAAACACCATGTGCCACAGCATGCATTCATCCTATGGGTAGCAATGCACCAAAGGATGTTGACTAAATCACGTCTTGTAAAGTGGGGTGTACTCCAATAGCAGGGTTGTGTGTTATGTAGACGGCATAATGAGGATCACCATCACTTATTCTTCATGTGTACTTATAGTCATGATGTGTGGAGCAAGGTCCTGTCATGGAATTGCTATGGATCTCGCCGTAGATCATGGGAGCAAAACATGCAATGGATGCAAAGGAGGTTTGCTGGGCCAAGTCCCCTCAAGACCATTGCTCGAGTATCCTTGGCAGCAACAGTGTATCACCTGTGGGCGGAAAGGAATAGGCGTGTATTCCAGAATAACTATAGCCCTTCTAAGGTGGTGTTGAATTACATTAAGTTTGATGTCCAAGCAAAACTTTGCAATTAGCATATCATGGTCAAGGACACAACAAGGAACCGGCGTGTTGTGGGTAATTGGGGTCTTGATTGGAGATTCCATGGCTAATCCAACTTTCTGAAATGAATGCTTGGTTGAGTGTAGTTGCCTTGGGCACTTGTATTGCCTATTAGTGTTGTAGGCGTTTGGTGTCTTGGGCACCAGTTTTGTACATATTGAAAATCTTAATGGAAATTACTTACTTTCCAAAAAAAAAAAGAAGAGAAGAAGCTTTTTATTGCCTCCACAGTGTCCTTCCCCACAATGTTCCAAGCAACCTTGAAGAATTTCGAGGTAAAACCATCCGGACCTGGGGCTTTGTCCTCATTCATTCTGAATAGAGTATCTCTTATCTCCTCCTCTGTGACCTCTTTTTCCATCTCCGCTGCTTGGGAGTTGGATATCGTCGCCGATAGATATGCATCAATAATCTCATCACTGCCTGTCCATGGTCCTGGCTGCCCCACCAAGAGGTTTTGGTAGTAACACTCAAAACAGCTCTTAATATCATCCCACTTTGTTAATTTGGACCCATCATGGTTGTAAATACTTGAATTCTGTTGTTTGCTCTTCTTCCAATTAAGGACTTGTGGAAGAAAGAAGTGTTAGAATCACCTTCCTTAAGCCAAAGGACTCGAGATTTCTGCCTTGTTTGGGACTCAAAATCAGCAAAGAGCCTAGCAAGCTTGTCAACCAAACTTTTTTCTTCCATCACCAAATCGGAATCACCATTGTGAGAGAAGATTCTACGCTGGCATGCTTCAAGCTCATCTCTCACCAATGAAACTTGGTCGTGCAGATTATGGAACTTGTGACAGCTCCATTCCTTTAGCTTCAACTTCACATTCTTCAATTTTTTAACTAGCTTAAACATGGGGGTGCCAGAAATGGGAATTGTCCATGCTTGTGCTACCAGAGGAAGGAAATCATCATGCTTGCACCAGTTGTTAAAAACTTTGAATGGTTTTGTGCCTCGATAAGAAACTTGGGCCATAGAGATCACAATCGGGCAATGGTCAGATATGCTCGGAGGTAGAACATCAGCTTCTGAGCAAGGGAATGCCTGCAGCCACTCATGGTTAACCAAAACTCTATCAAGTTTGCATATAATATGATTATTACCCATGCTTTTGTTGCTCCAAGAGTGGGAGAGACCTTTTTGCTTAAGATGGACGAGCATGCAATCATCTATGAAGGTATTAAAGTCCTTTGCTGCTTTGAGATTGATTGGTTTGCCCCCCAACTTTTCTTCAGAATTTCGAACACAATTGAAGTCACCAGCAACGACCCAGGGGCAACCAGGGATAATACTTTTCAAGTCATGCCAAAGTGCCTTCCTTTGATACATATCATTTGCCCCATAGACAAACGAGGCCATGAACTGAACTTGAGAGCTCATAATCGACACTCCACAATGGATAAATTGATTGGTGATCATCAGTGGATGAAGAGAGAGTTCGGTTGGGTCCCAACACACCCAAATACGGCCTTTCAAGGCCTTGGAGTAGTTATCAATAGAGTGCCACGAGGGGCAGATGGTTGCTAATGTTGATGCTTTGTTAACTTCCCGCACTTTCGTTTCCACAATACAAAGTAGGCTGAGATTCCATTTACTAATGAGCAGCTTGACTTCGGCCTGCTTGGCCAAGTCATTGAGACCCCTGATGTTCCAGGTGGCCCAATTAACCATAACATAATTAGAGAGAGGGGGAACCACCACTATAGGTGGATACCATTTGAGAAGAACTCCTCAAAGATCTGTTCTTGGCTTCCTTAATGGCAATTTCATCAACTAGGATCGTCCGTTTTTTCTTTTTGCTCTTTGCCTTCTTCCCCTCACTTCCTGATGATTCATTGGATGCGTTATGGTCATTGGCAGTTGACAATGGAGAGAACACGTTATTATCAATAGGGGATTCATGCTCTCCATGAACCCTTTGCACCAACGAATCTTCTACCTGGTTTGAGAGAACCCCATGAGACACGACCATCAGATCTTTATGAGCCCCACTACTGGTAGGGGTGACGAAGCTGTGTCTCTTATTAACATCACCAGAAGACTCCAAACTCAAATCAGAATTATCCTCACTCACGGCCAACTCCTTGCCCTTGTGCATGCGTTTCCATTGTTCATTAGCTCCACATTCCTTCTCACCAATGGGGAGTTCTCCATTTGTGGAAGCCTCACAACTAGGGTCTGCCTCCTTTTCACCATTAGGATTAGTTAGCTCTTCATCTGAATAGCATTCAGAGATTTCAGCAAGCGAGTTAAAGATTTTTCCAGTCGGCTTCCAGGTTCTAGCTCTAACTCGGCTACATCGTCCTTCAACATGGCCAAACACTTTGCATACGGAACAGATGGCTGGCCTCCAAGCGTAATCAACCTTGATGTCGTAAGATAATAGGTTTCCGGACCCATATTGCATTTGTATTTTATCCGGGAATGAACATGTGGGATCAATCTCCACGCACACCCTAGCAAACCCCAGCTTTGCCCTTCTCTCAGTCGGATCATCAAGAAAGAGCGGCTTCCCCACGCCACTGGCAATGAAACTCAGTCCTCTCGGAGTCCATAATTCAAGTGGTACGTTGAAAAGCTTAATCCAGATGGGGATAGCAGAAAGTTGTGATCTCTCAAGGACAAGGTTGGGCTCCCACTCTCTAGTGATGAGACGCCACCCAGCCATGTACCAAGGGCCCTGCATCAGGACCTTCTCTCTAACCAGAGGATCTGAAAATCTGAACAAGAAAAATCCATTGTCAATGCTCAAGACTTCAACGTTGCCCCACAGCTTTCCTACAAGGGACTTAACCACGTTGAAGGGGAGGCTCTTATCCAAGAAATACCCCACCATGTAGCCTTTCCACATCTGGTAACCTTCGTCCACAACTTCCTGAGGAGGACAGACGGTGACCTTACCATCAATGACCGTAGGAGCGTGGAAGGATAGCTTGGTTCTAGCAGCCACAGCACTCCCAAAGAGGTCTGTCCAGCTCTTTCCCGAAATAGCAGTGTTGCCAGCCCCAGCTTCTATGCTACCAGGTGGCCTAACCATGCCAGAAACATCAGGGAAATAAGTCGCGTTGCTAGGGTCAACATGGGAGCCTGCACGAACAGGCTAGCCTGCACGATCAGGACTGAGGCAGCAACGCCCTGACATAACTGGTTGCCCCGTCCTACCCTCGCTCAGAGGAGGGAAATTCAAATCAGCGTTTAAGTTGGATCCAAGAGACCCGACCTGACCATGTGTAGCTCGAGGCCCACCATCGTCACAACCCGAGTCGCCTCCAAGCACCTGCTCAGAGGCCAGCCTAGCATCATCCCGAAGAACCTCCATTAACAAAACATTCTTCCGAACAGGTTCTTAGGCCAACATAAGCACGAACCAGACCACGAACCAGAACGCTAGGAGTCAGAACCAGCCAAGACAATCAAAACGAACCTTCGGCACCAACCAGATCGCCACAAAACCAGCACAATTCGGACAAGTAGAAAGCAACGAGCAATTGACAACGGCCAAGCGCACGACCACAACTGCTCAACGGCTCACCACAGCAACTGCTCACCACGGCCAAGCTTACATCAACTGCTCAACGGCTCACCACAGCAACTACTACTCAACAGCTTAATGGAAACTTGCTTATTTTCCAAAAAAAAGTTGACTCAAACCAGGAAACCCATGGGACCCATCATTCGACGGGGCGGACCGGGGTGTCTACGGATTTCCCCGGACCGTGACCGAGATCCTACTTAGAATCTCAAGCCGCAGATCCGTCTACTAGACAAACCTAGGCACCCAGGTGTCTGCTTGCACCCCATCAGGCAGTGGCGACTCCAACCTTCCCGAATTATCCTTTAGGAGGCACGCCCACTGTAACCATGCGCACAGCTGGAACACCACCTTGCAACACCACCAGCAACTCCCTAGTTCTCTTTTTGAATGAAGGTGAAAGGGTAAGAGAGGAAGGGTAGAATGGTCTTGAGAGAGGTTTTAGGGGGTGTAGGGAGTGTAGAGAACAAAGAGAGGCTAAGGGGGAGAAGAAAGAAGGTCTTCTCTCTTCT
Source organism: Buxus sempervirens (assembly GCA_947561395.2). Lineage (NCBI taxonomy): Eukaryota > Viridiplantae > Streptophyta > Magnoliopsida > Buxales > Buxaceae > Buxus > Buxus sempervirens. Next base: position 7,094,116 of record OX387190.1, on the reverse strand, counting down.
TGGTTTCTTGGGAGAGAAGTTGGAGAGCTTGGAAGAGAGATTGGAGAGGAACTGGGAGAAATGAGCAAGAGTCCCCCATGTATGGGGTTCTATAGGGGCATTTATAATGGGGATGATGCATGCGAGGTGCTCATGAGGGATGCATGCATGGCGGGAGAGAGAGAGAGAGAGAGAGAGAGAGGGTGAGGGATGCATGATGTATGATGTATGGGGGTGTGCGCATGGGAAATCTCACGGCGGGGCGCATGGATTCTCGTGCGTGCCTCCAAGAGGGTAAAACAGTAATTTGGAGTCGCAACCGCCTAATGGGGTGCAGGCGGACACCTAGGTGCCTAAGTTGGTCTATTGGGCTGGTCTATTGGGCTGGTCTGCAGCCTTAGAAACATTCGATTGCGGAGTACATGAGGAAGATGAGTCTGGGCTGTCATCCCCAGTAGAAGGGTCAATCAGAATTTCCTTGCCTTTGGCTTTGACCAGGTGCCAAAGCTCTTGAGGGTTATCCGGACATGGGGGTTCAAGAATGGCCTGAGCTTTCTCGTTGGAAGCATGAACAGAAACTGCAACTGGCGAAGCAGGTACAGCAATAGGTGAAGTAGGCACGGCAACATGAGAAGTAGGCACAGCAGCAACAGACTGTTCAACATGACTAATGGGGACCCATTTTTTAGTTGGAGCCATGCTACACTGGGCATCTGAATGCCCAAACACCCTGCAAGTAGAACATTTCTTGGGCAGCCATGTGTATTCTACTCGAATTTGGAGAGCTTCATCGGCATTTGTGGTATCACCGTTGGTGTTTAGGAAAACACAATCATTGAAGGGGCTATCAACGTCCATCTCAACACAGATCTTGGCAAAGCTAAGCCTTGATCTATTTTCAGTTGCTTTATCGAGCAAAAGGGGCCTCCCCACCCCGCTAGCAATGAAACTCAGACCTTCGGGAGACAAAAACTCCATTGGCACATTAAAAAGTTTAATCCAGATAGGCACTTTGCTAAGCTGCTCCTTGATGAACTGCATGCTGGGCTCCCATTCTTTCAATATCAATAATCTTCCTGCAATGTGCCAGGGGGCACCATGCAGTACTTTGTCACGCATATTAGCCGAATCAAACTGGAAGAAAAAGAAGCCGTTATCCAAACCAGAAACCTGGATAGAACCCATGTGACCCCATAAGCGTTCAACTATACTTTTAACAATTGCAAAGGGAAGTTTCTTGTCCAAGAAATGCCCCACCAAACTGCCCTGCCAGTGCCGGATCCCATCTTCAACCACCTTAACAGGTGGGGCGACCAGAACTTTCCTGTTGATAATATTGGGTTCAAAAAACTGCAACTTAGACCGAGGATGGATGCCAAACAGGGAAGACCATGCTTTGCTATGCTCAACATCCTTACCCGACGTGGCATTGCCCGGAATGGCAAGACCATGCAAAGCAATATTGTCTGACGAGGCTTTACCAGGAGAGGCAAGACCAGGTTTGGCAATGCCAGGAGAAGCATTACCCAGAATGGCAAGATCAGGTCTAGGGCTGCCCTGGCCCAAGGCCGGCTCCTAGCAGAGGACGTTGTTGGCAGGAGCTGAGGGCAGTTAGGAATGGCCGGCAGTGGAGGGAAATTAGAATTTGAAGTTAGGTCCATACCGCCAGTGCTGGAGAAACCAGAGACTCAACGTAAAAACCAGAAACCAGAAACCAGAAACTGCTAGAGTCTGGGACTGCCGGCCATGGGAGCCGAGAGGCAAAGAAAGACCCAGCAATGGAAGACCAGCTCCAAGACACCACAACCACCACAAAACCAGAGAATGACAGCCGTAAGGGAACCACTCACGAACACCATGAACCAAATGCTCGCAAAAGCCACGAACCAGAAGTCCCACGAACCAAGGAACAGATCTTGGTATCCCATGAACAGAAGTCCCACGAACAGAAATCACCACGAACAAAGAATAGTTCTTGCTAGTTTCTTCGTTAGTTCCTTCTGCTTTTGTGCTAATTCCAAGTTGTCCGAGAATAGTTCCTTCTGACATTCATGGAGGTAAAACCCACAATCATGCACCTGCAGCTCCAAGTTATAGAAAGTTTGCCTACTCCAATCCTTTAGTCTTTGTTTTAGGCATTTAAGCTTGTGGATGAGACAAAACATTGGGGATCCCTCCACAGAACAAGACCACGCTTTCTCCACAATAGGCAAGAATTCACTGTGCTCAGCCCAGAAATTGAAGAACTTGAATGGTTTTGGGTCTCTTGGTAGGTTTGCTATCACTTGTACCAATGTAGGATGTGTGGTCAGATATGTCTGGTGGCAAGCAATCAACCTCTAAAGCTGGGAATTCCTGTAACCAAGCATGATTAACCAAAACTCTATCTAGTTTACATAGGATCATGTTGTTACCTTCTAATTTGTTGCTCCAAGTATGGACTAGGCCTTTAGTCTTGAGCTCAAGAAGCATGTAATCATCAATGAATTTGTTGAAATCTTTTTCCGAGGAGTTGTGTATATGCCTACCTCCAATCTTCTCAAAAGAGTTCCTTATACAATTGAAGTCACCTGCTACTAGCCATGGGCAATTCGGAATGTGGCCTTTCAGGTCTTGCCATAAGGATTTCCTTAACATGTAACCATTTGCTCCATAGACAAAAGAGGCCATACATAGCTGGTTTGTGCTCTTCGTTTTGATGCAGCAATGTATGAGTTGATCAGAGGTATGGATAGGGCTGACTTCTGCTTCACCTGGGTTCCAGCAAATCCATAACCTACCTTTCAAGGCATTTGAATAGTTATCTACTATATTCCAATGAGGACATATAGAAGTTGCTAGAAACTGTTTATTCACTTGTCTAACTTTGGTTTCGATTAAACAAATGAGGTCAAGATTTGTCTACTTATCATGGCTTTTACCTCAGCTCTTTTTGCAAGGTTGTTTAGACCTCTAACATTCCATACCATCCACTTTATCATATATGATTGTTTGGTTGGTCTTCTCCCCCTTCTTAGAGGATATCAGAGACAATTGAGAGGAGGATGATAATGCCTTAGACTTTGCGTCCTTCATTGCAACTTCATCAACTAGGATTACACCTTTCTTCTTTTTCTTCCTATTCCGCCAGATGAGCCACTTACTTGTGACAATGAGTGGTCAAGCAATGAGTGATCAACCAGAGCCGAGAAGCTGTTATGGTTAGTGATCTCATCACTATTTGTTTTCGGGGATACTTGAGTAGGTGTAAGAATTGTGTCCACTGTATTCTCCCTCTGCCACAACACTTGCTCCTAAAGAGTGGAGGTATCATTTGAATCTGAACCATTCGTGAGCTGATTTTCGACAGTAACATCTTCTACTCTTTCGGTAGAGTTTCCAACATTTTTGCTGATTTTATAGAGCTTCTTGACCTTGTGTTTGCTGATTTTCTACAGCTTCTTTCACTTTGCCCACTTCTGTGGTAACTATCATCTGAGTTATCTCATCGACCTGTCTTCAGTGGGTTGCCACAAACGCCTTCAGATTTTGGGACATTTTTTAAGACTATGACCAAATAGCCTGCATTTTGAGCAACAAAGTGGTTTCCATAGGTATTCGACCTTTATTTCAACCATTTTTCCATTGCCTTCATTTGTCAGTAGATGCAAGTTCTCTGGGAATACATAATCAGCTTCAACTTCCACACATAGTTTTGCAAAGCTAAGCCTGGAACGTTTCTGAGTTGTTTCAACCATAAACAACGGAACTCCTACCCCACTCGCAATGTGACTAAGGCCTTTAGCTGTCTAGAATTCAAGTGGGACATTGTGTAACTTAACCCAAATTGGGATTTTTGACAGTTCAGACTTAAGGAACTGCATACCAGGCTTCCACTCCTTGAGCACCATGAGTTTGCCTCCAATATGCCATGGGGCAAACTCGAGGACCTTTTCTCTCATCTGTGAGTTGGTAAACTGAAAAATGTAAAGTCCATCATCATTTATACATGTACCAACAGCTCCATATCTTCCCCATATTTTATTTACAATGGACTTTACAGTTGCAAAGGGGATTTTCCTATCCACGAAATGTCCCACTAGACAACCTTCCCAAGATTTTATTCCTTCTTCAGCTACTGCCAATGGTGGGGAAATGACAGGGACACCATTAGAAAAATAGGAGCAAAGTACTCCATCTTCAATCTTGAGGAAACCGAGCTATTGAATAGGTGGTTCTACTAGCGAGCCTATGGAGTTGTGAAGTTCTTGCCATGCTTCCTAGAGGTGGATGGAGTTTGCTATCAGCAAATCCCAATCGTTATCATGAATTATCTCCTCCATTTTTGCATCAGGTGATAGGCCTGAATCGTAAATGATTTTGTGGCCAAACTTCTTAATGAGAGGTCCACAAGGCAACTAGGAGTCAAACCCGCAAGCCCGGATGTTGTTCAAACTTTCTTTAGCAGCCACAGTGTACCACCTTTGGAGGGAAAGAAACCGTCGGGTTTTCAGTAACATTTATATGCCATGGCAGGTCTTGATTGCAACAATTACATCTGATGTTCGTGACAAAGCAAATCTTGTTCAAGCAAAGCTCCAGGACAACCCCATCCATCGTCAACTTATGTCCAATTGGGAATTGAATTGGGAATTTGCTCCTAGGTCTCACTAGCTATTATTGGGCCCTTGCTTTAAAATATTTTGCACCAAAGATTACTAACCAAGGTCAGGCTTGCTAAATGGGGTCTTGTTCAACAATGTACATGTGTCCTATGTAGAGTACATGATGAGGACTCTAATCACTTATACTTTGAGTGCCCATACAGCAGTAAACTTTGGCAGCAGGTATTGTTGTGGAATGGCTTCACCAATCAAGTTAAACCATGGAATGAAACGGTGGAATGGGCTTCAAGCCGGTTTACTCGCATAAATCCATTATCCCCCATTTTTAAAGTGTCTCTTGCAGCGGTAGTGTACTTGATTTGGAGTGAAAGGAATAGAAGAGTATTTAAAAACAGCTATCTACCTCCACAAGATGTTCTCCACCATATTCGATGGGCCGTGCAAGCTAGGCTCTCTGATAAGGATCATTGCATAAAGGACACCCCAAGGACTAGACGGGTTGTTGACAACTGGGGCCTCAACTGGAAGTTTGCTTAGGAGTCTTGCTCTAGTTTCTCCTTGCCACTTTGTGGTCTTGTGTCTTTTCTACTTTGTTGTGTTGTGCCCTAGTGGCCTTGGTATGTTGTGCCCTTGTGGCCTTGCTGTCTTCACTAGTTTGTTGTGTTGTGCCCTAGTAGCCTTTTCTTTGTGCGTCATTGGGACGCGGCTTGAGCGGTCATTGTAATTATTTCTCTTTATTAATATACTTTGGACTTACCTTCCAAAAAAAAAAAAAGCTATTAGTGTCTTCTTTTTGGTTGTTTGCTTCACTTATGAGGGGTAGACTTCGTTTTTGTTTGATATTATTGTAAATCTTTGTTTAGTAATACATACTTTGGACTTACCTTCCAAAAAAAAAAACTAGGAGTCGAACCATAGCTACTGTTCTTGCTTGGAGGATTTTCCTCCATGCCCAAGAACAGTTACTTGGGATGTTGATGCTCTAAAAATTTCTATCTTTTCTGAGTTTCTAACCCAATTTACCCACAAAGAGTTCTTTGAAGTTATAATGTGCCATAACATGGGAATTATTTATGATTATTGGTTGCCGTGTGGACCTTTATACAAGAGGTTTGGACAGAGAATTATTTATGATTCTGGTTTGGGTCAAGAAGCAAGGGTGGAGGAAATAATTCATAAATCCGACTGGGTGCTTCTGGTTGCTCACTCGTTTGACTTGCAAGAGGCGTGGACGCATATACAACACATCCCACCACTAGATCAGACAAGTCCAGATGTCATAACATGGGAACCAAGCAAATCGGGATTGTATACAATTAAGGAGACGTACCAAAGCCTAAGGGACGAGAAACCCAACGTAAGCTGGAGCAGTTTAGTGTGGTTTCACCTACAGGTGTCGAGACACTCCTTCATCTTCTGGTTGGCTATCAGGGACAGATTTTTCACTCAAGATAGATTATGCAAGCTGGGTATCCTCGCTATGTCGAGGTGCATATTTTGCCAACATCACCCCGAAAGTATACAGCATTTGTTCTTTGAGTGTCAATATTGCAAGGATACTTTTTTTTTGGAAGGATACTTGGCGCAAGTGCTTCGATTAAATGGAGTTAATCGCGGTATTAAACCGTGGAGTGAAGAAGTACAATGGGCGGTGGAGCGTTGTAAAGGCAAGAGGGCCATTGCCTCAATTAGGAAAGTGTCCATGGCAGCTACAATCTATCATTTGTGGAATGAGAGAAATAGAAGAAGATTCAAGAACGAATTCAAACCAATGGAGGAAATTACCAACTGGATCATAGGAGACGTGTATAGCAAATTTTAGATGGAGAAGCTACAACTCAAGGACAACCCTTTGAATAGGGATATCTTAGGGAAATGGGGACTCTAGGTCAGATGGCTAAAATGACTATTGAAACCGGTTCAAGCTCATGAGCGAGTTAAGGGAGCATCATGTAAAGGGTTTGTCTTTGATGATCTTCTCTGATGTTGTGAATGTAATTTTGTAAATCATACATATATATAATAGATACTTAATTTCCAAAAAAAAAAAAATGTGCCATACCTTCTTCATTATGGCTGCCTTGTTCTAGACCTCAGAGCTTTGAATGCCAAGACTTTGGCAAGCAAACCTGTTGCCAGCTAACAAGCTCTATCTTTTTTCTCTTTTCACCACCTTCCCAAAGGAAAGATGAACACAGCTGGGAGATTCTTTTAATAATGCTTTCAGTAAGATGAAACATGTCATCCAATGAACCTGAGTTTAGAACAACACCGATTGGATAAGCTGAAGCCTCCCTAGCTACATACAAAAGAAACTTGCCTCTCCATGACTGTATTTTGCACTTGATTCTAGCAATTAAGCTTTCACAATCCACTTTAGATAATTTCCTTGATGTGAGTGGTAGACCCAGATACCTCACTGGAAGACAACCTTCTTTAAACTAGGAAGAGTTCAATATAGATGTTTTTGTTGCCTCATCAACTGCATTGAAGAAGATTGCACTTTTGGTTTGATTATAGGAGAGACCTGTGAATTTGTGTGCATAATCCAAAGCCTTGATAAGGGTTGAAACAGATTGCTCCTCCCCCTTAGAGAAAAGAAACAAATCATCAGCAAAACATAGTACAGATAAGCCCAACTTAGCACATTTGGGGTGGAAATGGAAATTTGAATGAGTGATTTTTTTTTTACAATTCCCACCACCAGCTCCATTAGTGGATTATTCTGTGCTGGATTATCCTGTGCTGGTATTGTTCGTGGATTATTCTTGGATTATCTCACCTGTTCGTGAGTTATCACCTATTGCTGGATTATTCTGCTATTGTTCGTGTTATTCTGCTATTGCTCGTGTGGCTCCTGGATTATCCCACCTGTTTGTGAGTTGTTGCTGGATTCTCACTATTCGTGGATCTGTTCGTGGTTTTATTTAAGTTTGGGTTCTGGTCGCATTGGTTCTCCGGTGCTACTTCTCAGTGATTTGCTTTGGTTCTCCAGTGTTGCTTCTCAGTGATTTGCATCTGAAGAGTCAGGTGGTTTCCGATTTGTTTCATGATCTCCGCTTGACCCTATGGTAGATCCTAGGCTCATCTCAAATGAGAACTTCCCGCCCCTTAGCCACGTTGGCGTTCCTGATTTGCAGCCTCCTGCAAGGCCTGCTTTTGCTGCCACTGACGAATTACAGCACAGGTCCGACGTTGTTGCTACAGGCTTGCAGACTGTTGGTGCTACAGGTCTGCAGCCTGATGTTGCTGCAGGGCAGCAGCCTTCTTTGACCAACTCAGGCCGTCCCTCAGCTGGTAATGTTGCTGCCAAGTCAGGGCATAATAGGTGGACTTCCTTATTTGGCCAAAAACCTTCTACCAAAACAAAATTGCAATATCATGCACCACAAGTGGTTGATGGAAGAATTGTAATATCCCCTCCACCCAAGGTAGTCATTGAAGGGAGAAAGCTATGGGAGGATAGCCTTGTAGGGCACTTCTTAGACAAAAAACTCCCTCTCCCTGTTGTGCGAAATTTGGCAGCTCGTATATGGGGTAAAGGGAGTGCTATCCACGTCTCTGAAGTGGGGAATGGCTTCTTTATCTTCCGTTTTCAAGACCTGTCTATTAGAGAAAAATTTCTTCGTGAAGGGCCTTGGCACCTTGCTGGAAGGTTGTTTATTATCAAAGAATGGCACTCCAACATGCAGCTCCAAAGATCTGAGTTAAGTAAAATCCCTATCTGGATCAAACTTCTCAATGTTCCCATGGAATTCTGGACACCCTCAGGCCTGATTTTCCTAGCAAGTGGGGTTGGCAATCCCCTATTCCTTGATGAGGCGACTGAGCACAAATCCAAACTTAGCTTTGCTAGAGTTTGTGTTGAAGTGGACATTGATTGTTCATATCCTCAAGTTCTTTATTTAAACAGCAGAAATATTGATGATGAGGAAGAAGTTATTCAAATTGACATTGAATACTCCTGGAAACCTCCCAAATGTTCGCATTGCAAGGTTTTCGGCCATGCCGAAACAAATTGCAAGAACCTTGAGCATGCTAAAGTATGGGTGCCCACCGGTAGAATTGTTAACCTTGAAGACATCGTAGAGATATCTATGAATCACAATGAAGATACCAATAATGTACAGGTGACTGGCAATAATGGTCCTCCACCCCAGGAAGAAAACATCATCACCCCCCTTAAGGAATGTGTTAACCTGGAACTCCAAGACAGTAACTGGGAGGCTGTGAAATCAAAAGGAAAGCAAAAAATGGTTGTACCTAACCAATCGGCTCAAGGGGACTCTTCAAGTGCAGCATGTGTGGGACGTGATGAGTGTTCCAATGACCATGTGGAGGGAATGGACGATGATAGGCTCTCCTCCATCAACTCCAGTAGCATGGACGTGGAGAGTCCAAATAGATTTGAATGCTTGGAGGCTGACCAAGATAATCCCAATGCTCTATCCTTGAGGAAAAAGTCAAAGAAACATAAAAGGAAAGCCAAGAAGGGTATCTTAATCGATGAATTGGCAATGAAACATGCTAGAGGTGAGGGAAAGTCGTATGCTTCAGACGTGGTCTGCGGGGATGGAGATGAATCTCCAATCCATGTGTTAAAATCACCTCATGGAATATAAGGGGTCTAAATGACCCTGCCAAGCAGCTCGAGGTCAAGCAATTGATTAGAGCTGAGAATTAAAGTTATTTGCCTTGTTGAGACAAAAGTAAGGGAAGTGAATTCTGGTGTAATTAAGAATCTTATAGCTCCCCGGTGGGAGCTATTTACCAACTATAATGCGGCCTTGAAAGGCCGAATTTGGGTGCTCTTTGACCCTATCGAAGTGAAGTTACTTAAGTTGGTGTCTTCTGATCAATATATGCACTGTTACCTTGAAGTTACTTAAGTTGGCGTCTTCTGGTTTCGTTGTTATTGCTCGTGGGGAGATATTCTTCTGTCCGGTGATTATTCGTCTTGGGGAGATATTATTCTGGCCGGTGATTTTTGCTCGTGGAGATTATTCGTGGTGATTATTGCTCGTGGGGATTATTGCTTGTGGAGATTATTATTTGTGGTGAGTTTTGCTCGTGGTGATTATCGTCTGTGGGGATCCTGTTCGTGGAGATTATTGTGCGAAGGTTCTGTTTGTGGGATTCCGAACAGAATCAAGTTCCAATCTTTGTTCGTGAAGAAGCGGTTTCAGGTCCTCGTCCTGGGGATTTCTGGTTCAGTCTTTCCCCTGGGATTATTGTTCTCTGATCTGTGGGGTTAGTTCCCTGGGAGTTGCTGGTTCTGTGATTGTTGGTTCTGATTTTATTGTTCTCTGGGATTATTGTTTCTGGCATTATCCTGGGAGTGACCACGGCCTGTGCTTGTTTATCCTTGTGGTTCGCATTCTGTTAGTCGAGCATCTAAGGAGAGCATTGGGGTGTGGTCATTGTCTTGCTTGACCGTGTAATGGAGTTTTCTGCCTGAGTGGAGTTGCGATAGTGGTTTTGCTGCTCCCATAGTGGTTTTCAGGCATCCCTCATGGCCACAGCAGATCTTTCAGGCCAGGAGATTTTGAATTTGGAGTTCCCACCACTTCCTAGCCAACCTGTCGCCGAGGAGCCAAGTGTGTTGACTAGGAATAGGCCTGACCATGAGCCTGCAGGCAATGTGCCGGCAGTGGACTTATCTCAGATGCCCACTGCGATGCAGAATGTGGCAGGAGTAAACCTTGCCATTTCGAGTAACTGTAATGCTGTACCCTCTGAATCGTCGGTTGGACTAAGTAACCAAGGGATGGCAGGCCCCGACAAGACCTGGAACAGGCTGTTTGACCCACCAAGTTACCCAAGGGCGCATCTGCAGTTCCATAAGCCGATGGTTAGAGATGGAAAGGTGATAGTGTGCCCACCCCCTGCAGTGGCAGAGGAGGGAATAAAACTTTGGCAAGGCAGCTTAGTGGGACACTTTCTAGACAAAAGACTTCCTTTTACAGTTGTGAAAGGGCTTGTGGAAAGAATGTGGCAAAAATTTGGAAGAGTTACTGTCTCTGCTGTAGACAATGGCTTCTTTATTTTTAAGTTCGAAGATAGTAATATGAGAACAAAAGTCTTGCAAGAGGCCCCTTGGCATCTAGCTGGGCGTCTCCTAATCTTGAAAGAATGGGAGCCGAGCATGCAATTTATTAAAACCCAGCTGAGCAAACTCCCTATCTGGATCAAACTCTTCAATGTACCAATGGAATATTGGACACAAGAAGGGTTGAGTTTCCTTGCAAGTGGGGTGGGCAAGCCTCTCTTCTTGGATGAACACACGGAGAAGAAGACGCGGCTCTCTTATGCAAGAGTATGCGTGGAGGTTGATGTAGATAATCCTTGGCCAAAGAATGTATTCCTCAACACAGGAGGGAGTGAGCTTGAGGCTGGCCTTCAAATTGACGTGGAATATGATTGGAAACCTGTGAGCTGCAGCCACTGCAAAGTCTTCGGTCATACTGAGAACAAATGTACAGCAAACCCAGTTAGACAACAATGGAGGCCGACGGGCAGAGGTGTCAACAATTTTCTGGTTGATGAAGAAAATTTAACCCCAAATGAGCGTAGTGGAGTGAATCCAGGGGTAGTGACGCCACTGGTACCTGAAGAGCCATTGCCAACTTGTACTAATGTGAAGACTGAGTGCTGGACAACAGTTGGAGCCAAAGGAAAAGAAGTTAACGAGAATGTGATAATGCCGGCAACAAATATCAGGGAGCAAGGAGAGTGTAGCAATGTGGCCAGTGATATGCCTGAAATGCCTCACCAGGAAATTGTGCAACGGATAGTGGAGGAAGTTAATGAAGTTGTAACCATGGAAGGAAGCCCGAACAGATTTGAGCTATTGACAAACGTGGACCAGCACAGCATAGATCACACCGAGGGTGTCACAAGTGCAGACAATTCATCTAAAAAGAAGAATAGGAGAAAGAAAAAGATACTAGTGGATGAAATGGCTATGAAGTTGGCCAAGAAGTCATGTGGTCTTGAAGGTAACAAGAGAAAGCTTGATAGACAGATAACAACTCCCTCCAAATGATCAAGTTTGCCTCATGGAATATCAGGGTACTGAATTGCCCCGCAAAGCAGCTTGAAGTGAGGAGTATGTTAGAGAATAACAGGTTGTCTCTTGTTTGTCTTGTTGAGACAAAGGTGAGGGCAGTTAATGCCCAAGTTGTGAAGAGCTTGATTTCTCCTCAATGGGAGCTATTATCCAATCATGATAAAGCACTTAAGGGGCGTATATGGGTACTGTATAATCCGAGGGATATCAGAATCACAAGGATCTCGGAGTCTGATCAATTCATGCATTGTGGGGTGGAATTTATGGCGGATAAAAAGCACTGTTGTATAACGTTCATCTATGCTTCCAATGATAGTAATGAAAGATCCCTACTATGGAAGGACGTGGGAAAGGAGTACACTGATCTTCCATGGCTTGTAATGGGGGATTTCAATTGTGTTCGAAAGGATGAAGAGAAGATTGGGGGCAGGAGCATAAAAGTGAGGCCAACCCAAGAGTTCAACAATTTTATTCATCACTCTCGGCTTTTTGACCTTAAGTTCAAGGGAGCATTCTATTCTTGGTCGAATCAAAGCGAAGGCACTAGAAGGATCACATGCAAGCTGGATCGTGCACTTGCCAATATTGGATGGGTTTCTGAATTTCAGCATTCCGAGGCAGAGTTCTTACACCCAGGGATTTCGGATCACTCCCCAGTGATTATATCTCTTTATCCTAAGCCTCCTCAAGGTAATAAACCCTTCAGGTTTTTCAACTTCTGGCTTGAACATGAAGAATGTATGCATATTGTCAAAGAAGCATGGCAGGTGCAGGTAATGGGAACCCCTATGTTTAGGGTGGTTAAGAAATTGCAGCAAGTTAAAGTCAAGCTTAAAGCATGGAGCAAGAGAATGAAGTTCTCAGAATTAGAAGCCAAGGTAAAGGCGGTTCGTGCTGATCTTGAACAGTGTCAAAAGGAGATCCAATCCAATCCCATGTGTCAAGAGCTACATAGAAGGGAGCAATCCGTGAGGTATGAGCTAATGCAATTGATGAAAAATGAGGAAGCACAAGTTAGACTGAAATCTCGAGTCCTGTGGATGAAAGATGGAGATTGTAACACAGCATTTTTCCACAATCATATGGTAGCTAGAAGGGCCTTCAATAGTATACAGAATGTTAAGGATTCTGAAGGGCAGAAAGTCATTGATCCTACAAAGGTTAAGGATACATTCGTGCAGCATTTCCAAAGGATCCTGGGAAGCTATTCAATACCATGCATGAGGGGTTTGATATGCCTGATTTCTATAGTAAACTGAATGAGAAGCAAGCTCAAGTGATTCAAGCTGATATCACGATGGAAGAGATTAGAAGCACCATGTTCTCCCTGAAAGATGATAAAGCGCCTGGACCAGACGGATTTACAGCTAAGTTCTTTAAATGTGCATGGGCAGTAGTAGGAAATGATGTGTCTGAAGCAATAAAGGACTTTTTCTCTTCGGGCAAATTGCTCAAGCAGGTGAACTCTACCTCTCTCACCTTGGTTCCCAAATGTGGAAATCCTGAAAAGGCTAGTGATTATAGGCCTATCTCTTGTGTTAATGTAATATACAAGTGCATTTCTAAGGTCTTGGCAAACAGGATTAAAGGGATCGTATCTTCTTTAGTTGGACAGTACCAGTCAGCCTTCATCCCAGGGAGGAGTATATCAGATAATATATTGCTCACTCATGAGTTGATGCATAACTACCACCTACAAAGCCCACAAGCAAAATGTGCCATGAAAGTTGATCTGTGCAAGGCTTATGATTCCGTCAAATGGGTATTTGTTAGAAGAATTCTAGCTGGAATGGGATTTCCTCCAAAGTTCACAGCATGGGTCATGGAATGCATATCAACTCCATCATTCTCACTAATGATAAATGGAGGCCTAACAGGGTTCTTCAAAGGAACAAATGGACTTAGGCAGGGTGATCCACTGTCTCCATATCTGTTTGTGCTAGTAATGGAGATGTTTAATGTGCAACTTCAGGAAGCAACGAGAGTCGACTTCAAACACCATCATAGATGCCAAGCTCAAAACATCAAGATGTTGTGTTTTGCTGATGATCTGTTTCTTTTTTGTCATGGGGACATGAAGTCCATGCAGTGTATGCTTCAAGGACTTGAGGAACTTGAGAAGGCGGCAGGGTTGAAAGCCAATAAAGAGAAGAGCTCAATATACTTCTGTGGGGTGGAAGAGAATACGAAGCTTTCAATGCTAGAGACTTCGGGCCTGAATTTGGGTGATCTACCAGTAAAGTATCTCGGATTACCACTAATTTCAACAAGATTATCTGCAAAAGACTGCCAGCCCCTTGTGGACCGAGTTCAAGCTAGGTTGCAATCATGGAAGTGTAGAAATCTTTCTTATGCAGGGAGACTCATCCTAGTAAAGTCTGTGCTTCAATCTATGTGTGTGTTCTGGATATCAAATTTTATGCTCCCAAAAGGAGTGTTGAATGACATTGATAAAATATGCAGGTGCTTCTTATGGACAGGATCCAAGAACAAGAAGAAGATTGTCCCAGTGAGCTGGGACTTGGTTTGCTCCCCAAAAGAAGTTGGAGGACTAAACCTCTTTAGTATGAATGAGTGGAACAAAGCTGCTGTGTTCAAGCACATATGGAGAATATTAGCAAGGGAGGATTGTTTGTGGATTGCTTGGGTGTATAAATGGCTTCTCAAAGGCCAAAATTTCTGGGCGCTTAGTATCCCTTCGTCATGTTCGTGGGCGTGGAGGAAGATCCTGAGAAATAGAGACAAAGTTCGCCCGTTTGTAAAGCATATTGTTCACAATGGGAGGTGCACATCACTGTGGTATGATGATTGGCATGTGGATGGTCCTCTTATTGAAAAGTATGGGCAGAGAGTGATTTATGACTCTGGGCTCCAAAAATCAGCAAAGGTGGCGGAGATTGTTAACCACCAAGAATGGGACCCGCCGGTTGCAGCCTCACCAGATTTGATTGAGATATGGAGCAAGCTTGACCTCATCCCCAAGCCCAATAGTAGCCTTGATGATGAGGTTACATGGACCACTACACCATCTGGAAAGTTTGAGATGGGAGCCACATATAGAGCACTTCTACCTCAAAAGCCAGTTGTGACTTGGTCAAAGCTGATCTGGAGCTCACCTTCTATCCCGAGGCATTCCTTCATTCTTTGGCTTGCTATAAAGAATGGCCTTGCAACAGTTAACAAACTTTATGCTTGGGGCATTGTGGGGAGCAAAACATGTGTCCTTTGCAGGCAGCATGAGGAATCCATTCCCCATCTCTTTTCTGAGTGCACCTACAGTTGGAAGATATGGAAGCAGCTTCTTCAAAGGAATTGCATCCCAACGCTGAAAAGGCCTTGGGAGGACCTCATTCAATGGGCATCACGGGAGCTTATAGGGCCAAGGATAGCTAACACCCTTGCTAGATTATCACTAGCAGCAAGTGTCTACCATATTTGGAAGGAGAGGAACAGACGAATATTTAAAGCAAGTTATCTTCCAGCACAAAGAATTCACAAGCTAGTGACAACTGATATCAAGGACAAGATTGCTATGGCTAATATCACTCCCCCTGATAGTACCAGAACAAGACAAGTTCTCCATTATTGGGGGATACAGTGGAAACCACCTAGCACTCATGCACGCATATAGTCATTGCATTCGCTTCTTGTGTGAATGAAGGGATTAGGGGCTCCTTTTGGGGTTCCTTGTTGGGGAATGTTGGGGTATGGTCCCATGGTGCTTGGGCATCTACCGGATGGGATTGGGTTGCTCATTGGGGGGCTGGTGTATCTATGATGTTTAAGTAGGTCGTTGTGAGTTTGTTGTTGGGGATGGTCTTATCTCCTTGTGGGCATTGGCTGCGGTTGTACATTCTCTACTTTTCTCCTTTTATTTCTATTGGAACTTACTTATTTTCCACACAAAAAAAAAAGTTACTGAAACAAAGGAAAGCTGTTTGGTCTCATTTGTTTATGGCAGCAATGACAGTGTTCAAAGGAATGCATTATGGAGGGATCTTAAACTATGTTCTTCTGTCCAGCCATGGTTAATAATAGGTGACTTCAATTGTGTGCGCCTAGCATCAGAAAAGTTTGGAGGTAAAGATATCAATCCTACTGCTACTAGGGAATTTAATGACTTCATTGATGACTGCCAATGTTTTGATCTGAAATTCAAAAGTTTCTTGCATTCTTGGAGCAACAGAAGTGAGGGTACAAGAAGAATTGCTTGTAGGCTTGACCGGGCACTTGTGAATATGGCCTGGGTGCACAAGTTTACTTCGTCTGAAGCTGATGTACTTGCACCTACTATTTCTGATCACAGCCCCATTGTTGTGACAATATTTCCAAAATCTTCTGCTGCTCATCGGCCCTTTAAATTCTTTAATTTTTGGGCTAACCATGCAGATTTTTTACCATTGGTTGCGGAAGCATGGTCACTCGATGTGAATGGATCCTCTATGTATAGGGTTGCTAAGAAGCTCCAAGCTGTTAAATTGAAGCTCAAAGATTGGAGTTGTCAGAAGCAATTCTCCCATTTGAACAGGAAGGTTCATCAGCTACGGAATGATCTTGTTGAATGCCAGAAGAAGCTCCAATTACTTCCAGTTGATGTAACAGTTGCAAGGACCGAGAAGCTTCTAAGGGAGGAGTTAATGCAAGCCCTCAAGGATGAGGAGGCTCAAGTTAGACAAAAAGCAAGGATTCAATGGATGAAGGAAGGTGATGCAAACACAACCTTTTTTCATAATTCCCTCTTGGAAAGGAGAGCGAGGAATAATATCTTAAGTATATATGATGATGATGGCTTCAAAGTCGAAGACCCAATGACTATCAAAGATATGTTCTTGAATCATTATCATCGGTTGCTTGGTGAAGAGCAATGTGCTACCAATGTAACAATGCCTACATTTCCTGACTTTTATCGCAAACTCAATGGGGACCAGCAAATTGAGCTTGAGAAGGAGGTGTCCAATGAAGAAATCACAAAACATTCTTCTCCCTTAAGGACGATAAGGCTCCTGGACCTGATGGATTTACGGCTCTTTTCTTCAAAAAGGCTTGGGAAATTGTTGGTGAAGACTGTATTAAAACTATTAGGGACTTCTTTACCTCAGGGAGGATATTAAAGCAACTAAATTGCTCGGCCATCACACTAATTCCAAAAGGTATGAATCCATCTAAGGTTGAGGACTTTCGGCCTATTTCTTGTGTTAACACACTATATAAGTGCATCTCCAAGATTCTGGCTAACAGGATGAAGGGAGTCATGGCAAATCTTGTGGGGGATTACCAGTCGGCATTTATCCTAGGTAGGCATATTTCGGATAACGTCCTCCTCTCTCATGAGCTCCTCCACAACTACCACTTGAAGAATGCTCCTAAGAAATGTGCCTTAAAGGTCGATTTGAGAAAAGCATTTGACTCTGTTGCATGGAATAGTATAAAGGCAGTTATGCAAGGCATGAACTTCCCCCCCAACTTCATTGGATGGATTATGGAATGTGTTGTGACCCCTTCCTTTTCTCTCATGATTAATGGCGGCATGGTGGGGTTCTTTCAAAGCAAGAGGGGTATCAGGCAGGGTGACCCGATCTCTCTGTATCTTTTTGTTCTCATTATGGAGCTCTTTTATATAATTGTTGAAAGAAGTACTCTACATGGCTTTAAATTTCATCCCAAGTGTCAGGGCACCAACACCAAGATGCTTTGCTTTGCAGATGATCTTTTTTTGTTCTCTCATGGTGACACCGCCTCGGTCAGTTGTTTGATTCGGGCATTGGAGGAATTTGAAGCGCTATCAGGCCTGCGTGTAAACAAAATGAAGAGCTGTATTTTTATTGCAGGAGTTGATGAGGACACAGCTAACAGGTTAGTTGAGGTATCTGGATTTCAACATGCTTTGTTGCCAATAAAGTACCTTGGCCTTCCCTTGATATCTTCCAAGCTATCCAGGAAGGACTGTGAGCCACTGATCAATCATGTCAAAGCAAAGTCCCAATCATGGAAAGCGAGGTGTCTTTCATATGCTGGCAGGTTACTACTTATAAAGTCAGTCCTTTTCTCCTTAAAAGTACATTGGCTCACATCATTTATTCTGCCAAAAAGGGTGATCAAGGAGCTGGAGCAGATTTGCATGAGGTTTCTTTGGTCAGGTCCCGAGCTTAACCTAAAGAAAATCATCCCAATTAGTTGGGAAGTTGCATGCACACCCAAGCAAGAAGGTGGTCTTGGCTTGTTTAATTTGCATACTTGGAATAAGAGTGCAATCCTAAGGTACGTTTGCCTCATTGCTAGTAATGCATCTAATCTTTGGGCAAAGTGGGCACAAAAGCACCTCATTAATCATCGAATTTTCTGGGCCATGCAAATCCCTCTCGCTGGCTCTTGGGCATGGAAAAAAATTCTTAAAGCAAGGGAGGCAGCATCTCACCTTATCCGCAAAAGGGTGTTTAATGGAAAAGCGACTCTGCTATGGTTTGATAATTGGCATCCAGAGGGGCCTTTGGTCTTTAAGGTATGGCACTAGAATTATCTATGATGCAGGTCTTCCCAAGCATGAATGCGTGGAAGCAATTATACATGAGGGTGAATGGAGTCCACCAGTAGCCGTGTCGTTTGATCTTATGGACATTTGGAGTAGGTTGATTGAATTGCCACAACTTGAGCCCGACTGTGAGGATGTTACAATGTGGGTGCCATCAAAATCAGGTGCGTTTGATATCAAATCTGCTTATAAAGCCATGACTGGAAATCGGCCTAAGGTCCCTTGGTCGCACTTGATCTAGTTCTCTCAAGCAATACCCAAGCATTCCTTTATTCTATGGTTGGCAATACATTAGAAGCTTCTCACCCGGGATAGGCTAGCAAAATGGGGAGTGGTCCACCAGCAATCCTGTGTTTTTTGCAGGAGGGAGAATGAGACTATCAACCACCTCTTTTTTTATTGCTCCTACAGTAAAGGTATATGGCAGCAAATACTGTCTTGGAATTGTTACTTGTATCAACCCAGATTATGGCCTGAAACAGTGGAGTGGGCACATGTTTGTTTCATGGGGAAGGATCCACTATCAACACTTGCAAGAGTCTCATTGGGGGCTGTGGTTTATCACATATGGTTGGAAAGAAATAGGCGAGTGTTCAAGAACAGCTACCTGCCACCTGAAGTTATTATTGAAAAAATAAGGTGGGATACTCAAGCTAGGCTTGCCAATCAGGAGCTGATTATTAAAGACACACCAAGAAGTAGACAAGTCGTGAACTCCTGGGGGTTGAATTGGAAATTTGTGTGAGTGTAGGTCACATAAGTTTATCTTTTTGATGCTTGTAACCGATTATCCGGTGTTTTTGCTCATGTTTTCTTCTAGCCGATGCCTTGTGTTGGCTGCCTTGAAGGTTGTTTGAACCTCCATTGTACATTTTTCTTTACTTTAATATACACTTTGGACTTATTTTCCAAAAAAAAAACCAGCTCCATCACCATCACAAACAAGTACGGAGACAACGGGTCGCCTTGTTGTAAGCCATTCGTCCCTATAAAGATTTGAGGAAAATGGAAGTAATGAAGTATTAACCAAGTCAAAGGCTCTTTTCAAGTCGACTTTGAGAGCTCATCGAGGAGAGCCTCTATGGAGATGGTAGTTGTGGACAAGCTCATGCACAAGAAGGACATTATCAGCAATGCTACAACCAGGGATAAATGCTGATTGGCAGTTTCCCACAAGTTCATCCATCACATCTTTTAGTCTATTCACAAGGATTTTAGATATACATTTGTAGATGGTTCCAACACAAGAGATGGGCCTGAAGTCCCCCGCGATTGAAGGGTTGATCATTTAGGGATAAAAGTGATGAATGAGTGATTGCACCCTTTCAGAAGCTTCCTAGAGGAAAAGAAATCTAAGAGGGCTTCCAATAACTATCTCCCATGCTGCTTTAAAGAAGGCCAAAGTATACCCATCAGGCCTTGGGGCCTTGTTCTCATTTAGGCTGAATAAAGCTTCTTTAACTTCCTCTCTGGTAACCCGTTTGCTTAGATCAGTTGATTGTGCTTCTGTAAAATCCTGAATTTTAATGTAATTAAAATTCTGAATTTAATAATCGTAATTATTTAAGTGTTAATTATTTATAGAAATTTTTAATGATAAGGAGATTAAGGGTATTCTGGGGATTTTACTCAATTAAGTGCGGAAGCATGAAAATTTTAGTCAGTGGTGATTATGATAATAATTTGAATAATTATTATGTTTAAAATTTATTATAATTTTACTAGAGTGCCACTGTAGGAGTTTGGTGGAGTGATAAAGTGTAAGTCAAAAGACTAAGAGGCTGAGTAGGTAGGAAGCTTGGTGGTCTGGCGAAGCGGTGGATTATGAAGTAGTTTAGGGCAACAACAGAGCCTATAAATAGGCTGCTCATTCCAACTTTGGTTCGTTTGTTGATCGGAGGCAATTTGGAGAGCTGAGCAGTGGAGAGTTCGATTGAGTTTCAGAAGGCTAGTTTGAGTGAAAATGTTTGGAGATCACCGGAGGAGAATCCTTGGCTATTCGGAGATCTTAGTAGTTGCAAATTTGTGAAGTGCAATCAAATCCTGGTTGCAAATATCAAGAGAAGATCAGGAAAGTGATTTTTGTTGGAATTTTGGATGAAATTGGGTTATTAAAGGAAGACAAAGCTCAAATCTAATCAGATCTGGTCGTTCATGTGGAACAGTAGCAATCGGTTGTTGAAATTCTCAATTTGGAGGTGTTGATTAGAGAATTTGGAAGCTAGAAGAATTGCTCGTCAAATCAGGTGAGTAGCATTGGATTTCCTTTGATTGTTGAAGCCGAATGCATGAGTTTAATCGAGATTGTATGCTATTTGTACTATCAATGACTAAAATTGGTTTTTACAATTTAGTTTTGGATTCAGAGCATGATCTTAGTAGGATTAAATTCGAATTGGTTTTAAATGGTTGTTATAGGTGTGAGGAGTATAGATTAGCTGTTGTAGAGTGTTAATTTTAGGTCAGACATGGTGGAATTGAGCTAACAGAGGCTAAAATTAGTGTCGGAGAAAATTTGGGGGTATGCGCTGAGTGCCGTTGACTGACAAGGCTCAGCGGTACTCAACAGACATTATAAAGTTTGGATGCGCCTACTGGCGCCTATTGACTCGAAGTCAGCGCACTTATCTAATTTCCAGATTCAGTGCGACTGACTGTTTTTAGTTGATTTTCTCAATTCTAATGGTTCAAAATCCTATCTAGGAGTTGAATTAAGATTCTAGAAATATTATTAAGTGATCGTAACCTACTGAGATTATTCCATCAATTATTGGGAGGATTTATGAGGATTAAAAGTTAGGATTAAGGTGCATGTTAGTTGGGTATTTGCTGGTTTGGTATGAGGAGTTCATGGTTTTGCTTATTTATGTTTTATTATTAATTTTCAGTTTGTGATACCTGTTAAACAGAGTTTTATCAGAAAGTAATGTGCTGGGCAGAATTTATCAAATTACTTTTCTTGAGTAAATGCTTATACAGAAGGTTTGATTTATTGTTATTTGGTTTAAAATCTCATTTGAAGTTCCATGAGTTATTGTCCAGTCATGGTGGTACCAAGGGTTGGTATATTTCGCTATCAGAGGTTGGTTTATGTGTTGAGTTATTTTGTTTTGGTCTAGCTTGTCCCGAATCCAAAGTCTAAGCTTAGTAACGTAATGGTATTGCTTTATTGGTGTAATTGCATAGCCTTGAGTGTTGCCACTACTGGTGTAGAGCAACCAGAAACCCTGAGTAGGCTTGGTTGTCAATGCCGAAACCCTGAGTAGGCCGTCATTTCAGAGTTCCGAAACCCTGAGTAGGCCAGAACTGTGTACATGGAGGTGTGGATGTCACTTTGGCATGTTGATTAACCAATTTAAGCAATAGGCATGACATTGGCCTCGATGATTTGGTTTTATTGGTAATTGTATTTCCAATTGGTCCGGAGTGACCCATGATAAACACTCCAATTGGTTCTGAGTGGCCCATGATAAACACTCAGCTTTCTGAAAATTATGATTTCATCAAAGATGTTTTGAGATAAATGGTTTTCATTGAAACGAGGTTTATGATTACATTGGATTTCGTGAATATCCAGATTATTTGACATCGATATTACAAACTGACTTACATGTTCAATTTCATTAGCTATATCATTATTGTCTGCTGAATTATTGTGAGCTTACTCGGATTAATCGTGTTATTGCTATCGTTACTTGTGTATTATTCGATTCAGGTCTTATAACTATTCAAAATGTATTTATGCATGCATGTGCTGCTTACTAGGATATTCGTATCTCAATCTGTTTGTAGCACACTAAGATTATTTAGTTATTGTTCATTCATGTTTTTCCTTCATTGATGATCAATGGTAGCACACTCTCTTACTTGGAGTGTGTGACTTCTCCAACTTTTTCAGTGATGATCAATGGTACTCTTTGTGGTTTCTTTAAGGGAGCTAAAGGGTTACGGCAGGGTGATCCTATGTCTCCTTACCTTTTTGTGCTGGTTATGGAGATATTTCACATGATTTTGCAGCGGAACACTACTCATGGTTTTGCTTACCACTACCGATGTGAAGCCATGGGCCTTAAGTTGTTGTGCTTTGCAGACGATCTATTTATTTTCTCTAAGTCTGACATTACTTCACTGCAGTGCATCCTTAACTCCCTCAAAGAGTTCCAACAACTTACAGGGCTTCATTTAAACAAGCAGAAAAGTTCCATGTATCTTAGTGGTGTGGACCATGCCATGAAAGTTGAGCTTAGTTCCTTCTCAGGAATCCCTCTTGGTGAACTGCCAGTAAGATATCTTGGACTTCCTCTTTTTACTTCCAAGCTCTCAAGGAAAGATTGTGAGCCTCTCATTAACCAAGTTAAGTCTAAGGCACAATCTTGGAAGGGACGTTGCCTCTCTTATGCGGGTAAGCTAACTCTCATCAAAGCTGTATTGTTCTCCATCAAGGTTCATTGGCTCTCTACTTTTATCATCCCTAAAGGAGTTATATCAGAATTGGAAAAGATTTCCAGGAGGTTTCTATGGTCGGGACCTGATCTTAAATGCAAAATGAACCCCATAAGCTAGAAAATCATATGTGCTCCAAAAAAGGAGGGTGGCCTTGGGTTGCTTAATTTGAATACATGGAACAAAGTGGCAACAATGAAGCATATATGGAAAATTCTGGCCATTGGTAGCTCCCTATGGGTTAGATGGGTACACAAGTATCTTGTTAAAGACCGGAATTTTTGGACCTTAAGTGTGCCGACAAACTCTTCATGGGCATGGAGGAAGATTCTTAAGTTGCAGCATGGAATGGCTCACCTAATAAAAAGGAAGATTTATAATGGTTTGAGCACCTCCTTGTGGTACGATAATTGGAATCCGGAGGGGTTCACTAATTATGGTACTCGTTTGATCTATGACTCTGGTCTCACACATCAAGCCATGGTTAGCAGCATAATCTCCGGTTATACATGAGATCCTCCTGTAGCAGCATCACCAGATTTAATTGAAGTCTGGAGTAGGCTTGAAGAGCTACCAAACCCATCACCTGATGATTAATTTTGCCACATGGAATATTAGGGGCCTAAACGACCCCGCAAAACAATCGGAGATCAAGGAATTGATCTCCGACCAAAATCTGAGTTTACTTTGCTTGACAGAGACTAAAGTAAGAGAGGTTAATTCCATGTTCTTAAAGAGCCTGATCTGCCCACAATGGAATCTCATAACAAACTATTCTCATGCATTGAAGGGGCGTATATGGCTGCTGTATCATCCTAATTTGGTCAGGGTAACCAAGCTTTTCTCTTCAGACCAACTCATTCATTGTCATGTGGAATTTCTCCAAATAAAGAAAAGTGCCTTCATCTCATTCATATATGGTTCCAATGACCCAAATGAACGTGGCAATTTATGGGCTGATCTTCAAAGGTGGAACACAAGATTGCCATGGCTGTTGATGGGTGACTTTAATTGTGTTCGAAGTGCTGCTGAAAAGATGGGAGGCAGGCAAATTAACTTAAGAGCCGTTGCTGAGTTTAACAATCTTATTGATGCATGTGAAATTTCTGATCTTAAGGCCAAAGGTTTCTCCTATACCCAGAGCAATAGAAGTGAAGGAAGCAAAAGAATATCATGCAAGTTAGATAGAGTTCTCTCTAATGCAGGTTGGCTTCAGGAATTTGATCTATCAAAAGCTGAATTCAGACCACCAGGCATATCTGATCATAGTCCCATTGTGATAACTCTTTTTCCCCCATGGAGAGAAGGAAGAAAGCCGTTTAGATTCTTCAATCATTGGGTTCTTCATGAGGAATTCAATTCCATAGTGGCAGAGGCTTGGCAAACTCGTGTTTCAGGTAGTCCAATGTTTAGAGTTGTTAAGAAAGTCCAGGCTATTAAAGCTAAGTTTAGAGAATGGAGTAAGCAAAAGAACTTCAAGAACATTACCCTTAAAGTCAGGGACCTACAGAACCAGCTTGCTACTTGTCAAAGGCAGCTTCATGACTCCCCAGGTAATGTTGACTATGCAAGGAAGGAGAACCAAATAAGATCTGAACTTGCTCCAGCTATGAGGATTGAAAAAGCCCAACTGCGAGCCAAATCGAGAGTACAATGGCTCAAGGAAGGAGATCAGAATTCTAAGTACTTTTTTACAACACCCTTATTGCAAGGAGATCAGCAAATTCTATCCTTTGTTTGTACAATGATGAAGGTCAAAAAATTTCGAACCAGGCACTTTTAAAGGAGATGTTCCTTGATCACTACAAACTTCTCCTTGGTCAGCCGAATCCCATCTCTAGCCATCCCATTCCACACCTATCTAGGTCAGTGGATGACTCCCATGAAGAAATAAAGGATACTTTGTTCTCATTAAAGGATGACAAGGCTCCAGGCCCCGATGGATTCACCCCCCTTTTCTTCAAGAAAGCTTGGGATGTGGTCGGTTCAGATGTACTTGAAGCTATCAGTAACTTCTTTGCTGGTGGAAAACTTCTCAAGCAACTAAATACCACCTCCATTACCTTGGTGCCGAAATGTGACAACCCTTCAAAGGTAACAGACTTCAGACCAATATCTTGTGTAAATACTTTGTATAAATGTATCTCCAAGATTCTTGCAAACAGATTAAAGATGGTGGTGGACAACCTTGTTGGTAATTACCAATCCGCATTTATTCCTGGCCGAAGCATGGCGGGCAATGTACTTCTTGCTCATGAACTTCTTCACAAGTACCACTCAAAGCAAAGTAAGATCAATTGCACACTAAAGGTGGATTTGAGCAAGGCATTTGACTCAATTTCTTGGACTTGCATCCAAGACACTTTGCTGAAGCTTAAGTTTTTCCTCACAAATTTATTACATGGATCATGGAATGCATCTCAACCCCAGCGTTCTCTCTCATGATTAATGGCAGCCTTGTTGGATTCTTCAAAGGTGCTAAAGGCTTGCGTCAAGGAGATCCTTTATCTCCTTACCTCTTCATGTTGATCATGGAGGTTTTCTACAATGTACTTCAGGAATCAACAAGTACCGGGTTCAGATTTCACTCAAAATGCGAGAGCTTGAATCTCAAACTGCTAAGCTTTGCTGATGACCTTCTTCTCTTCTCTCATGGAGACTTGCAATCCTTAAATTGTTTCTCATCAGCTTTAGACACATTCGGTATCATATCTGGCCTTCATGTTAATCGATCCAAGAGTCATCTCTTCATTTTTGGGCTCCTTGATTCTTAAAAAGAGGACCTTGCTGCTGCAGCTGGCTACCCACTTGGATCCCTTCCAATAAGGTACCTTGGAGTTCCTCTTATCTCCTCCAAGCTCTCAATCAAGGATTGCGATCCCTTGCTAAGACGAGTGCAAGCAAGAACACAGTCTTGGTGCTCCAAGGCCCTCTCTTATGCAGGTAAGCTTCTTCTTATCAAGACTGTTTTGTTCTCCTTATCTGTGCACTGGTTGTCTATATTCATAGTTCCTAAAGTAGTAATCAGGGAGCTGAACCGAATATGTAGAAATTTCCTATGGTCTGGTAACTCAGTGTCAAAGAAAATGGTCCCCATAAGTTGGGATTGGGTTTGTGAACCCAAAGAAAGTGGCGGTTTGGGAATAACCAAACTAGACCTATGGAATAAAGCAGCCATCCTGAAGCATGTCTGGGCTATTGCAAGCAACTCTCATTCCTTATGGAGCACTTGGATTCACTCCAATCATATCAAGAATCACAACTTCTGGGCTCTCAAAACTCCATGTTCTTGCTCCTGGATATGGAGGAAGATACTAAAGTCAAGGACCTTGGCAGTCAACTTGATCTTCAAACATATCTACAATGGAGACTCAACCTCCCTTTGGTATGACAACTGGCATCCACAAGGCCCCCTCCTCCATCGGTATGGCCAAAGATTGGCATATGATTCTGGTCTCCCTCTTGATGCAAAGGTCTCGGCAATTATTGAAGATGATGATTGGGACGTTCCTCTATCCATTTCCGCCGATTTGCTTGAAGTGTGGGGTAGACTCCATGAGTTACCAAAACCAGATAGTAGCCGTGAAGACAAGACTATTTGGGTTCCATCAAACTCTGACTCATGTGACATCAAGAGTGCATACAACTCACTTGACACTCCTCGGCCTAAGGTTAGATGGATGAGATTGATATGGTTTTCAGGTAATATACCAAAGCATTCCTTCATTTCATGGATGGCCTTTCATGAAAGGCTATTGACAAGAGACAAGCTATCAAGGCTTAGAGTCACCCAAGATACTGTTTGTGTGTTGTGCCGACTTCATGGAGAATCACACCAGCACCTACTCTTTGAATGTGAGTTCAGCCGCCACATATGGGAAGGTCTTTTAAGGCTTTCTTGTATCACCAGAATCAATAGGCCGTGGAGTGATTTGGTTGATTGGGCTTCGAATGGTTTCGTGGCATCTACAAAAACTAACTACTTATTCAAGCTCTCCCTGGGGGCTGCAATCTACAACATATGGGCTGAAAGGAACAGGCGTATCTTCAAAAACAGTTATCACCCACATGATTGGATCCTTCACCAAATAAAATTTGAGATACAGCTCAAGTGTGGACTTGACAAAGTGGTGAAGGGTGCCGTTCGTGAAGGGTGCTGTTCGCTCGCCGGCTATCGCCAGCGACCTTGGAGGTTGCTGTTCCAGGGGAAGTTTGTTCGTGAAGTTTGCTGTTTGCTTGCCGGTATCGCCGGCATCCTGGGGTATCCTTGCTGTTTCGACAGGCGGTCTCCGGTGGTTCTGTTCATGGTCACCAAGGTCTGCTCATGGGTTTTCTGCTTGTCTCCGTGGTGTGCCGGGGTTCTTTGAAGACATCGTTTGCAAGGTGTTTCGTCGGAAGTTTGTTGTGGTCGGTGCTGTAGTTTCGTTGGAGGTTTGTTGTCGTCGGAGCTCCGTGTTTTTTGGGCTGTGTGGGTTCTGGTCTGGAGGAACTGTGCAGTGCTTCTTTGTGGGGGTCCTAGGTGTTGGTGCTTCTCGGGGTTTCTTGGTGGAGCGAGGGCTGTGGTTTGGTGGTCGCTCCTGGTCTGAGTAGGGGCTTGCTGCTGGGTTTGTCGTGAGGGTCGTAGCTTCATTTCTATCCCGTCGTTCTTGTTTGTGAGAGTGTCAAGGCTTGGGGGCTATTCTTTATTTACGCTGTATGCAGAGGCCTGCTGTGTTTTGTGGTGACTTTGCTTGAGGTTGCATAGTTTCCTTGCTTCTTGCATCGGTGGTGTCTGCTAATCTGTGCCTCCGGTGGCCACCCCTGGTGGTGGTGCTCAGATTCCGATGGTGGTTTGACAATGCTGAACAATGAAATTTCAATTTCAAACTTGGACTTCCCGCCACTGAATCCGCAGGCTCAAACCATGTGTGATGCTATGAATCAGGCTGGCAGCAATAGCATTGGCAGACCGCATGTTGAAGTTTCTATTCCTAGTAATGGGACAGAAACTACACCTGTTTTTGCTGCTTCCAAGGAGGGGTCGAAGGCTTGGTCTACTCTTTTTAGTCAGAGATCGTCGGCTAGAACAAGACTACATTTCTACCCACCTCAGTTAGAGGAGGATAGGATTGTCATATCCCCACCAATTGAAGTTGCTGAGGAAGGATCTAAGCTATGGGAGGGTAGCTTAGTTGGGTATTTCCTGGAAGGAAGCTTGCCTTTTCCGGTTCTTAAAAACTCGTGGACAAGATGTGGGGCAGAAGTGGTGATGTCCAGATTTCCCTTGTTGGGAAACATTTCTACATATTCAGATTTTCAAATCTGGATACCCGTAACAGAGTCATGCAGCAGGCCCCTTGGCACTTTGCCGGCAAACTCATGATTCTCCAGGATTGGAAACCGAATATGCAAATGCAAAAATCAAAGCTCTCGTCTGTCCCGGTGTGGGTTAAATTGCACAACGTTCCGATTGAATATTGGACCCCTGCTGGTCTCAGTTTTTTGGCGAGTGGTGTTGGGAAGCCGTTATACCTTGATGAGGCGACGGAGAACAAGTCACGACTGAACTTTGCAAGAGTGTGCGTGGAGGTTGACGTAGAATGCTCATTTCCGACTTCCATGTTTCTTAAAGCTCAAGGTTCGGAGAATCTTATCAGTGAGGTCATCGAGATAGAGGTTGAGTATGATTGGAAACCGGACAAGTGTGATGTGTGCAAGGTGTTTGGGCATAATGAGGCGAGATGTTCCTATACTCCTAAGAGGAAATGGGTGCCAACGGGGAGGAGACTACAAGATGATCAGGTAGCTGTGGAAGTTCGGAACTCGGCAGAAGAAGGTGGTGATAACAGAAGTGATCAAGGGTTTCCTGGTACGTTAAATGGAGATCAGATTTCTGAGGAGGGTCAAATGCAAGCGTCTGTTCAAGACCAGGTGCAAAGTGAATGGGTGGTAGTATCTAAAGGCAAGAGACCGGTGAATGAACAAGATCAGTTTCACCGAAGGATACTAATTCCATAGTTTGCAATCCGAATCAGTTCATGGCACTCGAAAATAATTCTTTGCTTGAGATGGTGGATTCTTCTTCCGGGAGTGGTGGGAAAAAGACTAAAACCAAGAGAAGGAAGAAAGGACTGTTGCTTGTGGACGAAATAGCCATGAAGGAGGCTAGAAAGGGCATGGCATCTAAGCATGCTGCTGGTATCTCTCCTAATTAATTCCTTATGATTAAGTGGGCTGTGTGGAATGTAAGAGGGTTGAATGACCCTGCTAAGAAATGTGAGGTGAGATCTCTTATTCAGAAATATAATCTAAATCTGATATGTGTGGTGGAGACTAAAGTTAGGTGTGATAATAAGGCGCCGGTGCTGGCTTCTATCTGCCCAACATGGAGTTCGGTGGATAACTATGCTAAGGCATTAAAAGGCAGAATTTGGGTGTGCTGGAATCCGAATGATATGGTTGTTAGGCCTTGCTTTGTTTCGGACCAAATGATACACTGTCAAGTAGGTTTCTTGTCATCACAGAAGACATGTTTGGCTTCCTTTGTTTATGCATGGAATTATTTCAGAATGAGGCGGTCGTTTCGGCATGATATCAAGAACTCAAGTTCGGGATGTCCTTGGATAGCGGGTGACTTTAACTGTGTTCGTAGCTCCCAAGAGAAGAGTGGGGGAAAGCCTATCAACTTGAAGGCGACTAAAGAGTTTAATGAGCTCATTGACTATTGCTGCCTGTCTGACATGAATTACAAGGGACCAATCCATACATGGAGTAACAAAAGCCCAGGTATGAACCAAATTCAATGTAAGCTGGATAGAGTGTTGGTTAACCATGAGTAGTTGCAGGCGTTCCCTAATTCTGAAATAGATTTCATCCCGCCGGGAATATCGGATCATAGTGCGGCGATCATCTCTACAATCCAGGCCTTTGGATCAGAGCCTAAGCCTTTTAAGTTCTTCAACTATTGGTGTTACCATGCAGAGTTTCTTCCCCTGGTGGAGCAAGCTTGGGCAATCCAGGTGAGAGGTTCCCCAATGTTTTGTCTTGTGAAGAAGTTGAGGTCTGTGAAGTGTGCCCTTAAAGAGTGTGGTCGTGAGGTGCTGGTCGTGAGGTTCTGCTGTGGTCGTGAGGTCGTGAGGTGCTGGTTCTGCTACCGGTGATCGTGAGGTGCCGGTGGTCGTGAGGTGCTGGTTCTGCTGAGGTGCTGGTGGTGAGCCGCCGGTGGGACTCCTGGTTCGTGAGTTGTTCTGGTTTCTGGTTCGTGAGACGGTAAGGCGCTGCTTGGACTGGTGTTCGTGAGATGTTCCGTCAGGTTGGTTTGGAGTGATCTGTTCGTGGGGTTTCTTGTTCTCGTCTGTGATATCGTTTTGTGGGCAAGCCTCCAAGTTCTGGGTCGTGTTTCTGGACGAGATTCTGTTCATGAAGTTTTAAGCTAGCAATTTTGGGTTTATCGTTCTACTTTGGGTTTTCTGTTCGTGAGCATCGTTTGTGCATCTGGGTATCTGCTTGTAGTTCATCTGGTTATCTGCTCGGAGAATCTGGGATTATCTTTCGTGGGATTATATCTCCTGTGCATCTGGAATTATTATTATTATTGTTCGTGGGATTTCTGGTCGTGAGCTGGGATTATCTTCTGCATCTCGGATTATTATTGTTTGTGAGATTATCTGTTCGTGAGCTGGGCTTATCTGTTCGTCGGATTTTCTGTTCGTAAGCAGTACTTGTGCATCTGGGATTATCGTTCGTGGGTTTTTGTTAGTGAGCAGTACTTGTTCATCTGGGATTTCTGTTCGTGGGATTGGTGGCCTTGGGCTTTCTGATCGTGAGCATTTTTTTGCTGGTTCGTGATTATTGCTGGGTTCGTGACTCTTTGCTGGGTTCGTGACTGAGCGCCGGTTCTGATATGCTCGTACTTTGATAGTGATCTGAGTTCTGGTTTTTTGTGATTGGGACTCGGATGTTCGGGGATCTGGTCGTGATGTGTTCGTGATCTGTTCGTTCTGTAGGAAGATTACTATAGCTTTGATTTTCTCTTTGGTTTTCTTTGGGAAGACTATTCTTCTTCGTGGTGAAATCTAATGTTTCTCTGGGTTAGTCGCCTGTGAGAAGTGTCTGGGTTGCTGCCGCTTGGCTTCGGAACTGCGACAGTGGTTTTCTGATACCACAGTGGTTTTCAGACGGCCAGCATGTTCGAATCGGGTGCTCCTGGGCAGGAGGGTTTGAATTTGGAGTTCCCTCCACTACCTGGCCAGCCTGCTGCCCAGGAGCCAGGTGTGGTGGCTATGAGTAGGCCTGGCAATGTGCCTGCTGCTCCAGAGATGGCAATGGGCTTATCTCCTGGGATACCCGCTGGGTTGCACAATGTGGCAGGGGGGAACCTTGCCATTTCTAGCAACTGCTGTGCTGAGTCCTCTGATCCGTCAGGTGGGCTACTTAACAAAAGAATGGCAGGACCCGAAAAAACATGGAGCAGGTTGTTTGATCAGTCATGCTACCCAAGGGCACAAATACATTTTCATCAGCCGGTGCTTAGAGATGGAAAGGTATTGGTGTGCCCTCCCCCTGCAGTGGCAGAGGAGGGGATAAAGCTTTGGCAGGGAAGCTTAGTGGGCCATTTTCTTGACAGACGACTCCCTTATACAGTGGTGAAAGGGATGGTGGAGAGAATGTGGAGAAAGTTTGGGAAAGTTAGTGTATCAGCTGTGGATAATGGCTTCTTTATTTTTAAGTTTGAAGATGATAACATGAGAGCCAAAGTCTTGCAAGAGGCACCTTGGCATCTAGCTGGGCGTCTCCTCATCTTAAAGGAATGGGAACCAAGCATGCAATTTGTGAAATCTCAGTTGAGTAAGCTTCCGGTCTGGATCAAGTTCTTTAATGTACCAATGGAGTTTTGGACACAGGATGGGTTGAGCTTCATTGCTAGTGGGGTGGGCAAGCCTCTCTTTTTGGACGAGCACACGGAGAAGAGAACAAGACTATCCTATGCAAGAGTATGCGTTGAGGTTAACGTGGATTCTACATGGCCAACGAGTATCGTCCTTAGCACAGGAGGAAGTGAATGTGATGCTGGACTCCAAATTGACGTCGAGTATGATTGGAAGCCTCTGAGTTGCAGCCATTGCAAGGTCTTTGGACATGGTGATAACAATTGCAAAGTCAACCCGGTTAGACAACAGTGGAGACCCACGGGCAGAGTGGCCAACTTTGTGCAGCTTGGTGAAGAAAATGCAACCCCGTTTGAGCACGTTGGGGCGAATCCAGGGGCAGAGAGGCCACAGGTACCTGAAGACCCAGTGGTCACTTGTGCAAATGAGGCATCTAAGTGCTGGAAAACGATTGGAGCCAAAGGAAAATAAGTCATTGGGATCGAGCTAAGGATGGGAACTAATACCGGGGAGCAAGGGGAGAGCAGCAACATGGTCAGTAATATGCCTGAACTTTCTGCCCAGGATAGTGGGCAACTTTCAATGGAGGGTGCAACTCAAGGTGACAATATGGAAGGCAGCCCAAATAGGTTCGACCTACTGTCCAACGTGGACCAACAAGGTATGGACAGCACTGTCGGGGTGACAAGTGAAGAGAATTCTTCTAAAAGGAAGAATAGGAAAAAGAAAAAGATTCTTGTGGATGAAATGGCTATGAAGTTGGCAAAGAAGTCGGATGGCCATCAAGGAGACAAGCGGAAGCTTGATAGACAGGTTTCATATCTCTCTAAATGATCAAGATTGCCTCATGGAACATTAGGGGACTGAACTGTCCCGCCAAGCAGCTTGCAGTGAGGAAGATGATTGACAATAACAGGTTATCCCTAGCGTGTCTTGTTGAGACAAAGGTGAGGGCAGTTAATGCCCAAGTAGTGAAGAACTTGATTGCTCCCCAGTGGGAATTATTATCCAATTACGATAAAGCACTTAAGGGTCGTATATGGATACTAGTTAACCCGAGGGACATCAAAATAACAAAGATCTCAGCATCCGATCAGTTCATACACTGTGGGGTGGAGTTCGTGGAGGACAAAAAGCAATGCTGTATAACGTTCATTTATGCGTCCAATGATAGTACCGAAAGATCTATGTTGTGGAATGACATGGCAAAGGAGTATACTGATATACCATGGCTTGTAATGGGGGACTTCAACTGTGTTAGAAGGGAAGATGAGAAGATAGGGGGCAGGAGCATCAAAGTGAGGCCAACCCAGGAGTTAAACAACTTTATTCACCAATCTCGGCTTTTTGACCTTAAGTTCAAGGGAGCGTTCTATTCATGGTCGAACCACAGTGAAGGCATGAGAAGGATCACATGCAAGTTGGACCGTGCTCTTACCAACATTGGTTGGGTATCTGATTTCCAGCATTCTGAGGCAGAGTTCTTGAACCCAGGGATTTCGGATCACTCTCCAGTAGTTATCTCTCTGTATCCTAAGCCCCCTCAAGGTAACAAACCTTTCAGGTTCTTTAACTTTTGGTTCGAACATGAAGAATGTATGCATATTGTCCAAGAAGCTTGGCAGGTGCAGGTAGTGGGGACCCCAATGTTTAGGGTGGTGAAGAAATTACAGCAAGTTAAAGTAAAACTAAAAGCTTGGAGTAAGAGAATGAAGTTCTCACATTTAGAAGCCAAGGTAAAGGCGGTTCATGATGACCTTGACCAGTGTCAGAAGGAGATTCAATCTAAACCCATGTGTCCAGATTTGCATAGAAGGGAGCAAGCCATGAGATATGAACTAATGCAATTATTGAAAGATGAGGAGGCGCAAGTTAGACTGAAGTCTCGTGTACTTTGGATGAGAGATGGGGACCTGAATACAGCATTCTTCCACAACCACATGGTAGCTAGAAGGGCATTCAATAGTGTGTAGAGTGTCAAGGATTCTGAAGGGCAGACAATCACGGATCCTCCAAGGGTTAAAGATACTTTTGTGCAGCATTTCCAAAGGCTCCTGGGCAACTATTCAAGTCCCATACATGAGGAAGTTGATATGCCTGAATTCTATAGTAAACTGACTGAGGAGCAAGCTCGAGTGATTTAAGCTGATATCACGATGGAAGAGATTAGAAGCACCATGTTTTCCCTCAAAGATGACAAAGCGCCAGGACCTGATGGATTTACAGCTAAGTTTTTTAAATGTGCATGGGCAGTAGTAGGAAATGATGTCTCTGAAGCAATAAAGGACTTCTTCACTTCAGGTAAGTTGCTCAAGCAAGTGAATGCCACATCTCTCACTTTGGTTCCCAAGTGTAGCAACCCAGAAAAGGCTATTGATTATCGACCTATCTCTTGTGTTAACGTATTGTACAAATGCATCTCAAAGATTTTGGCAAACAGAATTAAAGGGATCATACCTTCTTTAGTTGGACAGTACCAGTTAGCATTCATCCCAGGGAGAAGTATATCAGATAATATATTACTCACTCATGAGTTGATGCATAACTACCACTTGCAAAGCCCACATGCAAAATGTGCCATGAAAGTTGATCTTTGCAAGGCGTACGACTCCGTCAAATGGGTATGTATTAGAAGTATTCTCATTGGAATGGGGTTCCCCCCAAAATTTACAGAATGGGTCATGGAATGCATATCTACTCCCTCATTTTCACTAATGATAAATGGAGGTCTAACAGGGTTCTTCAAAGGAACAAATGGGATTAGGCAGGGAGATCCACTTTCCCCATACCTGTTTGTGCTGGTAATGGAGATGTTCAAAATGCAGCTTGAGGAAACAACGAGAGTTGGTTTCAAGTACCATCATAGATGCCAAGCTCAAAACATCAAGATGTTGTGTTTTGCTAATGACCTTTTTCTCTTTTGCCATGGGGACAAGCAATCCATGCAGTGTATGCTTCAAAGTCTTGAGAAACTTGAGAAGGTGGCAGGGTTGAAATCTAATAAGGAGAAGAGCTCGATTTACTTCTGTGGGGTTGAAGAGAATATAAAGCTCTCAATGCTAGAGAGTTCTGGCCTGCAACTGGGTGATCTACCAGTAAAGTACCTTGGGTTACCACTTACATCAACTAGACTATCGGCAAAAGACTGTCAGCCACTTGTGGACCGAGTCCAAGCTAGATTGCAATCATGGAAGTGTAGAAACCTTTCTTATGCAGGGAGACTCATCCTTGTAAAGTCAGTGCTTCAATCTATATGTATCTTCTGGATATCAAATTTTATACTCCCTAAAGGAGTGCTGAAGGAAATTGATAAAACCTGCAGATGCTTCCTATGGACAGGGTCAAATACCAAGAAGAAGATTGCTCCAGTGAGCTGGGATTCGGTTTGTTCCCCGAAAGAAGTTGGAGGACTTAGTCTATTCAGAATGAACGAATGGAACAAAGCTGCTGTGTTCAAACACATATGGAGAATCTTAGCAAGGGAGGACTGCTTGTGGATTGCATGGGTGTATAAATGGCTTCTCAAAGGCCATAATTTCTGGGAGCTGAATATACCATCCTCATGTTCGTGGGCATGGAGGAAGATCCTGCGAAATAGAGACAAAGTTCGACCATTTGTGAAGCATATTGTTCATAATGGGAGAGGCACATCACTATGGTATGATGCTTGGCATGTGGATGGTCCTCTCTTTGACAGGTATGGGCAGAGAATGATTTATGACTCTGGCATTCATAAATCAGCATTGTTGGAGCAGATTATTAACCAACAGGAATGGGATCCGCCAGTTGCTGCCTCACCAGATCTGATTGACATATGGAATAAGCTTGACCTCATGCCTAAGCCTGATAGTAGTCTTGATGATGAGGTTATATGGACCCCGTCATCGTCTGGAAAATTTGACATGGGAGCAACGTACAGAGCATTACTACCTCATAAACCAGCTGTGACATGGTCAAAGTTGGTTTGGGCCATGCCTTGTATTCCGAGGCATTCCTTCATTCTCTAGCTTGCTTTTAAGAAGGGCTTTGCTACAGTCAACAGACTTTATGATTGGGGCATTGTGGGGACCAAAACATGTGTCCTTTGCAGACAGCAGGAGGAGTCCATTCCACATCTCTTCTTTGAGTGCACATACAGTTGGAAACTATGGAAGCAGCTTCTACAAAAGAATTGTATCCCACCATTGCAGAGGACTTGGGAGGACCTCATTCAATGGGCATCGATCGAGTTCACAAGACCAGGGTTAGATAATACCCTTGCTAGACTTTCTCTTGCAGCAAGTGTTTACCACATTTGGAAGGAGCGGAACAGACGATTATTTAAAGCAAGTTATCTCCCAGCACAAAGGGTTCATACGATTGTGATAACTGATATCAAGGACAAAGGTGCAATGATTAGTATCTCTCCCCCTGATAGTGTAAGAGCGAGACAAGTCCTGCATAATTGGGGGATTTCGTGGAAACCACATAGTGTTCATGCATGAGTGTTGACATCTCTCTAGGCCGTGTGAAACTTATTGGGGGCTGGTTCGTTGTAACTATGTTGCATAGGTGAGTAGGTCTATGTTTTGTTGAGGTTGGAGATTGGACTAATCTCCTTGTCGGCATCGGCCTCGGTTGTACATTATCTCTTTTTTTCCTTTACTAATGGAACTTACCTAATTTCCAAAAAAAAAAAAAAGACTCCAGCTTCAGCCACCTGGGCATGGCGCAAGATCTTGAAGCTAAGAAATGATGTCTCACGGTTTATCAAGTTCAAGATTGGAGATGGCAACCGAACGTCATTATGGTTTGATAATTGGGTATTTGATATCTCTCTCCATGCCAGGTACGGGGACCGAATAATTTATGATTCTGGCCTTCCTAGTGATACTAAGGTTGCTGCGATTATAGGTGATAATCATTGGGACATCCCAGCTGTCTCTTATGATCTGATGGAGGTGAGACACAAGGTCCACACTACAATGCAGCCTGATCCTACGAAGGAGGACCAAGTACGATGGTTGCCTTCCTCATCTGGTAAGTTCTCTATCAAAGACACTTACAATGTTCTTCGTGTGAATGGACACAAGGTGGCTTGGTGGGATCTAGTATGGTTTGAGGGCAATATCCCTCAGTAGGCGTTTTGCCTATGGTTAGCGATTCATAGAAGATTGCTCACCCAGGATCTTCTTCTTGGCCTAAATGTAGTAAGTTCATCTCAATGCCCGTTGTGTAGGATGCATAGTGAGGATATTGACCACCTGTTTTTCGGGTGCTTCTATTCCCATCACACATGGGAAGAGACGATGAAACGAAATTGCACCACGTGGATTCCAGCTTCATGGAGTAACACTATTGATTGGGCTACAAAGAGGTTCCGGGGGAAAAGGAGGGTTGATAAAATAAGGAAAGTCTCTATGGCAGCTGTGGTTTACCATCTTTGGAGGGAGCGGAACCGAAGGATCTTCCAAAATAATGCAATGCCTCCCCAAGAGTTGGATAAATGTGTGATTATGGACATTAGGCTCAGATTTTCATGGGAGGAGAGGGATGTCAATGGATGCCAAGACACCACCCGTGTCTATCATAACTGGGGTATAATGCCAATACCACTATAAAGGGTGTCTCCTTTCCTAAGCGATTGTATGTGGGGTTTCTAGTGATTGTTATATAGTCTTTGTTGTCTTGGTCATGTTGGTTTGTCGGTAGTGGCATGGTGGGGTTTCCCCTTTCGTCTGGGGCTCCTTATTGTACATAATTTTTCCTTCTAATATAATCTTTTGGACTTACCTTCCAAAAAAAAAAAAGTTTGAACAGGCAAATTGTTAACAATTGGGACCTTCATTGGTCTTTATTGTAATCATGTTACAACATTGAGTAGGTTTTTTGTCTTTAGCTAGTTGGAGACTTAGTATAATCTCCTTGTGGGCATTGCCTTGATTGTACATATCTCCTATCTTTCTTTTCTATTAATGGAACTTACTTAATTTCCAAAAAAAAAAAAAAACCCATCACCTGATCGTGAAGATGTAGTGGTGTGGATCCCCTCAAAATCAAGTACTTTTGACATTTCTAGTGCTTACAAGCACTTTGATATCCATGGGAACCAAGTGGCTTGGTATGGTCTCATTTGGTTCTCTAAGCACATCCCTAAGCACGCTTTTATATTGTGGATGGCAATGAACCAAAGGTTACTAACCAAAGATCCGCTGCACAAGAGGGGCATTGTTACCAATACTTCTTGTGTGTTCTGTAGAGCCCATATTGAGTCCCACTCGCACTTATTCTTTGAGTGCACTTATAGTGCCCATGTATGGAACCATGTTTTGGAACGTAATGGAGTAACAAGATTGAACCATTCATGGGTGGATATTGTGCAATGGGTTGCATCTTTGAAGCTAGGTAGCCCCCAAGCCATCCTCATATTCAAGCTCTCTCTTGCAGCAAGTGTGTACCACATATGGAGGGAAAGAAACAGAAGGGTGTTCAGGAATTGTTATATGCCATGGGAAGAATTGGGGTCGCTTATCACCTTGGATGTTAGAGGGAAAGCTAACTTGAAGTGTGTAGTTCTTCCAGACTCCCCTCTACACCGCCATCTTGTTGATAGTTGGGACTTAGATTGGGAACTTGTACAGTGACGATTGGGTATTCTCGTGTATTCTTGTCATGTGCTCTAATTCTTTAAGGAGCACATTGGGTTGTCTTGTTTGATCTATCATTGTACAAACCTTTATTTTAATATACCACTTTGGACTTACCTTCCAAAAAAAAAAAGTTTTTCCTTCACTTTGATATTGCGATCCTGTGTTATATATTAACCTCCGTAGATAAGTTATGGTTTTGCTACGTAACTTGTGTAAAGCCC
Source organism: Buxus sempervirens (assembly GCA_947561395.2). Classification (NCBI taxonomy): domain Eukaryota; kingdom Viridiplantae; phylum Streptophyta; class Magnoliopsida; order Buxales; family Buxaceae; genus Buxus; species Buxus sempervirens. Next base: position 7,055,775 of record OX387190.1, on the reverse strand, counting down.
TAAACTCGGGTCATTGCAAACCGGCACCTGACCCGAATCCAGTTCTCTACTGTAACAACTCGAATCCAGCTCAACAACCGAATTCGAGATGCTACTGGGCCCATATCAAAACAATCACTAAAATAAACCAGACTAAAGAATTAAAATAATCCATTTACTATTAATAATCAAAGTGCAAAATCATCAATGTGCGGAAGTGTAGTCTAACATCCTCATGAAAGCAATAAATAAACCCTTCAATCCAAGTAATCAAGTCTGGTAATAATCAAAAAGGTCACTAAAGCACTCAATCTCTCTAGTACATCAAAACCAAATAAATAATAAAATCAGACTGTCAAAGTCTCATAAGTCATCTCTCCTCGACCTCAGACCAAGTCAGGATAATAATAATCCTCCGGCAAAAAATTAGCTGAAAAATAAAATGAGAAGTAGGGTGAGATATGAATATCTCAGTAGGTAACACATGCATGCTATAAACAGTTCATATATATCCAAAATATATGTTCATGCACGAATAAGCAGTCTCGCGTAATCAGGCTTGTATAAACATTCATAACGATCATAGAATACAAAACAGCTTATAAAACAGTTTAAGTATCAGTGAACAGTATCATGTATATCAAAGATCATGATTCAAAAATCAACAACATAATCCAATATAAAACCGGGATGTACTAAACAATCACATCCAGCCATAACATCCAATACATGCATCCAGCATGTGAACAATATCAAAAGTAAGTGTTTGTGATCTCAGTATCATTGTAAGACTCACAAAGAAAGATACACCTTTGAGATGACTCTCAACCATATGCTATTACCACCGTGTGGCTTAAGGGCGACGCTACTAATGATACTCAAACCCGTGAACATCACCTTAGATAGAAGACCAAGAAGCTGCTGGTTGATGAAGTTAGGGGGAACAAAGGTGAGACAGGGCATTCTGCCCCACAATCAATTTTGCCATGTGGAATATCAGGGGCCTCAATGGTCCCGAAAAGCAGATGGAAGTTCGAAATCTGATAAGAGCAAGAAATTTATCTATGATTGCTATTGTTGAAACAAAAATTAGGAGCATCAATGCACAAGTTGTAAAGAATATAATTGCTCCCAACTGGGAATTTATTGCCAACTATGAAAGCGCATTGAAAGGCCATATCTGGATTCTGTACAACCTTGTTGAGCTTAGATTAACGAAGCTTGACAGTAGTGACCAGTTTGTTCATTGCCATGTTGAGATGGTAAGTCCACAAAAAGCTTGTTTCCTCACAATTGTTTATGGTTCCAATGATGCAACCGAGCGGAGATTCTTATGGAGGCAGCTTCCCATGCTCTCATCTTCGCAACCTTGGATACTCATGGGGGATTTTAATTGTGTTCGATCCTCGACTGAAAAGATGGGAGGCAAGCAGATTCACCATGGACATACGGAGGATTTTAATGATAGCATTGACGCTTGTGAGGTTGTTGAACTCAAATATAAAGGGTTATTTTTTACATGGGCAAATCAGAGTGAGGGTCAAAGACGAATCTCATGCAGGCTTGACCGTGTCCTTGTCAATCTCGCATGGCTTCACTTGGTTCCATCTGAAGCTCAAGTTTTGAGCCCACGCATTTCTGATCACTCTCCACTCTTAGTCTCACTGTTCTCCCCATGGAACCAAGGTAAGAAACCTTTCAGGTTCTTTAATTTTTGGGTTCAGAGGCCGAACTTTCTTTCTCTTGTTGAGGAGGCCTGGAGCACACAAGTATTTGGCTCTCCAATGTTTCGGGTCTCTAAGAAGCTATTGGCCGTGAAGAATAGGCTTAGAGATTGGAGCAAACGTATGAACTTTGCTCAAGTTTCCTCCCAAGTTCATCAGGTAAGGTTACATCTTGATAAGGTTCAGGTGGATTTGCATGATGATCCCCAAAACGTCAGCCTTGTGCATCAACAAAACTCCTTAAGGCAGCAATTATCTTCTCTACTAAGATGCGAGGAATCACAACTTAGGCAAAAATCTAGAGTCCAATGGTTGGCGGAAGGGGATAATAACTCCACTTTCTTCCACAATACCTTGAAAGCAAGAAGGGCCAGCAACAACATCTCTACACTTTTCGATGAAGATGGACTTTTGCTAACCAAGCAAAGTGAGGTTTCAGACCACATTATCAAGCACTTTGAGACTTTGTTAGGTTCGGCTGAGGTCAGCAACCACCATGCTATGCCCTCCTTTCTCTCAACCTTATCTCATGACCATCAATCTCAGCTTCTGGAGGAGGTTTCCCATGAGGAGGTCAAGGCCACGCTCTTCGGATTAAAGGATGATAAAGCTCCAGGACCTGACGGCTTTACTCCCCTTTTCTTCAAGAAGTGTTGGGAAATCGTTGGTGGAGATATAGTTGAGGCAATCCTTAGTTTTTTCAAAGATGGAAGCTTGCTGAAGCAGTGGAACACCACAGCCATCTCTCTAGTGCCCAAATGCCCCAATCCAAGTAAGGTTATTGACTTCAGTCCAATCTCATGTGTTAACACCCTCTATAAATGCATCTCAAAAATACTTGCAAATAGGCTCAAAAGGGTTGTTGGTGATATTGTTGGGAGTTATCAATCTGCATTCATTCCAGGGAGATGTATTGCTGAAAATGTTCTTCTTGCCCATGAGCTTTTGCACAACTATCACCTTCATGGCCCGCATAAGAAATGTGCTCTCAAAATCGACATCCGAAAAGCTTTTGATTCCGTTTCTTGGAAGAGCATCAGGGAAATGCTGATTGCTGTGCATGTCCTAATGAAGTTTGTAAATTGGATAATGGAATGTGTGACCACGCCTTCCTTCTCCATCATGCTCAATGGTTCTCTTTCTGGATTCTTCAAGGGAGCAAAAGGCCTACGACAAGGGGATCCCATATCACCGTACCTTTTTGTCTTGGTCATGGAAGTGTTTCATATGATATTGCAGAGGAACACTAATCAAGGTTTTGCTTACCACCATAGATGCGAGGCCATAGGCTAAGATGCTGTGCTTTGCGGATGATCTTTTCATTTTCTCTAAGGCGGACACTAGTTCTCTACAGTGCATCCTTAACTCTCTCCATGATTTTCACCATTTGACAGGCCTTCAACTTAACAAGCAAAAAAGCTCCATGTTCTTTAGTGGTGTGGATCAAGAAACCAAGGCTGTCCTTGCCTCATTCTCAGGTATTCCCCTTGGTGATTTGCCGGTTAAATATCTTGGCCTTCCTCTTTTTACCTCTAAGCTCTCTTGGAAGGATTGTGAGCCACTTATCAATCAAGTTAATTATCACCAGGAGCAGCCACGCTCATCTCTGCCATGAACCTTTTCCTCATCCGTGTACTTTGACAAGTCTCTTCACCATGCCTGAACCTCCACCTTCTCACCCATACCTTATCATCTCCTGAACCTTTGCCTGAACCCTCGCCCGACCTGCTGCTGCTTGTGCCTTCGTTCCAGTTGTGCATTGTTCTCGCTCGAGCCTGTTCGTGACCTCGTCTTTTGCTCGTGCCTGTTCAGACGACGGTTCGTGCCTGCTCGTGTTATCTTGTTCGTGTTTGTTCGTAGCTGGTTCGAAGTTTGTTCGTGACTGTCTGATGATTGTTTGGGCCTGTTCGTGCCTATTCGTGACTGTTTGAGGACTGTTCGAAGTTTTAGTGCTCGCCGCTACTCTTCTGCCCGGCGTTCTATTCTGCTCGGCGTTACTCTTCTGCTTTGCGTTCGTGCTTGCTCGTGTTCTTCGAACGTGCGTCTGCTGTCCGGCGCTATTCTTCTGCTCGGCATTCGTGCCTGCTCGTGATTTCGAGCGTTTCTGTTCGGCGTTAATCTGCTTGGAACTATTCTGCTCGGCGTTATTCTGCTCCAGATTATTCTGCTCGCCGTTGTTCTGCTCGTGGCATCGAGCGTTTCCTGCTCGGCGTTATTATTCTGTGCCTACCGTGTTTGCCAGTTGCTCGAAGACTGTTTCTGGATCCTTGCTCGTGATTGTCCGTGAATCTTCTGTTCGTGTCTGTTCGGTGGTCTTCTAGGGGACTGTTCGTGGTTTCTGCTTGGAGTTGTTTTGAAGCCACCTGTTCGTGCTGCTTCTGCCCGGAGCTCACGATCCTGTTATCAAGTTTCTGCTTCGGTTCCCGGCGTGAAGTCTGGTTGAGCTGCTTCTGTGGAGCTTCCTGTCGCTCGGGTTGAACTGGTTCTATCCGGGTGATGCTGGCGCGTCCGACACCTGACGAACCCGATTGACCCGAACCAAACTATTTTCCCATCTTCAGATTTCCCGCCCTTGGTCGAGCCTGCAGTCCCAGCTGACCCTGGCAGTATGCTCCTGTCCTCTGACCGCCTGCAACCTGAGTTGCTCAGGCCTTAGTCTCAGCCTGAGCTCCTCAGGTCTTCCTCTACAGCTGCTGCCCCCTGCCACAACGAGGTTGTTGCTGGCCTGCTCAGTCCTGCTTCTTGTCAATACGAGGATCCTGCTGCTGCTGGGCTTCCCAAGACTTCCTCCCCTCTGGTTGCTGCTACCAGGCCGGTCTCTAGTGATGCTGTTGCTGCTCAGCTGCCTAGGCCCTTCTCCCTTGCAAACAAAAATTCAGGCTCTCCTAATGCACCTGCGACAAACAGTATGGATAATGCATGGTCGTCTTTGTTCCGCTCAGAGGTGGAGCTGAAGACCAAGCTTACTTACCATAACCCTGACATAGCTAATGGCCGGATCATAGTCAAACCTCCTCCTGAGGTTGCGGCAGAAGGGGTCAGAATTTGGAGTGAGTGTTTGGTTGGTTATTTCTTGGACAAAAAGCTCTCGCTGCCGGTGGTGAGAAGTCTTGTGAATCGGTTATGGGGTAAGATGGGAGCTGTTCATACGGCAGAGGTTGGAGATGGTTTTTTTATCTTCACTTTTGCAAGTGCCCAGATGAGGGAAAGGGTTATTCAGGCGGCTCCATGGTATCTTGCTGGTCGATTATTGATACTTAGAAAGTGGGAACCGGGTATGCAAATGGTAAAATCTCAGATGGGAAAAGTTCCTATTTGGATAAAATTTTTCAATGTACCAATGGAGTATTAGACATCCTCCGGTTTGAGTTATATTGCTAGTGGTATTGGCAAACCACTTTGGATGGATGAACCTATGGAAAAAAGGCAGAAGCTTCAATATGCTCGTGTTTGTGTTGAGGTTGACACCCAATGCTCCTTTCCTTCAAGCATCCTCCTGAGTGCCCTTAATGAGGAGCTGGAAATTGAGGTTCAGTACGATTGGAAGCCTCAAAAGTGTGGCACTTGTAAGGTTTTTGGTCATTCTGATGCCAAGTGTTCTATGGTGTCCCAGGTGTGGGTGCCAACAAGGAGAAGAGTGCAAGAATGTGTGGCACAAGGTGCTGAAGGCAGCATGGTTAATGAAGATCCTATGGATAAACCGGACCAAGGGCACAACACTACTGAGGCAGAGGCAGTTCCTATGGAGAAATGGAGAGTAGTTAATTATAAGGGGAAAGGAAAAGAAACTGTGTCCACTGAGGTGGTGGAGTCAAGCACTGTGCAGGAACTCCAAATTAGTATGGGTGGAAGTCTTGTACCCCCGCAAGGGAATGATAGTCTTACGATACATGGAAATTCTATCGGTAACATTCCAGTACCCATGCAAGGAACTGACGTTGGGGAGAGATTTGATACAAATGGTCAACCTTCGGAGACTCTTACCACACCCAATAGATTTGAGATCCTTGAGCACCAGCCTAATCATCTGAATACGCCAAATTTCAATACAAGCTCAAGTTCATCTTCAAAAAAGAAGCATAATAAGAGGAAGAAGAAATTACTAGTTGATGAGATTGCAATGAAGCATGCAAAGAATATAGCAGCAAGGGATGACTCAGGTTTGAGTAATGAAGGGCACAACCCATCTCCTAATTCATGATTAATTTAGCCATGTGGAATATTAGAGGGCTTAACAGCCCCGAGAAACAAATTGAAATTAGAAACCTTATGGTCACAAAGAAGCTGACTGTGATGGCTATTGTTGAAACAAAAGTCCGACAGGTTAATGCTCAAGTTATAAAGAATCTGATATCACCCCATTGGGATTTCCTTTCCAACTATGAGTGTGCTCTTAAGGGCCGTATCTGGATACTCTTCAATTCCCAAGAAATTAAGCTTAGTAAGATTGAAAGTAGCTACCAACACATCCATTGTTCGGCAGAGCTGGTTAGCATACACAAGAGTTGTTTTGTGACTGTCATCTATGGGTCAAATGAGGCGATGGAAAGGCGTTCACTGTGGCGGCAACTCTTACTATCTTCGTCAACACAGCCTTGGTTAGTTGTTGGTGACTTTAACTGTGTCCGGGTTTCCAGTGAAAAGTATGGTGGTAAGTACATTAATCGGAAGGCCACTGAGGAGTTTAACCAATGTATCGATGCATGTGGTTTAACTGAACTTAAGACCAAAGGGTTGTCCCACACATGGTGCAATCGAAGTGAAGGACAGAATAGAATTTCTTGCAGGTTGGATAGAGTGCTTGTGAACTTGCCATGGCTCCATAGCTTGAGTCCTTCTGAAGTGGAGGTTCTTACTCCTGGCATATCTGATCATTCTCCTTGGTCACGATTTTCACCCCAAGGCAGGAAGGTAAAAAATGTTTTAGATTCTTTAATTTTTGGACTTCTCAACCGGACTTCCTACAGTTGGTTACTGATGCATGGGCAATGGAAGTCACTGACTCGCCTATGTTCAAAGTAGCTAAGAGACTCCAGAATTTCAAAGCAAAGCTCAAGGAGTGGAGTAAGCAGCTCAAGTTTGCTGAGTTATCCTCACAGGTACATGAACTTAGATCCCAATTAAATGTTGTGCAAAGGAAGCTGCATGATGACCCCAACAATAATCTCGTGTACCAACAAGAAAGCAGTCTTAGACACTAGTTATCCCGATATCTTTGCTATGAAGAATCTCAAATCAGGTAGAAATCAAGGGTACTTTGGTTGGCCGAAGGGGATAGCAACTCACGGTTTTTCCATAATTCCTTGATCTCCAGAAGGGCAATGAATCAGATCAACTGCATAATGACTGATGAAGGTATGAAAATAACTGATCCAATTGAAGTTGCTAATCATATTGTCCAGCATTTTCAGGACACATTGGGTACTGGCGTTGCTGGTACCACCATGTCAATGCCTTATGGTGGTCAATGTGTTTCGGTTGAACAAAGACAAAGCTTGATGGAGGAGGTAACTTGCGAAGAAGTAAAATCTACTATCTTCTCCCTGAAGGCTGACAAAGGTCCAGGGCCGGATGGGTTTACCTCGGCGTTCTTCAAGGCTGCTTGGGATATAGTGGGGAATGATGTTGTGGAGGCAGTGCTTAGTTTCTTCAAAGATGGAAAGTTACTCAAACAATGGAATACTACAGCCATTACTCTTGTGCCTAAATGCCAGAATCCAAGTAACGTGACTGACTTTAGGCCCATCTCCTGTGTTAACACGCTTTATAAATGCATCTCCAAGATCATTGCTAATCGGCTTAAACGGGTTGTGGGTGAGCTTGTGGGTGGCTATCAGTCTGCCTTCATTCCTGGACGAGGAACTGCGGAGAATGTCCTCCTTACTCATGAATTACTTCATAATTACCACTTGGAGGGGCAGCATGGCAAGTGTGCTCTTAAGGTGGATCTCCGTAAGGCCTATGATTCAGTTTCATGGAGTAGTAGTAAGGCAATGCTCGCTGGAATGGGATTTCCAGATGTCTTCTGTGCTTGGATTATGGAATGTATCTCTACTCCTGCGTATTCAATCATGATCAATGGTAGTCTTGTGGGGTTTTTTAAAGGAGCAAAAGGGCTGCGCCAAGGTGACCCCATGTCACCTTATTTGTTCGTGATGATGATGGAGGTGTTTAATAGGATGCTTCTTCAGCATGCAAGTCAAGGCTTTACTCACCATCCTCGATGTGAAGCACTTGGCCTGAAACTTTTGTGCTTTGCTGATGACCTTTTCTTGTTCTCCGCGGCTGATAAGTCCTCCTTGGATTGTATTTTGAGAGCACTTGATGAATTCCATGACTTCACAGGCCTACAAGTTAATAAACAGAAGAGTGCTATGTTTCTAACTGGTATTGATGAAGCCCAAAGGGAAGACTTGAGTTTGCATACGGGGTTTCCGCTAGCCAGATTACCGGTGAAGTACCTTGGGCTGCCTCTCATCTCCTTCAAGCTTTCATCCAGGGATTGTGAGCCACTTATCAACCACGTGAAGGCAAAAACCCAATCATGGAAAGGGAGGTGCCTCTCATATGCCGGTAGGCTTCTTCTTATAAAATCTGTCCTTTTCTCTATTTAGGTCCACTGGTTATCCACATTTATCATTCCCAAAGGTGTGATTAATGACTTGGAAGGGATTTGTAGAAAGTTCCTTTGGACAGGGCCGCAGCTTAAGCACAAAATGAATCCAATAAGCTGGGATATTGTTCGCATGCCACGCCAGGAGGGGGGCCTTGGCCTGTTTAAGCTAAGCCTTTGGAACAAAGCAGCAGTGATGAAGCATACTTGGAGAATTCTGACTTCCCATGATTCCTTGTGGGTTCGGTGGGTGCACAAATTCCTTATAAAGGAACGTAACTTCTGGACACTCAACATTCCAGCAAATTGTTCTTGGGCATGGAGAAAGATACTTAGAACAAGGCAAGTTATGTCTCAACTGGTCAAGAAGAAGATCCATAATGGGAAGAGTTCGTCTCTATGGTATGATAATTGGCATCCTGATGGGCCTCTGTACATTGCCTATGGACAGCGGTTGATTTATGATTCGGGTCTTCCTAGGCATGCTAAGGTCAGCTCTATAATTACTGAGGAAGACTGGGATCCTCCCCTTGCTGCTTCACCTGATCTACTTGAAGCTTGGGGTAAGCTTGATCTCTTGCCACAGCCAGTTGCGGATGTGGAGGATGTAACCACTTGGACTCCATCAAAATCAGGCTTCTTTGACATTAAGAGTGCATATCAAAGGCTTGACAGTCCTCGCCCCTCATGCATATGGTATGGTTTAGTATGGTTCCCCAAGCACATTCCCAAGCATGCTTTTACTTTGTGGTTAGCTATTAACCAAAGATTACTTACATGTGATCGTCTTTATAAACTAGGAATTACCCAACAAGCCACTTGTGTGCTATGCCGGCAAAGGGATGAGTCCCACACACACCTATTCTTTGAGTGTGAGTACACTAAGCAAATCTGGAACCATATTCTTCATCTTAATTGCTTGAACAGGGTAAACCGATCTTGGATGGAAACTATTCAATGGGCAGCATCATTGAAAGTGGGTCATGTAAAAGCCCGAGCACTCTTTAAGATATCTCTTGCGGCGACAGTGTACCATGTTTGGAGGGAAAGGAATAGCAGGATCTTCAAGAACAGCAATCTGCCATGGCAAGTCGTGAAATCAAGCATAATATCTGATGTATGTATCAAGGCCAACACAGAGCGAGTGTACCTACCTGACTCTTCTCTACATAGACAGCTTATCAACAATTGGAGCTTGAGTTGGGAATGCATGCCATAAGCACTGGACCTATTTTCTCTTGTGTTCTTTGTGGGGTCATTCTTGTTATGTTCATAGTAGTGTAGTGTGTTATTGGAAGCCATTTATGGGCTAGTTTGTTGGTTTTCAACTTCGTTTTCACTCTTCATTGTAAATATCTTTCTTTAATATATTACTTGGACTTAATTTCCAAAAAAAAAAAGTTAAGTTGAAGACCCAATCCTGGAAGGGTAGAAGCCTCTCTTATGCGAGTAAGTTAACTCTCATCAAGGCTGTCTTGTTCTCTATCAAGGCACATTGGCTCTCCACTTTCATTATTCCTAAAAAGGTTATACTTGATTTGGAGAGGATATCCAGAAGATTTTTGTGGTCGGGGCCGGATCTTAGGCGCAAGATGAATCCTATAAGCTGGAAAATCATATGCACTCCAAAAAATGAGGGTGGCCTTGGTCTTTTCCAACTAAGCACATGGAATAGAGCTGCAACAATGAAGCACGCATGGAAAGTTCTGTCCAAGGGCAATTCCTTATGGGTTAGATGGGTCCATAGTTACCTTGTTAAGGATCGTAATTTCTGGACTTTAAACCTTCCAGGCACTTCATCTTGGGCATGGAGAAAGATCCTTAAGTTGAGGCAGGGAATGGCTCACCTCATAAAAAAGAAGATTCATAATGGCCTTGGCACCTCCTTGTGGTATGACAATTGGCATCCGGTTGGCCCCTTGTTCAATACATATGGTTATCGGTTGATTTATGATTCAGGTCTTACCAGCCAAGCAAAGGTGTGCAGCATAATCTCTGGTGATTCATGGGATCCTCCCGTTGCAGTTTCCCCAGATTTAATTGAAGTATGGAGCAGGCTTGGTGAACTCCCGAACCCCATCCCTGACCTTGAAGATGTTGTGCTATGGACACCTTCTAAATCAGGTATATTTGATATCTCCAGTGCATATAAGAGCCTACTTAACCGAGGGAATCAGGTTCCTTGGAACAAGATCGTGTGGTTTCCAAAGCATATCCCCAAGCATGCTTTTATTCTATGGCTAGCAGTGAACCAAAGGTTGCTTACCAAAGATCGGCTTCATAAGAGGGGCATTGTCCCCAATACTACATGTGTGCTTTGCAGGACACACACAGAATCCCACTAGCACTTGTTCTTTGAGTGCACATACAGTGCACATATATGGAACCGTATAATGCAGTGTAATGGAGTCGCAAGAACCAACCGCACTTGGGTGGACCTAGTACAATGGGCTTCGTCCATAAAGCTAGGTAGCATCCATGCTCTTCTCATCTTCAGGTTATCACTTGCAGCAAGTGCTTATCATATTTGGAGAGAAAGAAACCGAAGGGTGTTCAAGAATAGTTACATGCCATGGGAGCTGTTGTGCTCCACCGCCACCTTCTTGCTCATTGGAGCTTGAATTGGGACCTCGTTAGGTGATGCTTGGGCTCGTCTTGTAATTGTTTGGACCCGTCTTCTAATGTGCCCCCACCTTTGTGGGAGCTCATGGGGGTTTTTGGCTTGTGTTGGTTTCTTGCTTCCGCTTTTATTAGGCGGTTTGTTCTCACCTCATTGTAATTATCTTTCTTAAGAGTAGGTGCTGGTCTCTAATTCTTGATATGATTGGCGTGAGGTGCTGGTGGTGCTCGTGAGGTGCTGGTGGTGCTCGTGAGGTGCTGGTGGTGTGCTGGTGAGGTGCTGGTGAGGTGCTAGTGATGTGTTGGTGGTGCTCGTGGGTGCTTGTAGGTGCTGGTGAGGTGCTCATAGGTGCTGGTGAGGTGCTCGTGGGTGCTCGTAGGTGCTGGTGGTGCTCGTGGGTGCTCGTGGTGCTCGTGGGTGCTCGTAGGTGCTGGTGAGGTGCTGGTAGGCGCTGGTGGTGCTCGTGAAGATTGGTGGTAGGGCTGCTTGTTAGTTCGTGTGGGGAGTTGGCTCTTGCCGGCACTATTGGCTTGGGGGTGCTCGTGGGTGCTGGTGGTTCTCGTGGGTACTGGTATTTTTTCCACTTGGGGCTGGTGAGGTTCGCCAGATTTATTTGCTCGTTGAGTTCAGGGCGTGGTGGGTTGCTCGCGGTTTTGCTCGTAGGGTTTCAGATCTCCTGCCGCGGTGGAGTTGCTGGAGTTGCAGAAGTTGTTCGTGACGTGGTGTTCGTCTGATTCCTGAGGTGGGCCTGTGGCTTTGGTTCGTGTGTTCTTATTCGCTTTGTTCTTGCCGGCGAGCTCGGATTCCGGCAGTAGGGTGTCTGCTGGCATTTCGGTTGGCAAGGCTCTCGGCATCTTGGGATTATCGGGTTTTTGGCAGGCTTCCGTTATCTGGGCTATCGGCAGGTCTTCGTTCTCAGCTTCTCGCCTAGCTGGCTTTGGTTCTGGGTTATTGTCCGTCTTTGGTTCTTAGGGTCTCCGGCAGTAGGGTGTTTGCTGGCGTTATCGGTTGGCAAGGTTCTCGGCTCCCTGGGTTTATCAGGTTTTGGCAGGCTTCCGTTATCTGGGTTTATCGGGTCTATCGGGTTTTTGGCTGGCAAGGTTCTCGGCATCCTGGGATTATCGGGTTTTTGGCAGGCTTCCGTTCTGGGTTTCGGCAGGTCTTCGTTCTCAGGTTTTCGCCTTGCAGGCTTTGGTCCGGGGTTTTGGCAGTCTTTGGTTCACAGGGTCTTCAGTTCCTTGTCTTCGTTTCGTGGGAGCTCAGTTGGTCTGGGGCTGTTGTGTACGATGCTTGTGCGTTCTTCTCTGCATGTCTCCGCAGTTTTCTGAGACTGCTCTGTGTTATTACTGCCTGTGATGGAGCAGGCTTCCCCTGTTCCGGCCTCTTCCCGGTGGCCTGTAGCTCCGGCTCTTGCTCCGGCGGGTGTTGCATCTCTCGAGGCCATGTTCATGCCTCTGTGTCCTTCCTCATGCTCAGTACTTCGTCAGGGATGCAGCGGAATTGGCGCTGTTCCGGCTGGCCCTGGCCTTCTGGATCATGTCAGCTCTCCAGTTCCTCGTTCTGGTATTCCTCCTTTGCATGGTGTTACGGTGAACGAGACCCATACTCTTTTGGGAAAGTCTTGGTCCGACCTTTTCCCCAACGAGATTGCTAGTAGGTCTAAGCTCTCGTTTTTTGCTCCTGAGATAATTGATGGCAAGGTGGTGGTCTCTCCTCCTTTAGAAGTGGTGAATGAGGGTATCCATTTATGGAAAGAGTGCCTCATAGGTTACTTCATGGACCGTAGCCTACCTCTTAACGTCATTAAGTCCTTGGCTCTTAAGATGTGGGGGAAAGTGGAGATATCAAGTATTGAAAATGGGTTCTACCTTCTCAGATTCTCGTCCAATTCTATGAGAGATAAGGTGCTGCTCCAAGGGCCTTGGTACATGGCCGGGCGTTTGTTTGTTATCAAGGAGTGGGAACCCAACCTATCTCTTGAAAAATCTCAGCTCTCTAAAGTCCCAATTTGGGTCAAGCTTTTCAACGTTCCTCTTGAGCTCTGGACCCCTACAGGGTTAAGCTTCATTGCTAGTGGCATTGGCAAGCCACTGTTCCTCGATGAGATGACGGAGAAGCGAGCCAAGCTCAGCTATGCACGGGTCTGTGTGGAAGTCGACACCAATTGTTCTTATCCTGATAGTATTTATATTCATCATGGTGCCAATAATGCAAGGACGGTTATCTCTACTGAGTTCGGCTGGAAACCAATCAAATGTAAGATATGTGAGGTCTTTGGTCACTCTGATTCAAGATGTTCCAAGGTAAGGGCTAGAGAATGGCGGCCCACCGGGAGAAAATTCACATCGATCCTTGATGTTTCTGAATTTTCTGCTGCTCCACATGTTGGGGAGCAACTCCAAGATCAGTCCACTTTTTCTGTCACTCCACCTGGGGTTCCGGTTGCTCCATTGGCACCTGTCAATGAACAGGTGGACCGTGTTGAACGTGCTGAACAAGCTACTGTTCAACAAGCTGCTGCACAAGCTGTTGTTCAAGTGGCTCATGTTAACTGTGAGGAGCAAGTTGCTCCAATGCCACCTGCGGATGATTGTGTGGAGCTTGGGGATTCAATGGATCATGCTGACCGTGTTAACCATGTGGACCTTGTGGACCACGTTATGCCTGCTGGGGATATTCGTGATTTGGACCACAATATTGGGGAAGTTGGAGTCGTAGGAAATATGGAATCGGTTTATACTGTTGGGGATTGTAGGAATCAAGTGGAAGCTACTTTGCATGTTGAGGATACCAATTTTGCATGGACAAATGTAACCAAAGGTAAGCAAGTAGCATCGTTGGGTTCCAATGACTATGGTTCTACACCTATCTCGATGCATTCAACATTGGACCACTCACAGGCCCAACAAGTTGGTATTGGGACGAGTCCCAACCAGTTTGATCTACTGGAAGAGATGCCTTACATGTACAGGAGTTCTAATTCTCTATCGAAGAAGCAGCGTAAGAGAGCTAAGAAACGTTTGCTGGTGGATGAGATTGCAATGAAGGAGGCCAAAAATGCAAACTCGTCTCTTCCCTCCATTTCTGATGTCTCCTGCCGTGGTTCTAAATCAACCCTTTCTCTCCATGATCAAGCTCGCAACATGGAACATTAGGGGACTGAATGACCCCTCTAAGCAGCGAGAGGTTATGCACCTTGTCGCATCACATAGGCTTAATATGCTATGTCTTGTGGAGACGAAAGTTCGTAGAGTGAATGCTGATTTTGTTCAAAGATTAATTTGCCCATCTTGGACATGTATTTCTAACTATGATCATGCATTGAAAGGGCGTATCTGGGTTTGCTATGATCCCTCGGCTATTTATGTTTCTAAAGTGTTTGAATCTCACCAGCTTATTCATTGTTGGGTTCAGTTTGTGGCCTCTGGTAAAACCTCCTACTTATCCTTTGTCTATGGGGATAATGATGCCTTGGTTCGGAGAGATCTTTGGAGAGGCCTTCGCCTTTGTTCGGTGGACAGCCCTTGGTTGTTGATTGGGGACTTTAATTGTGTTAGAAAGGAATCTGAAAAAGTTGGAGGTAAGAAAATTAACATGGTTTCTACTCAGGACTTCAACTCTTGCATTCGAGACTGCTTCCTGATTGAAATGAATTATAAAGGCTTTTTGCACACTTGGAGCAATATGAGTGCTGGTCATAGGCGTATCTCATGTAAATTGGATCGCGTTCTCGTTAATATTGCTTGGATTAATCAATTTAATCATTCTGAGATTGACTTTCTATCCCCTGGAATCTCTGATCACTGTCCTGTTCTTGTCTCAGTCGACCTAGATATGTTGAAGAGCAATAGACCTTTTAAGTTCTTTAATTTCTGGACTTCCTCAGATGAGTTCCTGCCCTTGGTTGCTGATGTCTGGAGAGCGCCAGTTGCTGGTAAACCCATGTTTCAGCTTAGCACCAAGCTTAAGAAATTAAAGCTCAGCTTGAAGGTGTGGAGTAGGCAGAAGCAATTTGCCCAAGCTTCAAGCAATGTTGTTGATGTTCGGGATAAGCTTGAGCTTTGTCAGAAGGCCTTGCATTCTAACCCTTCAGATTCCCACCTCTCTTCCATTGAAGGGAAGCTCAGAAAGGACTTAGCAGATCTCTTGCGTATTGAGGAAGCTCAATACCGGCAGAAATCCAGAATTCAGTGGTTGAAAGAGGGAGACCAGAATACTAAGTTCTTCTTCAATTCTGTTATCTTCAGACGTGCCTACAATTCCATATCCAAATTGCTTGACCATAATGGCAGGGAACTTACTGACCAAGCACAGATAAGGCAGCACATTGTTTCACACTTTGCTAGTTTGTTGGGTGAGAAGGATTCCTCTCTTGAGCCCTTTGAGGCTAATTTTGACCGTTTCCTTAGCCATGACCAGATTCAAATGTTGCAAGCAGCTGTCACGGAGGATGAGATCAAGTCCACAATGTTCTCTCTCAAGGATGAGAAGGTGCCAGGTCCCGATGGCTACACCCCAGCATTTTTTAAGAAAGCATGGGACCTTGTTGGGAAAGATGTCACAAATGCCATTCAATCTTTCTTTTTCTCAGGAAAACTTTTGAAGCAGGTGAATCACTCCTTAATCAGTCTTGTGCCTAAGAAGGGTAAGCCTTCTATAATCTCTGATTATCGCCCCATATCCTGTGTTAACACTATATATAAGTGCATCTCGAAGATCTTGGCCAACAGATTTAAAGTTGTAATTGACTCCTTGGTTGGCATGCACCAGTCGGCCTTCATTCCTGATAGAAGGATTGTGGACAATATTCTCTTAACCCATGAGCTCCTCAGAAACTACCACCTCAATAAGGGCTCCCCCAGATGTGCACTCAAGATTGACTTAAAGAAAGCCTTCGACTCCATTGATTGGCATTGTGTCGAAAAGGTTCTCAAAGGTTTCAAGTTCCCGCCTCGATTTATTTCCTGGGTCATGGAATGTGTCTCTACCACTTCATTTTCAGTTATGATCAATGGTAGTATGGAGGGTTTCTTCAAGGGGGGCAAGGGCCTCAGGCAAGGTGACCCCATTTCACCCTACTTATTTGTCCTAGTTATGGAGCTATTTGACAAGGTTTTGAAGGATAAGACAGCTGTGATTTTCAGGCCTCACCCTAAGTGCATTGAGCCGGCTATTAAGCAACTTTGCTTTGCTGATGACCTTTTTGTTTTCTCTCATGGAGACATCGATTCCATTAATTGTGTATCTTCAGCTCTTGCACATTTTGGCAGGTTATCCGGGTTGCTTGTTAATAAGGAGAAAAGTGTCGTGTTCTTGGCCGGCATTACTGACAACATGAAATATGATATCCTGCAGAACCTGGGTTTCACGAAAGGTCATCTTCCTGTTAAGTATTTGGGGCTGCCCCTCATCTCTTCTCGTTTGACTACTAGTGATTGTGAGCCACTTCTCCAAAAGCTTACATCTCGTACCCAGTCCTGGCAAGGTAGGCATCTGTCATATGCTGGTCGCCTACTGCTGGTCAAATCAGCCCTGTTCTCTATTGCAGTGTATTGGATGTCTGTCTACATTCTTCCCAAGGAAGTTCTATACAAGATGGAGAAAATTTGCAGGCACTTCTTATGGTCTGGAAATGGCCAAGTGGCTAAGATTTCAAAGGTCAGATGGGACCATGTCTGTTCCCCTATTGACCAAGGAGGTTTGGGCGTCTTGAACATTCACCTATGGAACAAGTGTGCTGTGTTAAGACAAGCTTGGCTTGTGGGAAGTAAAGCTGCCAACCTGTGGGTCTCCTGGGTTAATTGCAACCTTCTTCGTGGAAGAAACTTTTGGAAAATACCGATCCCTTCCACAGCTTCTTGGGTTTGGAGGAAAACTCTTAAGCAGAGAGATATTGTGGCCAGGTATACAAAGCATATAATTAACAATGGGAGAAGTACCTCAATTTGGTATGATCATTGGCATCCTCTTGGTCCTTTCGTTGTAAGATTTGGCAGGAGATTGATCTATGATTCAGGATTTCCAGATGATGCTACGGTCCAAGATCTTATCATCAGAGGCGAATGGGATCCCCCCATTGCTACTTCCTTGGACTTGATTGACGTTTGGGCAAGACTTCAGGAGCTGCCAAGGCCTAACTCCAGCATGGAAGACAGGGTTATCTGGACCCTCTCTCACTCTGGATTGTTCAGTATCAAAACCACTTACAAAGAGTTGGAGATTAGCCGACCATCTTTATCTTGGGCAAAGTTAGTATGGTTTTCATGTAATATACCCAGGCATGCGTTTGTGACATGGCTTGCCATAAGGAATGCTCTTCTCACTAAGGATAGGCTTCTCAGATGGGGTACCATTCAGAATGCAGCTTGCGTGCTTTGCTATAAAGGTAATGAATCAACCCACCACCTTTACTTCCAATGTGATTACAGCTATCATATTTGGAGATTTCTTTTGAACAAGAATGGTCTTAATGCCTCTAATCCAATACCCCCGTGGAACCTCATTGTTGAGGACGGTACCTCATGGTGCACCAAGTCTACTCTTCATCTCCTAAGAAGGCTCTCTTTATCCGCAGCTGTGTACCACATATGGAGTGAAAGAAATCGTAGAGTTTTCAAGAACTCTGCCTTGCCTGAGCACGAGGTGTGTAAGTTCATTATTCAGGATATCTCATACAGACTTGCTGGACGTCAGTTTGTTCTCAGGGACAGTGCTTATCATAGGCAGATTGCCTTCAACTGGGGCCTTAAGTGCAACTTTTCCTAATGTTGTGTTCGGGTTTCTTTTCTTTGGTTTTTTGTTTCATGTTTCTCTAGAAAGAAGCTGATTGCTTCTTCGTTTGTTTGGTGGGTATGCCCACCTCTTGCTTGTATATGCTTCGCTCTTGCTTTTTCTTCTTAATGGAATCTTTCTTACTTTCCAAAAAAAAAAAATTATCTTTCTTAATGAATTCTTTGGACTTACCTTCCAAAAAAAAAAAGTTATGTTCTACCATTCAACCATGGCTTATTCTTGGAGACTTCAACTGTGCTAGGATAAATTCCGAAAAAGTGGGTGGCAAACAAATTAACAGATAGCAACAAAGGAGTTCAATGACTGCATTGATCACTGTGAGTGCATTGAGCTTAAGTTCAAGGGCTTCCTTCATACATGGTCTAATCGGAGTGAAGGTACAAATAGAATTGCATCCAGACTTGATCGGGTTCTTGTTAACTTGGGATGGATCCATGACTTTAACTCGTCGGAAGCTGAGATACTAGCACCAGGTGTCTCGGATCACAGCCCCATTATTGTCTCAGTTTTTCCAAATTGTGCAAAAGGCAACAAGCCTTTCAGATTCTTCAACTTCTGGGCAAATCACATGGATTTCTTGCCTATGGTTGCTGATGCATGGTCATTGGAAGTGCAGGGGTCTCCCATGTTTAAGGTCGTCAAGAAACTTAATTACCTTAAAAAGAAGCTTAAGGGATGGAGCAAGGAGAAACAATTTGCTCAGCTGTCCAGGAAAATTCAAATGCTTAAATCTGAACTTGTGGAGTGCCAGAGGAAGCTTCATGATTGCCAAGCCAACATCGAGCTTGCTAGAACTAAGAAGGCTCTTAAGGTTGAGCTAATGCAATGCCTTAATGATGAGGAAGCCCAAGTAAGGCAGAAATCACATATTCAGTGGATGAAGGAGGGGGATTTTAACACCCCTTTCTTCCATAATTCTCTTATGCAAAGAAGAGCACGGAACAGTATCCTAAGTGTTTACACCGATGACAACTCAAAGGTGGAAGATCCCTAGCAGGTAAATGATGTTTTTTCTAGCTATTACCAGCAGCTCCTGAATGTTGATATCCCCACTGATACGATTACCCAGTTTCCTGAGTTCTCTAGAAAGCTCAATTCCAGCCAATATGAGGAGTTACAAAAGGAGGTCACAAATGATGAAATCAAGCAAACCTTATTTTCCCTTAAGGATGATAAAGCACCTGGGATGGAGTGCATACAACATCCCAGCAAACTGGGATGTTCTAGCTTTTGCAAATTGCTGCCTTATTCCAGGTTTTAAGATTGAATAGGCCCAAACCTCCTAAGTCCTTAGGAGTGCATACAACATCCCAGCAAACTGGAACCATCTTCATCTTTTGTTTTGTCCCCGACCATAAGAAGTGCCTACAACTTTTATCAATCTCATTTATGACCCCTTTTGGAAGGATAAAAGATGAGAACCAGAAAACACAAGCAGGTTGAATCACTGACTTGAGGAGCAGCAGTCGACCTGCATAGGAAAGGTACCTGGACCGCCATGATTGAAGCTTAGCATGGATCTTGTCAATGAGGGGGGCACATTCCTTAAATGAGAGCCTGGATGTAATGAGAGGCAGCCCAAGGTATCTGATTGTTAGCTGCCCCAATTGAAACCCTGATCTTGCTGCGATATCCTCCTTGCATCTATCTTCCATTCCACTAAGGAATAGCATGCTTTTGTCCCGATTTATTTGGAGGCCAGATGCTTCATGTAGCTTGCTAAGAGCTGTAGAAATGCATTCCAACGATTTGACATCACCTTGACTAAATATGATGATATCGTCAGCAAAGCTAAGCATCTTAATGTTGTGGTCTTTGCATCTGGTGTGGTGCTGAAAATTCTGCTGGGTACAATCATCTAAGTGCCTGTGGAAGAGCTCCATTGTCAAAACAAAAAGGTAGGGTGACAAAGGGTCACCCTGCCGCAAGCCATTCGTCCCTTTGAAGAAACCATGCAGGCAGCCATTAAGCATAATAGAGAAGGAAGGGGAGCAAATGCATTCTTGAATCCACAAGATGAATTTAGGCGGAAACCCCATTTCCTTGAGAATGGAGATAATGCATGTCCACTTAAGAGTATCAAAGGCCTTGCTGAGGTCAACCTTCAAAGCTCCTTTGGGGAGACTAGAATTCAGATGATAATTATGCACGAGCTCATGAGTGAGGAGAATGTTATCCGAAATGGATCTACCAGGGATAAATGCAGATTGATAGCTTCCCACCAAGCTGCTTATAACTGCTTTGATTCTGTTTGCCAAGAGCTTTGATATGCATTTGTAAAGGACATTAACACATGAGATGGGGCGATAATCACTAACCTTGTCAGGATTCAGGCACTTTGGAACGAGGGTAATGGAGGTTGCATTTACTTGCTTGAGCAATTTTCCTGAGGTGAAGAAATTCTTGATTGCATTAGTGACATCCCTTCCCACAATTTGCCATGCCGATTTGAAGAACTTGGCTGTGAAACCATCCGGCCCTGGCGCCTTATCATCCTTGAGAGAGAAAAGGGTTGCTTGAATCTCCTGATCGGTGACTTCAGTAATAAGCATGCCGGCTTGATCGGGGCTAACCTTTGAAGTAAGTGGGGGAAGACCTGCTTCCACCTCCAGATCACGGCTGCCCAAAAGGTTTTTGAAATGTTGTACCACCATATTCTTGATTTCCACTGGGTCGGTTACCTTGATGTCATTATCATCTATCATGCTAAAGATACTATTGGAAGATCTTCTAGCAACCAGGTTATTGTGAAAGAATGCATTATTCAAGTCACCTTCTTTCATCCATAGGACCCTGGACTTTAATCTTGTTTGGGCCTCCTCATCCCTAAGACTGTGCAGCAGCTCATGCCTAATGGATCTTTCTTTGACCTGCAATGAGTGATCATCCGGTTGCTGTTGTATGCATTGCTCTATACCATCCAACTCCTGACGAAGAGACTGAACTTTGCATGATAGGTTGGAGAAATTCTTTGTTGTACTCCAAGTTCTAAGTCGAACTTTGACCTCTTGAAGCTTCTTCACCACCTTGTACATAGGTGAACCTACAACTTCCTTTTTCCAGGCTTCAGAGATAATGTGGAGGAAATCATCATGGCGAGTCCAGAAATTGAAAAACCGGAAAGGTTTCTTAAAGTGGGTGTCCAAAGGGTAGAGAGAAACAACTATGGGAGAATGGTCCGAGATTCCAGCGTTCATAAAAGCTGCCTCTGATTGGAGGAACTCATTCAACCATCCCATATCAAGCTTACATGATATTTTATTATGGCCAACACTTTGATTACTCCAAGTATGCAAGTTACCTTTCGCTTTAAGATCAAGAAGGCGGTTTTGCTGCAAGAAGTTATTGAATTCTTCTGTTGGTTTTAGCCTGATGGCTTTGCCTCCATGCTTTTCATCTAATCTTGTAACACAGTTAAAGTCTCCCATTATCAACCAAGGGAGGTCTGAGTAGGCATGACTTAGATCCCTCCATAACTCCTTTCTTTCATTGCTATTGTTCTCTCCATAGACAAAAGAAATGAAACAGAATTTGTGAGATGCCTTGAGTTCAATGCCACGGTGAATGAATTGGTTTGAAGCCGACAGTCTATGCACCTTGACATCCACGGGGTTGTACATAATCCAAATCCTGCCTTTAAGGGCCTTATCATAGTTTGCCACTAACTCCCAATGCTGATCAATTAAGCTTTTGATAAAGTGGGCATTTACTTCCCTCACCTTCGTCTCCACAAGACACAACAGAGAAAGCTTGCTATTGCTAATCAAATTCCTCACTTCACGGTGTTTTGCTGGGTCATTTAGACCCCTTATATTCCATGCTGCGAAATTAATCATGGTGGGAATGGGGGTTGGTTTTGCTACCCTTGGCATGCTTCATTGCCACCTCATCGACCAGCAATCTCTTTTTCCTCCGTTGCTTCTTCTTGCCCGAGCTATCCTCATTTCGAGCCTTGCTCCTGTCAGTCTCTATATCATCATGATTATGAACCCCGCCATCTTCCTTGCTCCTGTCAACCCATATATCATCATGATTATGAACCCCACCGTCTTCCTTATCGGTACAAGTGAGGAGTTCAAAGCTATTCTGACTCTCCACTCCTGTGGTTCTTCCTCCCATAATTGGTGTATGACAAGTGGGGCTTGTATGAGGACCATCCAACGTAGTGGAGGCATCCACTTCCAACGGTAGTCTTTGGGCTGGCCGGACTACATGCACCCACTTCCGGAATAGATGCCATGGCAATGGCCGGACTAACGACGACCTCCTTGCCCTTAGAATTGATTGTCTTCCATTGCTCTTCACTGTCAACAGCTACCTTGGGCAGCCCTTCTTCAGTAACATCATTATCACCAACTTCAATGGGATCTTGGATAATTCTCCCAGTAGGCACCCAGGTCTTGCGAGGGGCGAGTGAGCATCGGCTCTCTAGATGCCCAAACGAATTACAGGCAAGGCATTTTTGTGGCTTCCAATCGTAATCAATGTCGACCATTATGACCTCATCAATTTCGCCTTCAGTCCCTTGCACTTTGAGGTAAACATGATTAGGGAAATTACATTCAAGATCGATCTCAACACACACCCTAGCATAGTTCAATCGAGTTCTCTTCTCGGTGGCATTGTCAAGGTACAATGGTTTTCCAACCCCCGCTTGCCAAGAAACTCAGACCAGCCGGGGTCCAGTACTCCATAGGAATATTGAACATCTTAATCCAAATAGGAATTTTTGAGAAAGTGGTTTTCTTCATCTGCATGTTAGGCCTCCACTATTGTAAAACCATCAAGCGGCCAGCAAAGTGCCATGGTGCTTGATGAAGCACCTTGTCCCTAGCACTTTCACTAGCAAACCGAAATATGAAGAAATCTTTACCAGCTGTAGAGACCTAGATATTGCTGTCTCTGCCCCACATCCGCTCCGCCAATCTGCTTACAACGGCGATAGGCAGAGATTTGTCCAAGAAATGGCCGACTAAGCTGCCTTCCCATACCTTTGCTCCTTTAGAAACAACATTAATCGGAGGGGTCACCATTATTTTTCCATCGACCAGGGAGGGGGGGGGGGGGTAGAAATGGAGTTTTGTCTTAGTGCTATCCCTCTGCCCAAATAGGGACGACCAGCTACGGTTACCAGTGTTGGGGGACGCAATACGAGGCTCTGTTGGTTGACTCCAGCTTGAGTTTCCAACCTGAGATGTAGGTTGAAGCGGGACGTTCTGCAATGGAGGGGTCTCAGAAGCCAAGGAGTTTCTAGAAGAGGAAGCGGGACGTTCTGCTCTGTTGGCATGCACAGGAGACCCAGGCCGTAGTCTGGGTCCACACTTGCTAACCTTAGTAACTTCGCAATGCCAGTCTACTGCCCCTTCTGAAGCGAGGACAGACTGATCAACTGCTGCCCCATTTGATTTGAGCATAGACTCACCATTTGCACCCTCAGAAACAATCCCGATTGGGCACTGCAGAAGCAGGCCAAGAGACAGGCTCTGCAGGAGCAGGCCTGGAGAGAACAGCGGCAAGAGGCTCGACCAAAGGGGATTCAGAGATCCCCAAGGGTGGGAAATGAGCGTTTGAACTGATGGGAGGACCATCTGCCATTTGGAGAGTCCAAAGTCTTCAACCAGAAAACCACCGGGAATCTACCTGGAGCCCAGATAAATGAAACCGGAAGCAGCAAGCCTCGGGCAGGGGATGATTCCACGAACAAACTTCGAACAACAAGTGCCACGAACAATAAGAACATCAGACAACTTGGAACAAACAAACTTCGAACAAGAGATGATTCCACGAACAAACTTCGAACAAAAACACCACAGCACCACAGACAAACTTCGAACAATAAGAACTGAAGTCAAGCCACGAACAACAAACACCACCCAGAAAAGCCCGCAGAAAACTCGCCCAGACAAGCTCAGCAGAAAATAACAGGGACAAAAAACGTCACGAACGGAACAAACACCACCCAGAAAATCTCCGCAGCAGTAACGCGAGCAGTACTTCACGACCGGAACAAAACAACCAAGCAAGCTCCCCAGAATATCTTCACATACAATAAACACCATAGAGAAACTCCACATACGATAACCTTCGCAGACGATAATCGTCCCGAACGAACAACACGAACGGGACAGAAGAACACCGAAAAACCCAACTCTGGACTTCGTAACCACTCAGAACAAAAGAACACCGAGCGTCGAGTATGCGAGAGAGGCCTTGGACCAGCTTAAAACCCGAACGAAATCCTTCACGATAGCAGCCAGCTCAATGCCAAAGGCACCGCAGTAACCAGGATACTGACCAAGCAACCGCTACACCACGAAAACCACAGCCACAGCCCCAACCAGAAGACCCACTGCACGGCCGCAAACAGAAATCCCACAACCAGAAACACCACAGCTCGGCCACCACAGCAACGACCAGAAAACCCACAGCAACGACCAGAAACACCACAGCTCGGCCACCACAGCAACGACCAGAAAACCACAGCTCGGCCACAAGCACCACAGCAACGAACACCACAAACACCACAGCAACGAACACCACAAACACCACAGCTCGGCCACAAACACCACAGCAATGACAGCAACGACCAGAAACCCACATCTCAACCAGAAACCCACACCACAGCACTTGTTCACAGCTCGGCCACCACAGCAACGACCAGACAACCCACGGCCTCAGCGAGACCTCCACAGCCTCAACGAGCTCGTCACAGGCACAACCAGAGAACCCACGAACCAAACCAGCACAAGAAGCCACTAACAGTGACGGCCACAAACAGGAGGCCACAGACGCGGCCACAAACAAGAGGCCACAGCCACTGCCATAGATAGAATACCCACCGTCTGAACAAGCCCTCCACAGCCACAGCCAGAACCAGAAACCCACGGCCTCAACGAACCTCCACAGTCACGAACAGAATACCCACAGCCTTAACGAACCTTCCACAGACACAAACAGAGAGCCCACGAACCAAACCAGCACGAGCAGACTTCCATCGTTTGAACGAGCCAAGAACATGCACAACGAACCCTTGTTGCACAGCCAAGAACATGCAGACTTCCACCGGCGACCTCGTTTTCCGGCAGTAAGGTGTTATTTGCTGGAGTTATTTGCTCGTGGACTGTCCGTGGTTTTGCTAGAGTTATTTGTTCGCTGGAGTTATTTGCTCGTGGATTGTCTGTGGATTTGCTCATGGAATTGCTCGTGGGTTTGCTCGTAGAACTCAGGTTTTCTACTGTGGAGAAGTCTTGGTGGCTGTGGTTATCTGCAGGCTTTGGATCTTCGGGTTCATTTTCTGTGAAGGAGTTTGTTCGAGTTACAGCAAGTTGAGTTTCTTTGAAGGAGTTCAAAACTTCTGTTCTGGCTTGAGCAATTTCGTTGCATCTGTATCGAGCTTCTGTTCGTGTTCGGAGCTCAGTTAGTCTGGGGCTGTGGAGTGGGGAGCTTCTGTTCGTGTGTGCTTTCTTGTTCTGCATGTCCTTGCATGGCAGTTAGGTTTTTCTGAACCTGCTTGGTGCCGCCTGTTATGGAACAGGCATCTCCTGGTGTTTCTGTTCCGGCTTCTTCCCGGTGGCCTGATGCTCCGGCTCTTGCTCCGGCGGGTGTTGTATTTAATCGGCAAGTGGTGGGCGAGCCGATCAATTGGCATACCACTTCTAATCGCCGAGTTTCTCTCGAGGCCATGTTCCAGCCTTTGTGCCCTTCCACATGTGCAGACTTTGGACAGTGTAGCAGTGAAAATGGTGCTAATCTGGCTGGCTCTGTCTTGACCCTCGTTGTGGTATGCCTCCTGTGCAAGGTGTCGTGGTGAACTCGAACCATTCCCGCAAAGGAAAATCTTGGTCTGACCTCTTCCAAAACGAGATTGCTACTAAGGCTAAACTCTCGTTTTTTGCTCCTGAGATAATAGATGGCAAGGTTGTGGTCTCTCCTCCTTCGGAGGTGATAAATGAAGGTATTCATTTATGGAAAGATTGCCTTATAGGCTACTTCATGGACAGAAGTTTACCCCTTAACGTTATCAAGTCCTTTGCTCTTAAGATGTGGGGGAAAGTAGAGGTATCTAGTATTGAAAATGGGTACTACATACTCAGATTTTCATCCAATACAATGAGAGATAAGGTGCTGCTCCAAGGGCCCTGGTACATGGCCGGACGTTTATTTGTAATCAAAGAGTGGGAACCCAACTTATCGCTTGAAAAATCTCAACTATCTAAAGTCCCAATTTGGGTTAAGCTATTCAATGTACCCCTTGAACTTTGGACCCCTACAGGGTTAAGTTTCATTGCTAGTGGCATTGGCAAGCCACTGTTCCTTGAAGAGATGACGGAGAAGAGAGCCAAGTTGAGCTATGCTCGGGTTTGTGTGGAAGTCGACACCAACTGTTCCTATCTTGATAGTATCTATATCCATCATGGTGTTAACAATGCAAGGACGGTTATCTCTACTGAGTTCGGCTGGAAACCAATCAAATGTAAGGTATGTGAGGTTTTTGGTCACTCCGATTCTAGATGCTCCAAGGTAAGGACTAGAGAGTGGAGACCCACCGGGAGAAAATTCTCATCGGTTCTTGATGTATCCGAATTCTCTGCTGGAGCTATTGTTGGGGAGCAACACCAAGAGCAGTCGAGTTTTCTTCCTGTCCATGACACCACCGAAATTTCGGTTATCTCTGATAGGAAACTTGTGGAACAAGTGGTTCCAATGGCACCTGCTGTTGAACGTGTGGAGCTTGGTGAGGCTGTTGTTAATCAAGCGGAACTTGGGGAGGCTGTGGAACATGTTGAACGTGTTGATTCTGTGGAACTAGTGGAAGCTGTTGAGACTGTGGAGCTCGAGCACATTGTTAAGTCTGTGGGGGATGTTGAATCGGACCATAGTGAATCTGGCCATCCTGTTGGGGATGTTGGGGTAGTTGGTGATGTTGGGACAGTTGGAAATATTGAATCGGTCTATCCTGTTGGTGATGTTGTGAATCACGTTGAAGCTACTTTGCATGTTGAGGCCTCCAATCTTGAATGGACAAGTGTATCCAAAGGTAAGCAAGTAACATCCATGGGTACCAATGAGCATGGTTCCACGCCTAATTCGATGCATACAACTTTGGACCAATCGACCCAGGCCCGACAAGCTGGTATTGGGATGAGCCCTAACCAGTTTGAGCT
Source organism: Buxus sempervirens (assembly GCA_947561395.2). Classification (NCBI taxonomy): domain Eukaryota; kingdom Viridiplantae; phylum Streptophyta; class Magnoliopsida; order Buxales; family Buxaceae; genus Buxus; species Buxus sempervirens. The sequence goes on along the minus strand of OX387190.1, from coordinate 7,028,883 downwards.
CCTGAATGAGATGCCTTATATGTATATGAGTTCTAATTCTCTATCGAAGAAGCAGCGTAAGAAAGCTAAGAAACGTCTATTGGTGGATGAGATTGCAATGAAGGAGGCCAAAAACGCAACCTCGTCTCTCTCCTCCAATTCAAGTGTCTCCTGTAGTGGTCCCAAAGTGTACCTTTTCTCCCATGATCAAGCTGGCAACATGGAACATTAGGGGTCTGAATGATCCCTCTAAGCAACGAGAGGTTATGAATCTTTTATCATCTCAAAGGCTTAACTTGCTATGTCTTGTGGAGACGAAAGTTCGAAGAGTGAATGCTGATTTTGTTCGAAGTTTAATTTGCCCAACTTGGACATGTATTACTAACTATGATCATGCATTGAAAGGGCGTATTTGGGTTTGCTATGACCCCTCGGCTATTTATGTTTCTAAATTGTTTGAATCTCACCAACTTATTCATTGTTGGGTTCAGTTTGTGGCCTCTGGAAAAACATCTTACTTATCTTTTGTCTATGGGGATAATGACGCTACGGTTCGGAGAGATCTTTGGAGAAGCCTGCGCCTCTGTTCCGTGGACAGTCCTTGGTTGCTGATTGGGGACTTTAATTGTGTTAGAAAGGAATCTGAAAAAGTTGGAGGTAAGAAAATAAACATGGTTGCTACTCAGGACTTCATCGCATGCATCAGGGACTGCTTTCTGATTGAAATGAACTATAAAGGTTTCTTGCACACTTGGAGCAATATGAGTGCCGGTCAAAGGCGTATCTCTTGTAAATTGGATCGTGTTCTCGTTAATATTGCTTGAATCAACCAATTCAACCATTCTGAGATTGACTTTCTTCCTCCTGGAATCTCTGATCACTGTCCAGTTCTTGTCTCAGTTGACCCAGTTATGTTGAAGAGCAATAGACCTTTCAAGTTCTTTAACTTCTGGACAACCACAGATGAGTTCCTGCCCTTGGTTGCTGATGTCTGGAGAGTGCCGGTTGCTGGTAAACCCATGTTTCAACTTAGCTCCAAGCTTAAGAAGTTAAAGCTCAGATTGAAAGAGTGGAGTAGACAGAAGCAATTTGCCCAAGCTTCAATCAAAGTTGTTGATGTACGGGATAAACTTGAGCTTTGTCAGAAGGCTCTGCATACAAACCCTTCAGATACCCATCTCTCCTCCATGGAAGGGAAGCTCAGAAAGGACTTGGCAGATCTCTTGCGTGTTGAGGAAGCTCAATACCGGCAGAAATCTAGAATTCAATGGATGAAAGAGGGTGATCAGAGTACTAAGTTCTTCTTTAATTCTGTTATTTTCAGACGTTCCTACAACTCCATATCCAAATTGCTTGACAATAATGGTGGGGAGCTTACTAATCAAGCACAGATAAGGTAGCACATTGTTTCACACTTCTCTAGTTTGTTGGGTGAGAAGGATATGTCTCTTGAGCCCTTTGAGGCTAATTTTGACCGTTTCCTTAGTCATGACCAGATTCAAATGTTGCAAGCAGATGTCACGGAAAATGATATCAAGACCACAAGAAGTCAAGCATTTAATCCATGATCAAGGACTAAGTTTACTGTGTTTGGTGGAAACTAAGGTTAGGGAAGTGAATTCTTATACTATTAAGAATTTGATTTGTCCGGGTTGGGACCTCGTATCCAATTATGCAAAAGTACTTAATGGGAGGATCTGGATACTTTTTAACAGTGATGTGATGATGGTTAACCCGATTGCAATGTCTGATCAATTCATCCACTGTTCAGTGCATGTGATTAGTTCCAATCAGAAGGCGGTTGTTTCGTTTGTGTATGCATCAAATGATCAGGTTGAACGACGATTTCTGTGGAGTGAGTTACAAACGTACAAGACAAGTTTGCCTTGGATGTTGTTGGGCGATTTTAATTGTGTTCGCAACTCCACCAAAAAACAGGGAGGAAGACATATTAATGTGCAGGCAACAAATGAGTTCAACATGTTTATTGATAAATGTGAGTGTATGGAAATGAACTTTAAGGGCCAAATTCTATCCTGGAGCAACAGGTGCCATGGGAGTCACCGGATTGCATGTAAATTGGATCATGTGATGGTTAACATGGGTTGGTTACATGAGTTTGCAGCTTCAGAAGTTGAGTTCTTGCCACCTACTATCTCGGATCACAGCCCAATGATAGTATCATTGTACCCTCCAAGATCTGGTAAGGGTAAACCGTTTAGGTTTTTTAACTTCTGGACGGAAAAAGAAAAATTTATGCACATCGTGGACCATGCATGGAATACCCACATATCCGGATCTCCTATGTTCGTAGTGGTTCAGAAGTTGAAGAGAGTTAAGGAAGCGCTTAAGGGCTGGAGTAAGAGTGAGCAATATGCTGCAATTTCATCTAAGATTATGACCATTCGGGATGAATTGAAGGAGTGTCAGAAGTTGCTTCAGTCAAGAAGGGATGATGTGGGGCTGGGGCAGCAGGAGAAACATCTTCAAATCAAGCTATCGGATGCTCTTAGAATTGAAGAAGCACAGCTTAGACAGAAATCCAGAATTCAATGGCTTAAGGAAGGAGATCAAAACTCAGGTTTTTTCCATAATACAATTGCCTCTAGAAGGTCTAGGAACAATATTTACAGCATTGATGATGAGCATGGTAGGAGGGTGACGGACCCAGAATTGGTTCAAAGCACAATTCTAAAGTACTTCAAGAACTCAATGGGAGTAACGGATCAGGTGGGGGGTCGGATGCCGGAATTTGATCGGAAGTTAAGTGACAAGCAAGCAAGTGTCATGATTGACGTAGTTAATGAAGGAGAAATAAAGGCTACGCTATTTGATTTGAAGGATGATAAAGCTCCTGGCCCGGATGGGTTTACCCCTTTGTTCTTTAAAAAAGCATGGAGCATCGTCGGTGGTGATGTGGTGAAAGCTATTCAAACCTTCTTCATAAGTGGGAGAATGCTAAAGTAGATTAATTGCACATCAATCTCACTTATTCCAAAGTGCAGAAACCCATCTAAGGTAAGTGATTTTAGACCGATTTCATGCGTCAATACTATCTATAAATGCATTGCTAAAATCATAGCTAACCGAATGAAGAGGGTGATTGGGAATCTGGTGGGTGAATACCAATCAGCATTTGTGCCGAGAAGGAATATTGTGGACAATATATTGTTATCACATGAATTACTTCACAATTATCATGTACCAAGCAATAAGGAGAAGGTGGCTGTCAAAGTTTTTTTTTTTTTTTGGAAGGTAAGTCCAAAGTGATATATTAAAATAAAGATATGTACAATGACAAATCAAACAAGACAACCCAATGTGCTCCTTAATGTATCAGGGCATATGACAAGAACACACAAGAGCACAAGAGAATACAAGGTTACCCAATCATCACCTTACAAGATCCCACTCTAAGTCCCACCTATCAACAAGATGGCGGTGGATGGGGGAGTCAGGTAGAGCCACATGCTTCAAGTTTGCTTTCCCTCTAACATCCAAAGCGATTAGCGACCCCAAATCTTCCCATGGCATATAACAATTTCTGAACACCCTTCTGTTTCTTTCCCTCCAGATGTGGTAGACACTTGCTGCAAAAGAAAGCTTGAAAATGAGGGTGGCATGTGGGCTACCAAGCTTCAAAGATGCAGCCCATTGCTGCAAGAAGATGCAGTCTCATGGAGATGTATTCTTTCAATCCTTCGAGGTATGAATTTTCCAAGCATTTTTATCAACTGGATTGAACAGTGTATTTCTACACCCAGATTCTCTCTAATAATAAACGGGAGTGTGGTTGGATTCTTCCCTAGTGCCAGGGGGGTCCGCCAAGGAGATCCAATCTCTCCATACTTGTTTGTGCTGGCAATGGAGTTGTTCAACATGCTCATCAAAGAGGAGACGAGAGTAGGGTTTACTCATCATGCTAGATGTGAGCAACAGGATATTAAGCATCTTTGCTTCGCGGATGACCTGATTATGTTTGCACATGCTGATGCGTCTTCAATCCATTGTCTTCTTGCAGCATTACGAAGGTTAAATAGTTTGGCAGGCCTCCAGGTAAATAGCGATAAGACCAGTATTTTTGTAAGTGGAGTGGAGGAGGAGAAGAAGCATGCGATTGCCACCCAGATGGGATTTTAGTTAGGGCAGCTGCCAGTACGATATTTGGGACTTCCTCTTATTTCCACCAGACTATCAGCGCATGATTGTGAGCCGCTGATTAATAATGTCAGGTCCAAGACACAATCGTGGAAAGGAAGGGCGTTATCATATGCAGGGCGGATGACTTTGGTGAAGGCAGTGTTGTTTGGCATTCAAGTTTATTGGCTTTCGGTCTTCAGCATACCTAAGAAGGTGATCTATGAGTTGGAGAAAATATGCAGAGACTTCTTATCGGCAGGGCCTGAAATGAAGAGAAAGGTCATTCCTGTGAGTTGGGATGTGGTATGCACGCCAAAGGAAGAGGGTGGTTTGGGGTTCATGAAGTTACATGTGTGGAATAAAAGTGCCATTTTGAGACTCATATGGTTAGTGGTGAGTGGGGCATCGAATCTATGGTTGAAATGGGTGAGATCGTACCTTGTCAAGGACAGAAACTTCTGGGAGTTAAAAATTCCAGCTAGAGGGTCATGGGTGTGGAGGAAAATGTTAAAGCTCAGAAATATTGCTGCTCCGCTTATTAGAAAAAGTATCAATAATGGAAGGGATACGTCATTGTGGTTTGATAATTGGCACCCTATGGGCCCACTTTACAGGAGGTTCGGAAGGAGAGTGAGCTATGACTCGGGCATACCTCTCAATGCCACTGTTAGTAGCATTATTACAAAGATGAATTGGGATGTGCCACCATCAGTGACTATGGACCTAATGGAAATTTGGGGAAGACTTCAAGAGCTACCAAAACCTGACCCTCATAATGATGATCAAGTCATATGGGTTCCAGCACAATCAGGAGCATATGATATTAAGAGTGCATATAAGGCTCTTAGTGGGAGTGGACAGCAGGTTAAGTGGAGCAAACTCATATGGCATAGCATGGCAATCCCACGTCATTCTTTCATCTCATGGATGGCGATCAGAGGTAGACTCTTAACCAAGAATCAACTCTTTGAATGGGGGGTTATACAAACAGCTACATGTCTCTTATGTAGGCAGTAGATTGAAACACAACACCACCTTTTCTTCGAGTGTGAATATAGCGAAGCAATTTGGCATGGGCTGCTTCACTTGAATGGAATCCCACAGGTTACTAGATCGTGGTCTAGCATTATTGAATGGCTTGGGAACACGTGTGCCAGGACATCTCTTAGACAGGTACTTGTGAAGTTATCATTTGCAGCTGCTATCTACAACATCTGGATCAAAAGGAACCGGAGAACCTTAAAAAATAGTTACCTCCCCCACCATGAGGTACTCAAGCATATTGTGCATGACATTAGACAGAAGATGAAGCATAGCAAGGTACATGTCCAGAACAACCCACGTGATCATCATCTCCTCCACAATTGGGATCTGCTGGTTTTAGCGCCTATGGCGTCAAGAGGATAGCATTTTGTTCTTAGTGTCTCTCATATGAGTTTGTGTATTTTGGGATGGTTTGTGGTTGTCACTCTGTATCTGTGAGTGTTGGTTTGGTACGTGTACCCCGGTGAAGGGTGACGTCCTTCTTATGTACATTCTTCACATCTTTTAATCTATTTTTAACTTACCTTTCAAAAAACAAAAAAAAAGACCACAATGTTTTCTCTCAAGGATGAGAAAGCTCCAGGTCCTGATGGCTTCACCCCAGCATTCTTTAAGAAAGCATGGTACCTTATTGGGAAAAATGTCACGAATGCCATTAAATCCTTCTTCTACTCAGGAAGACTTCTGAAGCAGGTGAATCAATCCATTATCAGTCTTGTTCCTAAGAAGGGTAAGCCCTCTATGATCTCTGATTATCGTCCCATCTCCTGTGTTAACACCATATATAAGTGCATTTCAAAGATCTTAGCTAACAGGTTTAAAGCTGTAATTGCTCCCTTGGTTGGCATGCACTAGTCCGCCTTCATTCCAGATAGAAGGATGGTGGATAATATCCTATTAACCCATGAGCTTTTCAGAAGCTACCATCTCAACAAAGGTGCTCCCAGGTGTGCCCTCAAGATAGATTTAAAGAAAGCCTTTGATTCTATTGATTGGCATTGTGTTGAAGAGGTTCTCAAAGGTTTCAAGTTCCCACCTCGGTTTATCTCTTGGGTCATGGAATGTGTCTCTACCACATCATTTTCGGTTATGATTAATGGTAGTATGGAGGGTTTCTTCAATGGGGGAAGGGCCTCAGGCAAGGTGATCCCATTTCCCCATACTTATTTGTCCTTGTAATGGAGCTGTTTGACAAGGTTTTGAAGGATAAGATAGCTGTGAATTTCCGGCCTCATCCCAAATGCTTTGAGCCGCCTATCAAGAAACTTTGCTTTGCTGATGACCTTTTTGTATTTTCTCATGGGGACATTGATTCCATTAACTGTGTTTCCTCAGCTCTTGCACAATTTGGCAGGTTATCAGGTTTGCTCGTTAATAAGGAGAAAAGTGCTGTGTTCATGGCTGGCATTACTGACAGCGTGAAATATGATATCCTACGGACTCTGGGTTTGGACATATACCTGTAAAGTATTTGGGGCTGCCTCTCATTTCTTCTCGTCTGACTGCTAGTGATTGTGAGCCACTTCTCCATAAGCTAACATCTCGTACTCAGTCCTGGCAAGGTAGGCATCTGTCATATGCAGGTTGCCTATTGCTGGTTAAGTCAGTCCTGTTCTCTATTGCGGTTTATTGGATGTCTGTCTACATTCTTCCCAAGGAAGTAATCTACAAGATGGAGAAAATTTGCAGGCACTTCTTATGGTCTGGAACTGCCCAAGATGCTAAGCTTTCTAAGGTTAGATGGGACCACGTCTGTTCGCCTATTGACCAAGGAGGCTTGGGGGTCTTGAACCTCCATCTATGGAATAAGTGTGCTGTGTTAAGACAAGCATGGCTTGTGGGAAGTAAGGCTGCCAATCTATGGGTCTCCTGGGTTAATTGCAACCTTCTTCATGGAAGAAACTTTTGGAAAATACCAATACCTTCCATAGCTTCTTGGGTTTGGAGGAAAACTCTTAAGCAAAGAGAAATTGTGTCCAGATATACAAAGCACATAATCAACAATGGGAGAAGTACTTCAATCTGGTATGATCATTGGCATCCTCTTGGTCCTTTAGCTGTAAAATTTGGCAGGAGATTGATCTACGATTCAAGATACCCAGACGATGCTACAGTCCAAGATCTTATCAACAGTGATGAATGGGACCCTCCCATTGCTACTTCCATGGACCTGATTGAAGTTTGGGCAAGACTTCAGGATCTGCCAAGGCCTAACCCAAACATGGAAGACAGGGTTATTTGGACCCTCTCTCACACTGGATTTTTCAGTATCAGTGCCACTTACAAAGCTTTGGAAGCTAGTCGACCATCTCTACCTTGGGCCAGGTTAGTCTGGTTTTCATGCAATATACCCAGGCATGCGTTTGTGACATTGCTTGCCATAAGGAACGCGCTCCTCACTAAGGACAGACTTTTCAAATGGGGTACCATTCAAAATGCGGTGTGTGTGCTTTGCCGTAAAGGTAATGAATCAATCTCCCACCTTTACTTCCAATGCGACTACAGCTCTCATATTTGGAGAGTTCTCTTGAACAAGAATGGTCTTAATGCCTCTACTCCCATTCCCTCGTGGAACCTCATTGTTGAGGCCGGTAGCTCATGGTGCACCAAATCCACTCTTCATCTCCTAAGAAGGCTTTCTTTGTCTGCAGCTGTGTATCACATATGGTGTGAAAGGAATCATAGAGTTTTCAAGAACTCGGCCTTGCCTGAACAAGAGGTGTAAGTTTATTATACAGGATATCTCTTACAGACTTGCTGGTCGTCAGTTTGTCCTGAGGGACAATGCTTACCATAGGCAGATCGCCTTGAACTGGGACCTTAAGTGTAACTTCATCTAATGTTGGGCTTTGACTTCTATTGTCTGCCTCATTGTATCATGGTTCTCTAGTTAGGAGCTGATTGCTCCCTGTTTTGTACGGTGGGTATGCCCACTTTTTGCTTGTACATGCTTTTCTCCCGCTTTTTCTTCTTAATGGAATCTTTCTTATTTTCCAAAAAAAAAAATGAATTAGTTGATGAGATTCAAACAACTTAGAAACTGAAATAGCCGTGGGGTCATAACAAACCCAAATACGCCCTTTTAATGCATGGTCATAATTTGTGATACAACTCCAAAATGGGCAGATGATACTTTTGATATAGTCTGCATTCACTCTTCTAACTTTCATCTCCACAAGACACAGCATGTTAAGCTTTTGAGAAGCTAAGACGCTCTTAACTTCTCGTTGCTTAGAGGGGTCATTCAGACCCCTAATGTTCCATGTTGCGAGCTTGATCATGGGGAAGCAAGTGACCGTTAGGACCCCTGCAGGTGCTACTTGATCCGGATATGACTGGTAAGTTTGCATTCCTGGCTTCCTTCATTGCAATCTCGTCCACCAACAGTCTTTTTTTAATTTTCTTACGTTGCTTTTTTGATAGGGAATTAGAGCTCATGCATAAGTTCAGCATCTCACTCAGAAGGTCAAACTGATTGGAACTCGTTCCGATAATATCTTGGCAAGCTTTAGTCGATGAATCCAACATAGACTGAGCTGTAGCATGCATCGAGTTGTCAGGAGTGCTGCTATTATGATTGTTGTCCTCCGACAATACTTCCTTACCCTTGGATATGCTTATCCATGCACAATTGGTGGCCTCAACAGCCTCAACAGGTTCAACAGATTCCACGGGCTCCATAGGTTCCACAGTATCCACAGGATGTGTTTGGGAGACTTCTGCTACGTCCTTCCCCTTAGATAGAATATGTGAACTAGTTTCGGTAGCATGAACAGGTGGGACGACCGCCTGCTCCTGGGTATCCCCTTCTACGGTAATTCCATCTGATATCTCAGAGACGTCAAGGACGGATGTAAACATTCTTCCGGTGGGTCTCCACTCCCTAGCCCTTACCCTGGAGCATCTGGTTTCGGAGTGTCCAAATACATTGCAAACCTTGCATTTGACAGGCTTCCAACCAAACTCAGTAGAAATCACTGACTCAAGGATATTCTTAGCACCATGTTGTATGTAAATTTTGTCAGGAAATGAGCAATTGGTGTCAACTTCAACACAAACTCGAGCATAGCTCAGTTTGGATCACTTCTCAGTCATCTCATCAAGGAACAGCGGTTTACCGATGCCGCTAGCAATGAAACTTAACCCTATTGGGGTCCAAAGTTCAAGGGGGACGTTGAACAACTTCACCCATAATGGAACTTTAGAGAGCTGGGATTTTTCAAGCGCAAGATTGGGCTCCCATTCTTTAATTACCATCAAGCGACCAGCCATATACCAGGGCGCTTGCCAAAGCACCTTATCTTTGACCGAGGGGGACGTAAACCTGAGGATATAAAATCCGTTTTCAATGCTAAAGACCTCCACTTTCCCCCACATCTTTAGTGCCAGGTTCTTCATAAAATTTAGAGGGAGACTTCTGTCCAAGAAATATCCAACAAGGTCCACAAGTGGATACCTTGGTTGATCACCTCCGGAGGAGGGGAGACCACAATTTTGCCTTCAATGATCTTTGGAGCAAAGTGTAAGCACCCCAATTTTGGCCAAACCAAAAAAGAAAAAGAAAAGAAAAGAAAAGAAAAGAAGAAAACAAAAAATGTGCTAAAAGACAGCAGAAAAGTCAAACCCTAAGGGGACAAAAGTTGAATTTTTGATCAAGTGCCATTTGGCCACCCTACTTCTTCCTAATGATTAGGAAATTCCGACACGATTCTAACACAACTGAGTTTGCTCATATCGGGGTCCAAATAAAGAAGATATGAGTCGATCAAACTGGAGGGGGAGCCGAAAGTTGACTTTCTGCTAAACCCCGAATCAATTGCTTAATCCTATCCCAATGGATAGAGGATTCCGATACGGTTCTAACGCAATTAAGTTTGCCCAAATTGGAGTCCAGATGAAGAAGATATGAGTTGTCGAAGTTTCCGGGCAGCAAAAGCTGGAAACTGCACACGTGGCAGCAACGCAGCAAAATATCTCAGGGGGTAATCTGTAAAAATAAAAAACTTGCTAAATATCTCAGGGACTAAACCAAAATTCGCAGGGGGCAATCTGTAGATATCCAAAAGTGTCAAATCGGTCGAATCGGTCACGTCGAGGGCAAATCCGTAAATATCCGATTTGTATCCGACCATTTATGTTGGATACACACTCCCCTCTTCTTATCCGACATGTATTACCGGATACAAGAGATTTGCCCGCGAGATTCGCGCGGATTCGCTGACAGATACGCGCAGAAAATTAAAATTTTGAAATAATTGTGTTTGTATCAGACATAAAATGTCGGATACAAAGGAAGTGCAGTGTATCTGACATAAAATGCCGGATACAAAGGAGATGTAGTGTATCCGACATTAAATGCCAGATACAAAAATTTGCCTATAAAAAGGCAGCAGCAGCCCCATTTCGGGGGTTGGCTTTTCTTAGGCTGTTTCCACCCTTTCTGCCCCTTTGCACCTGCTCTGAAACCCCTTCCTTTTGCCCTCCTTTGGCTCCCCAAACCTTCCAAGCCTTACCTCAAGGCTCTCCCACTCTCTCTTTTCTTCTTCCTCTCCATTTTTCTCCAAGCAAGGAAGAGGTATTCTGCTGTTGGAGCTTGGAGGAGAGCTTCGAGCTGCTGCCCAGCCTCAAGGAAGTGTTTCCACACCGCCTAAGAACCCAAGAACCCCCAGGTGAGGCTCCCCATCATGTTGTGTTGCACATATATTTTAATGAGATTTTTCTGAAGAGTTTTCTAATATTGTCTTTTCCCTTGCATAAATCTGGTATGGATGTCCATTTGCATGCCTTTTCTTCTCTCTTTTGGTAATGTGGAGGTCTCTAAGGGTAAGAGAGACCCCACGTTTGGTTCCATGAGGATGTGGGAGAGAGCCCATCTCATTTTTAGTCCCATTAAGTTGCTATTTTGAGCTTTGTTTGAATTATTTGTGGGGGAGCATGTTCCTCGAGCATGATCATCTAATGTATCCCAATTTAATCCCCCCTTTCCCTTCTCTAAATAGGTTTGAGTTGTATGGCATGCTTGTTTGACCTGATATAGCATGCCTTGTGTGGTTTGAACCTTGAGCTTATGCTCTCTCCATGCATGGTTGCCTCCCCCCCCACTTTTTCACATGAGTAAAACCCCCAATTTTGCTGCTGTCCCTGTTATGCACAGCATGCTATTTTGTTTGATGGTTTTATACGTATATTTGTAGCACTTGTTCACACACCAAGCATGCTCACTCACATGCACCCCACAGCCCATGCACGCAAAGGGTAGAAAAGCATACATTTGAGGCTTGATTCATGGTTTTCCTTGCCTATTCATTTATTGTTTTGTAAAGGGCGAAAGACCGAGGTAGGGGCACTCAAGCCCCCCACCTTACCGTTGTAAAAATCTCAAGAGGGAAGGGGATAAAACCTTGATCTTCCTCCTTTGTCTTGCATGAACCCAAAGTCCCCAAAAAAGTGACCAAAAGAAGGTCTTCCCCTCTCTTAGAACCACTGTGGACCCACACAGGGGCCCACCAAACTCCAAGAACATCCCAAGAAGCCTAGAAACCCAAGCCCCTTGGAAAAATAAAAAAAAACCATCTCTGTTTGCTGGTCCGGCAACTCAGGTCGGATCAGCTTGTGTTTACTTGTAGCCGACATCTAAGGTCGGCTACACTGGTTCCTGTGTGTAGCCGGCATCTCAAGCCGACTACATTGCCGAAATTTCATTTTCTTTTTTTTTTTTTTTTTTTGGAAAAGGTAAGATTTCATTTTCTCATTTTGCTTGGTCTTGTGCATTTTTTATGCTTTATTTGATCAAACCAGCCAAACCAAAAGGGTTTTCGAGTCAACTGAAAACCCAAGATGGGCCATGGACCGACCTGGTCCAATTTGATTTCCAGTGGGCCTTCTAATGGGGCCCACCAAGCCCGACCAACTCGCTTTGCTTCAATTCAGCAAATGAACCAACCAAGTGAGCCAACCCCATTGAGGCCCACCAAAGCCCAATATGTTGAATGCATTCTTAGAATAAGTTGTGGTTTGGCCGAGACTGTGAGTAGGGCCTATCGGGCCCGCCAAGCCCATTAACTGAATTTGAAGGGTTAAAACCCTAATTTTCAGGCTAAGGGCCCCAAGTCCAAGGCCTGGCCCATTTTGGCAAAGACTAATCAAGACAACTCAAAGTCACTTGGCCACCACTGTGAGGCCCTCCTATGGGGCCCACAAAGCAATCCCGGCCCACTTGACATGAAAATCACTTAATTCTCAAACTCAGATTTTGGAAAGCTGTCAAGTTCCTCTTGGCTCCTTGCCCATAAGATATTTGGGCCTTCCCCTCATTACAACAAGACTTACAGCAAAGGATTGTGAGGTACTTATTCAAAGAATGAAGTTCAAGGTACAAGCATGGAAAGCAAGAACACTATCATATGCCGGTGTTTCCTCTGGTCAGGCCCGGATATGAAGAAGAAAATGGTACCTATTAGCTGGAGTCACATTTGCCAGCGGAAAGAGGAGGGCGGGTTAGGTTTGTTCAACTTAAACTTGTGGAATACCGCAGCCATAACTCAATATTTGTGGAGAATTGTCATAGCTGATGGATCCTTGTGGTATGAATGGATAAAGCATAATCAACTAAAGGGAAAAAGCATATGGCAAGTGGCCCAACCAGCAAGTTCCACTTGGACATGGAGGAAAATCTTGAAGCAAAGAAGCCACTTCTTCCAGAAGCTCCAGTACCGTATTGGCAATGGAGAAAGTACATGGCTGTGGTTTGATAATTGGCTCCCAAGGGGCTCCATAATTCAGAGATATGGGAGTAGGATTGTCTATGACTCGGGTCTTACCTTGAATGCAAAGGTGTCTTCAATAATTGAAGGTGATCATTGGGAGCCTCCCCTAGTTATTACCCATGAACTTGATGAAGTATGGGATCAACTCAATGACATTCCAAGACCAGATTCATCTAAGAGAGATATTGTGTGGTGGCTACCATCCTCCTCCGGCACCTACAACATCAAGGAAGCTTATCAAAGCATGAGAGTACTTAGTCCACACGTTCCATGGGCAGATTTGGTATGGTATTCCAACAACATCCCAAGGCATGCATTTATCCTTTGGATGGCGGTTCAGCGAAGACTACTTACTCAAGTTGGTTAGACGCAATGTTATAAGCCATTCCAAATGTGTTCTTTGCCAAGCAAGCCCTGAAGATTTGGACCACTTGTTCTTTGGGTGCCCTTATTCTCAAAAGATTTGGAGAGATATCCTTAGAAAAAGCTTTATTAGTCGATATCCTTTGCTTTGGGAGGCGGAGTTGAATTGGGCCATGCGAAATCTGAAAGGTAAAAGTCTCACAGCAAGAATTAAAAAGGCTTCCTTGGCAGCAACCATGTACCATGTTTGGAGAGAAAGAAACAGACGTATCTTCCAAAACAAGGCAGTCCCAACTGAGAACCTAACATCTCTTATTGTGGAAGACATCAGAGGGAAATATGGGGTCTCTCAAAGTAAGTTGAAAGACACCCCATTGAATAGAGAAGTATGTGGTAACTGGGGCATTGTTCCATCATTCATGCTATAATGGTGGGTAGGGGGGTTTGAGATGTATTTTTTTTTATTTTCATTCAAGGTGGAATGTTCGCCTTGTTTCTTGTAAAAGTGGGCAGTTTTGATCTCACATTGGTTGAGGTGTGCCTTCGCTAAGGCAGTTGATGTACATTTATTTTACTTATTAATGGAACTTTCTTAACTTCCAAAAAAATAAAATAAAATAAAATCAATTCATTGGACCAGAATCCAAAGGGCCTCTCAGGATAGACTAAGGCCCATCAGGGAACGTTCGGGCTTAACCAAGTCCACCAAGGAATCTGCAGGCCTTCCAACGGGGCCTGCCCAATCAGACTCATCTCATCATTGAGTAATAAAAAGATAAAATCAAGTAAAAGGGATCAACACCACTCAGGCGGTCCCGCCAAGACTTAACCAATGTGCATGCTGGATTAGAAATCGGGTGAGAAACCAAATTGACTCAAAGCCAGGGTGGGACCTGTCATTCGACGGGGTGGACTGGGGTGTCTACGAACTTCCCCAGACCGCAACCGAGAGCTTACTTAGAATCTCTAGCCGCAAACTAAGCCTCAATAGACAAACATAGGCACCCAGGTGTCCGCCTGCACCCCATCAGGCGGTGGCGACTCCAATTCCCATATTACCCATCCGGAGGCACGCACGATTTCGCGTACGCCCACCCGTGCAACCATGCGCACACAAAGAACGAGAGCTTAGTTTTATCAGCAAGCTTGTTTTGGAAAAGGTCAGACCAGGACTTTCCTTTCTAGGAATAGCTCGGAGTCTCCGCAACGTTGTGCACAGGAGATGCGCTTAATCGAGCATCTGGAACACTGCCGTGTTCTTGCAGGCTAGAGCCGACCTGATCAGCAACATTTCCACTGATACACTGTCCAAGGTCAACGCATGCAGAAGGACGCAAAGGCGGGAACATGGTTTCAAGTGAAAATCAGCGATCAGAAGGGTCCTGCCAATTGATCGGCTCGGTGGCAACAACTTGCCGATTAATTGATTCGCTTGCATCATCTTGAGCCGGCGCATCAGACCTCCGGGAAGGAGAGGAGGCACAAGTCGCTGGAACTACATCACCAGGAGGATGCTTTCCCATAACAAGCACCACTGTAGCCAACTCAAGAGGACCTCGATACGACCATCATAGGATAGAACAAGAGAAGATCCTTGCTAGCTCACAGAGGCAAGCAAGCAGGAAACAGACAACCACAAGGTCAAGCAATACCGACCACGAGCAGTAACTCCAACAACGTCTCCCTTGCTTGCTCGCAATACCAACCACAAGCACGAGCACGAGCAGCAACTCACCACAGAACTTCACCACGGCCATGACCATAGCAAAGCTTCGCGAGCAACAAGCCACATAACTTCACCACGGCCACGGCACCTGACCACAGCACCTCACCACGACAACCCAGCACCTCACCACCGCAGCAACGCACCACAGCCATGACCACGATCCAGCACGTCACCACAGCACCTCACTTGCTCACGGATCCTACACCACGAACAGTCACGAACCAGAAGTAAGCTTGCCCACGAATAGAAGATACAGACAGATGGAGATGGCCACGAACAAATGGAGGAGGACACGAACAGAAGGATGTGGAGGTGGAGGAGATGGCGGAGGTGGAGGTGGAGGTCATGAACAGGTGGAGATGGAGATGGAGATGGAGGTGGACACTTTGCAGTGGTTAGACACTTTGCTAAGCCAATTTAATGTCAAACATAGTATTGCTCGTCGGCGTCCATATGGTACTATCCTCCTAACTGCTATCAAGGCTAGGCAACTTAGGTAATCTCCTCCATATATCAATCAAGTCCATTGAAACCGTCACTGGGCTGCATTATAGTTAGATATCATATCCCACATAGGGCAAACTAGGTTCTTGATCACTTGTGCATTAATTTCTCGCACCTTTGTCTCCACTAAACATACCATACTAAGATGCTGTCTCTGGATTAGATTCTTCCCCTCTCCTTGCTTAGCGGGGTCATTAAGGCCCCGGATGTTCCAAGATGCGAACTTAAACATGGGGAGAGGAAGGGGTAGGGTCTCACTAGAACCACCGTTCACCACCTTTGCCAATTCTCTTGCCTGCCGCATAGCTACTTCATCCACTAATATTGGCCTCTTGTTCTTTCTTTTCTTCTTCTTCTTAGATGAAGAGGAGGCCACTTCCCCCACCAACTCCTCAGATGTAAGCACCTGGAACTGGTTAGGACTCATGCTATCCAAAGAAACACTTTCCATTTGTGCCACTTGCCTCTCATCTGAATCCACTTGCTTCTCATCTGAAACCACTTCTTGCCGTTGTAATGTAGCTGTGCCACAGTGATCCACATTAACGGGTTGATTCACCACCGAAGACGTCCTGGTGTGAAGGGCACCCCCCCCCCCCCCCCCCCCCCGCCAATCACGCCTGCGTGATTAATTATCCCTCCACTGAGAACTTCAACATCTGCAACAATGGCCTGTTTCCCCTTTGATTTTACAACCGTCCACTCATCAACCTGAAAGGACCTTTGTGGCTCATGCGAAAGTTGCTCAGTCTCAACAATTTGAACCTCACTTACTTCAACACTCGCCTCACTCAACATATCTGGATTGGCGGCACTAGCATTGACATCAACATGTCCTTGTAACGTTCTACCAGTGGGCACCAAAGTCTTGACGGGTGCTTTTGGGCAACAATTCTCCAAGTGCCCAAAAACATTACAACGACCACATTTAACTGGTTTCCAGTCATAATCAATATCAACCATTATCTCTTCATCACTATCATCCCCCAAGCCGTGGGTGTTCAGATAAATATGCTGTGGGAATCCACACTCAGCATCGACTTCTACACACATCCTTGCATAAGTTAGCCTTGATTTTTTCTCAGTAGCATTGTCAAGGAATAACGGCTTTCCCACTCCACTAGCCAAGAAGCTCAATCCAGCAGGTGTCCAGTACTCCATGGGGACATTGAATAGCTTGATCCAAATAGGTAGTTTGGTTAGATGGACCTTCTTCAACTGCATGTTAGGCTGCCACTGTTGCAACACCATGAGCGGACCAGCAAAGTGCCACGGGGCTTGACTCATCACCTTGTCTCTAGCATCTAAGTTTGAAAAACGGAATATGAAGAATTCATTACCAACCACCGAGACTTGGATGCTCCCATTTCCCCACATACGGTCCACAAGCCGCTTCACAACTGCAATAGGTAGTTTCCTATCCATAAAGTAGCCTACAAGGCTACCATCCCATTGCTTGAGACCTCCTCAACAACATGAGGGGGTGGAGAGATTTTGATCCTACCATCAACAATACTAGGCGAGTAGAACTGTAACCTGGTTTTAGAGGGGTCTCTCTGCCCGAAAATAGAAGACCAGGAATCTAGCCTGGTTGGACACTTCTTAGACAAGAAGTTGACTGTGTCTGTGGTTAGTAGCTTAGTCAACCGTATTTGGAGCAAGTTCGACTATGTTCAAACCTCAGATGCTGGAAATGGCTTCTTCATCTTTAGCTTCTCTTCCATGCATGCAAAAGAAAAAGTGCTTCAAGGTGGTCCCTGGCACCTGGCAAGGAGACTCCTCATTCTTAAGGAGTGGGAGCCGAATATGCAGCTCATTAAATCCAAACTCTGCAACGTGCCTGTTTGGATCAAACTCTTCAATGTTCCTATGGAGTTTTGGACTCCAATTGGCCTAAGTTGTATTGCTAGTGGGGTGGGACGACCCCTTTGTGCGCATGGTCGCACGGGTGGGCGTGCCTCCTAAAGGGTAATTCGGGAAGGTTGGAGTCACCACTGCCTGATGGGGTGCAGGTAGACACCTGGGTGCCTAGGTTTTTCTATTAGGCTGGTCTGCTGCTTGAGATTCTGAGGTAGGCTCTCGGTTACGGTCCAGGGAAGTTCGTAGACACCCCGGTCTGCCCCGTCTAGAGATGGGTCCCATGGGTTCCTAGTTTGAGTCAACTTCTTTAGGTCTGTCTACTCACCCAATTCCTAAGCCAAAACATACATATTTGGTTAAGTCTGGCGGGGACCACCAAAGTGGTGTGGGTCCCCCTTTTACTTGGTTTTATCTTATTTTATTTAAGTGATCTTAGTCTGCTTGGGTGGGCCCTGTTGGAAGGCCCACGGATTCGCTGGTGGGCTAAGGTTTAGCCCATATGTCCCTTTGCTGGGCCTTGATCTAACCCTAGAAAGCCCTTTAGGGTTCGGCCAATTTTGGTTCTTTTTACTTAGGGTTTTATCCAAAGAATTCAAGTTAAGATTTATGCTTGGTAGGTCTGGATAGCTTTGTGGGCCCATTGGGCGGGCCCCCACAGTGGTTGCCTTATTTTTTGATTATTTTGGTTAATTTGTTCTCCAACTGTGGGCTAAGAATGGGCTTGGGGCCCATGACCTAGGTTTGGGCTCGAAAGCCCAAGGCATTAGGGTTGGAGATAATGGATCCCCTCCTTTGGTTTGTGGGCTTCCCTTGAAGGGAGTTGGGCCCGATAGACCCAAGCCCATAGTCACGGCCAAACCATCTAGCCTAGCCAGCATGTTTCAAGTTGGGCTTTTGGTGGGCCTCGAATAGTGTGGCCCACTTGACTTATTTAATTATCTTTCTTTAAACTCAAATGAGTTAGTAGGATAGGGTGGGCCCCGTTGGAAGGCCCACAGGTGTGCAAGCTGGACCCACTGGGTCCAAGGCCCATGCTAGGTCTCGAGTTGACCTAGAAACCCAATTGGATTGAATGGTTTATTGGAAAATGGGTTAAAATGATAAAAGGGGGGGGAAGAAAACTATTTTTTGGATTTTTTGGGTGTATCTGAAATACAATTTCCGATACACCTTAAAAAAAAGTGTATCCGAAATATATTTTTGGATACAAAGAATATAGGGCTTATCCGACCTGAGTTTTCGGATAAGCCCAGAAAACCTACTTTTCGACTTTTTGAAGTGGGATTGGTTTCCTTGGGCTTCTAGGGCTTGCTAGGGCCTGTGTGGACCCACAATGGTACAGAATTGAGGGAATGGCCTTGTTTGGCCACTTTTGGTGGTTTTCCAAGCATGGGAAGGGGAGAGAAGGCTAGAGGCCTCTCACTCCTTGCTTTGAGTTGGAACTCAACGGTTCTTAGGTGGGGAAGGGACTCCTCACTTTGGTTGCAAGCGAGGGGGATGCTCTCCTTTGAAAGAAAGCACCCCATGGACCCGAAAGGTCACTTGCTTTGAGAGCCACGGCCAAACCATGCAAGCATTCAACATGTAAACAAATAAATACTCACAAACAATATACAAGGAAGACATTAAGGCATGCTGAAATCCGTGGGTTAAAGTGTGAGTGGTTCATGTTAATATGCATGCTAGCAAAATAAAGCTAGAAGAGAGATGTCCTAAACATGTGAGTGGTGTTTTGTGCACATCATATGTGAGGAGTGACATGACAGTGGATAGAGAGAGTGATGTGTGATGGACTCTTGTGTACATGTACCATCTCATGTGCATGCAACCTCACATACCAAGGAAGAAAAGCATTATCATCATCACATGAACTAATAAAAAAGACATGGTAAAGAGAAGGGTTAATGGGGGGTTTATGGGGTACATTAGATGTATAAAGAACATGGCAACATGCTCCCCTAGAATAAATGCACAAACAGCCCCATTATCATGACTTTTCGACCGTCTAAACGAGGCCACTCTTTTCCCATTCGAAATAACAACCTCCCCTTACCATGGGAGACTTAAAAGTGTGAAGAAATGAAGAAGAAGAGGTAGAGACAGCTTGACATCAATTATTGTTGAGGATATTAGGAGCAAGTATGGGGCTTTGGGGGGTAAGTTAAAAGACACCGCTATGAACAGAGAAGTTTGTGATAATTGGGGAGTCTACCCTACTCTCATTTTGTAATTCTCCTCTCAGTTGTATGGTGTGATAGCCATTGTTCCCAGTAGGGTTGTTCTAATGTAATTTGTTTAAATTGTATTAGGTGGGTATGCCCACCTTGGTCTTGTAAAGCAGCTCCCTTTACTAATGGAATTCTTACTTACTTTCCAAAAAAAAAAAAAGAAGAGGTAGAGAGATAGCAAAAATAGCATGCTCAAAGTAATGAAGCAAAACATAGGCTCACCATGCCTTCATTCTCATATATGTTAAAATAGACATGCCAACAAAGCTTACCTTGGTATTATTTCTTTCTTTGGAGATCTGGTGATCCCTTGTGAAGTTGGGATAGCACCTTAGCCACCTCTCTTTGGCCTTCGATGCTCCACCAAGCTTTCTCCTTGAGCAACAATGAAGAAGGAAGTGAGAAAGGGGTTTTGATGAGATTAGAAAAGGGGTTAAGGGAGGTTGAAGAGGGGTGGAGAAGGTGATATGAGCTTAGGAGATAGAGAGGGGCTTGGGGGAGAGAGGTTAGAGAAGAAGAATGGAGAGAGCAAAAAAGTCTCCTCCCCCTACGTATGGGAGTGGGATGGGGGTTTTATGTAGGGGATGCACATGGGATGCATGACGTTCATGGGGGAGAGGGAGAGAGAGGGAGAGAGAGAGAGAGAGAGAGAGAGAGATGAGATGGGGGATGTATGCATGATGGGATGCATATGCATGGAGGAAAGAGAGAGAGAGAGAGAGAGAGAGGTGTATGCATGCATGATTTATGGGGGGGGATGCATATAAGCACCTCATTTTTGCTCCCCCGAAAGTGTCGGAAATGCAAACCTTAGCTGGAAAGTCAAACCCTAAAGGGGTGAAATTTGACTTTTTGATCAAGTGATAATTGACTACCTTGATTTATCCCAGTGGATAGAGAATCTCGACACGGTTCCAACGCAACTGAGTTTGCTGGAATCGGAGTCCGGACAAAGGATCTGTAGGGCAGTCAAACTTGAAGGGGAGCAGAAATTGACTTTCTGCTAAAACCCGCATCAGCTGCTTAGCCCTACCCCAATGAATATAGGACTCCGATACGGTTCTAACGCAACTGAGTTTGCCCAAATCGGAGTCCGGATGAAGAAGATATAAGCAGTTGAAGTTTCCGAGCAGCAATGTCGAAAACTGCACACGTGGCGAAAGAGCAGAAAATATCTCGAGGGTGAATTTGTAAATATCCAAAATTCGAAAAATATCCCAGGAGGTAATCTGTGAATATCTCAAAGTGTCAAATCGGTCAAATCAATCAAGTCCAGGGGGTAATCTGTAAATATAAAAACCATGAATGTAAATCAAGTACAAAGGTAACCGAAATTCAATTTCGGTTACAAACAAAATTAGTATAACTGAAAATTGATTTTTGGTTATACTGCAAGTCAGTGTAACCGAAAATCAATTTCGGTTACTTTTTTTTTTTGGCTATAAATAGCAACCCCAGCCATTTGGCTAGGGTTCTAGTGTCGTCCTTGCCGGTGTTCTCCTGGTGTCGTATTGTTGTCCTCGCCGGCATTCTCCTGTTCGTGGGTTCTGGCTCGTGGTGTAGCACGGGTTTCGTCGTGTAGTAAGCATCTATTTTTCGTAGATTGGTTCGTGGTTAAGCAAGGTGATAGTGTGAAGGTGTGAAGGTGTGAAGGTGCGAAGGCGTGAAGGTGCGAAGGCGCGAAGGTGCGAAGGCTTGCGCCAGCGACCTTGATTCTCCTGCAGGCGCCGGGGTTTTATGTTCTTGGCTTTGTTTGTGATGTTTGGTTCGTGGCTTTGTTCGTGACGTTTGGTTCATGTTCGTGTTTTTGTTCATGGCTTTTGGGTTGTCGCATTGAGGCAATCCGTTCGACGCTTTCTGTCTGCGGATTTGTGTTTCTGCTCTCGGGTTTTCCTGTTTGAGGCGTCTGGTTCGTGCTGTGTGTTTGAGCCAGATCGTTCCGTTCAAGGAATTTGTGCTTCGTGATTGTGTTGTCCGTGCTGTTCGTGCTTTTAGTGCTGTGGTTTTTTGGGGCGCTTTCGCTGTTGCGTTCTCGCCGTTCTTGTGAGGTGACTCAGGCTGAGTGGTGCTCGGTGCTAGGAAGTATTCGAAGTGGCTAAAGTGTTTGAAGTGGTTTCCCAGGAAGAGTTGTCTGATCCGGGAGATGCACTGCTCTTTCTAGTTCTCCTGGAGAAGTTAGTTGGAGCGTGTGATGTCTGTTCCGGGTGGCGTGGGCAACCTTTCTCCGGCTTCTTGCGGAGGTGTCTCGGCGAATGGAGGTTCAGGTTCGCAGCTCCCATCTCCGGAAGCTATTGTCATTGCGCAGGTAGATGCAGGAGTGCCGATTAATCGGCTTGGTCCTACGGATCAGCGACTGTCGCTCGATTCTGAGTTCCCGCCCCTTTGCTCTGCAGACCATGCAGTCCTTGGACAGTGCCCCAGCGCATTTGTCGCTGTGCAGGCCAACTCTACCAGGTTTCATCAGGGCAGTGGTCCAGTAGCTAATTCCTCTCATTCTTCTGTGCCAAACGACGCGGGGATTACGAAAACTTCTTGGAAGGGAAAGTCTTGGTCTGACCTGTTCCCAAACGAGTATGCGGCCAAGCCTAAGCTCTCGTTCTTTGAACCATAAGTGGTTGATGGCAGAATTGTGATATCCCCTCCTGCAGATGTTGTCGAGCAAGGAGTTCATTTGTGGAAGGGATGCCTCATATAGGCTACTTTCTTGATAGAAGCCTCCCTTTCAAAGTCATAACCAACCTAGCTTCCAAGATGTGGGAGAACGTTGAGGTTATCAGTATTGGCAACGGCTTCTTTATCCTCAGATTCTCTTCTTCTTCCATGAGAGACAAAGTACTCATGTAAGGCCCTTGGTACATGGCAGGGTGGCTGATGGTTATCAGGGAATTGGAAGCCAATCTCTCTCTAGAGAAATCTCAGCTCTCTAAAATACCCATTTGGATTAAACTGTACAATGTTCCTTTGGAACTTTGGACTCCTAAGGGGCTCAGTTTTATCGCCAGTGGCGTAGGCAAACCGCTGTTTCTCGACGAGATGACTAAGAAAAGATCCAAATTGAGGTGGATACTAAATGTTCATATCCGGATTCGGTCTACTTGTAGTATGGAGATAACAATTTGCTTGAGTCGGAAATTACCATTGAGTATGGATGGAAGCCCATCAAGTGCAAAATTTGTGATGTTTTTGGTCATGCTGAGAATAGGTGCTCCAGGGTCAGAGCGAGAATTTGGAGACCCACAGGCCGAATCTTTGCTACCACTCTTGAAGTCTCTGAGTTACCAGTTGAGGCTGCTCATGTGCAAGTCGAAGAAAACCAAGACATAGTTCATGATCCAGGAAAGAATCAAGATGAGGCATCTATTGTTGTTGAGGACTCAGATACTGTTCACGAACCTGCTTGGAAACGTATTTCTAAAGGAAAGGAAGTTTTGGTGGAACACGACACTTATAGCAGTAGCCAATTTGTTTGCTCGTCTGAGCCTATTGATGCTAACCAAACAGTGACTCCTAAGATTCATTCAAGTCCGATAGTTCCAATGCAAGCCAACCACGAAGACCAAGAAGTGAGCCCTAATAAGTTCGACCTTCTACGGGACTTGCCTGAAATATGCAAGGGTTCTTCGACCTTATCAAAGAAGCAGCGGAAGAAATTTAAAAAAAGGCTATTAGTGGATGAGATCGCAATGAAAGAAGCTCGAAAATCTTGTCCTCATTATCCTTCTGAGCAAGGTGGCACCTGTAGTGAATTTGCTCTTGCCCCTTCTCCCCCATGATTAAATTAGCCTCCTGGAACATTAGGGGTCTGAACGACCCCTCCAAAAAAAGGGAAGTGAAAGGTTTCATTGCTTCCTAGAGGTTAAATCTGCTGTGTCTGGTTGAGACGAAGGTTAGGAGAGTTAATGCTGCTTATGTGAAGAATGCTATTTGTCCGAATTGGAGTTGGGTGGCAAATTATGACCGAGCCCTAAAGGGCCAAATATGGGTTTGTTTTGATCTGATAGTCATCTCCCTTTGCAAGCTCCATGAGATGAATCAGTTAATTCATTGCTGGGTTGAGTTCTTAGCGTCTTGAAAATCTAGCTTCATCTCTTTCGTCTATGGGGATAATGACAGTTTGGAACGAAGAGCATTATGGAGAAGCTTGAGGTCAAGCTCGGTCGATCGCCCTTGGTTACTGATAGGCGATTTTAATTGTGTACAGAAGAACTCAGAAAAATTGGGGGGCAAGAAAATTAGCCCATCGGCTTCTCACGAGTTCAACTCATGTGTAGAAGATTGTTTCTTGATCGAGATGAATTATAAAGGTTTTGTTCATATGTGGAGCAACATGAGTGCTGGCCAAAGACACATATCCTGTAAGTTGGACAGAGTTCTAGTTAACCTTGCCTGGATCCACCATTTTAATCCTTTCGAGACTGAGTTTCTAACTCCAGGAATCTCGGATCATAGCCCAGCGGTCGTCACTGTCTGTCCCGATAAGATCAAAGACAATAGACCATTTAAATTCTTCAACTTTTGGACTTCTAAGGATGACTTCCTACCTTTGGTGACTAAGACCTGGAGTCAACCAGCTGCTGGTACGTCAATGTTCCAACTCGTTTCCAAACTCAAGAAGCTGAATGCCAGATTGAAAGAATGGAGCAAACAGAAACAATTTTCCCAAGTTTCGGTCAAGGTTGAAGAACTAAGAGGTAAGCTTGAACTATGCCAGAAGGACTTGCATATCCAACCCACTGATTTGCAGTTGCCTGTCGTGGAGGGAAGGCTTAGAAAGGAACTTGCTGATCTATTAAGAGTTGAAGAAGCACAGTTTAGACAGAAGTACCAAATCCAGTTGTTGAAAGAGGGTGATCAAAACTCAAAATTCTTTCATAATTCCATGCTAATCAAGCGCTCTTCCAATTCTATCCTCAAGCTGTATGATGACTCAGTAATGGAACTTACCAGTCGACATCTAATCAGGCGGCACATTTTTAATCATTTCAGTAAGCTGTTGGGAGAAAGCGACCCACTCTTGATTCCTTTTGCGACCAAGTTTGATCGAAGCCTCACTCAAGACCAGATTCAAATGCTTCAGTCTGACATTACTGATGAGGAGATTAAGACTACCATGTTCTCTCTTAAGGACGAGAAATCTCCTAGCCCTGACGGCTACACGGCCGCTTTCTTTAAGAAATCATGGGAGCTGGTTGGGAAGGACGTGACGACTGCCTTCAAGTCCTTCTTCTCTTCAGGGAATCTTCTCAAGCAGGTGAATCACTCTATTATCACCCTTATTCCCAAAGGAGGTAAGCCTTCCAGAGTTAATGAATTCCGTCCCATCTCCTGTGTAAATACCATTTACAAATGTATCTCAAAGATCATAGCAAACAGACTTAAGGAAGTTGTGGCGAGCCTGGTCGGCCAGCACCAGTCGGCCTTTATCCCCGGAAGAAGGATATTGGACAATGTTCTCATTACACATGAGCTGTTCAGAAATTACCACCTTGATAAGGGCACTCCTAGGTGTGCTCTCAAGATTGATATCAAAAAAGCCTTTGACTCAGTGGACTGGAATTGTTTGGAAGAGGTTCTGAAAGGCTTCAAGTTCCCTCATCGCTTTCTCAAGTGGGTTGTGGAAGGGTCTAAGACAAGGTGATCCAATGTCACCATACCTGTTCGTCCTTGTTATGGAGCTATTTGATAAGGTTTTGAAAGATAAAACTTCTCTCCACTTTCAGCTTCATCCTAAATGTGCTCAGCCATCTATTAAGCATCTATGCTTTGCCGACGACCTCTTTGTCTTTGCTCATGGAGATCTCAGGTCAGTCCAATGCATTAGTTCAGCTCTTTTTCAATTTGGCAGGCTGTCTGGTCTTCATGTTAATAGGGAGAAAAGTGCTCTTTTTACTGCTGGTATTCCAGGGCGGGTTAAGGAAGAAATTCTATCATTGTCGGGCTTCAAGGAAGGACAGATCCCTATAAGGTATTTGGGTGTGCCTCTCATATCTTCTCGCTTCACTTCCCGTGATTGTGACCCCCTCATTCAAAAGCTGATTGCCAGAACAACAGCTTGGCAAGGGCGGCATCTGTCTTATGCAGGCCGTTTGACGTTGGTTAAATCAGTCTTGTTCTCTATTGCAGTTTACTGGTTGTCTGTTTTTATCTTGCCTAAGGAAGTTATCTACAAGATAGAGAGAATTTGCAGAAACTTCATATGGTCAGGTGTTGGTCACGAAGCTAAAATCAGTAAAGTTAAGTGGGACCTTATATGTTCTATTGATCAGGGTGGTCTAAGCGTCTTGAACATTCATCTATGGAATAGATGTGCTGTCTTGAGGCAAGCTTGGCTTGTGGGAAGCAAAGCCGATAACTTATGGGTCTCCTGGGTTGTTAATAACCTCCTCCGGGGTCGTAACTTCTGGAGCGTGCCTATACCGTCCACTGCTTCTTGGGTGTGGAGGAAAGTCCTCAAGCAAAGGGACCTTGCATCCACCTTTATAAAGCACACAATCAACAATGGTAGGGCCTCCTCATTCTGGTATGATAACTGGCACCCTCTTGGCCCCCTTGCACCAAGGTTTGGAAGGAGATTGATATACGACTCCGGCCTATCAGACGATGCTATAGTCCATGAGATAATATGTGGGGATAACTGGGATGCACCACTTGCGGCTTCTCTTGATCTTAGGGACGTTTGGTCAAGGCTTCAGGATCTTCCATGTCCTACCCCTGCCGAGCATGACACAATTGCTTGGATTCTGTCTCCTTCTGGATCTTTTGATACCAACAGTACCTAATTTCCTTGTCGGCATCGGCCTCGGTTGTACATTATCTCTTTTTTTCCTTTACTAATGGAACTTACCTAATTTCCAAAAAAAAAACAGTACCTATAAAGCACTGCAAGATAGTCGTCCTATTGTTGCTTGGGTGAAATTGGTCTGGTTCTCATCCAATATATCCCAAGGCATGCATTTGTGTTATCGCTAGCGATCAAGAAGGCATTGCTTACAAAAGATAGGCTCATGAGATGGCGCAAAATCCAAAATGCAGTATGTGTTCTTTGTCGTAAGACCATTGAAACAATTGATCACTTATTCTTCCAATGTGAGTACAGCAATTACATCTGGAGACACCTCCTTAAGAAGAATTGTTTGAACATGGCAATCGCAACATCTTGATGGAATTTCATCATTCAGAATGGTGCACGGGCATGGAGTGCCAAGACGCCCCTCCACTTATTGAGACACCTGTCACTGGGAGCTGCTGTTTACCACATCTGGTGTGAGAGAAACCGTAGGGTATTCAAGAACTCAGCTCTACCTATGGAAGAAATTTGTAAGATTATCACTTTGGATATCTCCTATAGAGTTTTTTTTGGAAATTAAGTCCAATTGTATTAAAGTAAATACCAAATTACAAAGATAAGGGCAGCAAGTAGGTACCGTTAGGCACCCCTAACACAAGGCATACAAGTAAAAAATGGAAATCAAATAAGAACCCCAAGGACATGGGGACCAACGAGTAGAATAAGACAAGCTAGTAACAAAAATTTACATTAAGACCCCAATTGTGGCAGATATTCCTATAGAGTTGCTAGTCTCTCGTTGGCTATGAGGGATAATGACCTCCATAGAAAGGTTGCTACGGAATGGGGTATTAACTTTCTTTTTTGTTAAGCCATTGCTTGCTGTTGCTTTTTGCTTTGTTAAGCCATTGCTTGCTGTTGCTTTGTTAAGCAATTGGCTTGGGGTTGCTGCTTGCCGAAATTTTCCCCCGCCCCACCCTGTTTGTGGCCTTCTTCCTACCTTCTCCACCCTTTTCTAAAACCCCAAACCCTACTCTAACCACTCTAGACCCCCTTCCATCCCCTTCATCTTCATTTCTAAGACTTGGAAGAGGCCTTGGAGGACTTGGTGCTTGGTGGAGAGGAGCTCAAGCTGTTGTGGAGGCTTCAACTGGATTCCAACACCTTCCTAGGAGGTTTTTGACTTTAAGGTATGGTTTCCCATTGATTTTTGTTCAACATATGTAAATATGAGATTGGTTGGAGCATGTTGGTCTTCATAAATGTTGTAATATGATGTTTGTGCACCACGGGTATGTTCTCCTCTCCTTTGATCATCTTCCCATGCTACTTGATGGATCATTACCCTTCTATGGTAAGAGAAGAGGTACCGGTAGTACCAAGAGAGGATGGAGGGTAGTTTTGGTTGGTTAAAAGGGGTCATGCAATCACCATTCGGCCACTGTTTTGTCTTCTTATTTTTGTTTCTTCTCTTAAAAAAGAGGAGCATGTTCCTCTTAATTAACTCTTGTGTAACCCTTACATAAGCCCCCTTCCTCTTCCCTTCTTCGTGTGTTATTTTCTTTCTAGGTTTAGTGAAGTAATATTAACATGATTAAATGCATGACACACATGTCTAGTTTCTATCCCACGTGTAAGCACCTCATTTTTACGCTCCCAGAAAAACCAGAAATGCAAACTCTGGACAGAAAGTCGAACCCTAAGGGGTGAAAAGTTGACTTTTTGATCAAGTGAAAATTGGCCACCTCGCTTTATGCCATTGGATAGAGAATCTCAACACGGTTCCAACGCAACTGAGTTTGCAGGAATCGGAGTCCGGATGAGGGTTCTGCGGGCGGTCAAATTTGAGCAGAGCCAAAAGTTGACTTTTTGCTAAAATCCGATCCAGATGCTTACCTCTATACCATTGGATAGAGAATCTCGACACGGTTACAACGCAACTAAGTTTGCAGGAATTGGAGTCCGGATGAAGGTTCTGTGGGCGGTCAAACTTGAACGGAGCCAAAAATTGACTTTCTGCTAAAATCCGATCCAGATTCTTACCCCTATACCATTGGATAGAGAATCCCGACATGGTTCCAATGCAACTGAGTTTGCAGGAATCGGAGTCCGGATGAAGGTTCTGCGGGCGGTCAAACTTGAGTGGAGCCAAAAATTGACTTTCTGCTAAAATCCGATCCAGAGGCCTACCCCTAGGTCATGGGATAGAGGGCTCCGATACAATTCTAACGCAACTGAGTTTGCCCAGATCGGAGTTCGGATGGAGAAAATAGGAGCTGACAAAGTTTCCGAGCAGCAAAACCGGCAAACTGTGTTCGATTGGGTTCGTCGTCCGTGAGCTGCTCGGGTTCGTGCCCTCCGCTCGGGATTATCGTTCATGGTATTGTGATCAAGTTCACGCTCATCTTCTGAGTTTGGGGATTATTGTGAACAAGTTCGTCCTGTTGGTGATTATTTGTGGTCGCGACCTGTTGGATGAGTTCGTCCAGGCCGTGTAGTGTGTGCTCGTTTTGGCCGTGAGCTCCTCCTCTGGTTGTGGTCGTGCTGGTTTGCCGTTGGTCGTGTGCCTTGGTTGTGAGGTCGTGGCTGTGTGCTTGAGTGATTGTGGGGTTCTGTTGTTTGTCAACAGGAAGCTTCGTTTGCCGAAAGCTGCTAGGATTTCCGGTGACTGGTTCATCTCTTCACTGCTCGATCTGGCCCCCTAGTGGTTGAACCGGAATGGCTGGGCCTAGCGGCCCCTTGCTGTCTTTTGATTTCCCGCCATTGAGCCTGCTGCATGAGGCTAATGCAAAGTCAATTGTTGCGGCTGAACAATTGCAGAAAATATTGACTGTTCCTCCTGACTTTGCTGCAAAGGATGGTTATCAGTCTTTGCTTTCTGAAGTTAGCCCCCAGCACGGCAAGGAGACGACTTCTTCTTTGCTGTCCAATGAGGACAATGCGCCTATTTGCCAACTCAACAAGGATTTGCTGCCATCTCCTGCTATTGGAGGTCAGCATCCTGGCGATTATCCTTCTTTGAACCCAGCGCCTGCCCAGAGTGTGCTTGAGAACGCTGTGCTTCCTGACATCTCTGTCCAACACACTTCTCCAACCATTTTGCAGCCGCTTAGCCCTCATGCAGGTATTCTCGGACCTGCCAAGACTGCAGCTACAGCTACTGCCCCTAAGAGCTGGTCTTCTCTTTTCGGGCATAAGGCGTCTGAGAAATCAAAGCTGCAGTACCATCCTCCTTCTTTTGTTGATGGAAAGGTAATGGTCTCTCCCCCTGCTGAGATGGCCATCGCAGGAAGAAGACATTGGGAGGATAGCCTCGTTGGGCACTTTCTTGACAGGAAATTGCCTTTTCCAGTCGTAAAGAGTATTGCTGATCGTCTATGGGGGAAATCTGGTGGGGTTCAGGTCTCCGAAGCTGCCAATGGTTTCTTCATCCTCCGGTTCACAAATTTTGAAACCAGGCGAAAGGTGCTCAGTGATGGCCCATCACACTTTGCAGGTAGGCTATTCATTATCAAAGAGTGGCAACCCAATTTACAGTTTGAAAAATCAGCTCTTGATAGAGTTCCTGTATGGATCAAGCTCTCCAACGTCCCAATGGAGTTTTGGACTCCTGAGGGGCTTAGTTTTCTTGCTAGTGGGGTTGGTAAACCACTATTTCTTGATGAGGCAACTGAGAAAAGAACAAGGTTAAACTTTGCTTGAATCTGTGTTGAAGTGGACTTGAGTTCTACTTTTCCCCAATCATTGTTCTTATGCTGCAAAAATGAAAATAATGATGATGAAGAACTTCAGATTGATATCGAATATGCTTGGAAGCCCCCCAGATGTCTTCATTGCAAGGTGTTTGGACATGCAGATGCCAAGTGTAAGTCTCAAGACGCATGTAAGAGCTGGGTTCCCACGGGAAGGAAATTTAAACTCCAAGATATTCAGGTCTGTGAACCAAGCACGTCTAACCCCCTTGCTGCTATCCAAGAGCCCAGAATTCAAGTGGAAACTCATGCAAAAATGGTGCATATTGAGACTCAAGAGCAAGAGCCCATACTTCAAAAGGAAACCCATGCACAAGTGGTTCATGTTGACAATCAAGAGCAGCAAGACATCTCTCATGTCCAGCATACCGTGAGCATTGATGGCCCCGGTTGGAAAACTATTAAAGCTAAAGGTAAGCAAAAATTGATGGACTCGAATCAATGCCATTAAGAGCTTCTTTCAATCATGTAAATTACTGAAGCAAGTTAATGCAACAGCAATTACCTTGGTCCCGAAAGGTGTGAATCCATCTAAGGTGGGGGACTTCAGGCCAATCTCGTGTGTTAACACACTTTACAAATGCATCTCTAAAATCATGGCCAACAGAATGAAGAATGTGATCGCTGATCTAGTAGGAGACTATCAATCTGCTTTTATTCCAGGAAGGAGTATAGTAGACAACATACTTCTCTCTCATGAGCTTCTTCATTCCTACCACTTCAAGCGGCCACACCAGAATTGTGCCTTGAAAGTTGATTTAAGGAAAGCATTTGATACTGTGGCTTGGAGCAGTATTGCAGCAACTCTCAAAGGTATGAATTTTCCACCCAGGTTATTGCTTGGATTATGGAATGTGTCTCAACTCCTTCCTTCTCTCTCATGATAAATGGAAACATGGTGGGTTTCTTCCGAAGCAAGAGGGGTATTTGACAGGGTGACCCTATCTCTCCTTATATTTTTGTTCTAATCATGGAATTGTTCTACCTGATCTTGGAGAGAAGCACTACCCAAGGATTTAGACATCACTACAGGTGCCGAGACACCAACACCAAAATCCTTTGCTTTGCGGATGACTTATTCCTCTTTGCCCATGGTGATCCTGTTTCTGTGGGATGCCTCACATCAGCCTTGCAGCATTTTGAGCTTGTTTCAGGTCTCCAGGTTAACAAGGAAAAAAGCTGTATTTTTGTGAGTGGAGTTGATAATACTCTGAGAAGCTCCCTTGCTCAAATAACTGGGTTCCAGGAGGCCACGTTACCTGTGAGATATCTAGGGTTACCCCTTGTCTCTACTAAGCTATCAAAGAGGGACTGTGAACCTCTCATAAACCATGTTATGGCTAAAGCCCAATCTTGGAAAGGGATCTGCTTAACCTATGCAGGCAGGTTGCTTCTTGTTAAATCGGTCCTTTTCTCTATCAAAGTATACTGGCTTTCAGCATTTATCCTCCCTAAGAAGGTGATCAAGGAGCTTGATATAATTTGCAACAGATTCTTATGGGCAGGAACCTGATCTTAGTAAAAAGAAAATTATCCCAATTAGTTGGGATTCTGCATGCACTCCAAAAGACGAAGGGGGATTGGGCTTGTTTAACATCCGACTTTGGAATAAAAGTGCTATTTTCAGATATGTGTGGCTCATTGCCAACCAAACCCCTAACCTATGGGTTAAGTGGGTTACGAAGCACCTAGTCAGGCATCAAATTTTTTGGGCTATGAATACCCCTCCAGGAGGATCTTGGGCATGGAAGAAGATTTTGAAAGCAAGGACAGAGGCTGCCAGGCTGATTAAGTTCAGGGTCTACAATGGTAAGAAAACTCTCTTGTGGTATGACAATTGGCACCCTGATGGTCCCCTTGCTCCAAAGTATGGAAACAGGATCATTTATGATTCAGGACTTCTTAAACATGACCGTGTGGAAGTGATCATCCATGATGGTCAATGGAATATCCCTGTGGCGCTAACAATCGACCTCATGGAAATATGGAGGAGGCTACCAGAGCTACCACAATTGGATAGTAGTCGGGAGGACGTCCTCACTTGGGTTCCATCAAAATCAGGGGCATTTGATGTTAAATCAGCCTACAAAGCATTGGACGCCATCAGACCCACAGTCACTTGGCACCATCTGGTATGGCATTCTTATTATATCCCTAGATTTTCCTTCATTCTATGGATGTTGTTGCACCAAAGATTACTAACCAAGGTCAGGCTTGCCAAATGGGGTCTTGTTCAACAATATACATGTGTCCTATGTAGAGGACATGATGAGGACTCTAATCACCTATACTTTGAGTGCCCTTACAGCAGCAAATTATGGCAGCAGGTATTGTTGTGGAATGGCTTCACCAATCAAGTTAAACCATGGAATGAAACGGTGGAATGGGCTACACGCCGATTTACTTGCACAAACCCATTATCCTCCATTTTTAAAGTGTCTCTTGCAGCGGTAGTATACCTGATTTGGAGTGAAAGGAATAGAAGAGTCTTTAAAAACAGCTATCTACCTCCACAAGATGTTCTCCACCATATTCGTTGGGCCGTGCAAGCTAGGCTTTCCGATAAGGATCATTGCATACAGGACACCCCAAGGACTAGACAGGTTGTTGGCAACTGGGGCATCAACTGGAAGTTTGATTAGGAGTTTGCACTTGTTTCTCCTTGCCACTTGTGGCCTTGTGTCTTACTAGGTTGTTGTGTTTGTGCCCTAGTGGCCTTGTTGTTTTCTTCTTTTTTTTTTTTCCTTTTCCTGTGCGTCATTGTGATGCTGCTTGAGCTGTCATTGTACATATCTTTTACCTAATATACTTTGGACTTACTTTCCAAAAAACAACCGGCAAACTGCACACGTGGCAAAAAGCTGCACACGTGGCAAGTTGCGCAGGAAAATATCTTGGGGATCAAATCCGTAAATATCAAAATGTACGAAATATCCCAGGGACTAAATCTGTAAAAATCCGAGAATATCGGATTAAATCGAAAATGGCTAGGGACTAAATCTGAAAAATTCAGATTTTCCGACCGACGAGCGGCCGCATTAAATGATTTTTCATCATGCTGCTGCTCGCGCGGACGTGGCAAGCGGGTAGTGGATACCCCCTTTTTTCCTCGCCTATATAAGGCCGCGCGAGATTTCGCGCAAAGGTTGGATCATTTAAGGTTGGAAGATTTTCGGTTGGGGGAATTTTTCGGTGAAAGGTTTTTCTTCTCTTTCGTTTGGCTTCTGGTTCATGTTGGCTGGCCCCCTTTTCCTTCTTCCCTCCCTCACCCGAACCTCTTCTCTTGCTACGGCCTTGACTCCCTGGCACCCCAAACACCCCACCTGCCATTCTCAACCCCTTCCCCCTTTGTCTTCTCCACTGTCGCACGAAGCCCAAACAAAGGGAGGTTGCTGTTGAGGATTCGAAGGAGGACCCAGCTACTTCCTGTGTCTCCACCCAGCACCAGTGCTCGAGCACTCTCAGGTATTACTCTTTACCACCTTTTATTCCCCATATATGAAAGTGGAGCTTTTCTAAGCAAGTTACTGGATGCGTTTTTTTCTCTTGCTATAAACCTGTTTAAATGCTTAGATGGCACGAACCCATCCATTATCCCACTTCATGAAGACTACCAGGTAAAGAGAGGATTAGGTGTTGTTTTCATAAAAGCGAGAGTTAGTCCATCCTAGTCCTCTTGTGGTTCGGGTCACTTTTTTTGTTGTTGTTATATCGGTATGATTTGAAGGAGGAGAATGTTCCTCCCTTCCCCAGCTAATGTATCCCTGTAAAACCCCCTTCCACTTCCTTTCTTCGGATGTTCTGGCGTGCATGCACGGAGGTCCGGTCAGGCATAGGTAAAAATGTCTCTCACTCATGCAATATCTGCTTGTCAGTGTTCTTTTTTTTCTTCTTCTGTGTATATTTGCTTAACTTACCAACCTGCTCCCCCAACCCCCTGCCTGTGTGTCTGCAAGCATGGTCCCTTCCCCATTACCCCTGTAGCTGTAGCTTGTAGTTGTTCTTTACAGTCGGGTTTGTTTGTTTTTTTCGTAAAGAGATTTGGATTTGTGTGATGAAGTAGTTTAGATTAATTTGAATGCATGTTAAAGGTCTCTTGGGAGTCTGGGGAACACCTGGGAGGGGTTACAGAGCTTAAAAAACAAGTCAGAAATGGAGTGTGAGCAAAAAACCAGAAGATCGGGTTTTGTAGGGGGTATGCGCCGAGCTTGCGCTCACCTTTTTTGGGTGCGCTGAGCTCACGCCCACTTGTTTTTTTGATGCGCGAAGCTCGCGCCCACCTCGCGGGCGGACCGTTGTTTTTTCATCCGCCGAGCTTCACGCCTAGCTCGCAGACGGGGTGGACTGGGGTGTCTACGGACTTCCCCGGACCATAACCGAGACCCTACTTAGAATCTCAAAAGCCGCAGACCAAAAGCCCTAATAGACAAGGTTAAGCACCCAGGTGTCCGCCTGCACCCCATCAGGCGGTGGCGACTCCGAATTTCCCAGTGCCACGTTCCCGACGTGCGCACACCACGTAAGCATAAGATCCTCTTATTAGCCATTAGTATTTAAGGCATGCATGTCATTATCCCATATGCCTACGTGTGTTATCACTGGTTAAGAGCATGCTTAGGAAATTGTTTTCCTTAAGTCGTGGGCATAGAAAAAGTGTTTTCCGCCTCTTAGTAGCACTTAGACGTGTATCATCTTGTTTATTCTTGCTTTAATTTGAAGCATGTCTATTATAGTCTCTTTGCTTGATTTTCATCGATGTGTAGATAGGGGGATTTGTTTTTAGAGCAAGAGAAACAAAACTAGACCCAGATCCCTAGTTGGTATTTATTTTGGTTTGTGAAAGGGGAATAAACCCTTTGGTTCCCCTTGGTGTTTGGTTATGAAAATACCAAAAAGGAGGCCAAGTGGCCTCATTCGAACCACTATGGGCCCACATAGACCTTATACATGCCCACAAGCACCATGGATTGCTTTTCTGTGGAAAAAGTGAAAAAAGGAATTTCTGAGATTGACCGAAAACCCAAGTCGGTTATGGGTGCTTTCTTGCTTAACCGAAATTGAATTTCGATTAAGCTAGAAACACAGTATAACCGAAATGCATTTTCGGTTATACTGTATAGCATGTTTGATTGAAATGGAATTTCAGTTACTTTGAAAATTTAATAAAAACTAGTTCTTGCATGTTTGCTGATTTGTTGTGATGCTTAAGCCAAACCGGGTGAACCAACAGGGTTTCTGGGTCAACCGAAAACCCAAAATCGGACATGGGCTTTTAAGCCCAATCTGATTCCTTTGTGGGCCTTCCAACGGGGCCCACCCAGCCCAAGATCAGTTTTGAAAGATAATTAAAACAAATCAAATGGGCCAAACCCTATGAGGCCCACGAAAGCCCAAAAATGAAGCCTGTAGGCTTAGTGTAAGAATGGTTTGGCCGTGATCGTGGGTACGGGCCTATTGGACCCACTAAACCCATTAACCCAACTAGGTAGGGTCCAACACCCTGACCCATTGAACCATTGACCACCCGGTCCAAGTCTAAACTAAGGGGCCCAAGCCCAAGGTCTAGCCCACTTTGGGAAATTAAAATAAGATAAATTCAAATAAATCATTTGGCAACCATAGTGGGCCTGCCCAACAGGCCCACAAACCAATCTGGCCCACAGGGAATAAAATGTAATTGGATCTTTCAAACTGAACCCTAAAGTAAAATCAATCAAATTAACCAAAGCCTAAAGGGCCTCACAGGCCTAGATTGAGGCCCACCAGGGGCATGTGGGCTTAACCGAACCCACGAAAGAAACCATGGGCCTTCCAACGGGGCCCACCCAATCAGATCGAGACCACCTTAATTAAACAAGATAAAATCAATTAAAGGAATCTACACCATTCAGGCGGTCCCGCCAGGCTTAACCAAATTGCATTCTGGATTAGGAATCGGGTGAGAAATCAGTGAGTTGACTCAAACCAGGAGAAACCTATGGGACTCGGCAACCGACGGGGTGGATTGGGGTGTCTAAGTACTTCCTTGGACCGTAACCGAGACCTTACTTAGAATCTCAAGCTGCAAACCCGCCCAATAGACAAACTTAGGCACCCCGGTGTCCGCTTGCACCCCATCAGGCGGTGGCGACTCCAACCTTCCCGTTTCACCCTCCTGGAGGCACGCATGAGAATCCGTGCATCCCGCAGTGCAGCGTTCATCCCGATGCGCGCACAACCTAGCGACTCCGCTGGAGACTTTCGACCGATAGAACCCCTGGTTAAAATCAGTCAACACAAGAGGGATTAGTTGACTTAGGGTTCTTACAACCTCATTTAGTAAAGCGTAGAATACGCACAAATACATCTTCCGGGGAGTCCTGCCATAAAGGACGCGATAATTGCCTAAGGCAATTGGATTTTAAGTGGGACCATTGTGACTCCTCCAATTACCTGGGGACTCTCCCGGAACCTCGTATTGCGTGCCAATTCTGCATCTTACTATATGAGACGATAAAAATTCCTTTATCAACAAAATCCAGACAAAACTCACCCGATTAGACATAACACGCAGCCCAACTGCACACACGGGCACGCCACCACACCGTGGATGGATTTCATTTCCAGTTTCTTGTGATAAACTGCGTGGGGTGACATGCAAGAGGGAGCTTGCGTGAATGATCCGACCCTGACTGAATGAATGAGTGCGGATATTGCATCTTCTTTACCAAGACTTAGACCTCTTTAGCAGCCACCCTTCTGATTCCTATGAATTGACTTTTGAGATGGTATTAGCACTTATGCTCCCGGGGGTTGCCGAGGAAAGCAGGGTAAACCCATCTCCCTAATTTTCTGGAGTCCATTAGCTCCACAAGTTTCTTGTCGTAGTACGCAAGGATCCAGTATTGGTCCAGACCCTTGTAGGCGTATGTCTCGAGCTGGTTATCCTTCCCCATCTAATGCTTCTGAATAAACCACGTTTGTGATTGTGATGTGAATGATAAATACAAGAGGAGTAAAATCAATCTAAAACCCAAGAGTCCATTAGGGGCAGCAACCCCCCGCTTTTTACATCAAATTGAGTAAACCCTAGATTCTAGGCTACCTCAGCCCTAATTTAGGAAACCAACTTAACTTTGATCAGGGGAACTACCCTAGATCCATGCATTGAGTCCTGTAAGCTGTAACGCCCCAGACCCATACCCAGCAAGATATTGTCCGCTCTGGGCCCACGGGCCCTCACGGATTTGTTCTCAAGGATAAAACGAGAAAACTTCCCAGTGGTCACCCATCCTAGCAGTGCTCTCACCCGAGTACGCTTAACTTTAGGATTCCAAGGGGATTTAGTCCCGTTTTGTTCCTTAAAAGGCCTCTTGCTTAGTTGGGGGTCTTAAGACTACTTATAGCATCCTCAGGCGTTGTGGGATCCCCAACCATATGCACATCCTTGCCTGGTAGCTTACCCAGGGAGATTACCCATTCACCTGCCCAAACAACCAGGATGTCACATACTCCCCTCCATGGGACAACGCATCCTCGCGTTGGGCCGAACCCCCACACTTTCTGGTCGGGGCAGTCTCTGATACCATTTGTAACGCCCCAGACCCATACCCAGCAAGATATTGTCCGCTCTGGGCCCACGGGCCCTCACGGATTTGTTCTCAAGGATAAAACGAGAAAACTTCCCAGTGGTCACCCATCCTAGCAGTGCTCTCACCCGAGTACGCTTAACTTTAGGATTCCAAGGGGATTTAGTCCCGTTTTGTTCCTTAAAAGGCCTCTTGCTTAGTTGGGGGTCTTAAGACTACTTATAGCATCCTCAGGCGTTGTGGGATCCCCAACCATATGCACATCCTTGCCTGGTAGCTTACCCAGGGAGATTACCCATTCACCTGTTAGCTTGCCTAGGGAGATTACCCATTCACCAGCCCAGACAGCCAGGATGTCACATAAGCTATGGGCCCTGACCCACTAAGGTCCGCTAGGAGCACTTTGAGTCCGGATTGGTCTTCTAAGAGCAGATGAAAGTTGGCCAGATCAAACAAACCGATGAAAGCATGCCAGATCAGAACATGGCACTAAACCCTAGATCTAGGGATTTTTAGCCTACTCGCCTTGGAAGCAACTTGTGCCCTTCTTTTGGGCTCCTGACAGCCCCAAAGACGAATTCTTTGCAGTTTTTGTAAACATCTTGTAATTTTTCACCCTCGATGGCAAGTTGTGATTTTTGC
This sequence comes from Buxus sempervirens, assembly GCA_947561395.2. NCBI lineage: Eukaryota > Viridiplantae > Streptophyta > Magnoliopsida > Buxales > Buxaceae > Buxus > Buxus sempervirens. The sequence goes on along the minus strand of OX387190.1, from coordinate 6,990,524 downwards.
TGTGGTCCAACACCAAAAGCAGATGAAAGAACAGATGAAAGATAAAAGACTGAGCAGGACTTGGACATGCCCCCTTACACAAGTATGTCTTGGAGTCACGCCTCAACTGGCGTCAACCCTTAGGACCACACACCATGTGTGCCTGAATTTAAATTCCACATTGTTTTAGTATCTTTGCTCTATCCTGTAGAAGCATGTTAAAATTGGTAGTGGTTCATCCTTTTTATGCATGTTTTAGAACTGATTAAGAGTTTGGTGTGGAACCCTAAAATTGATTTGGAATTTTGATTGGATAGTTGGCATGCATCTTCATCCTCATCTGAGAGAGTTCGATTCCCTAGGATAGAGAAGTCTGCTCTTGGACAAGACAGCTCCAAGGGGATGAGCAGATTGAATGGGAGGCACGATACCATATGGGGCATACCCTGTCCTTGTTAAACGTGCCAATTAACTGGGATATGATCTAAACAGCCTTGCTTTTCTGGGATCCCCAGCTTTCAGTGTTTCGATTCGGGACCAATGAGTTGACTCCCACAATTGAGGAATTTGACCTATTCCTCCGATTTAGTGACCTTGGAGAACTTGCCAGGCCAAGTCTCAAAGAAAGCTACAAGAATGAAGCTTGCACTTTCTTTGGCCTCTCAAGGGGAGAATTCCAAACTTTAGGAGGTGACAAATCATTCACGAGGGTCTCCAAAACATTCTTAGCTGAAAAAATAAGAAACAAAAAGCAGGAAAGACCCTGGGTTTGGTTTTACACCTTCACCCTTGTGGTCCTGTCGCAAATCTTCTTTCCGACTGGGGGAGACACCATTAATTTGGCCCTCATGGAAATTGTGGATCAACTCCGGGCAAGGTACCGAATCATGCTACTAATCCTAGCTCAATTGTTTCATTCCCTCACCTTGTCCAAACGTGGAACCTGGAGGTTTCAAGGGTGCGCTCCCCTCCTCCACATTTGGCTTCAAGACTACCTGATGATTTCAGAACCTGTCAGTGCACATTATGGGCTAGTCCGCGACAACGTTACATGGATGGCCCGAAGAAAGATTCACCCTGACTTACCCACTCGTGAGGCTTGGCTAGACCACTTTCTCCATCTGAATGGAGGAACGGATATCAAATGGTGGGGTACATTCAACTTTACCTACACCCCCATCCTGGATTTCAAGAATAGAGAGTGCCTTGCCCTGATAGGCCTTACTCATGCTATGCCATACTATCCAATTCGAGTTCTGAGATAGTTTGGGAAGCCACAGGGAATCCCGGTCAAGGACGATGTGAGTGGTTTGATTGGTCCATTCACTAAGGAGTTAAGGAAGTAGTTGCTGATAGAATGGACGATGGTGTGCATATACCGGGAGGACATTTTCACCCAATTCCACTTTCGAGATTATGAACAGTGGATAGCTTGGGAATACGGCCACGACGGCCCCTGGCCTCTTCAACCCATCACTTCAAGTGACATTCCAGTTCCACCCCTAACACATATAGGGACAGGGTGGCTGAACTGCAGGAGACCCACTCCCGTATCCATTCAGCTTATGTGGATTCGGACCGGGAAAGTAGGCATGCCAATATGGCCTTGCAACATGAAATGGAATTAGTGTGCAAGCGCTCTGAGGAGGATCGACGTTTGCTGAACAAGCTTCTGCGTGCCTTGAGGAGGCAAGACGTGTCCTCCCACTATGATGATGACCAACCTAGCTAGACTTTGGCTTTGTTGTATTTTGATATGCATGATGATGTACTATGTACCACGACGGCTCTTTTTGTTTAAGCATGAATTCTCTTTCATTATGATATATTGTTCAAACTTAACAAGACAAGAATTTGAAATAAAAGAATTAATTCCCTCAAATAAGGCAACTCGATCTCCGACAAACCACCTCTTTTCAGATAATTACAATATTCCTAGTCGCTGCGACCACCCAATTCTTTTCCCTTCTTTGCTTGTCAACCTCCATCTCCATCTCCATTGAACCTCCATATCCACTAAACATTGAACCTCCATCTCCATCTCCATTGAACCTCCATATCCACTAAACATTGAACCTCCATCTCCATCTCCATCTGGCCTACACCTCCTTCTCCATCTCCACCTCTTGTTCGTCCCTTCTGTTCGTGCCTACTGTTTGTGCTCCTGTTCGTACCTGTTCATAGTTTGTGAGTCTCCATCAGCAAGTTGTGTTCCTGTTCGTAAGAACCATATGTTCGTGTTCGTAAGTTCGTGAGCAACCATCTGTTCGTGAGGAATCAATCGGTTCGTGTTCGTGAGTTCGTGAGCAACCAATCCTGTTCGTGTTCGGAGCTACTGTTCGTGGGAAGGTTGTGTTCGTGAGAAGGCTGTGCTCGCGGCTGGCACCTTCATCTATGGCTTCTCGTCTAAAGTTGCTTTCTGTGCTATTTCGGGGCTGTGGTTGTCCTAGGAGCTGTTCCTCATGGAGCTGTCTTTGCTAGAAGTCTTCGTATTCAGTGCTGTGTGCAACGTTCCCTGGTGCTGCTTGTGAAGCAAGGCTCACCTGGTGCTGCGTGGGAACCTGCTGTTGTTGCTTGTGCAGCAAGTGCTTACAGCAGTGGTGCCAGGTGCTTGTTCAGGTCGAGCAGGTTGCTATTCGGGTGAATCTGGCGCTTTCCGGTACCACATGACCTGATGGACCCGATTGACCCGAACCACTCTCATTTTTCAAATTTAGACTTCCCGCCCTTGGTTGAGTCTGCATCTACATGCGCTGACCCTGGTAGCGTGTTGGCGACTTCTAACCGTCTGAAGCCTGAGTTGCTCAGGTCTTCTTTTGGGGCTGCGCCCAGACCTAAGTTGGTCACTGCTGCTGTTGTCCCCAGGCATGACGAGGTTTCTCCTCATGGTTCTGTCGAAGGCATTAATGCATGGTCTTCTCTTTTCGGTAAGAGATCTTCATCTAGATCGAAGCTACAATATTTTTCGCCTACTCTTGAGGATGGGAGAGTTGTTATTGCCCCACCTCTGGACGTGGCTCAGGAGGGTATCCGACTATGGAGTGGCAGCCTTGTCGGCCACTTCATTGATAGGAAGCTTCCCCTTCCGGTCGTTAGAAGCTTGGCTGCAAAGTTGTGGGGCAGGCTTGGAGATGTTCAAGTCTCAGCAGCTGGCAAGGATTTTTACATGTTCAAATTCAGTAATGAATCGACTAGGGAGAAAGTGCTTCAACAAGCACCATGGCACTTTGCAGGAAGGCTTATGGTATTACAAGAGTGGAAGGCCAATATTTTTTTTGGAAATTAAGTAAGTTCCATTAGAGAGAGATAGGCAATATGTACAAGAGAGTGGTGCTCACATCACCCAACCAAACCGCACCCACAGACCAAGCCACAAACAAGGCCACTCAAGTTACAACATGGCAAAACCCACAAACCCCTACTCAAACCAATGACCAATTAAGACCCCAATTAGTAACCACCTGCCTATGGACATCGTTATCCTTAAGTACAACACTACTATCATGTAAACAAAAAAGTACATCCTGGTAAATGAACTTACAAACATCCCCATGAGGTAGAGCTGAGTTCTTGACGATCCATCTATTTTTCTCATTCCAAACGTGGTACACAGCCGTTGCCACTGAAAGGCGTCTAAGTAAATTAATTGGGTTATTAGATACCCAATTTGTTGAATCCCACTGGATTAAAGCCTCCCACGATAAGCTTGGGTTACGCAAGCAATTTCTTTTTTTTTTTTTTGGAAAAAGTAAGATTCCATTAGAAAAAGGGAGAATCTACAAAGAAGAAGTGGTAGTCCACTAGCACATTACATAGCACCAGGCATCCAAGTGCACATTGAACCAAGACAGAACGGATGAAACCGTGCTAAAGCTTCCATGTGCATGCAACACCAATACAAAAACGAACCAGACCATGCTAAAAGATTAACAAAAAAGGAAGTTGATATTCCATTGGAGTGCAACTTTCCTGTGGATGTCGTTGTCCTTCAGTGGCATCAATAGACCGTCAACTCTATAGGAGATGTCCAGCTCAATAAGTTTGCAGATTTCATCCTTTGGTAAGGCTGAGTTCTTGAAAATCCTGCGGTTCCGTTCACACCAAATGTGATAGACAGCAGCACCTAAAGAAAGACGTCTTAACAGATGTATAGGCGTCTTGGCATTCCAAGCGCAAGAAACTAGTTGGATGATGGAACTCCATGAAGCTGATGCATAAGCCGAGTTCAAGCAATTCTTCTTTATAAAATGTTTCCATATGAAGTTGCTGTAGTCACAACGGAAAAAAAGGTGCTCAATGGATTCATTGGTCTTACGGCATAGAACACATACCGGGCTTTGGAGAATACCCCATCTGACGAGCCTGTCTTTGGTGAGAAGGGCTTTCCTGATTGCTAGCCATAGGATGAAGGCATGTCTAGGGATATTGGAAGGGAACCACACCAATTTCGACCAAGGAACATTGGGATGTGCAGCTTCCAGGGCTTTGTATGTGCTGTGAGTCTCATAAATGCCAGAAGGAGAGAGGGTCCAAATAATGCGGTCATTCTCATCAGGCTTAGGCCTTGGTAAGACCTGGAGCCTAGACCAAACTTCCATCAGATCAAATGAAGTCGCAACTGGAGTGTCCCAATCAGAATCACAAATAATGTCGTGGACTAAGGCATCATCCGGAAGTCCAGAGTCATAAATCAATCTTCTACCAAACCTTGGGAGAAGGGGACCAAGGGGATGCCAATTATCATGCCACAATGAGGAGTTCCTTCCGTTGTGAATGGAGTGCTTTATGAAGGTGGTAGCAGAGTTCCTTTGCTTGAGAATTTTCCTCCATACCCAAGAAGCAGTGGATGGGATAGGAACATTCCAGAAGTTACGGCCTCGGAGAAGGTTAGTCGTAACCCAAGAAACCCAAAGGTTTCCAGCCTTGCTACCCACGAGCCAGACTTGTCTTAATATGGCGCATCTATTCCAAAGCTGTATGTTCAAGACACCCAGCCCACCTTGATCCTTAGGTGAGCAGATCTGGTCCCATCTAACTTTGCTGATTTTGGTGTCTTGACTAGAGCCTGACCAGATGAAATTTCTGCATATTCTCTCAATCTTGTAGATAAATTCCTTGGGCAAGATGAAGATAGACAACCAATAGACGGCAATAGAGAATAAAACAGATTTAACAAGTACCAACCGACCTGCATAAGATAGGTGTCGCCCTTGCCATGAAGCAGTTTTGGCTACCAGTTTTTGGATTAATGGCTCACAATCCCGAGCATACAGCCTAGTGGATATGAGTGGCACTCCCAAATATCTAATCGGAAGGTGTCCCTCCGTAAAGCCCAACAACGAGGTGATGTTATTCTTCACATGAGTTGGAATAGCAGCAGTGAATAAAGCACTTTTGTCCCTGTTAACATGAAGCCCAGACATCCTGCTAAAGAGATCAAGAGCAGAACTAATGCATTGTACTGACCTGAGATCCCCATGTGCAAAGATAAGGAGGTCATCAGCGAAACAGAGCTGCTTGATAAGGGGCTGGGCACATTTGGGGTGAGGCTTGAAGTGGGCTGATGTGCTTTCATTCAATACCTTATCAAATAATTCCATGACTAAGACGAACAGATAAGGTGACATAGGATCGCCTTGTCTAAGCCCCTTGGCACCCTTGAAGAACCCTTCCATGCTGCCATTAATCATAATAGAGTAGGAGGTAGAGCTGACACATTCCATGACCCATGAGATAAAACGATGAGGGAACCTGAAACCCTTGAGTACCTCTTCCAAGCACTTCCAGTCCACTGAGTCGAAGGCCTTTCTAATGTCAATCTTGAGAGCACACCTTGGAGTGCCCTTGTCAAGGTGATAATTCCGGAATATTTCATGAGTGATAAGCACATTGTCCACAAGCCTTCTACCCGGAATGAAGGCCGATTGATGCTGTCCAACCAAACCTGCTATAACTTCCTTAATCCTGTTGGCAAGTATCTTGGAAATACATTTATAAATGATGTTGACACAAGATATGGGTCTAAACTCATTAACTCTGGACGGCTTAGAGCATTTAGGAACAAGAGTGATGATGGCATGGTTCACCTGTTTAAGGAGTTTCCCAGAAGTGAAGAAAGATTTGATAGCAGCAGATACGTCTTTCCCCACCAAGTCCCAAGAACACTTGAAGAAGGCGGCCGTGAAGCCGTCAGGGCCAGGTGCCTTGTCATCCTTAAGAGAGAACATAGTTGACTTAATCTCGTCATCAGTAATATCGGACTGCAACTTTTGGATCTGATCATAGGTAAGGCACCTGTTAAATGAAGGCTCAAAAGGCATCAAGTGTGGGTCACTCACACCTAACAACTTGGCGAAATGCTCAACAATATGCTTCCGAATGTGATGCTGAGAACTGAGTTCCATACCCATGTCATCCTGGATCTTGAGAATGGAGTTAGTGGCACGCCTGAAAACCATGGAATTATAAAAGAATTTCGTACCTTGATCCCCCTCCTTAAGCCATTGGATCCGAGACTTTTGTCTAATTTGAGATTCTTCAACTCTTAAGAGAGTAGCAAGGTCCCTTCGAATATTACCCTCCATGACTGCAAGCTGCCTATCAGTAGGAGAGGCTTGTAGCTGTGTTTGACATTGTTCAAGCTTGCCCTTAAGATCTTCCACTTTAGCCGATATTTGAGAAAATTGATTCAGTTTGCTCCATTCCTTCAGGCGAACTTTCAACTTTTTGAGCTTGGAAACAAGTTGGAACATTGGTGTGCCAGGCATTTGATGCCTCCAGACATCAGACACCATAGGCAAGAAGTCGTCCTTGGTGGTCCAGAAGTTAAAAAACTTAAAAGGCCGGTTGTCTTTGATACCATCGGAACATATGGTGACAACAGATGGGCAGTGATCTGATATGCCTTGGGCAAGGAATTCCGTCTCAGAAGGATGAAATTGACTAATCCAGGCAAGATTAACTAATACACGGTCCAGCTTACAGGATATCCGACTTTGACCAGCACTCATGTTGCTCCAAGTGTGCACAAAGCCTTTGAAGTTCATTTCGATCAGATAGCAGTCTTCAACACATGAATTAAAATCATGAACCAGGGTTGGACTAATACGGTTGCCACCTATCTTCTCAAAAGCCTTCCGAACACAGTTAAAATCACCAAGGAGCAGCCATGGCCGGTCAACTGAATTTAAGCGCAGACTTCTCCATAAGGATCTTCGTTCCAAACCATCATTATCCCCATAGATGAAGGAGATGAAACTGGATTTACCCAAGGTAAGGAAATCAACCCAACAGTGGATGATTTGATGAGATTCGTGGATCCTGTGAAGAGATATGACGGATGGGTCAAAACAGATCAGAATGCGGCCCTTAAGAGCATGGTCATAATTTGCCACCCATCTCCAATTGGGACAAATCAGGTTCTTGACGAAGTCGAAGTTGATCTTTCGGACTTTTGTCTCAACAAGGCATAGCAGGGACAATCTCTGGGAAGCGATTAAACCCTTGACTTCCCTCTGCTTGGAGGGGTCGTTCAACCCCCTAATGTTCCAGGCAGCGATCTTGATCATGGGGGTAAGAAGAAGGAGAAGAGTCACTACAGGTGGCACCTGGAGCTGAATGAGCACTACGGGCAGCCTTCATTGCAACCTCATCCACTAAAAGCCTTTTCCTGAACTTCTTTCGTTGCTTCTTAGATAAAGTCATCGGCCCCATTCCGGAATCAGGAAGGTCCCGCAAGAGGTCAAAATTGTTTGGTGTGGCAACATGCCCCTCCATACCGAGAAGGGGAGAGAGAACCTCCGGGGAGGTAACAGTGGTGTCCTTAGCGTGCAATTGGTTCGGCTCAGCCAAACAGTTGGGGTCGCTGCAGTGGGTTTTGTTGAGGTCCACGAACTCAGAATTCTCAACCAAGATACCTTTACCTTTAGACATGTGATGCCATGCAGTGTGAGGGTTAGCAGTAGTGTGATCAGGAACACCATTATGATCAGCCGTTGGGAAAGGTTCAACAGTGCTATGAATAATAGCAGCATCCGGGATAGGTTCAACATTAGCAAGCACGTCTTGAGACATACTTGTCTCGGAAGTAATTTCTGGGATAGGAGCAGCTTGTTCGGAAATAACCCCTGCCGGAAGTTCAGAGACTTCAGAGATGGAATTGAAGGTTCGTCCAGTGGGTCTCCATTCAGTGGCCCGGACCTTAGAACATCTATTCACAGCATGCCCAAAGACATTACAGACTTGGCATCTAACCGGCTTCCAACCATATTCAATCATGATCTCCGACTCCAAGCTACCTCCTCCACATTGAAGGTAAACCTTATCAGGAAATGAGCACCTCGTGTCGACCTCAACACATACCCTGGCGAAGTTTAATTTGGTTCGATTTTCAGTCATCTCGTCCAAGAAGAGTGGTTTCCCAACACCACTAGCAATAAAGCTAAGGCCGTTAGGGGACCAAAGCTGAAGGGGAACATTGTGCATTTTTATCCATATGGGAATCTTGGAGAGCTGGGTTTTCTCTAACATGAGGTTATCTTCCCATTCTCTAATGATCACCAAGCGTCCTGCCATGTACCACGGGCCCTGCTTGAGAACTTTGTCTCTGACTGCCGAAGAAGAGAACCTGAGGATGAAGAAACCAGTGCCATAACTGGTAATGTCAACATGTCCCCACAGTTTGGCAGCCAATCGGCACACAACATTAAGAGGAAGGCTTCTGTCAAGGAAGTAGCCAATGAGACAGTCCTTCCATAGGAGGCTGCCTTGCTCGACAATCTCTGCAGGTGGAGAGATAATGATCCTGCCATCGACCATAGAGGGCTCAAAGAACGAAAGCTTGGGTTTGTCAGCAAACCCTCTGGGAAATAGATCCGTCCAGGCCTTTCCATTCATGGAAGAGTTTAGAGTTCCTTTCTCGCTTGGCAGGACAGAAAGAGAGGAAGTAGAAACCGTGGCAGGTCCCAAAGGGTCAACGAGAGTAGCGCCAGGGGCCTGGCCTAAGGCTGTATGGACAGAAGAGCAGAGGGGCGGGAAATCCGAATTTGTATCCAATCGCCAATCTAGAGTTCCAGGCCGATTAATCGGCACACCAGCAGTCATGGGCGCTGCAACGTCGGCAACCGGAGAGGGGAGCAAGGGTCCCAAGTCACCATGCAGACGAACCTGGGAACCCATCACGCACAGCACCCACTAACAAGTAATAGAGTAGTCTTGCATCACAGGAGCTGCAAGAGGCCTGGCCGGATGGCAACTCCGCAACACGAACAGAAACCCCTCTTCACCACAAGCCACTGCAGAAGCCAGAAATCCCACAAACAAGACGCCCACAAAGAAAACCAGGAAGCCACGAGCAATAATCTTCAGAAACGATAACGATAATCAGGAAGCCCGAGAATATCTTCACAAAATGATAACGAGCAAATAGTCTACAGAAACGATGGATTTCGTAGGCAGTCTCCACGATAAGCTTCGCAGAACGATAGACCGAACGATAAACATCTCCAACCCGAACAATAGCTCCTTCGCGAAACCAATGTGCACAATAACGAGCAATAGAACCGAAACCCAGCTTAATCCAAAGCTTCCCGAAAGAACGGGACCTCCAGGAACACGAACCTTGCTTCACACAAACGAAGAAAGACGTGACCGGGACCTCCACGAACTCGGAAAGATGGCCGGCAGAACAGCGGCCTCACGAGCACCACGAGCACCACCACGAGCACCACCTCACGAGCACCACCACGAGCACCACGAGCACACCTCACGAGCACCACCTCCCAAGCACCACGAGTACCACGAGCACCACCACGAGCACCACGAGCACACCTCACGAGCACCACCACGAGCACCACCTCCCGAGCACCACCACGAGCACCACCTCCCTATCGTCCTATCGTCCTACGCAAGCAATTTCTCCTCATCAGCTTCCTCCAAATGGCCGTGAGGGCTCATTTGGGCTGTGGGTTTCAGTTCGTGGTCGTGGTCGTGAGTTTTTCTGCAGCAGTGAGTTTCAGTTCGTGGTCGTAAGCTTTCAGTTGGTGGCTGTGTATTTTCTGTTGCTGTGGGGTTCTGTCCGTGGCCGTGGGTTTCTGTTCGTGGCCGCGGGCTTCTGTTCAGCTGTAGTGGGTTTCTGTTCGCGGCGTGGGTTTCTGTTCGCGGTTGCATGGTTCCGCCCCCTGGTTGCTGCGGTGCTACACTTCAAGACTAATGAGACTCAACATCATCAACAGATCATGTTGCGTTCTCTGTCGGATCAATCAAGAAGACATTGACCATTTATTTTTCTCTTGTCCCTACTCGCACATGGTTTAGATCTTTACCATGACCAAGAATGGCATCTCTAGACATCCTGGAGATTGGCTAGGTGATATCCAATGGGCGACCAAGGCTTTTCATGGCAAGGAATTGAAGAACAGAATTATGAAAGTGTCCTTCTCTGCCATGGTCTATCACATTTGGAGAGAAAGATGCAGGACGATATTTCAAAATGCTGCCAAGCCTGTGGAGGTGTTGAATACTAATATTTTAATTGATGTAGCTTCTCGTTTTGAATACAATGTAAATGATACTATGGAGTCTCAAACAAAGTCCCTTTGTGAACAATGGAATATTTTGCTGTACAGGTAGTCATAGGGTGCTTCTCGGCTGGGCTGTGTTCAGCCATTTGGGGTCTATCTAGTATCCCATAGGCCCATTGTAAATTTGTATCTATTTTCTAAAATTAATGGAATTGACTAACTTACATTCCAAAAAAAAAAAAAAAGATTTGCTCTCTCTCTCTCATGATTAGTGTTCCCCATGTGCATGCATGTGCATCCCATCATGCATACACCTCTCTCTCTCTCTCCCCCCCCCCCCATGAGCACCCATGCATGCTGTCAGCACCTCATTTTTGCACCCCCAGAAGTGCTGGAAATGCAAACCCTAGCTGGAAAGTCAAACCCTAAAGGAGCAAAAGTTGACTTTTTGATCAAGTGATAATTGACCACCTTGCTTTAACTCAATGGATAGAGAATCCCGACATTGTCCCAATGCAATTGAATTTGCTGGGATTGGACTCCAGATGAAGGATTTACAGGCCAGTCAAACTTGAGGGGAGCAGAAATTGACTTTATGCTAAACCCCAGATTAGGTGCTTAACCCTGTCCCAATGAATAGAGGACTCTGATACAGTTCTAACACAATTGAGTTTGCTAGAATTGGAGTCCGGATGAAGAAGATATGAGCAGTCAAAGTTCTAGGGGAGCAATGCCGGGAATTGCACAAGCGGCGAAAGAGCAAAAAAATATCTCAGGGGCGAATCCATAAATATCCAAAATGCTAAAATATCTCAGGGATTAATCCGTAAATATCCAAGGGGCAATCTGTAATTATCTCAAGTGTCAAATCAGTCAAATCGGTCAAATCCGGGGGCAATCTACAAATATCAAAAATTCACCTTTTGTATCCGACATATATGGTTGGATATAAAGGCTTTTCTTCTTATTCGAAATTGTATTTTGCATACAAAGATTTGTTGCCGGATACTGTCAGATTCCCCGACAGATTCGCTGACAAAAATTAATTTTTGAAATAATTGTGTTTTGTATCCGACATTAAATGTCGGATACAAAAGACACATAGTGTATCCGACCATCAAGGTCGGATACAAAAATTCCACTATAAAAAGGGGGCAGCACCCCCTAGTCGAGGGTTGGCTGCCCCCTTCATTCTTCCACTCCCCTAGCCTTGTCTGAACCCCCCCCCCCCCCCCCCCCCCCTCTTTCTACATCTTCAAGCCTTAAACCCCATAAGCCTTGTCCAATCTTTGATCCACTCTTCTCTCTAAGCTCAAGAAGAAACCTTGAAGGTGCCATTGGAGTAAGGAAGGTGCTACTCAAGGGTAGTCTTGATCCAAAAGGAGGTGAAGCACATCCTAAACATACTTGTAAACCCAAGGTGAGCTTCCTTGTGCCCTTGTGTTTCACATATATGAATATGACATTATTTGAAGTACATCAGATTTCATGCATGTTGTATACTTGCTGTTGGGGATAGATTCATGTTTTCTTTCCTTATTTCCATGGGTGCTGCTCCCCTAAGGTAAGATGAGTATTTCGGTTGAACCAAAGCGAGGATGAGAGTCTTTTTAGTTGGTTTTAAGCATTCTAAAATCTTTGCCTTCATCTAATATAACTGTTATTGTTCTCTTATTTGATAGGGGAGGGTGTTCCCCTTTAATCTTATCCTATGTACCCCTTTTGGATAATCCCCTTTATTCCCTTCTTTTGTGGTTTTCCTTACAAGATAGGTAAATGGTTTGTGTGAACATGACCGTGCTACAATGTCTGTGGAATCTTGTTTTCTATCCTTATTTTGTATCCACATATGGTAGGGTTTTGTTGTTGTAAGATGCATGAGATTTCTCATAGTCAATCTTCATTTTAAAGCGTATGTGCTACTACTTTAGGATTGTACGAGTATCACTTAGTTGCTGTTTTTTTAAGTCCCTTTACTAGGATTTTGTTTCATCGTAATTACTGTTTTGGTCATATAAAGTCAATGCTACCTTGCTTTGTGCACACTCCACATGCATGCTCATATTTTTGTAGACTCCATGCCCAAATTGATTATTAATTTTCGGATGTCTTTATGTATTTCACTTTTAGTTTAGTTTTGCATGCACATGGATCCATTCTTTTTTTTTTTTTTTTTTTTGGAAATTAAGTGAGATAGATTGAAGAAGGAAATATGTACAAGCAACAAGTGGGCATACCCACTAACCAGGGCAAGTCTCTGCTAGCAACTTGCTAAAGAGACAGACAGTGAACATAACACAACAATGAACAGACCATGACACCCAAGAACAATGATGGAGGCTAGCTCTACACGAACCTACATGTAAGGCCCCATTGCAACACAATCTGCCTATGATAGCTGTTATCCTTAAGGACAAATGATAAGCCATTAATTCTGTAAGAGATGTCCTGGATGATGACCTTACATATCTCCTCTTCAGGCAGAGCTGAATTTTTGAAGACCCTGCAGTTTCTCTCACACCAAATGTGGTACACGGCAGCAGACAAAGATAGGCGTCGAAGTAGATGAAGGGGGGACTTGGATCTCCATGATCTGGCACCCGCTTCAACAATAAGGTTCCAGGGGGGGATAGCATTCTTCACTATTGGACATGGCACACACACACATGTGTTGTGATATGAAATATGCTTATGGACGCTATGTGGTTGGTTCTTTTGTTGGTTATCTTCGTTGCTGATTTTTGAAGGAAAAGAGACCAAATAGGGACACTCATGTCCCTGTTTCCTAGTTGAACTTAGTTCAAAGGAGGAGGCAAACCTTGGCCTTCTCCTATTCCCTTGATTTTCCCTCAAAAGGAGGCCCGTTTGATTCCATTTGAACCACTGTGGGCCCACAATTACTGAAGCTTCCCAAAAGACCCAGAAACCCAATCCCATTACAAAAGTCCCAAAAACCCTCTTTGTGTGCTGATCTGACAACTCAGGTCGGATCAGAACACTTGGCTGTGTAGCCAAAATTATTTCGGCTACACCCTATTATTTGTGTATCCGAAAACCAATTTCGGATACACCCAGTAATTGTTGATTTTAGGGTTTTAAGCCCATTTGCCTACTTTCATAACTTGTTTCAACTAAACCAAGCAAGCCAGCAGGGTTTCTGGGTCAACCGGAAACCCAAGATGGGATTCAGACCACCGGTCCAACCAGACTCATTTGTGGGCCTTCCAATGGGGCCCACCCAGCCCAACGGATCTGCTTGAATATAAATAAGAGAATTAAGCCAAATGATCGGGCCACACCATTCGAGGCCCACTAAAAGCCCAGCTCGGGATATGCATGCTTAGAATAAGTGTGGTTTGGCCGAGACAGCGAGCCAGGGCCTTTCAGGCTCGCCAAGCCCATTAACCCAACAAGGATAGAGTCCCTAAACCCTAGCCCAGAGTGTCTTGGGCTTTCAAGCCCGAACCCAGGATACGGGCCCCAAGCCCGATCTTGGCTTACCAAGGGAAAATTTTAATGAAGATAAATCAAACTACTTGGCAACCATGGTGAGGCCTGGAACAAGAGTGCCATTTTAAGACAAGCATGGCTTGTGGGAAGCAAGGCAGATAATCTATGGGTATCCTGGGTTAATAATAACCTCCTTAGAGGAAGAAATTTCTGGAATGTACCAATCCCTTCCACAGCTTCTTGGGTATGGAGGAAAACACTTAAGCAAAGAGATATTGCTTCCAGGTACATAAAGCATACAATCAACAATGGGAGAAGCACTTCAATCTGGTACGATAATTGGCACCCTCTTGGTCCTTTAGCTCCAAGGTTTGGCAGGAGATTGATCTATGACTCAGGTTTTCCAGATGATGCTTGGTTCACGAACTTATTAACAATGATGAGTGGGATTGTCCGATTGCTACTTCTTTGGACCTGATTGAGGTTTGGGCGAGGTTACAAGATCTACCAAGGCCTAACCCAGATATGGAAGACAGGATCACTTGGACCCTTTCCCATTCTGGAATCTACAACATCAGCACCACATATAAAGCTTTGGAAGCAAGTCGGCCTTCAGTACCTTGGACGAGGTTAGTTTTGTTTCCATCTAACATTCCCAGGCATGCGTTTGTGACATGGCTTGCAATCAGGAACGCGCTTCTCACTAAGTATAGGCTCCTGAGATGGGGTACCATTCAAAATGCGGTATGTGTTCTCTGTCGTAAATGTAACGAATCGATTTACCACCTTTTCTTCCAATGTGACTATAGCAACCACATTTGGAGATTTCTTTTGAACAAGAATGGTCTCAATGCTACTGCTCCCATCCCCTCTTGGAACCTTATTGTTGAGGCTGGTGCTAGAGCATGGTGCTCCAAGTCCCCCCTCCACCTTTTAAGAAGCCTCTCTTTGTCTGCTGCTGTGTACCACATATGGTGTGAGAGAAACCACAGGGTTTTTAAGAACTCAACCTTGCTAGAAGAGGAGATTTGTAAGGTTATTTTCCAAGACATCACTTACAAAGTGGCTGGTCTTTCGTTTGTTCTCAGTGACAATGGTTATCATAGGCAGGTTGCGCTGAATTGGGATCTTAATTGTAGGTTTACTTAGGGTTTTTTTTTTTGGAAAGTAAGTCCAAATTGTAAAACAAAAGGTGAAGAAATGTACAATGGAGGCTCAGACAGCCGTTAAGGCACCTAGCACAAGGCACTGGTTAAAAAGAACACATGAGGCAGCACACTTAAGGTTGGGTGCCTTCTCCATTTTTTGTTTCTTGGGTGGCTTGATTTGTACCATCACTCTTTAGCAAGGTGCTGGTAGCTCCTTGCTTTGTTCGGTCGGTATGCCCACTTTTTGCTTTGTACATACTCCCTTCTCTTTATTAATCAATCTCACTTAATTTCCAAAAAAAAAAAAAAAAAACCATGGTGAGGCCCACTCAGGGGCCCACTAATCCATTCCAACTCCCTTTTTTTTGCATGAAATCACTTAACCCCTAAAACTTGAACTTTAAAAATAAAATCAAATTCACTGAACCAAAGCCCAAAGAGCCTCCCAGGTTTAGACTGAGGCCCACCAAGGGACATGTAGGCTTCACTTAACCCATCAAGGAATCCGCAGGCCTTCCAACGGGCCTGCCCAATCAGACTTGCACCATCTTAAGCTAAAGAGATAAAATCAAGCAAAAAGGGGACCCACGCCACTTTGGCGGTCCCCGCCAGACTTAACCAAACTGTGAATGTTGGATTAGGAATCAGGTGAGTGAAAACCGAGTTGACTCAAACCAGGAAACCCATGGGACCCATCAACCGATGGGGTGGACCGGGGTGTCTACGGACTTCCCCGGACCGTAACCGAGACCTTGCTTAGAATCTCAAGTCACAGACCAACCTACTAGACAAACTTAGGCACCCAGGTGTCTGCCTGCACCCAATCAGGCAGTGGCGACTCCAACTCATTGATTTCTCACCCGATTCCTAATCCAGCATGCAATTTGGTTAAGCCTAGCGGGACTGCCTGAATGGTGTAGATCCCTCTAATTGATTTTATCTTGTTTAATTAAGGTGGTCTCGGTCTAATTGGGTGGGTCCCGTTGGAAGGCCCATGGTTTCCTTGGTGGGTTTGGTTAAGCCCACATGCCCCTGGTGGGCCTCAATCTAGGCTTGCAAGGCCCTTTAGGCTTTGGTTAGTTTGATTGATTTCACTTTAGGGTTCAGTTTGAAACATCCAATTACATTTTATTCCCTGTGGGCCGGATTGGTTGTGGGCCCGTTGGGCAGGCCCACAGTGGTTGCTAAATGATTTATTTGAATTTATCTTCTTTTATTTCCAAAAGTGGGCTAGACCTTGGGCTTGGGGCCACTTAGTCTAGACTTGGACCGGGTGGTCCATGGTTCAATGGGTCAGGGTGTTGGACCCTACCCAGTTGGGTTAATGAGTTTAGTGGGCCCGACAGGCCTGTACCCACGGTCACGGCCAAACCATTCTTACGCTAAGCCTGCATGCTTCATTTTTGGGCTTTGGTGGGCCTCATAGGGTTTGGCCCATTAAATTTGTTTTAATTATCATGTTTATTTTCAAAACTGATCTTGGGCTGGGTGGGCCCCGTTGGAAGGCCCACAAAGGAATCAGATTGGGCTTAAAAGCCCATGTCCCATTTTGGGTTTCCGGTTGACCTGGAAACCCTGCTGGCTCACCCGGTTCGGCTTAAGCATCACAACAAATCAACAAACATGCAAATGTGCATGTCGAGGCCTTTGAACTGACCTTTGAATCAGTTTGCGGGTGTTGAATCAGTTGAGCAAGTTGGGGCTGTTGAGCTCGTGCATGTGGACAAGGCTGTTGAGAACGAGCATGTTAGGGCAGTTGAGAGTGAGCCTGTTGGGGCAGCTGAGAAGAGCCTGATGAGAACGAGCAAGTAGGGGCTGTTGAAACAGGCCACATTGAATCAGACTATCGTGTTGGGGCAGTTGGAATTATGGAACCTGTGGAACACGTTGAAGCTAATGTGCATGTCGAGGCCTCCAGTCTTGAATGGACAAGTGTATCCAAAGGTCAGCATGTAGCATCGATGAATATCAATGACCATTCACCTATTCCGATGCATGCAACTTTGGATCATGCGACCCAGGCCCGACAAGCTGGTATTGGGATGAGTCCCAACCAGTTTGAACTCCTGAATGAGATGCCAAATTTGTACATGAGCCCTAATTCTCTATCAAAGAAGCAGCGTAAGAAAGCTAAGAAGCTACTGCTGGTGGACGAGATTGCAATGAAGGAGGCCAAGAACGCAAAAGCAAACTTGTCTCTCTCTTCCACATCAGGTGTTTCCTGTAGTAGTCCCAACACTCTTCTGCCCCCCCCCCCCCCCCCCCCATGGTCAAGTTCGCAACATGGAACATTAGGGGTCTTAATGACCCCTCTCAGCAACGAGAAGCTATTAATCTCTTAGCTTCTCAAAGGCTTAACATGCTATGTCTTGTGGAGACGAAAGTTCGAAGAGTCAATGCTAACTATGTTCAAAGGTTAATATGCCCAACTTGGACCTGTATTACAAACTATGATCATGCACTGAAAGGGCGTATTTGGCTTTGCTATGACCCCTTGGCTATTTCTGTTCGGAAAGTTTTTGAATCACACCAACTTATTCATTGCTGGGTTGAGTTCGTGGCCACTGGCAAAACTTCTTACTTATCCTTCGTCTATGGGGATAATGATGCCATGGTTCGGAGGGATCTTTGGCGAAGCTTGCGCCTCTGTTCTGTGGATAGTCCTTGGTTACTGATTGGGGATTTTAATTGTGTTAGAAAGACTTCTGAAAAAGTTGGAGGTAAGAAAATAAACATGGCTGCTACTCAGGACTTCAACTCATGCATCAGTGACTGCTTTCTGATTGAAATGAACTTCAAAGGCTTCGTGCACACTTGGAGCAACATGAGTGCCGATCAAAGGTGTATTTCTTGCAAATTGGATCGTGTTCTCGTTAATATTTCTTGGATCAATCAATTCAACCACTCTGAGATTGATTTTTTACCTCCTGGAATCTCTGACCACAGTCCTGTTCTTGTTTCAGTTGACCCACTTATGCTGAAAAGCAATAGACCTTTCAAGTTCTTTAACTTCTGGACCTCCAATGATGACTTCCTACCTTTGGTTGCTGACGTATGGAGATTGCCGGTTGCTAGTAAACCCATGTTTCAACTTAGCTCCAAGCTTAAGAAGTTAAAATTCAGTTTGAAAGAATGGAGTAGGCAGAAACAATTTGCCCAAGCTTCAATCAAAGTTGTGGATGTTCGGGACAAACTTGAGCTTTGTCAGAAGGCTCTGCATACTAACCCTTCAGATAATCACCTCTCCTCTATGGAAGGGAAGCTCAAAAAGGACCTGGCAGGTCTCTTGCGAGTTGAGGAAGCTCAATACAAGCAGAAATCCAAAATTCAGTGGATGAAAGAAGGTGATCAGAGTACTAAGTTTTTCTTTAATTCTGTTATTTTCAGGCGTTCCTACAACTCCATATCCAAACTGATGGACAATAATGGAAGGGAGATTACTGACCAAGCACAGATAAGGCAGCACATTGTATCTCACTTTTCTAGTTTGTTGGGTGAGAAGGATGGGTCCCTTGAGCCCTTTGAGGCTAATTTTGACCGGTTTCTTAGCCATGATCAGATTCAAATGTTGCAAGCTGTCGTTACGGACGATGAGATCAAGACCACAATGTTCTCACTTAAGGATGAGAAGGCCCCTGGCCCTGATGGCTTCACCCCTGCATTCTTCAAGAAAGCTTGGGACGTTGTTGGGAAAGATGTCACAGATGCCATTAAGTCCTTCTTCTACTCAGGAAGGCTTCTGAAGCAGGTGAATCACTCCATTATTAGTCTCGTTCCTAAGATGGGTAAGCCTTCAACGATTTCTGATTTTCGGCCTATTTCATGTGTTAACACCATCTACAAATGCATTTCAAAGATCTTGGCTAACAAGATGAAATCTGTAATTACTCCCTTGGTTGGCATGCACCAGTCGGCCTTCATTCCCGATAGAAGGATGGCGGACAATATCCTGTTAACCCATGAGTTATTCAGAAACTACCATCTCAATGAAGGCACTCCCAGGTGTGCCCTCAAGATTTTTTTTTTTTTTTTGCAAGATAAGTAAATATAATAAAAAAGATAGGGGAGAATGTACATCATGAGAGCGTTACCACTCCATGTGGTAAAAGCTACCTGAGCCCAAGCTCACAATTACAAAAAACTCAACACTCAATGTCAACTAACCCTTACAAATCACCAAGTAAAGCCCCATCCTGCACCCTCAAGATTGATATTAAGAAAGCCTTTGATTCTATTGATTGGCATTGTGTTGAAGTGGTCCTCAAAGGTTTCAAGTTTCCTCCTCAGTTCATCTCTTGGGCCATGGAATGTGTCTCTACAGCTTCCTTTTCGGTTATGATTAATGGTAGTATGGAAGGTTTCTTCAAGGGGGGTAAGGGCCTCAGACAAGGTGATCCTATTTCTCCATACTTATTTGTCCTTGTTATGGAGCTGTTTGACAAGGTTTTGAAGGATAAGACTGCTGTGAATTTCCGACCCCATCCCAAATGCATCGAGCCGTCTATCAAGCAACTGTGTTTCGCTGACGACCTGTTCATATTCTCTCATGGGGACATTAACTCCATTAATTGTGTCTCCACGGCTCTTACCATATTTGGTAGGTTATCAGGCTTGATTGTTAATAAGGAGAAAAGTGTTGTGTTCATGGCAAGCATTACTGATGGTGTAAAGTGTGGAATTTTGCGGATTCTGGGTTTCAAGGAAGGTCATATACCTGTAAAGTATTTGGGGTTGCCTCTCATCTCTACTCGTTTGACTGCTAGTGATTGTGAGCCTCTTCTCCAAAAGCTTACAACCCGTACTCAGTCCTGGCAAGGTAGGCATTTGTCATATGCAGGGCGCCTACTGCTGGTTAAGTCAGTCCTGTTCTCCATTGCGGTTTATTGGATGTCTATTTTCATTCTTCCCAAGGAAGTAATCTACAAGATGGAGAAAATTTGTAGGCACTTCTTATGGTCTGGAACTGCCCAAGATGCTAAGATCTCTAATGAACCACTCTACAATCACATTGGTACCCAAGGGTCTCAACCCCGCTACAGTGGCTGATATTAGACCTATATCATGCGTCAATACCCTCTATAAATGCATATCAAAGATCCTAGCTAACAGGATGAAGCAAGTGGTTGCAGACTTAGTAGGTGAATATCAATCAGCGTTCATCCCAGGTCAGAATGTAGCAGACAATATACTGTTGTCGCATGAGCTGTTGCATAATTACCACCTCTCAAGAACACAGCCTAAGTGTGCCTTGAAAGTTGATCTCAATAAGGCCTTTGACACGGTCGCTTGGAGTGCTATCAAGGCTACCTTGATAGGTATGCGTTTTCCCTTGAGATTTGTTAATTGGATTATGGAGTGTGTTTCTACGCCGTCTTTCTCCCTCATGATCAATGGTGGCATGGTGGGTTTCTTCCAAAGCTCAAGGGGTATCAGACAAGGTGACCCTATCTTCCCATATATTTTTGTCCTTATCATGGAGGTGTTTAACATGGTGCTAGCAAGATGTACGGTTAATGGGTTCAAACACCACCCTAAGTGTTATGAACATGACATTAAACTGCTATGTTTTGCTGATGATCTGTTCTTATTCTCCCATGGAGATAGGTCTTCTATCAATTGTTTGGTTGCAGCTTTGAATGAGTTTGCGGGTGTTTCTGGCCTTAAGGTTAATTGCCTGAAGAGCTGTATGTTCGTTAGTAGGGCAGATGAATCATTGGCAAGAGAGCTTGCTAAAATTACCCACTTCCAGGTTATGCCACTCCCAGTGAAGTATCTGGGCCTTCCTCTTATCTCCACCAAGTTGTCGAAAGGTGACTGTGAGCCGTTGTTAGCAAGAGTAAAGGCCAAGGTGCGCTCATGGAAGGGAAGATGCCTGTCTTATGCGGGGAGATTATTATTGGTAAAGACTGTCCTTTTCTCCATTAAAGTTCATTGGATGTCAGCATCTATCCTCCCAAGGAGGGTGATCAAGGAGCTGGAAGGAATGTGTAGAAGATTCTTATGGGCAGGACCTGATATGTCTACAAAGAAGATTGTGCCTATTACGTGGGGAGTGGTTTGCCGGCCCAAGGAGGAGGGCGGTCTTGGTCTACTTAATCTTCAGAGGTGGAATGAGAGCGCCATCATCAGGTATGTTTGGTTAATTGCTAGTAATGGTCCAAATTTTTAGGTCAAATGGGTGCAAACATACCTCATCAGAAATCAAAACTTCTGGGCAAAGAAGGTACCAAGTTCTTCCTCCTGGGCTTGGAGGAAGATTCTCAATGCTAGGAACAGTGCCCGGCCTCACATAAAAAAGAGGGTGTTCAATGGAAGCTGCACTTCTTTGTGGTTTGATAACTGGCATCCAGATGGTCCGCTGGTTGAAAGATATGGTACATGAATAATCTATGACTCAGGGTTACTCATTACTGATTGTGTGAGTGTGATTGTTGTACATGGAGCTTGGGACCCACCTGTGGCTGCATCAATGGATTTAAGAGAAGCCTAGGACAAATTGAATGATCTCCCACCTTTGGACAGCACTAAGGAGGACAAAGCAATCTGGTCCCCTTCCAAGAATGATGCCTTTAGCATTAGGACAGCGTATAATGAACTATCTGGGGCCAGCCCAAGGGTGCCTTGGTTCCACTTGGTATGGAGCAAACACCATGTGCCAAGGCATGCGTTCATTCTATAGGTAGCAATGCATCAAAGGTTGTTGACTAAATCACGTCTTGCAAAGTGGGGTGTACTCCAACAGCAGGGTTGTGTTTTATGTGGACGGCATAATGAGGATCACCATCACTTATTCTTCATGTGTACTTATAGTCATGATGTTTGGAGCAAGGTCCTGTCATGGAATAGCTATGGTTCGCCCCGTAGATCATGGGAGCAAAACGTGCAATGGATGCAAAGGAGGTTTGCTGGGCCAAGCCCCCTCATCACCATTGCTCGAGTATCCTTGGCAGCAACAGTGTATCATTTGTGGGCGGAAAGGAATAGGCGTGTCTTCCAGAATAACTATAGCCCTTCTGAGGTGGTGTTAAACTATATTAAGTTTGATGTACAAGCAAAGCTCCACAATCAGCATATCATCGTCAAGGACACAACAAGGAACCGGCGTGTTGTAGGTAATTGGGGTCGTGATTGGAGATTCCATAGCTAATTCCGATTTTTGAAATGAATGTAATGAAATGATACTTGGTTGAGGGTTGATGCCTTGGGCACTTGTATTGCCTATTAGTGTTGTAGGCGTTTGGTGTCTTGGGCACCAGTTTTGTACATATTGATTTAATTTTAATGGAATTTACTTACTTTCCAAAAAAAAAAGAGCTCTAAGATTAGATGGGATCATGTCTGTTCGCCTATTGACCAAGGAGGTTTGGGGGTCTTCAATCTCCACCTATGGAATAAGTGTGCCGTGTTAAGACAAGCATGGCTTGTGGGAAGCAAGGCTGCCAATCTTTGGGTTCCCTGGGTTAATAGCAATCTTCTCCGTGGAAGAAACTTTTGGACTGTACCATTCCCTTCCACGGCTTCTTGGGTGTGGAGAAAAACTCTTAAGCAAAGAGATACTGTGTCCAGATATACAAAGCACATAATCAACAACGGGAGAAATACATCAATCTGGTATGATCATTGGCATCCTCTTGGTCCTTTAGCTGCAAGATTTGGCAGGAGATTGATCTATGATTCAGGGTATCCAGATGATGCTTTGGTTCAAGACCTTATCAACAATGATGAATGGGATTCCCCCATTGCTACTTCCTTGGACCTGATTGACGTTTGGGCAAGGCTTCAGGATCTGCCAAGGCCTAATCCAGACATTAAAGACAGGGTCATTTGGACCCTCTCACACACTGGATTGTTCAGTATCATTGCCACCTACAAAGCTTTAGAAGCTAGCCGACCATCTCTACCTTGGGCCACGTTAGTCTGGTTTTCCTGCAATATTCCCAGGCATGCGTTTGTGACATGGCTTGCCATAAGGAGTGCGCTCCTTACTAAGGACAGACTTCTCAGATGGGGTACCATTCAAAATGCGGTGTGTGTGCTTTGCCTTAAAGGTAATGAATCAATCTCCCATCTTTTCTTCCAATGCGACTACAGTTCTCATATTTGGAGATTTCTCTTGAACAAGAATGGTCTTGCTGCCTCTACCCTCATTCCTTCTTGGAACCTCATTGTTGAAGCTGGTACGTCATGGTGTACCAAATCCACTCTTCACCTCTTAAGAAGGCTTTCTTTGTCTGCTGCTGTGTACCACATATGGTGTGAGAGGAACCGAAGAGTCTTTAAGAACTCGGCCTTGCCTGAAGAAGAGATGTGTAAGTTTATTACACAGGACATCTCATACAGACTTGCTGGTCGTCAGTTTGTCCTCAATGACAATGCTTATCATAGGCAGATCATCCTGAACTGGGACCTTAAATGTAACTTCATTTAATGCTGGGCTTTGACTTCTTTAGTTGGCTTGACTGTATCATGTATCATGTTTTCTAGTAAGGTGCTGATTGCTCCTTACATTGTTCGATGGGTATGCCCACTCATTGCTTGTACATGCTCTTCTCTTGCTTTTTCTTCTTGAATGGAATCTTTCTTACTTTCCAAAAAAAAAAAAAAACAAACATGCAAAAACTGGTTTTTATTAAATTTTTAAAGTAACCGAAATTCCATTTCAGTCAAACATGCTATACGGTATAACCGAAAATGCATTTCAGTTATACTATGTTTCTAGCTTAACCGAAATTGAATTTCGGTTAAGCAAGAAAGCACCCATAACCAACCTGGGTTTTCGGTCAACCTGCAGAAATTCCTTTTTTTCACTTTTTCCACAGAAAAACAATCCATGGTGCTTGTGGGCATGTATAAGGTCTATGTGGGCCCCTATGTGGGCCCACAGTGGTTCGAATGAGGCCACTTGGCCTCCTTTTTGGTATTATTAGAACCAAACACCAAGGGGAACCAAAGGGTTTATTTCCCTTTCACAAACCAAAATAAAGACCAACCCTGTGATCTGGGTATCCCTAGTTTGGTTTCTCTTGCTCTAAAAACAAATCCCCCTATCTACACATGGATGAAAATCAAGCAAAGAGACTATAATAGACATGCTTCAAATTAAAGCAAGAATAAACAAGATGATACACGACTAAGTGCTACTAAGAGGTGGAAAACACTTTTTCTATGCCCACGACTTAAGGAAAACAGTTTCCTAAGCATGCTCTTAACCAGTGATAACACACGTAGGCATATGGGATAATGACATGCATGCCTTAAATACTAATGGCTAATAAGAGGATCTAATGCATATGTGGGATAGAAACTAGACATGCGTTTCATGCATTTAATCATGTTGATATTACTTCACTAAACCTAGAAAGAAAATAACACACGAAGAAGGGCAGAGGAAGGGGGCTTATATAAGGGTTACACAAGAGTTAATTAAGAGGAACATGCTCCTCTTTTTGATGAGAAGATAAGAAGACAAAACAGTGGCCGAATGGTGATTGTATGACCACTTTTAACCAACCAAAACTACCCTCCATCCTCTCTTGGTACTACCGGCACCTCTTCTCTTACCATGGAAGGGTAATGATCCATCAAGTAGCATGGGAAGATGATAAAAGGAGAGGAGAACATACCCGTGGTCCTCAAACATCATATTACAACATGCATGAAGACCACATGCTCCAAACAATCTCATATTTACATATGTTGAACAAAAATCAATGGGAAACCATACCTTAAAGTCAAAAACCTCCTAGGAAGGTGGTGGAATCCATTTGACGCCTCCACAGTAGCTTGAGCTCCTCTCCACCAAGCACCAAGTCTTCCAAGGCCTCTTCCAAGTCTTAGAAATGAAGATGAAGGGGATGGAAGGGGGTCTAGAGTGGTTAGAGTAGGGTTTGGGGTGTTAGAAAAGGGTGGAGAAGGTAGGGAAGAAGGCCACGAAAAGGGTGGGGTGGGGAAAATTTTGGCAAGCAGCAACCCCAAGCCAAATGGCTGGAGTTGCTATTTATAGCCAAAAAAAAAAGTAACCGAAATTGATTTTCGGTTACACTGACTTGCAGTATAACCAAAAATCAATTTCGGTTATGCTAATTTTGTTTATAACCGAAATTCAATTTCAGTTACCTTTGTACTTGATTTACATTCATGGTTTGTCAGGTATGGATTCAGAGAATCTGTCGGGCAATATTTGATTTCACTTTATGAACCGGAAATGAATTTCGGTTATACACAATTTGTGTATAACCGAAATTTATTTTCAGTTATTTTTCTAATATTTTTTATATTTACAGATTACCCCCTGGACTTGACCGATTTGACACTTTGAGATATTCACAAATTACCCCCTGGGATATTTTCCGAATTTTGGATATTTACGGATCTACCCTCGAGATATTTTTCTGCTCTTTCGCCACGTGTGCAGTTTCCGGCATTGCTGCCCGAAAACTTCAACTGCTCATATCTTCTTTATCCGGACTCCGATTTGGGCAAACTTAGTTGCGTTAGAACCGTATCACAGTCCTCTATTTATTGAGGTAGGACTAAGTAGTTGATTTGGGGTTTATCAGAAAGTCAATTTCTGCTCCCCTTCAAGTTTGACTGGACTGCAGATCCTTCGTCAGAACTCCGATTCTAGCAAACTCAGTTGCGTTGGAACCGTGTCGGGATTCTCTATCGACTGGGATAAATCAAGGTGGTCAATTATCCCTTGATCAAAAAGTCAACTTTCACCCCTTTAGGATTTAACTTTCCAACTAGGGTTTGCATTTCCGGCACTTCCGAGGGCACAAAAATGAGGCGCTTATAGCTGTCCCTCTTTGCCGAAATCACCTTGCGGATGAATGGCAAAGAGAAAAAAGAATCTCGTTTTTGTGCCTGGCATTTCCGTTGACATGGTCTACGAGCTTAGTCCTTTGAAATTTTCATTAAAAAGGGAAGCGTCTAAATGATGTGGCTTCACTTCCTGGCTTCGGAGTTTCCTTACCCTTTGGTTTCCGGGTTTTTGCAGGGCAGCTCTTCAGCATTTAATTTATGTTTGAAAGAGATTAGATTGGACTTGAGCTCGCCAACCTGTTTCGGCGTTGATGCCAAGCACTCGACATCATTCTTTTCTTCTTGTTTGTTCTATTAAAGCTTTTAGGTGATTCTAGATTTCTTTTGGTCTTTTCCCTTGGGCTTAGTTAGTTAGTTTTTTTTTTTTGAGAGTTGGTTAGAGGGTGGGAAAAATGAAGAAGGGAGGAATGAAGAGTGAAGGAGGAGGTGCTGTTGGTGGGGAGGTGCTTCCAGTACTGTCCGATGCCTCGAGGGAGCTCACACACCTGCCCTATTCTATGTACAAAAGTGTGCAACCAAAAATTACAAAAGGGCCATCCTGCCCGATGATATCTTCATCTCTGCTTGTTCTTCTTCATGTTTCGCCGCTCCTTTCTTCTGCAGTGCACCTTCTAGTTGGCTTTCCTTTTTTGGGTGAGGTAAAGGCCTCCTAGTTTGGAATGACTACCGCTGGGGATCAACCGGGGACCTCCACCTCATTGCTCTTTCTCAGTCAAGCCTTGTTTTTGACATGCGTGAGGGTTCCCATGGGAAGGATGCTCCACTGGGGATGGGAGGGTGTCCCTTAGGCCGTCATTTCTCCTTGCAAGGCCTTCTCCTTCTGCTCGGATGCGAGTTCCTCATGTTTGTCTGAGCTCCTATTGAGGGCGAGAAAACTCCACCAGGGATTGGCGTGAGCTTGTTTGTCTTCTTTCTGCTCTCCTTCGCAAAGCTGACCTCTTCAGGCTAGGCGAGGCTTGGAAAGATTACATCGTCAGGTATCGCTCTCTTATTGTTGGAAAGGATTCCATTGGGGATTAGAGGGCATCGTCCTCCGTTTGTTGAAGGAACTCCACTGGGTATTTGGGAGAAGATGTCTATCATCTCACTTTTGCCGTACCTGTAAAGGCGGGAAAGGAACAACATGTTAGTTGTGGACTAGCTGGGGAATGCAAAACATTCTTCTTATTCTCGTCTTGCTCTGAGCCTTTTGCCCATTGCAGCTAGAAGCGGCCTTTGCCAAGGTTAAGAGATTGTCAACTCAGGTTAGTAGCACCATGTGCAGCTTAGAATAGTTAAGCAAAACAATTATAGAGAAAACAGGTGTGTCAATGTGTGCTTGTGTCTGCAATATCAAAGAAATCTCCAAGGTTAGACGGGACTTGGAGTGCTTGGTATTTTTAGTAGCATTGTCATCACAGGCCACTGTGAAATTTTTTGCTTGGGCACAACCTGCCGATCTGGACCCTTTGATCTGTTCCTTTTTCTCAGCTTACTGCCTGCCACTGTCACTGCTCCCTCCTGTACCTTGTTCTGCTCAATCCAAATGCGACCAGTTTTTTTTTTTTTTTTTTTGTGACTGACTACACAACGCCCTCTTTTCGGGTTTTCACTATGTCTAGCCTTTCTGGGGAACTTTGAATTCTGTCATCGCTGATGAACGCAAACTTTACTGTTTGCCCTGATCATTCCTTTTGAGATCCGAGAGGTCTTAGAGATAGGACGAAACGTAGGCTTGGTCTTGGTTACGAAAGAAAGGGTAGTGGCTCAACAAGCTTATTTATTTGGGTTTGCAAAGTGTGCTACTTTTATTGTTGGTGGGACTTACATCCTGGCTTATTTGTACCACTATATTTTTTTGTTGGGTAATCATTTCCCCATTTTCTCTGTTTCTTTCTTTTCTATTGCATTTTCTTTTCTTTTTGAGGTTTTTCTGGGCAAGAATGCCCTGTTTCTTTTTTTGCTTTGCTAGGAATGTCCTGTTTGATACGTATAACACTTGCAATGTGTTGAAAGAATTTTAAGGTTCAAAATTGTCTAACTAGAGGAGAATTTAAGGTGCTTGGAAGGATTTATGGTCTAAAGGAGAGTCAAGGATGGCCTCTCTTCATTTCCTAATCAAAATGATCTTAGGCGTAGTACAGTTTGACTGCGTCTGCATTTGTCAGCTCAGGAAAAATTGCCCCGTCCATCTCTTGTAGGATAAGTGCTCCTTTGGACAGGACTTTGTGGACTACGAATGGCCCTTCGTAGTTTGGCTTGAATTTCCCTCTATTGTCCTCTTGATGAGGAAAGATTCTCTTCAACACCAGATCTCTCACCTTGAAATGTCATGGCTTCACTTTCTTATTGTAGGCTCACGTCACCCTCTGCTGGTAGAGTTGGCCGTGACACAGGGCCTTAATCCTTTTCTCATCAAGCAACTGTAACTGGTCGAATCTGGATTCTTCCCACTCGAAGTCACTGATTTCAGCTTCGTTTAGAATTCTTAGTGACGGAATCTATAATTCCACGGGGAGGACTGCTTCCATTCCATATACTAAGGAGAAAGGGGTTGCCCTGGTCGACACTCTAATTGACGTCCGATAGGCGTGTAGTGCATAAGGCAACTTCTCATGCCAATCCCTGTAGGTGACCACCATTTTCTCGAGTATCCTTTTCAGATTCTTGTTGGCAGCCTCTACCGCTCCATTCATCTTGGACTGGTATGCCGTAGAGTTCAAACGTCTGACCTTCAAATCTTCGCACATGCTTTCCATGTCCTTATTGTTCAGATTCTTAGCATTATCCGTGATGATTGGTTCAGGCACTCCGTAGCGATAGACTATGTTGTTTCTGATAAACTTGACCACATGAGATTCTTCACATCCACAAAGGACATGGCCTTCACCCACTTGGTAAAATAATCAATCGTCACTAAGATGAACGGGTGCCCGCTCGAAGCCTTGGAATGGACCTGGCCTATCATGTCGATCCCCCATATGGCGAATGGCCAAGGTGACGTCATGGAGTATAGTGCATTCAGTGGTGCATGGATGTTGTCTGCATAAATCTGGCACAGTTGGAATTTCCTAACATGGGTGTAGCAGTTTGCTTCCATAGTCATCCAGTAATAGTCCATCCTTTAAATCTTCCTTGCTAGCATGTGCCCATTCATGTGTGTGCCACACAATCCTCCATGGACTTCCT
Organism: Buxus sempervirens; assembly: GCA_947561395.2. Lineage (NCBI taxonomy): Eukaryota > Viridiplantae > Streptophyta > Magnoliopsida > Buxales > Buxaceae > Buxus > Buxus sempervirens. Next base: position 6,961,435 of record OX387190.1, on the reverse strand, counting down.
CAATCAGCTTCCGTGCCTCATTTTCTCTGACACATAGCAATAGAGAGTCATTGTATGACTTCTTGTACAGTCTACCCCCACTGTAGAAGTATTGCCCTGCCAACCTCTGAATAGTTCGCTTCTCTGCAGCCAAGGCACCTTCTGACAGGATTCTATCCTTCAAGTATTTCTCAACGTCCGTGTACCAAGGTTCTTCTTCAGGTGCACTCTTCTCGATACTGAAGCAATAAACAGGGTAGTGCCGAATTTCTATCTCCAAAGGTTGCACCCAAGCGTCGTCAGTGATGGTGGCCATAGATGCCAGCATCGCTAGTGCATCTGCAAATTGGTTCCGGTCTCGTGGCATGTAATCGAATGTCACGCTCTCAAATTTCTCTTCTAATTCCTTAACTAGCTCTTGGTATGGTACCAACTTCACATCTTTGGTCTTCTAGTCTCCCATCACTTGGTAGATGATAAGACTAGAATCACCGAATACCTTCAACTCTGTTATGTGCATTTCAATTGCTGCCCGCAAGCCTAGCACACATACTTCGTATTCGGCCATGTTGCTAGTGCAATCAAACAAAAGTTTCGCTGCTATGGGGTGATGAACACCATTTGGGAAGATTAGCATTGCTCCGATCCCCTTTCCATATACATTGACTGCCCCGTCAAAGAACATCTGCCCCTTGGTTCCCTCCGTCTCTTCTGTGGATTTGGTACACATCACATCTTTGTCTGGGAAGTGAGTCAATAATGGTTGGTAGTCTGGCAGGGGATGCTCTGCTAGGTGATCTGCTACAACTTACCCTTTTATCGCCTTTCTGGTTGTGTAGACAATATCATACTCAGACAAAAGGACTTGCCATCTAGCCACCCTACCAGTGGAGATCGGCTTCTTAAAGATGTACTTTAGGGGATCGAGGTTCGAGATCATCAAGACTATGTGACTGAGCAAATAGTGTCGGAGTTTCTGAGCTGCCCAGACCAAGGCACAACACGTCTTCTCAAGCACGGTGTATCTGACTTCAAAATTGGTAAATTTCTTGCTCAAGTAGTAGATTGCTTGTTCTTTCCTTCTTTTTTCATCGTGTTGCCTCAACACACATCCCACAGCTGTCTCAAAGACTGTCAGGTACATAATCAAGGGTCGTCCCGGTATTGGCGGGACCAATGTTGGCGGACTCATAAGATAGGCCTTAATCTTATCAAACGCCACTTGACAGTCTTCGTTCCAAACCACAGGGTTTGCTCGTGAGGTTTGTGAAGGTGAGGTTTGCTCATGAGGTTCGTGAAGGTGGTCGGCTCCGGTCACTTCTTGCTCGCCGACTCCAACTGGCGATCTCGTTTTTCGGCAGAGAGGTTGTTTTGAGAAGCAAGTTCCTTTGGCAGCATTCGGGAAGGTTCGTTCGTTCGTCTTTGTTCGTGAACAGAGGATCTGTGGTGTTCGTGCGCAAGGTTCTCTTGGTTCTGTTCGTCGTCGTCATATCCTGGTCCGTGGTTGTCATCTCCTGGTTCGTGTTGGTTCTCGAGGTTCTAGCGATCGAGATCAAGACTCCTGCTCTTAAGTCTTCTGGTTCATGGTTCGTTCGTGAGCAGAGGGGTGTTCGTAGGCGTTCGTGGTGTTCGTGGGAAAGGTTCTCGTGGTTCATGGCATTCGTGGGAAGTTTCTGGCGTTTGAGATCAAGATTCCTGTTTTGGTTCGTGGTTCGTGGTTTGCCGGCTTCCCACCAGCAGCTTGCCGGTATACGACAGTAGGGGCAACTTCGTCCTTCAAGGGTCAAGGTGTTGACCGCCATGGCGCTCTTGCAGAAGCAAGCTTCCCACCTCTGGTTCCTGGCCCTGTCTCTACGAAAGGGAAGGCCCTAGTGGATTCTGGGTCAGAGAATGCTCCACATGCGGGGTCCGCCAATTCAAATTTCAAAAAAGAGTGGGCTTCTCAAAATCCATCTTGGTGCGGGCTTTTCACTGAGGGCAAGACCCGAACTCGGCTCAATTTTTTTGAACCATCCTCCGATAATGGAAGGATTTGTGTCTCTCCTCCACCAGAAATAGCCACGGAAGGAAGCAAGGCTTGGCGCCATTGTTGGTCGGGCACTTCATCGACAAGAAGATGCCATTCCATCTGGTAAAAAACTTCATTCTCAAAGCTTGGGGGAAGCTCGGCCAAGTCCATCTGTCTGCCACACAAAGTGGCTTCTTCTTCTTCAGATTTGAGAATGCTCAGTCAATGGAAAGTGCTTTGGATAACAGCCCCTGGCACGTTGCTGGGAAGCTTCTAATCCTCAACAAACTGCCGATATGGATAAAACTCTTCAATGTTCCCATTGAGTATTGGTCTCTCAAAGGGATGAGCTACATAGCTAGTGGGGTTGGGCGACCTCTGTTCATGGATGAAGCAACAAAATATCACCAAAGGTTATCGTTTGCCAGGGTTTGCGTGGAAATTGATCCCCACTGTTCCTTCCCTGCTACCTTGCTCTTGAATGTGGGCGATTCCTTCGAAGAAATAAGAGTGGAATACCCATGGAGGCCTCCAAGCTGTGTGAGCTGTAGCTCCTTCGGACATGCAAGCAAGTTCTGCTCACGAAACCCCCCCTCGAAGCAACCACCAACATCTCAACCCATGAATCCTGATTCCTCTAAATCAGTTTGGCAAGTAGTGAAGGCTAAGGGCAAGGGTTCTGTGCCCAACCCCCCTCCTATTGCTGAGGTTTTAGATGTGGAAGCCTTTGATGCTGCCCCATTGTCTCACAATGCAACTGATGTTCCTGACAGCACTAACCCATCCGATTCCATTGTTTTGGTAGTAGGTCCTACTGATTGCAAAGAGATGACACTGGCCCATGCGCATAATCTCGATCAAACTTCCACCATGGTTGTTGAGGTATCAGTTGCAGAAGCTTTTGACGCTGCCCCTGATGTTGTTACTCCACCTGAGCCTTTGGCCTGCTGCTTGCCTGAAGCTGCGGACATTATTTCCCCAAATGGTTTTAATCTTCTTTCGGATAACCCCCAGCTTCAATCGATCCAAGATGAAACCACCAGTTCGAAGAAGAAGAGAAAGAAGCAAAAGAAGAAGCTTCTGGTTGATGAACTTGCTATGAGACTTGCAAAAACAAAGCAAAATGAGATTCATGGTATGGGTTGTTCTTCTCCTCCCCATCATGATTAATATAGCCTTCTGGAACATCCGGGGTCTAAATGACCCTGCAAAACAAAAAGCTTGTCAAGATTTCATTAATGACAACCAAATTTGTATCATGGGAATCCTGGAAGCCAAAGTGAGGCAAGTCAACAAACATAATACTCTAGCCCACATATGCCCTCAATGGAACTGTATAGACAATTACCATTTGGCACTCAAAGGCAAAATTCTTGTTTGCTGGAATCCAGCTGTAGTCACTATTAGCACTATTTTTTCTACAGAACAACTTGTGCACTGTCATGTTCAGTGGAATCAAGTTCAAAACTGCAACATCTCTTTTGTCTATGGCCACAACGATTGCTTATTAAGGAAGCAACTATGGGTGGACTTGTTACAGTGCAAAAATTATGGCCCTTGGCTATTGGTTGGAGACTTCAATTGTGTTAGAAGCTCTCAAGAGAAGTATGGTGGGAAGTTGCCGAACCCCTCAATGACACAGGATTTCAATAATTTCATAGAATCGGCCCTCTTATCTGAGCTTAAATTCAAGGGAAATTATCTATCTTGGAGCAATAGCAGCACTGGCCCAGGAAGGATTGCTTGCAAACTTGATCGTGTCCTTGTCAACCGGGAATGGTTTCAGCAGTTCTTAGACTCCGAAGCTGACTTCATGCAACCTGGCATTTCAGATCATAGTCCCTGCTTAATATCCATTGGCAACAAGGAGCTTAAAGGTCCGAAACCATTCAGGTTTTTCAACAATTGGGTAAGGGAGGACGATTTTTTGCAGATTGTGAAGGATGAATGGTCCACCACTATCAATGGGACTCCAATGTTCAGATTGATGAGCAAGCTCAAGACCCTCAAGTCCAAGTTAAGATTATGGAGCAGGCAGAAATTCCTCAATATCAATGGCAATATGATAAGCCTACAATCTGAACTAAAGCAATGCCAGAAGTCTCTCGACTTAAGCCCAGCAGACCCAGTGCTTGCTGAGAGAGAAATGGAGCTAAGACATTAGATTGCAAGGCCATCTCGCATCCAAGAGGAGCAACTCAAACAAAAATCCAGGATACAATGGCTTTGTGCTGGTGATAACAACTCAACTTTTTTCCACCACTCGATCAACAGCAAGAGGGCTTACAACAGAATTAACAGCATATATAACGACCTTGGGGAGAAAATAACACAGCCTGAGGAAGTTAAGAGATTATTCATCAAGCACTTTCAGGCACTCTTGGGTAGCAAACCAGCAAGGGAAGACCTTCTATCCTCCGACATCCATCAATTCCTCCAGGGAAGACTATCTGATGTGCAAGCAACTGAACTAAGCAAGCAAGTTACCAGAGAGGAAATCAAGCATGCACTTTTCAGCTTGAAAGACAATAAAGCTCCTGGACCTGACGGGTACACCCCAGCATTCTTCAAAGCTTCATGGGAGATTGTAGGAGAAGATGTGTTCGAAGCCATATCTGATTTCTTCTCTTCTAAGCTTCTGAAGCAGTGCAACCACTCTTTTATTACTCTCATACCTAAAGTGACAAACCCCTCTACTATGACAGACTTCAGACCCATTTCCTGTGTTGGAACATTATACAAATGCATTTCTAAGATACTTGTGAACAGATTGAAGACTGTGATGGATGATATCGTGGGCATAAACCAATCTGCTTTCATCCCCGGACGAAGCATAGCAGATAATGTCCTCCTGGTCCATGAGCTCTTTCACAACTACCATCTCCACAGAGGTTCCCTGAAATGTGCTCTCAAAATCGACCTCAAAAAAGCTTTTTGACTTGGTTAAGCTGGAGATCATTCCCAAAATTCTGCAGTGCTTCCGATTTCCCCAAATATTCATTTCCTAGGTGGAAAAATGCATCTCTTCTACCTCGTACTCTATCCTTTTCAACGGGAGCTCGGTTGGCTTCTTCAAAGGGACAAACGGTCTAAGGCAAGGCGACCCGCTGTCCCCTTATCTCTTCGTCATGGTGATGGAGCTGCTTGTGGGAATTGTTAAGAAAGGCACCCAATCTAATTTCTGTTACCATCCCAAATGTGCTGATCTAGGACTATCAATTCTATGCTTTGCTGACGATTTGTTTCTTTTCTCCAAGGGGGAGCAACAATCGGTTACAACCATCATAAAGGCGCTGGACCACGCATACAATTTCACAGGTCTCACGTACAACCACAGCAAAAGTGCAATTTTCTTCAGTTCTGTTGATGATGCAACAAAAGCAAATATTCTAAGCTCCACCAAGTTTAAAGAAGGCACCTTACCTATGAGATACCTTGGCCTTCCGCTAACCTCAAAGAAATTATCTCAAGCGGACTGTGAAAGCCTAATTCTCAAAATCAAATGCAAAATTCAGTCATGGAGAGGGAAATTTCTCTCTTACGCGGGGAGGCTTCAGCTCATCCAATCTGTGCTCTTCTCAATACAAGTCTATTGGATGACATGCTTCATTCTCCCAAAGAGCATCATCAAAAGAATACTGCAGCTTTGCTCTTCATTCCTATGGGGTGGCAGTGATTTGAGCAAAAAGATCGATCTTGTGAGCTGGCAGCAGATATGCTTACCTTTTCTGAAGGAGGTCTTGGCATCCTCAACTCTGAAACTTGGAATAAGGCAGGAGTAATGAAAAGGATATGGGACATCATAACTTCGAAGAACTCACTATGGGTAAACTGGGTCAAGAAATACCTTATCAGAGACAGTTTTTTTGGAGCATCAACACCCCAAGTAATTGCTCTTGGGCATGGAGGAAAATCCTAAAAGCACGAACAGCTGCTCGCACTCTCACTCGGCACCAAGTGAAGGACAGTAAGGATACATGGTTATGGCATGACTTTTGGTTACCTTGTGGGCCTCTCATTAAGAAATTCAGCCATAGAATAATCTGTGACTTGGGACTCTCACCTTATGCTAAAGTTGAAGAGATTATCCAAAACAATGACTGGGATCTACCGGCAGCTAACTCCATTCACCTTCAAGAAGCATGGGAAGAGCTTTGCAATATTCTGAAGCCAAATCAAAGTCAAGGCGATGTAATCTCATGGGCACCTAGCAACACTGGTCTCTTCACCATAAAAGACACATACAATAACATGAGACCCTCTTCACAAGCTGCCCCATGGAGTCACCTCATCTGGTTTCACCAAAACATTCCTAGGCATGCCTTCATCGCGTGGTTAGCAATCAAAGGACGTCTCCTTACTCAAGACAGATTATGTAGGCTTGGGATCATTGCTCACTCAAAATGTATATTTTGTCAAGACAAACAGGAATCAACTGAGCATCTATACTTTGCATGTCACTATAGCAAGGATGTTTGGATGCAAATCCTCAAATCTAATGGGTACAACAGATGTGTGTGTTCTTGGTAGGATGAAATCGACTGGATGAGTACGAGATGTCAAGGAAAAGACATCGTTCCAGCAATCAAAAGGTGTTCCTTTGCTGCCACCTTATACCACTTGTGGATGGAACGTAATAGAAGAAGATTTCAAAACTCCTTCTTGCCTAAGGATGAATTTGCTAATAGGATTAAATGGGACATCCATAACAGATTTGCTGGTGATACACCCAAGCTCAAGGACACGGCAAGCAACAGGTAATTCATGCACAATTGAGGACTTACGGCCACCTGGAGTTTTGTATAGCATTCCATATCTTTGTATCATGTAACTAGCCATAGTTACAGCTTTTTACTTGGTCATACTTCTCGCCCGGTCTCTCATCGGACTTGTTTTGTATATCTTTCTTACTCAAACATAATACATACTAACTTACTTTCCAAAAAAAAAAAAAAAGCTTGAATATCGGCTCATACACAGGAGTCATCTGTGCAATGAATCGACTGATATACTGCAATCTGCCCAGGAACCTTCTTACTTCCTTTTCTGTCGACAGAGGAGGCATCTCTAGAACTGCCTTTGCCTTGATGGGGTCCACCTCAATGCCCCGCTTGCCCACTATGAATCCGAGCAACTTTCCTGAAGTAACTCCAAACACGCACTTGTTCGGGTTGAGTCGGAGCTTGTGCTCTCTGAGCCTGTCAAACATTTTCCCAAGGTTCACCAAATGATCTCCTTCTTCCTTTGACTTCGCTATCATGTCATCCACATACACTTCCATCTCTTTGTGCATCATGTCGTGGAATAACAGGGTCATTGCATGCTGATTTGTAGCACCCGCATTTTTCAGTTCGAACGGCATCACGCGGTAGCAGTAAGTGCCCTAGTGCGTAATAAAGGATGTCTTCTCCATATCCTCAAGTGCCATCCTTATCTAGTTGTAACCAGAGAAGCCATCCATGAGAGAGAACATCGAATGCGTTGTTGTATTATCCACCAGTACATCAATGTGTGGCAATGGGAAGTCGTCCTTTGGACTTGCTCTATTCAGATCTCTGTAACTGACACACATCCTGACTTTCTCGTCTTTCTTGGGAACTGGCACGATGTTAGCTAACCACTCTGGATAGTGAGTTACTTGCAAGAATCCGGCATCCAATTGTTTGGTGACCTCCTCTTTGATCTTTAGGGCCCATTCCTGCTTCGTGCGCCTGAGCTTTTGTTTCACAGGTACGGCCTCAGACTTTGTTGGTAATCGATGCACAACGAAATCCGTGTCTAACCCAGGCATATCCTCGTATGACCATGCAAACACGTCACGATAAGATTTTAAGAAAATCAATCATCTATTTTCTCAATAATTGTGACAGCTTTTTACGAATTTGGAGTATCCTTGGTTGTGCTATTTCACCTATGTCAATTGGCTCAGTTTCCTCAATGTTGGCCTAGGGACCCTTTTCATGCCTTTCCAATGCGAGTTGGATTTCAAGCGGGGTCTCCCATGATTCAGAATCGTTCTCATGCTCGAAAGGCTCACAGGAAACGATGTCTGAATCTTCTTGCTGCAATGGGCAAGTGCCCCAATCTGACTTGTCGAGTTCTTGCTCATTTTCTGGATTGGACACTGGCTCATGCTTTTCATTTATTATTGCCATTTGCACTAGCTTTTCAATTTCTTTTTGTTCTTTTTGTTCAATTACCGCAACCTTATTATCTATCCCGTGCCCCAGTTCTTCCGAGTGTGCGTCGGGATTGACAATAAGATTGCGATGCTCATGTTACTTATTTTTGTTGCTTTTGTTTTTAGACAAATGCAAGTAGTAGGAAGCATTCAGATATTCATTGAAAATCTTAGTAATAGCTACAATAGAAATTTCAGAGGTGGCGGAAACCCCCTTTGAAACACTTGCCCCGCTGATTGCAAAGGGCGTGGCGCTCCAATTCTTCAGTGATGCCTTGTCTTCCTTGTTGATGACAGCCGTCACCTCCATTTCTCCAGCTAGTACCGTGTTGGCGCTATCGTCGGAAGAGATGCAGATGGGATCGTTTGCCGCGCCAGTTGGCGGCTTGTTCTGGCTTCTCTTCGACCTGAGATTATACTCTGATGATACCCTCACCCATGATCCACTGAGGGGAATTCCCATTGGCACTTCGGCGTCAGGTGGTATGTAGGCAATGGTGACCTCATTGGCCAGGTCAACTTTGGGCGGTACAACAGCTATGGGTAGTCCGGTCGGTATCCTAGGCACAGTAGAGGAGTAAACCGGTGGTGCCCATTTGCCATAAGTTTCATGGTACATCTTTTCGGGACACTGGCCCTAGCACTTGGGGCATGCTATGGAACATTCGGTTTAGTCCCTTGTGAGTTCCTGGATGCGGGATATGGAGAGGCGGAGGAGGAGACCTTGGCCTGCGGCTTGGCGTTCTTGAGCTGTCTCGACCCTCCATCATGCAGATGTACATGACTGGACCTTCTTCTTTGGATTCTTCAACAGGAGCTGGTGGCGGCACTTCCATTATGACTACAGGGTGGATCGGTATCCCTTCGGGGATGAAGAGTTCGTCTGGCGGGGCAAACGCCATGGTGACCTCATCGGCAGATTCCAGGGCAACCAGTGCTGGTAGGTCGTCTGATGATCCCTCAGGAGCCAGCGGATCTACTTCTACTACGTTTCCGATCATCTTTAGAGACGGTGGTTCCCCCACCCTTGGGGGACTATGTTCTTAATGGCTTGAGCTGCTTCACGCTCCATGTTAGTGAAGCGGTGGTACAAGTTCCCGTGCATGCATATGGGCCAGTGAGGGTCTTTTCCTTCATCTCTGGTTCTTTTCCTCTCGGCACGGTTTCCGAGGAGTTGGGAGTAGTTTTTTGGTTGTGGCTTGAACCCCAATCCGAACCCAGTGGTCTGCTCATAGGGTTGGATGGCTGCCTTGATTCCTTGCTTGTACTTTCCCAGCCTTTCGTTGGCTCTGAGGCTCCAATCTGCGCATTCAACAGCGCCAAACATGTTTCTTCTTTTCCTCTTCAGGAGTCGTTGCCCCTTTCCGATTAGTTTACCTGCACCATCTCCACGGCCTGGAAGTTGAGTGTGGTGAGCAGTTCATAATCCACATAGGGCACTCTGACCCTTTCAAACTCCCGATGTTCCTCAGCATGTACTGTTATCAACTCGTTGCCCGATATGAATCGGACCATCCTGTGTTGTGAGGAAGATACCGCTTCAGCCTGATGCAGCCAAGTCTCCTAATTAGCAAATTAAAGGAGGCGTTGATGTCCATGAGCTCAAAATCCATGGTGAAGGGCCTGTTTGCGATTACGATCACCAAGGTGACCTCGCCCAGTGAATCTCTCTTGGCATTGTCGAAGCCTCTGACATTATGTGCGCTTGGCTTGATCATTGAGGGGTTCAACTGCAGGCTATGGAATGTCCTTATAGGACATATGTTCAGGGCCGACTCGTTGTCAATCATTGCCCTCTTCACAATTATATCGACGCACTTCACTGTTATGTAGAGCAGTTCAGTATGGTTGCAACCCTCGAGTGGCAGATCTGTCGTAGAGAAAGAGATGGCCTGTGGTGCCATGATTACCAACACAACCGCTTCCAGCTGCTCTGGGACGATGTCGGCCGGCACATGTGCATCACCTAAAACCTTCATCAATGTTGCCCTGTGCTTCTCTAAGTCAATCAGGAGTCGCATTATGGAGATCTAGGCAGACACCTTGTTCAGCTGCTGGAGGAGGTCGTATTATGGTGTGTGGATGGTGTGGTACAAATCTGTGACTTCCTCTTCTATGGCCTTCCCCTTCCTCTTGAGGGTCTGTGGCAATTTTGTAGCTACTTCCTTCCCTTTTTCCTTTCTTCTTGCTTCTACTTCTGCTCCCTCCTCTGGTGCGGGCGGGGGTCTATGTTTACGTATCGACCAGATCGGGTGATTCGATCGATTTTTGCTTCAGTGGTGGCAGTAGTGGCATGATGGTAGAAGGATTGGGTTGCATAAGGTGGGGGTACAGCTCTGTAGGAAGGCGGTTCAAGGTAGAGTTGAGAGAGGTTGAAGGTGGGTGGTTCAAATGAGAGGGAAAAAGGGTCTTGTGGGGAAGAGTCCATGATGTCATAAATGCTGAGGGTGGAAGGGTTGGGGTCAGATATGGGAGTTGGGTAGAAGAATTCCTGATTTTCGGATGGGTGGAAGTGCACCAGAGGGAAACCAGCAGGGGAGGCTTCGTCATCTTCTTCAATGACATTCACTACTTGTTGTTCATCTTTTTCCTATGGATACACCTTCACTACTTGCCCTGGTTGCCCAATCAACACTGACAAATCGAATTGTCTAACACCATGATCACAGCTCACCTAATTTTCTGACTTGCTTGTGGAGGCCTTAGAGTGATCGGGAAGAGGGTTTGTAGTTACGCTGCTGCTGGAGTCTGAGCAAATGGTGCCGGGGGGTTGATTGTGATGCGCTTGTTGTCAATCAAGTCTTGGATATCGTGCCTTAAGTCCCAGCACCGATTGGTGTGATGCCCTGGAGCACCAGAATGGTACTCACATCGCTCTGCTGTATTGTAACTTCTTGCGTTAACCAACCGGGGGTTAGGCGGTTTGATCTGCACGTATGGCAGCAATTCTGCTGGCGCATATGGTAGAGGCGTGAACACTTGCCTCATTCTGGCTTCCATCTCCTCTTTCGTCCTTCTCACTCCTTGATACACTGCCTGCCCAGTCCCCTGAGGTGCCACTGCCTCTGGCCCCTGAGAGAAATGATATGGTTGCGCCGGGTGCACATAATTTACTACTTGCAGCTCTTGCTTCCTGGTCTCTTACCCCTGGTTTCTGCTAGCCTTCCTAGCCACTGGTCTTCTTGGCATGGCACTCTACCCACTACCATCTATCTTGCCAACTCTTACTGCGTCCTCGATCCGATCCGCTGTTAGGATTAAGTCGTTAAAATTGGACGTACTTTGCCCAGGCAGCAAAGTAAAGAAAGGCTGTCCCAATGAGGCGATGAATAACGACGTCATCTCCTGTTCTAGTAGTGGTAGCTGTACCAGCGTTGCCAACTCCTTCCAGCATTTAGCATACTCTCTTACTGACTCTTGGCTCTTCTTATCTAACCTCTGCAGTTCTACCCTGGTCTACACAATCTGACTGTTCAGGCAATACTACTAAATGAACATGGCCGCTAGATCGTTCCATGTCTTTATCTTGGTCTTATCCAAACTTAAGAACCAAGAATACGCTGCCCCAGTTAGCGACTTCTGGAAAAACTATACCATGATCCGTTCCTCCTTGGCATACTGGCACATGTCGCCATAATACGATCTCAGGTGGTTCAAGGGGCAACCCGTGCCGTCAAACTGATGCAACTCTGAGCACTTGAACTTAGCCGGGAGCTGGATGTTAGAAAAGAAGCAGAGGCTTTCCAGGGTGGCCTCTCTCTGTACTGTGTTGGGTTGGAGCTGCTTGAGTAGCTCTCTCACGGTGACCAATTCTGCTTTGTTCTCTTCTCTTACTGCAGTCAGTTTCTCCTCAAACTGAGCCTCCTGGGTTTTGTACTAGTCTTCGTCGTCCTGCCCCAGTTGAGCCAGTACAAACTGATCCTGCTGTGGGATGTGGAAAGGTGCCGCTGGTGGTGGCGGTGGTGGTGTCACGGGAGGAGGATGCACTGGATACGGTGGTGGTGCCATCTCTGCTTGTGGCGGGAACTGTGGCTACGGCTGGTGGGCGGCCAGCACTGCGGAGGGAACTTGCTTCAATTCCCTTAATTCTACCAGATGCTGCTCCGGCGGTGTCTGGTCTCCTTGTGGATCCATATCGAGCCTTTTCCTTGATCTTAGTAGGTACGGACTTCTGGAAGCAATTTTGGTACCTGGTCGAAAATTGACAGGCATTAGTGCAATTTTACACAAATTGGTTACGCAACTTTATCTAATTAAACTTGTTCATTTGCTTATTTTTTCTTGATATGATTTGACTAACTGATCTATTTTAGCTGCCAAGAGGCAATAAGGGAAGAGAACCTGATTCCTGAAAGCTGATCTATTTTAGATACCCGCAGATAACTGGGAGAGAGAACCTTATTTTTTCTGAAAGCTGATCTATTTTTTATACCCGCAGGTAGCTGGGATAGAGAACCCAGTTTAATTGGTCTATTTTAGTCGCTTTCAAGCGACTGGGGAAGAAAACCTTAAAACACTGATCTATTTTAGTCACTTGGCAAGGGAAGAGAACCTGGGGTTAAGTTGATCTATTTTAGCCATCTTGGGAACGGAAAAGAGAACCTTCAATTCAGGGGGATTTTGGTTGAGCTTAGCATCACAAGGTTGGACCACGCTTGGTCACAAAGGGGGCTGAAAAACAGCACTCAAGGTTGCCTTAACCAATCTCCAACTCATCCGTTGGCGGTCTTGGCGATACAAAGATTCGGCTAGTAGTACTCGGACGTTCCGCAGCCAATATCCAATTCATCCATCGGCAGCTTTGGTGTCACTATCTGGGGTAGGCTATGCCAGGACGCTCCTCCACCAATATCCGACTCATCCGTCAGCGGTTTCAGTGCCCTAAGATTTCGGCTAGTTGTACCTGACGTTCCGCAGCCAATATCCAATTCAACCATCGACGGCTCTGGTGTCGCTATCTGGGGTAGGCTATGCCAGGACGCTTCTCTACCAATATCCAACTCATCCGTCTATGGTTTCGGTGCCCTAAGATTTCGGTTAGTAGTAACCGGACATTCCGCAGCCAATATCCTATTCAACCATCGACGGCTTTGGTGTCGCTATCTGGGGTAGGTATGCCAGGACGCTCCTCCACCAATATCCGACTCATCTGTCGGTGGTTTCGGTGCCTTAAGATTTTGGCCGAATGATCTTGAAAAGATACAGACGGGTGTGATTTGAGCTCAAAGCCTTTGGTGTTCTAAACACTTGCTGGGTTTTTTTTTTTGGAAGGTAAGTAAAGTGTGCATTGATAAAGATATTTACAATGAGAGTGAAAAACGTAGTGAAAGAAACCACCGAAGTCTAGGAGGTGTATAAAGCAAGAACCAAAAGAAAACTAGCCCATGAGGCAAAGGCTAGGAAGCTACAAAACAAAGTTTACATTAAATCCCCACCTCTCCATGAACGCCTTATTAGCTAGTCTATCTTTCAAGACTAAGTTTTCACCAGCAAATTTGTTAAACACTTCATCCTTTATGCGCTTGACAATCAGCTCCTTTGGCAAAAACGCGTTTTGGAACCTTCGCCTATTTCTTTCAAGCCATAGGTTGTAAATGGTGGCAGCAATCGCCACCCTCTTAATTTTTGCCTTAACAGTCTTCCCTTTGAACTTGTGGGCCGCCCAACTTATCTCCTCTCTCCATGGCTTTATAACGCGATTGAAACCATTTATCCACAACACCTGTTCCCAAACATATTTGCTGTAGTGACATTCAAAAAACAAATGAGAGATGGATTCCTAGTTACATTGACAGAAGATGCACTTCGAATGGGAGAGGATGCCGAGGTGGCACAATCGATCTTGAGTTAGAAGCCGTTCCTTGATCGCAGGCCAAGTGATAAAAGCATGCCTTGGAATGTTACTTGCAAACCATATGAGCTTGTCCCACGATACCACTGGAGATGGTGACATTTGACAGATGCTAGTGTATGTTTCCTTGATGGTGAGGATGTTACCATTGGTCGGCAGCCAAAAGAATTTGTCCGGAAGTGTTGCATTAGGTTTCGGAATATGCTGCAGTTGCTGCCATGCGTCCATAAATTGATGAGAGGTCGAAGGTGGGATACACCAGTCATTGTCAAAAATAATCTCCTCAACCCGTGCATCACGGCCAAGCCCCGAGTCATAAACAATACGGTTCCCATATTTCATAATCAATGAGCCACATGGCAACCAATTGTCATGCCACAACCAAGTGGATTTACCATCATGGACCACTTGTTTAGATAACTGAAGAGCCAATGGTCTAGCTTTGAGGATCTTCCTCCAAGCCCAAGAACAAGAGTTGGGGAGCTTTAAAGACCAGAAATTTCTGTTCTTAATTAGAAATTTTTGCACCCATTGAACCCATAACGAAGAGGTAGAAGACATGAGTAACCATACCTTCTTTAGGGTTGCTGCCATATTCCAAACTTCAATGTTCTTGAGTCCAAGACCCCCCTCCAATTTTGGTGTGCAGATTTGCCTCCAGCTAACGAGTTCAATTTTGTGCCTTGAGTCATCACCACCCCAAAGAAAAGCTGAGCTTAACTTGTTAATCTGCCTTATCATACTCTTGGGAAGCAAGAAAGAAGACAACTAGTGGGTTTGAGTGGCAAACAAGACTAATTGGACAAGCTGTAAACGTCCAGCATAAGATAACATGTTTCTCTTCCAAGACTATATTCTAAATCTTATCTTGAGCACCAACTCCTCACAATCCTGCTTAGAAAATTTTTTAGTCACAAGTGGCAAGCCCAAATACTGCACCGGCAGCTGTCCTTGGCTGAAATGTGAAGCTTTTAGAATAGATGTTATCACATCCTGATCAACACCACTGAAAAACACTTGGCTTTTGTTTTCATTGCAAGTCAATCCTGTGATCTCGTTCACCTGCATTAGAGCTTGCATCAAGGTGGAAACGACTACAACTCCCCTTTTGAAAATAAGAATAAATCATCCGCAAAGCACACCACATCCAACCTCATTTCAGCACATCTAGGATGGAAATGAAACCCGGTTTGTGTATGCTTCCTAATGATGCCAACTACAAGCTCAATGACCAAGACGAACAAGTAAGGCGATAAGGGGTCGCCTTGCCTCAACCCCTTTGCACCTTTAAAGAATCCCTCAGGACTTCCATTCATTACAACAGAGAAGGAAGTGGGGGTGATGCATTCTTGAATCCAAGAAATGAAAACTGGAGGGAAATGCATGCATTGAAGGATAGCTGGAATGATGCACCAATCGACAGAGTCAAACACCTTTCTCAAGTCAATTTTGAGAGCACACTTAGGCTGCCTACTATCCAAGTGGTAGTTGTGGACCAGCTCGTGGACCAACAAAATGTTATCAGATATGCTTCTTTTTTTTTCTTTTTTTTTGGAAGGTAAGTCCAAATTGTATTAATGAGAGAAAGATATTTACAATGAGGCATAAATCATGCAAGTACCAGTAGGTACATTACAACATAGACACTTTAACAAGATAGAACATGTAACATGATCATGAGCTTACAAATATAGCTCCCAAGATAATCACCAATTGTTGATGAGCTGCCTGTGAGTAGGGGTGTCAAGGATACGGATCCGTTCCATATTGGCTTTCCCTTGAACGTCAAAGGTAATGCTATCTCTAAGAACTTGCTGGGGTAGATATGCATTCTTGAAAATTCTCCGGTTTCTTTCCCTCCACACATGATACACCATAGCTGCAAGAGATAGGTAGAGAAGCTGCCGAGCCTTGACATTACCCACTCTAAGTGAAGCTACCCACTCTAAGTGACATTACCCACACAGTTTAGCAGCAACATATGGTTCCAAATTTCTTTCGTATAAGTGCAATCAAAGAAAAGATGCTCATGAGATTCATCACTTCACCTACATAAGACACACTTGGCTTGTTGGACTATTCCCATTCTGTGCAGCCGGTCACATGTGAGCAGCCTTTGATTAATGGCTAACCACAAAGTAAAAGCATGCTTCGGGATGTGATTATGAAACCATACCAGGTCATGCCATGTCGCCAATGGTTTGGGAACTTGTAGGCTTTGGTATGCACTGCTGATGTCGAAGACACCTGTTTTGGATGGCGTCCATGTGAAGAGATCATCAATTTCACAGCATGGCTTTGGCATTCGATCAAGTTTCCCCCATACTTCAAGTAAATCCAATGTCACAGCAACCGGTGGATCCCATTCATCTCCTGATATTATTGCGCTTACCTTGGCATGGCATTGGAGACCTGAATCGTATATGAGACACTGGCCATATTTTGGGAACAAAGGACCATCGGGGTGCTAGTTATCATACCATAGTGAAGTTTGTTCTCCATTGTGTATCTTCTTCTTGACCAACATAGCCATTGAAGACCTTGTTCGGAGGACTTTCCTCCAAGCCCATGAGCAGCTTGCTGGTATGTTAAGCATCCAAAAGTTACGGCCCTTGATGAGATAATTATGTACCCACCGAACCCACAAAGAGTCATGTGACGTTAAAACTCTCCATGCATGTTTCATGATTGCTGCTTTGTTCCAAGAGTAGAGCTTGAATAACCCAAGACCACCCTCCTTGCGAGGGGTGCACACCACATCCCAACTGATAGGGTTCATTTTGTGCTTGAGTTGTGGCCCTATCCAAAGGAATCTTCTACAAATCTTTTCCAGCTCATCAATCACTCCTTTTGGTAGGATAAAAGTTGACAACCAGTGCACTTTTATAGAGAAGAGAACTGCCTTAATGAGCAAAAGCTTACCTGCATACGAGAGACATCTGCCCTTCCATGATTGTGCTTTCTCTTTGA
The DNA here is from genome assembly GCA_947561395.2 of Buxus sempervirens. Taxonomy (NCBI): domain Eukaryota; kingdom Viridiplantae; phylum Streptophyta; class Magnoliopsida; order Buxales; family Buxaceae; genus Buxus; species Buxus sempervirens. The sequence goes on along the minus strand of OX387190.1, from coordinate 6,944,446 downwards.
TTCGAGTTATGAGTGGCTCACAGTCCCGCCGTGAGAGCTTTGAGGTGAAGAGAGGAAGCCCAAGATACTTCACCGGAAGGGTGCCAAGAGAGAACCCCATTTGCATACTCAGCTCCTTCTGTTGGTCTTTAGTAACCCCACTTAGGAACATGGAACTTTTCATGTTGTTGACTTGCAAACCTGTGAGTGTTTGAAAGTCATGTAGAGCCTTCTGGATGCACCCCAACAAGGACTTATCAGCTGCGGAGAACACGAAGAGGTCATCAGCAAAACATAGGAGTTTAAGACCCGTTGCTTCACATCTATGATGATGAGTAAACCCATGATGAGTATTCTGAATTAGGAGCCTGTTAAACACCTCCATTGCTAGAACGAATAAATATGGTGACATGGGATCGCCTTGACGCAGCCCATTTGCACCCTTGAAGAAACCCACCAAACTTCCATTAAGCATGATCGAAAATGCTGGAGTAGACACACACTCCATGATCCAGGCAGTGAAGGTGCTTGGGAAACCCATGGCATTGAGCATGTCCTCAATACTTCTCCATGAAATAGAATCAAAAGCCTTACGAAGGTCAACCTTTAGGGCACATTTTTTGTGGTTGGTGGGAAGATGGTAATTATGCAATAACTCATGAGTGAGGAGCACGTTTTCTGCACTTCCTCTAGCTGGAAGAAATGCCGATTGGTAGCTGCCCACGAGCTCACCCACAACACTCTTCAGTCGGTTGGCAAGAATTTTAGAAATGCATTTGTAGAGTGTATTGACACATGAGATGGGCCTGAAGTTAGTAACCCTATTCGGGTTGGTGCATTTTGGTACAAGGGTGATAGCCGAAGTGTTCCACTGCTTTAGCAATCTTCTAGATTTGAAAAAACTTAGAATTGCTTGAACTACATCATTTCCTACAATATCCCATGCTTTCTTGAAGAATGCCGGGGTAAACCCATCTAGACCTGGAGCCTTGCCATCCTTCAAGGAAAAGAGAGTAACTTTCACCTCATCAGCAGTTATGTCCTTCTCTAGGCTCTTCCTTTGTTCAGCAGATAGATATGTACTAAATTCAGGCATGGGCATTGGGTTGGTGTCATGGTTAGCCCCCAACATGTTCTGAAAATAGCGGATAATATGGTTGGATACCTCAGTGGAATCAATCAGTTTCTGCCCCTCATCATTCATAATACAGGTAATTGTATTTGTTGCTCTTCTTGTAATCAAAGAATTGTGAAAGAAGGCTGAATTCCGATCCCCTTCAGCAAGCCATTGTACTCTTGATTTTTGCTTGAGTTGGGCTTCCTCATGATGTAGACATGTTGAAAGCTGACGTCTGAGGTTGCTTTCTTGTTGGAATAGCATATTACTTTGTGGATTATCATGCAACCTTTTCTGAGTATCAACTAATTGCATCCTCAATGCCTGGACTTGTGAAGATATATCTACAAATCTCAGCCGTTTGCTCCATTCCCGAAGCTTGGCTTTTACTGATTGTAACTTTTTAGCCACTCTGAACATTGGAGAATCAGGTACCTCTATTGCCCATGCCTCGGTGACAATCTGAAGAAAATCCGGGTGAGAAGTCCAGAAATTGAAGAATCTAAATGGTTTTTTTTACCTTGCTGCCTTTGTGGGAAGATTGAGATCATTATAGGCGAGTGATCAGATATACCAGGATTAAGGACCTCAGCTTCAGATGGAGACAAGAGATTGAGCCAAGGTAGGTTCACCAGCACCCTATCCAGCCTACATGATATTCTTCGATGTCCTTCACTCTGATTGGACCATGTGTGAGAAAAGCCCTTGGCCTTTAATTCAACAAGGCCACATGAATCAATACAGTCATTGAACTCCTCTGTAGATCTTAGGTTTATGTGCTTACCACCATACTTCTCTTCCGATGCTCAAACACAGTTGAAGTCCCCCATTACCAGCCATGGATGAGGTGATGAGGATACAAGTAAGTGTCTCCACTTATTTGTGAGTTTGTTGTTGGGGATGGTCTTATCTCCTTGTGGGCATTGGCTGCGGTTGTACATTATCTACTTTTCTCCTTTTATTTCTATTGAAACTTACTTATTTTCCAAAAAAAAAAAAAAAAAGTAAGTGTCTCCACAAATGCCGCCTCTCTAATGCCTCATTGGAACCGTAGACAACAGTTAAGAAGCAATTCTTGCCCATGCTAATGATCTCAGCCGAGCAGTGTATATGTTGGTTGCTACTCTGGACTTTGGAAATCCTTATTTCCTGAGAATTAAAAACTATCCAAATGCGGCCTTTGAGAGCACAGTCATAGTTTTTTTTTTTTGGAAATTAAGTAAGTTCCATAGAGAGAAATAGGCAATATGTACAAGAGAGGGGGTGCTCACATCACCCAACCAAACCGCAACGACAGACAAAGCCACAAACAGGCCACACAAGTTACATCATGGCAAAACCCCACAATCCCTACTCAAATCAATGACCAATTAAGACCCCAATTAGTAACCACCTGCCTATGGAAATCGCTATCCTTAAGTACACCACTACTATCATGTAAACGAAAAAGTACATCCTGATAAATGAACCTACAAACATCCCCATGAGGAAGAGCCGAGTTCTTGAAGATCCGTCTATCTCTCATTCCAAACGTGGTACACAGCTGCTGCTAGTGAAAGGCGTCTAATAAGATTAATCGGGTTATTAGATACCCAATTTGTTGAACCCCACTGGATTAAATCCTCCCATGGTAAGCTTGGATTACGCAAGCAGTTTCTTCACATCAACTGCCTCCAGATGGCTTTAGAATAGCTGCACTCAAAGAACAAGTGTTGAATAGTCTCATCCCCCCTCCTACACAGTACACACACCGTCCCATAGGAAAGACCCCACTTCAGTAGCTTATCCTTGGTTAATAAGGCCAACCGGATAGCCATCCAAAGTGTGCGCACCTAAACCTGGCCTAGATCGCACACCGGGCGCACCTTTGGTGCGTGCCTCGGGACATTCAGAGTCGCCACTGCCTGAGAGTGCAGGCAGACACGGTTTTGCCCTAATCGGGTCTAAGTCTGGTCTGCGGCTTTTCAAAGTTCTAGCTAAGTCCTCGGTTACGATCCGGGGAAGTCCTAAAGACACCCCGGTCCGCCCCGTCGGTTTGACGGGTCCCTCAGGTCTCCCTGGTTTTTTGAGTCAAGTTCACCCTTCCTAGACCAGCATGCTGCTTATTGGGTCTGGCGGGGCCCTTTGGAGGTGTGGGTCCCTTTTATTTGATTTTATCTTTTTATTGATTTAAGTGGAGTGGGACGGACCCGGGTCCCGTTGGAAGACCCGTGGGCTGCCATGGTTGGGCTTTGGGCCCAGTTGGGTTATTGGGTAACCCATTTGGTTATCTTATTTATTTACAAATTCCATGGGCTTAGTGGGCTTGGATTTGGCCCATTCGCCAAGAGTCAAGTGGTCTTGGGCCTGTTTATTGAAAACAAGCCTGGTATGGACCAGTCAAAAGTGGGCCCCCACAAGTGGGCCAAAGGGATCTTGATGGGCCTATCTAGGCCCAAAGTCCAAAAATGGGCTTAAGGTAGCCCAAGTGGTTTAAGGGAATGGTTTAGACCGGATCAGGTCTAACCGAACCAAGAAATTACACTTTTACATCATTTTTGCATTTGCCCGTTTTTTCTCTACAGTCCAACCTGACCGTGAATTGACTACGGTCTCTCCTGTCCGTGAATCAAACACGGTCCAGGTTGGACCGGCCTGAGTTTACGGACGCGATTTAGTTTGCATATTTGCTGCCGATTTCAATCTGGATCAGTTCCGTGGGTTTTCTGGGTCTTTTGGTAACCTCCACCGGGCTTCTACTTTCCTTCCAGGTTCCACATTTCCTTCATTTGGCTTATAAAGCCACTTTTCTTCTCTTCTCATGTTCTTTGGTTCTTGTGCTTTTTCTCCTTCTTTATTTGTTCAACCAATCCAAAATCCTCATTCAAGAGAGGGGAGGAGATTTTACAAAGATTCATGCATCTTCAGGTCATATTAAAGAATAAAGTGGATCATTAAATTTGTTCATTAAAGTGTCCTTTAGACACTCTCCTCCTCTCTTTTTTATAATGACCCACTCTTTATTATCATCTCCTCATGTTACTCAAAACAGCAACTGAGTTAGTAACACAGTAAAAAAAATAATTCACATGTATTTATATTGAAAAAGGAAGATGTTGAAAAGGTTACCGAAATGTTATTTCTTGGACTTGATGATGTAGTGGTTCTCGGACGATTCCGGCAGCGCTTCCGCGTCCTCCAAATTTTGTTAGGATGAAAGAGGAAGAGTTTGGTTAAGGTGGATGGGTTTAAGACCAAACTGAAGAGAATTTGGGCATGGTTTTGGGGTAGTTTAGAAATGTAGGGGTAATTTGGGGATTAAAATAAGTTTGGGTTAAGGGTGGTGGTGGTTGGGCAGAGCTTGGCCGTGGAGTGCACCAGGAGGGAAAGGGGGAAGGCCAGAGGAGAGGGCTTGTCCAAATGAGGGGGGTGGCCTCTCTATTTATAGGCAAAATTTCCGTGCCCGTAATTCAAATACGGGCGAAAAACGCACATTTGCAAATCTCGCGAATCAGCCGTACGGGACGCGTGTCCCGCCGTACAGCGACGCGTGTCTGCTCAGAGAATCTTGCCCGTATTTCAAATACGGGCATGCCCTGCCCGTAATTCAAATACGGTCCAGCATGTTTTTAAAATGTTTGGATTTCAAAACTTTATTCAATTTGGTTTTTTGCAAGATTCTTATTCGCTTTTTCGATTATTTTATGAAAAAAGCGAGATTCTCCTTATTAAAATATTATAAAACACCTTTATCTTATTTATTTTATTGGTTTAGCCTATTTTTGCTGCCTTTTTGCCACATGGGCAGTTTTTCTGAAACTTCAACTGCTCATAACTTCTTCATCCGGTGTCCAATTTCAACAAACTTAGTGTTGTTGGAACCGGTTCGGAACCACCTGTCCACTGGGGTCAAGTTTGGCAGCTGAATTGGGGTCGAGCAAAAAGTCAACTTTTTGCTCCCCAAAAGTTTGACCAGCTCATATCTTTCTCATCTGGACTCCGATTCCAGCAAATTCGGTTGCGTTGGAATCGTGTCGAAATGCTCTTTTCAATGAGATGAAGTTTGATGGCCAAATTTACTTGAATCAAAAAGTCAATTTTTGACCCTCTCAGGGTTTGACTTTTAGTTTGACTTTTCATTTTTCTTTATTTTGGGGGTGCAAAAATCAGGTGCTAACAGCTGCCCCTCTTTGCTGGAGTCACCTTAGGGGATGAACGGCAAAGAAGAAAAAAACCTTATTTTGTACCTTGCATTTCTGTTGACAGGGTCGACGAGCTCAATCACTGAATTGTTTTTGATGAAAGGGAAGTGTCAGATGTCTGGTATCATTTCCTGATTTTGGAATCCCTATACCCTCTTTCGGGTTTGAATAGGGCTGTTCCTTAGTTTTCTGTCTTTGAAAAAGAAAGATAGGATTAAATCTGAGCTCATCAGCCTGTTTCGGCGTTGATGCAAGGCACTTAACAATGTTCTTTTCTTTTTGTTTGTTCCATTAAAGCTTTTAGTGACTTCAATTCTTGATTCCTTGAGTTTTTTTTTTTTTTTTAGAGATGGGCCAAGGTATGGGTTTGGGAGTGCCGGTGGGAGGACGGGAGGAAGCTTTCGCGCTGCCGTCCATTATCTCGGAGATCACACACCTATTCTAGCCTATACTATTTACAAAAGTGGGAAATCAAAATTTACAAGAGGGGGCGAATTGGCCCATTATTGCTCTTCCTTGTTGCTTCTCCTTGCCAGGTTTTTTGTCTTGTCAAGGCATTAGAGCTTCTTTTCCATTCAAGAGTTACTCCACTGGGGATCTGGTGGGAGTATGATCTGTCTAGATGACTCTCTGGGGATTATTGTGATGTCCCTCTTTGATTTTGAAGTTTTGTTGGAGGGTCTAAAGATCTTGACGATCTTCTTTCTTCCGAACTCCGCTGGGGATGAAAGGGAAGAAGCCTCTGCTGGGGAATGAAGGAACAAAGTATCCTCCTTATGTTCATCTTGCATCTTTCTTCCTTCTTTGAACCTGTACAAGGAACAAAATGTCAGATATGCAGGGTTGGTTTATTCTAGGCCTTTAATTTATCAAAATCAAAATGGTTATTGATTAAGGCAATGAGCCCCTCTTCACGGGTTAGCAGCACAGATGGGGAAATTCCAAGAATAGTTAAGCAGAATAATTACGGAAAAACACAGATGTGGTAGTGTGTGTTTGTGCCTGCAATTATCATAAAAGTCAATCATTAAGTTAGACATAGATTAGAGTGCTTGGTATTTTTAGCCTTGTCATCATAGGCCTTTGTGAAGCGTTAACCTAAACACAGTCTGGGCCCTTCAGATCACTTGGCTGTCCCCACTCAGTGCACTGTCCAACCTGTTTCTGTTTTTGCTGTATTTCCCTTTCTAATCAAGGCATGACCAGTTTTTTTTTTTTTTTGTTTTTTGTTTTGTTTTGTTTTGTTTTTCTTTTTTTGACCACGACTGACCCTTTTTGCACATAGCGCCCTTTTTGGGTTTTCACCATGTCTGGTCCTTTCAGGGAGAATTCAATTCCGTCATTGCCAGAAAACGCAGATTTGACTGTTTTGCTCAAGATCATTCACTTTGGGATCCGAGAGGTCTTCAAGATAGGACGAAATGTAGGCTAGGCCGGGGTTTTGAAAGAAAGATAAGTGGCCCAAGAAGGCTGTGATTTTATAGGTCTGTACAGTGCTCCTTTTATTGTTGGGGCTTACATCCTGGCTTATTTCTTTGGTGTGGGGTTCATATTTTCCACATCTTACTTTGTACTTGCTTTTCTTTTCTTCTTTTTCTTGATTTTCTTCGCAATTGCTCTTTCTTTTTTTTTTTTTTACTTGAGTTAGGGCCAGGAATGCCCATTTTGATGCGAAGGAACACCTGTACTAGGTTTGAAAAGAAATTTTCAGGCCCAAAAGTATCTGACTAGGGGAGAACTTTTTGGGGGTGCTTGAAAGGATTTACAGGTTTGGGGGAAAGTCAAAGATGGCCTCTCTTCATTTCCCAATTGGAACAATCTCAAGGATAATACAGTTTGACTGCATCTGCATTTATTGGCTCAGGAAACATAGTCCCGTCCATCTCTTGTAGGATTAGTGCTCCTCTGGACAGAACTTTGTGTACTATGAAAGGTCCTTCATAGTTTGGCTTGAATTTCCCTCTATTATCTTCTTGGTGGGGGAATATCTTTTTCATAACAATGTTGCCCACCTTGAAGTGTCGTGGTATTACTTTTTTGTTATAAGTCCGAGCTGCTCTCTGTTGATAGAGTTGCCCGTGGCACAAAGCCTTAATCCTTTTCTGTAAGACCCCAGTTTTGAGTAGAAAAAAAAATAATAAATAATAAAATAATAAAATGAAATAATAATAATAGAATAAAAATAAACAAATAATAACAGTAGATAAAATAAAAGTATATGCACATATGGATGTATGTACAGGTTAAATCAACTTTATTATTGCTAGAAATTTGTGGTCATTAGGGTTAAAGAAAATGAGGTGGAAATATTTATACGTAGGTCATATTCGGACCGGAAATAAATAAAAATTGGGTCAATGGTTAAAATCCGGGAAAACCCTACACTAAGGAGGGGTAGAAAGGGGATTCCCAGGGTAAATGGTGAATTAGGTTAAACCCTCGCGGTGTATAAATAAGTAACTGATATAAATTTTCGGGGGTAGAGGGAATGTTGTTGCTCTGAAATTAGGGCGGCTACTGTGGCGATTAGGGTTTCGCTGGGAAGAGATGAGAACCGCAAGAGTTGCTAGGAGTTTATTGGAGTCGGATTTCTGCGGGTTATCTCTCTCGCGAGCAGAGGAATTGTTCGGCTACCATTTCATCTTCGCGTGCACCCGGAAATCGCGATCGGCCGAATGGGGAAGAAGCTGTTGTTCTGGGATTAAGCGCATACGGTGAGTAGCACTGTTTTATAACTGGGTTTTGTGTTTTGGGTTTTCTCGAGCTTATTCTGATGCATGGTTTGAATATTTAGTGATAGTATGATGTTTTCTGTTTTTCTGGTTTTTCGGAAAGTTGCATGGACAGAGTCTCCGGATTGAAGTTTTAATTGAAAAATGAAAGTGTTTAGATTAATTTCAAATATGGTTGGGAAGTCTTCTGGGAGTATTAGGAGTGTACTGGAGTAGTTACAGACCTTCACAAACCGGCCAGTCATGTAGATCTCAAAATAACAGAGAAATGAAAACTACAGGGGGTGTCCGCTCACCTCGCGCTCACCGGCGTTCACCTCGGAGGTAGGCGCCCTGTTAAAAATGACCTACCGCCGATCTCGCGCCCACCTCGCGCTCATCTCGCGCGAAGTAGAAAACAAGGCGCCCATCTCGCGCGAATCCCGCGCCCACCTCACGCCCATCTCACGCCCATCTCGCGCTCACCTAGTGTCGGGTGAGCGGCAGGTCGATTTTGCCCGTTTTCTTCACCGCCGACCGGCGCTCACCTCGCGTCCACCTCGATAGGTGAGCGGCAGACCTATTTTGCTTACCGAAATGGAATTTCTGATTTGACCAAGAGTATTTGCACTTCTTAGGGGTTAAACCACTTCACTATTCACTTGGTTAGGAACCTGGGAAACCATTTTGCCTATGAAATTAATAGAGGAAAATTTTGTGAACATCTTATGAGTTTCAAGTTGGGTTTAGGTTACTTATGAGTATTGTGCCGGACACCGAACTAGTAAGAGTTACCAGTCACTTTTCCTTATTCTATACACTGCTTTGATTGAGAAGTTCTTGTATTTCTGGTTTCACTTGTTGGAAACTCTATACGTATTGAATGGTTTTCTTTGGTATGAATGGATTGAGTTTTACTTTCATATGACTTGTGTTATGGAAATGAGAAAGTACCGAATGTACTTGAGGCACTGCTTGGTCCAGAGGGACAGGTAATGAATTGTGATGAGTAATTACATGATGTAGAAATGAATGGTTTGTTTTGATATTGAAATCGAGATTATACGATGTTTACTGTTTTGGTCTAGCTTGTCCTGGATCCAGAGTCTAAGCTTAGTAATGTGATGTTATTGTTGGTTGTTGGAATTGCATGGCCTTGTGTGTTGCCACGACCGGTGTAGAGCAGCCAGAAACCCTGAGTAGGCCTGGTTGTCAATGCAGAAACCCGGGGAGTAGGCCTGCATTGGATGACGAAACCCTGAGTAGGTCGTCATTTCAGAGTATCCGAAACCCTGAGTAGGCCAGAACTGTGTACATGGAGGTGTGGAGTGTCTACTTGGCATGTTTAATTTATCAACTAAACGATAGTCATGACATTGACCAATGTTGGTACTTGATTTGGTTTGACGTTATATGTTTTATTCGCTGGTTTGTTGGTATTTATGGTTCATGGAATATTGTTTACCGATTATTGGGTATTGTACCTCCCGCCGGTGTAGAGCAGCCAGGAACCTTGAGTAGGCCTGGTTGTCAATGCAGAAACCCGGGGAGTAGGCCTGCATTGGATGACGCAGTCATTTCAATATCCGAAACCCTGAGTAGGCCGGATATACATTTGGAGGCGTGGGCATGGTTATGAGAAGACTTGGTGTTATGTGACATTGGTATATCTGGAATTATATCTTGAGATACAAAATTATGCTTATTTGTTATGTTGTTGCCAATTAATCATTATTTTATCGATATCTTCGGGATTGGAAACGGATTGTTATTGCTTGATTTACCTGATGGTTTTCCGCACTGATATGAATTGGATTATTGAAGTTTAGTCGGATTATTCGGAATATGCGTATTATCCTCATTGTACATGGTTATAATCGTGGCATGTTTTAGAACTGAAATAAATGTATTTGTGCATGCATGTGCTGCTCACTGGGATATTCGTATCTCATTCCGTATTGTTTTGTTTTGTTTTCAGCTGCTCCTGGAGAGGACGATACTTGCGGGTAGTTACTTGGTCATGTGAGTTTATTTTAGTTTGGGATTATTTTAGCGCACTCTGTTATATAGTTTTTGTTGTATTCATGTTTTTCCTTCACTCTGATATTGCGATCCTGTGTTTTATAATAACCTCTGGAGACGAGTTACGGGTTTTTCATGTGACTCGGATCCGGGGCGTTACAGATGGTATCAGAGAATATCAGAGTTATAAAAGGAAACATGATATAGGAATAGGAAAACTCTAAGATGGACTTGGGGGTTGTGTGCTCGTTAGATAGCATTCCTTAAATAGGAAACATAGGCTGAGAGTGCTATTTCTTTAGATCTAGCAGTAAATCAATATGGTTAATTGTAAGATACTGGATCTTCTATGTTTTGTATATAGGGTGTGTTATGATTTGTTATTTGTGATATAATGCATTACTATTATTATTATTATTATTAATATTATAAATTATGCATGATTAAGGAAAAGTTATTGAATTTTCATTCAGAAGGAATTGAGGATTCTGAGAAGTAGTTAGTTTTGAGATAAACATTAAAATGAATACGTGGAAGTTATGAGATGATTTTAATTGCTGAATTCATATATTGAAGCTTGAAATTGGTGATGGTTGATTAAGCATGCGAGCTATTGTATGCTTAATTGGATGATGAGCCAGATGTATATAGCCATACTTTAGTAGTGTGAGGCATCGGCCAATGCTGAACATTTACTTGGGTATCAAGCTTTATACAAATGGGGTATGTATTGTACTATTTATATGTATAAGAAATCTGTTGTGTGATATATTGTTTAATTTAAACTAGAAGGGAATTTGCATGATTTCTTTCCTATTCTTCATATAGGTGCACATATATGAAAGGGTGGGTGACAGCAAGTTATGTTGTTTTCTTCTGAGCTATTTTATTTTACTAGTAGGTATGAATATGGGGAATAAGAAATTTTAAGTGGTTATATTCATAAGGATTATTGAGAATGCATGGGTAAGTTTGGAAAATTATTAAATGCGTAGCGGAAGTGTGGTGACTTTAGAAGGCAAGGATGAGATCTCATTCGGAAAATTTCTCCACCAGAATAGAATGTAAATAAGCATGAGGGTGCACTTGAGTTTGGTGGTATGACCTTATTGGGTTGAAGTTTAAGAGATTTTCAGATTACAATAGTTGGGGAGGATATCTTACTTTCCGCAGTATCTAGTTATAATATAAGAGGATGAATGGATCTATGGAGAGATTATATTTTTACATTTATTATTATCCAGCTTGAAACATCCTAGTCATTTTATATGTATCATTATTAGGTTATAAAAGTGCCATGGGATAAGATCACTACAGTTATGGTTGGTTAGTGGAATATTGTGGGTACTAGTAGAAATTAGCTTGTGAATTTACCAGACATGGGGATGGTGGGATTTGAGCTTTAATGCCTGTGAAGTCAGAATTAACCTAGTGTAGTTGGGAGAGATTGTTACCGAATTCAGCTTGAGGCACACCAGAGAATTAGGGAAAGGAGATAAGCCTACTAGCAGCTTGATTTCAAGAATGGTTTATTAAGATTTGGAGGTAGGGTATGTGTGCCAGGTGATGGAAAATAAATAAATAAATAATATGGAGTGAATGAGTGATATTTATTTCAGAAAATTTTATGGATGCGCTTTAACATAAAAGCAAGTAAATAGATGCTGAAATAAGATTTTAAATGACATGGTTAAACCTAAAGGGAGTTTTAGAATATATTAGAGGAGGTATAATTATTTCTTAGTGCATTGGTATTGCAAGGGTATAAGTTATAGGAATTTCTTCTTATGTTAAAAATTATGTCTGGAGTTAATTGAAAATGTATTGAGGAATAAATGTAGAAATCTAAGTTAAATAAGACAGGTGGAATTTAGGGTCTCCATTTAAGTGAATGGAAAGTTTTTGAAGGAAGAAATATGTTTTATTTTAGAAGTAAGGACATAAGGTAAGTTTTTTTTTAAAAAAAGGAAAAATCTGTTGGTTGATCTTAAAATGAGCTAAACCATTCTGAATAGGGTTAAATTCGAAATTGTTAAGGATCCCGACGAAATTTTGCAGGAAGGATATCTCCATTAGCTACTCTTATTGGTTTGTCAGTGAGTTCTGTTAAAATTATTGAATACTGGATTGAAGAATGAAACACACATAGTGGTGGATTGAGTTTAGCACGGGTTCATGGGAGAGATAAATATCAGATTCAATTGATGCACATCAGAAAATTAATAAAGAAATGGGGAGAGATTGCTGGAGATTTTGGTTTCAAGAATAGTCTATTGAGGTTAGAGGCAAGGCGGCCTAAGTGCAGGATAATGCGAAGATTAGTAAATTAATATTTGGAGATCAGTTAGTTTAGATATTGAGTTTGTCATGAGTAAGTGTTACAAATCATAGTGAGGTGTGAGTCAATGTTTTGTGGTAGAATAATGCAAGGGAGTGATATAAACAAGTGCAATCAGCAAAGGAGTGAAGGAGAGGCCTAGGATATGCTCAGTTTTGGTTATCATTTCATGATTTGAAATTTCGAGGACGAAATTTTTTGAAGGAGGGAAGAATGTAAGACCCCAGTTTTGAGTAGAAAAAAAAATAATAAATAATAAAATAATAAAATGAAATAATAATAATAGAATAAAAATAAACAAATAATAACAGTAGATAAAATAAAAGTATATGCACATATGGATGTATGTACAGGTTAAATCAACTTTATTATTGCTAGAAATTTGTGGTCATTAGGGTTAAAGAAAATGAGGTGGAAATATTTATACGTAGGTCATATTCGGACCGGAAATAAATAAAAATTGGGTCAATGGTTAAAATCCGGGAAAACCCTACACTAAGGAGGGGTAGAAAGGGGATTCCCAGGGTAAATGGTGAATTAGGTTAAACCCTCGCGGTGTATAAATAAGTAACTGATATAAATTTTCGGGGGTAGAGGGAATGTTGTTGCTCTGAAATTAGGGCGGCTACTGTGGCGATTAGGGTTTCGCTGGGAAGAGATGAGAACCGCAAGAGTTGCTAGGAGTTTATTGGAGTCGGATTTCTGCGGGTTATCTCTCTCGCGAGCAGAGGAATTGTTCGGCTACCATTTCATCTTCGCGTGCACCCGGAAATCGCGATCGGCCGAATGGGGAAGAAGCTGTTGTTCTGGGATTAAGCGCATACGGTGAGTAGCACTGTTTTATAACTGGGTTTTGTGTTTTGGGTTTTCTCGAGCTTATTCTGATGCATGGTTTGAATATTTAGTGATAGTATGATGTTTTCTGTTTTTCTGGTTTTTCGGAAAGTTGCATGAACAGAGTCTCCGGATTGAAGTTTTAATTGAAAAATGAAAGTGTTTAGATTAATTTCAAATATGGTTGGGAAGTCTTCTGGGAGTATTAGGAGTGTACTGGAGTAGTTACAGACCTTCACAAACCGGCCAGTCATGTAGATCTCAAAATAACAGAGAAATGAAAACTACAGGGGGTGTCCGCTCACCTCGCGCTCACCGGCGTTCACCTCGGAGGTAGGCGCCCTGTTAAAAATGACCTACCGCCGATCTCGCGCCCACCTCGCGCTCATCTCGCGCGAAGTAGAAAACAAGGCGCCCATCTCGCGCGAATCCCGCGCCCACCTCACGCCCATCTCACGCCCATCTCGCGCTCACCTAGTGTCGGGTGAGCGGCAGGTCGATTTTGCCCGTTTTCTTCACCGCCGACCGGCGCTCACCTCGCGTCCACCTCGATAGGTGAGCGGCAGACCTATTTTGCTTACCGAAATGGAATTTCTGATTTGACCAAGAGTATTTGCACTTCTTAGGGGTTAAACCACTTCACTATTCACTTGGTTAGGAACCTGGGAAACCATTTTGCCTATGAAATTAATAGAGGAAAATTTTGTGAACATCTTATGAGTTTCAAGTTGGGTTTAGGTTACTTATGAGTATTGTGCCGGACACCGAACTAGTAAGAGTTACCAGTCACTTTTCCTTATTCTATACACTGCTTTGATTGAGAAGTTCTTGTATTTCTGGTTTCACTTGTTGGAAACTTTATACGTATTGAATGGTTTTCTTTGGTATGAATGGATTGAGTTTTACTTTCATATGACTTGTGTTATGGAAATGAGAAAGTACCGAATGTACTTGAGGCACTGCTTGGTCCAGAGGGACAGGTGATGAATTGTGATGAGTAATTACATGATGTAGAAATGAATGGTTTGTTTTGATATTGAAATCGAGATTATACGATGTTTACTGTTTTGGTCTAGCTTGTCCTGGATCCAGAGTCTAAGCTTAGTAATGTGATGTTATTGTTGGTTGTTGGAATTGCATGGCCTTGTGTGTTGCCACGACCGGTGTAGAGCAGCCAGAAACCCTGAGTAGGCCTGGTTGTCAATGCAGAAACTCGGGGAGTAGGCCTGCATTGGATGACGAAACCCTGAGTAGGCCGTCATTTCAGAGTATCCGAAACCCTGAGTAGGCCGGAACTGTGTACATGGAGGTGTGGAGTGTCTACTTGGCATGTTTAATTTATCAACTAAACGATAGTCATGACATTGACCAATGTTGGTACTTGATTTGGTTTGACGTTATATGTTTTATTCGCTGGTTTGTTGGTATTTATGGTTCATGGAATATTGTTTACCGATTATTGGGTATTGTACCTCCCGCCGGTGTAGAGCAGCCAGGAACCTTGAGTAGGCCTGGTTGTCAATGCAGAAACCCGGGGAGTAGGCCTGCATTGGATGACGCAGTCATTTCAATATCCGAAACCCTGAGTAGGCCGGATATACATTTGGAGGCGTGGGCATGGTTATGAGAAGACTTGGTGTTATGTGACATTGGTATATCTGGAATTATATCTTGAGATACAAAATTATGCTTATTTGTTATGTTGTTGCCAATTAATCATTATTTTATCGATATCTTCGGGATTGGAAACGGATTGTTATTGCTTGATTTACCTGATGGTTTTCCGCACTGATATGAATTGGATTATTGAAGTTTAGTCGGATTATTCGGAATATGCGTATTATCCTCATTGTACATGGTTATAATCGTGGCATGTTTTAGAACTGAAATAAATGTATTTGTGCATGCATGTGCTGCTCACTGGGATATTCGTATCTCATTCCGTATTGTTTTGTTTTGTTTTCAGCTGCTCCTGGAGAGGACGATACTTGCGGGTAGTTACTTGGTCATGTGAGTTTATTTTAGTTTGGGATTATTTTAGCGCACTCTGTTATATAGTTTTTGTTGTATTCATGTTTTTCCTTCACTCTGATATTGCGATCCTGTGTTTTATAATAACCTCTGGAGACGAGTTACGGGTTTTTCATGTGACTCGGATCCGGGGCGTTACATTTTCTCATCAAGCAACTGCAACTGGTCAAACCTTGATTCTTCCCATTCAATGTCATCAACCTCTGCTTCCTTCAGGATTCTGAGCGAAGGGATCTGCACTTCTATGGGAAGGACTGCCTCTATTCCATATACAAGAGAGAAATGAGTTGCTCCAGTTGAGACCCTGATTGAGGTTCGGTATGCATGCAAAGCATATGGCAGCTTCTCATGCCAGTCTCTGTAGGTGACTACCATCTTTTCTAATATCTTCTTCAAATTTTTGTTGGCAGCCTCTACCGCTCCATTCATTTTGGGCCGATATGCAGTAGAATTCAGATGTCTGATCTTCATATCTTCACACATTTTGTCCATGTCCTTGTTATTCAAATTCTTGGCATTGTCTGTGATAAGTGCTTCAGGCACACCATAGCGACAGACAATGTTGTTTCTGATGAATTTCAGCACCTGGGACCCTTTGACCTCTGTAAAGGACATGGCCTCTACCCACTTGGTAAAATAATCTATTGCAACCAAGATAAATCGATGCCCATTTGATGCCTTCGGGTGGATCTCCCCAATCATATCAATTCCCCAGATGGCGAAGGGCCAAGGAGAAGTCATTGAGTACAAAGTGTTGGGCGGTGCATGAATGTTATCAGCATAAACTTGGCATAACTGGCATTTCCTTACATGGATATGGCAATCATGTTCCATAGTTAACCAGTAATAACCCATTCTCAAGATTTTCCTTGCTAGCATATGTCCATTCATATGTGCGCCACATTGTCCCCCATGGACTTCATCAACCAGCTGTTGTGCCTCTTCTTCTGTTACACATAGCAGCAGTGAATCATTATAGGACTTTTTGTATAGCTTGTCTCCACTGAGGAAGAACTGTCCTGCCAGTTTCTGAATCGTGCGCCTTTCAGATGCTGTGGCATTTTCTGGCAAAGTCCTGTTTCTCAGGTACCTCATTATGTCTGCACACCAGGGTTCCCCTTTTGTTTTGCTCCTCTCAACATTAAAACAGTAGACAGGAGAATGCCGCACTTCTATCTCCAATGGTTGTACCCAAGTGTCCCCAGTGATAGTTGCCATAGATGCCAGTGTTGCCAGGGCATCTGCAAACTGATTCCTATCTCGTAGCATATAATCAAACGTCACGCTTTTGAACTGTCCTTCCAATTCCTTAATCAGTTCCTGATATGGCACCAACTTAGGATCCTTAGTCCGCCAATCTCCCATTACTTGGTAGATGATTAGACAGGAATCACCATAAACTTTTAACTCTTGAATATTCATTTCGATTGCGGCTCGCAAGCCTAACACACATGCTTCGTATTCTGCCATGTTGTTAGTGCAATCGAACAAGAGTTTTGCTGCTATTGGATGATGGACTCCTTCTGGGGAAATGATTACTGCTCCAATCCCTTTCCCATTGATGTTGACGGCCCCATCGAAGAACATTTGCCATCCGGTTTCCTTTTCTACTGATTCGGCACACATAATTTCATCATCCGGCAACCCGGTGAGAAGTGGTTGATAGTCGGGCACGGGGTGTTCTGCCAAGTGATCTGCTACTGCCTGTCCCTTTATTGCCTTTCTCGTGGTGTAGACAATGTCATACTGAGATAATATAACCTGCCACTTGGCTATCCTTCCAGTGGAGATTGGCTTTTCAAAAATGTACTTCAAGGGATCTGCATCTGAGATCAAAAAGACAGTATGACTGAGGAGATAGTGCCGGAGCTTCTGAGCTGCCCATACCAACACGCCACAGGTCTTCTCAAGCAACGTGTATCTTACTTCATAATTGGTAAATTTCTTGCTCAGATAATAAATTGCTTGCTCCTTTCTTCTTGTATCATCATGCTGCCCTAGGACGCATCCGGCTGCCGTTTCTGTGACTGACAGGTACATGATTAAAGGTTGTCCTGGTACAGGGGGGACCAAAGTCGGCGGGCTCATCAAATAGGCCTTGATTTTGTCAAATGCTTCTTGGCAATCTTCATTCCAGATCACGGGGTTATCCTTTTTTAGCAATTTGAATATTGGTTCGCACACGGGAGTCATCTGTGCTATGAACCAACTGATGTACTGTAATCTGCCAAGGAAACCTCTCACTTCTTTTTCTGTGGATGGGGGAGGCATCTCCAGAATTGCCTTTACTTTGACAGGATCAACCTCAATTCCTCGTTTCCCAACGATGAATCCAAGTAGCTTCCCTGAGGTAACGCCGAATACACACTTATTAGGGTTCAATCGGAGCTTGCATTCCCTGAGCCTGTCAAACACTCTTCCAAGGTTCACCAAATGATTTTCCTCTTCTTTTGACTTTTCAATCATGTCATCCACGTATACTTCCATTTCTTTGTGCATCAGATCGTGGAATAGCAAAGTCATTGCTCGCTGGTATGTGGCGCCTGCATTCTTCAACCCGAATGGCATCACTTTGTAGCAGTATGTGCCCCAGTGCGTGATAAAGGAAGTCTTCTCCATGTCTTCAGGTGCCATTCTTATCTGATTATACCCAGAGAATCCATCCATGAAGGAGAACATGGAATGAGTTGCAGTATTATCAACCAGTATATCAATGTGTGGCAGCGGGAAGTCATCTTTCGGGCTTGCCTTGTTCAGATCCCTGTAATCGACACACATCCTGACCCTTCCATCTTTCTTGGGGACTGGCACGATGTTTGCTAACCATTCTGGGTAATCTGTAACTTTCAAGAACCCAGCTTTTAACTGCTTGGTGACCTCTTCTTTGATCTTCAGGGCCCATTCTGGTTTCATGCGTCTGAGTTTTTGCTTCACTGGTGTGGCCTCAGACTTTATAGGTAACCGATGCACAACTAAATCCGTGTCTAACCCAGGCATATCCTCATATGACCATGCAAACACATCAGTGTAGGACTTTAGAAAATCAGTTATCTGTGTTTTCTGTAATTGAGACAGCTTTTTACCAACTTGGAGAATCCTTGGTTGTGCTGTGTCACCTATGTTGATAGGTTCAGTTTCCTCAATATTAGCCTGGAGACCTTTTTCATGTCTGTCCAAGGCAAATTGGATTTCAGGTGGGGTCTCCCATGATTCATCATTATCCTCAAGTTCAAAAGAATCACTGGGGATAATTTCTGAATCATCGGGTTGTGATGAGTAAGCATTGTTACCTGATTCTTGTTCGACACTATGGATTTCTTTTTGTTCTTTTTGACCTTTTTGTTTTTGCTTAATTGTGGCAGCCTGATTATCTATCTCGTGCTCCGAATTTTTCGGGTGTGCGTCGAGATTGATATTAATGTTGCGATTTTGGGTTTGCTTACTTGCAGAATTATTCACAGAAGCAGAAAAATAATCAAAAGACTTCACGCATTTATTAAAAAGTGCAGCAATATCTACAGGGGGAATTTCAGAAGTGGAAGAAACTCCCTGTGGTAGTTCGGCTTTGCGAGTGGCAAGTGGCGTCGAACTCCAGTTTTGTAATACGTGCTTGTCTTTGGTTACAGCGGTCACCATATTCACCTTCCTAGTCTGTATCATGCTGATGCTGCTGTTAGAGGAGATGCAGATGGGGTCATTAGCTGTGCCCTTCTTTGGTTGATTCTGGCTCGAATCTTCGGATGATATACTGATCCATACCCCGCGGCGGATGACAGTCCCTGGTACCCGAACAGTGACTTCGTTGGGTGGTTCCACCTTAGGGAATGCCTTGGTTACAGATTTCTCTGATGATTCATCCCTCCTGCTGGAAGAATATTCGTCAGGGGCCCAGTTACCATAAGTTTCATGGTAAGCCAGCTCAGTAGGCAGTCCCAGCACTTTTTTTTTTTTTTTGGAAGTTAAGAAAGTTCCATTAATAAGTAAAATAAATGTACATCAACTGCCTTAGCTAAGGCACACCTCAACCAATGTGAGATCAAAACTGCCCACTTTTACAAGAAACAAGGCGAAAATTCCACCTTAAATGAAAATCAAAAAAATACATCTCAAACCCCCTTACCCACCATTATAGCCTGAAAGATGGAACAATGCCCCAGTTACCACATACTTCTCTATTCAATGGGGTATCTTTCAACTTACTTTGAGAGACCCCATATTTACCAGCACTTGCGGCATATTCTGGAACATCTGACCCAGACCATCCCTTGTACTTGGGTGTATAATGCAGATAGGAGGTGGGGGAGACCTTTACCTTAGAGTGGGTTCTCCTGAACTATCCTGGCTTTCCATCATGTAGATGTACTGAGCTGGCTCTTCTTCTTCGGTATCATCTGATGGGTAGACAAACGCCTCTTCAGGGATAGCTGGTTTTTCGGTGTCAACTGACTGCCAAGAGAATAAAGCAGACAGTTCTTCCATCATCCCACTGAGAGCTTCTGAGTTCTCTTCTGTAACTGTCTCCTGGGGCCTAGGAGGTTCATCCCATAACCTTTGCAGATAATCGGCTTCCGCTTGCTCAACTGGATCATTGAACTCATCGCCCCATCTCTGGGGGACTATGTTCTGAATGGCTTGTGCAGCTTCCCTCTCCATATTGGCAAAGTGATGGTATAACTGGCCCTGTACACAAATGGGCCAGTGTGGGTCTCTTCCTTCTGCTTGTGCCCTCTTCCGTTCAGCTTTCCTGCCGAATAGCCTGGCATAGTCTTCAGGTTCAGGAACAAACCCAAGTCCGAAGCCCACAGATTTGTCACATGGCTGGATTGCAGACTTGATGCCTTGCTTGTATTTGCCTAAACCTTCTCCTACTCGGAGGCCCCAGTCGGCGCATTCAGCAGCACCGAACATGCTCTTCCTTTTCCTTCTGCGGGACAAGTCTGATTGCAGAGGAGTAGGAATGCTGTTTACTTGTACCATTTCTATGGCTTGGAATTTCAGGGAAGTAGGCAGCTCATAATCAATCACGGGTACCCCTCCTTGTTCAAATTCTCGGTGATTTTCTGCATGTACCGTGATCAATTGATTTCCCGAAATAAATCGGATCATTCGATGTAAGGTGGACGGGACTGCCCCTGCTTGATGTAGCCAAGGTCTTCCAATTAGCAAATTAAAGGAGGCATTGATGTCCATCAACTCAAAGGTAATGAAGAAGGCCCTTTCAGCGATTATAACTTCCAGATTAACTTCCCCCAGGGAATCCTTCTTGGCATTGTCAAACCCGCGGACATTGTTGGAGCTAGGTTTGATCAACTCAGCGTTCAGCTGCAGACTGTGGAAGGTCCTGATTGGGCAGATATTCAGAGCTGACCCGTTATCGATCATGACCCGTCTCACCATTAAGTCGGAGCATCTTACAGTGATAAACAGAGGCTCTGTATGGTTATAACCTTCAGGGGGCAAGTATGCTGAGGAAAAGGATATTGCTTCTGGTGTAGCAATTATAGACATTACTGTCTCCAGCTGTTCAGGGCTGATGTCGTCAGGCACATGAGTATCCCCCAGTATTTTTGTAAGTGCATCCTTATGTTTGTCTGAATCCAATAAGAGACGCATAATGGATATCTGGGCTGGTGTCTTATTCAACTGCTGCACTAAATCATACTCTGGAGTGAAGGCACTATAGTGGAGTTTTTCAATCTCTTCTTCTGGGGCCTTCCCTTTCTTCTTATGGGTCTGTGGCACTTCAGTAGCCACATCCTTCCCTTTTTCTTTCCTTGTCCTTTCTTCACTAGTCTCTCCCTCTGGTGCAGGTGGAGGGTTAGGGTTGATATATCGACCAGACGGGTAATCCGATCGACTTCTCTTTCAGTGGAAGTGATGGTAGAATCATGGTACATGGGTAGGAATTGGTAAGGTGGAGGCACAGCGGAGTAGGTTGGGTCAAGGTGAAGGTGGTGTAAGTTGAAGGTGGGTGGTTCCAGTAAGAAGTCCACAGGCTCATTGAATGGGTTCATCATGTCGAAGATATTTAATGGGGGTGAGTTTGGGACAGGTGGAGGATAGAAAGGCTCTGGTTCGGGAAAGTTGAAATGCACCAGAGGGAACCCCAAGAAGGTTTCTTCGTCATCATCTCCGTTGACGACGCACACTTGCTGTTTTACTATCTCTTCTTGGAGGTATATCCTGACAATTTGCCCCGGTCGCCCAATCAACATAGAGGGGTCAAACTGTACTTCATTGCCCTGGTCACTGATGACCTGATTCACTGATCCACTAGCAGAAGCCTTAGAGTGGTCTGGGAGAGGATTGGTAGTTGTGCCAGTAGGTGGAGTAGGTGCTGCTGGTGCTGGGGGATCTACAGAGATCTTCTTGCTGTCTATCAGATCTTGTATGTCATGCCTCAAATCCCAGCATCGATTTGTTGAATGCCCGGGAGCTCCAGAATGATACTCGCATTTTTCTGCTGTATTATAACTTCGTGAGTTGATCATTCTGGGGTTAGAAGGCTTGATTTGAAGGTACCCCTTCTTCAGCAGTGTAGCCAATATATCCGCAGGTGCATAAGGCAGCGGGGTAAAAACCCTCTTCATTCTTGCCTCTGTTTCTTCTCTGGTTCTTCTCAGAGGTTGCCCCTGACTTTCGTTCCTCTGGTCAATGTGATAGGGTTGTGTTGGCTGTACATAATTAACAGCTTGGGCCTCTTGCCTTCTAGGCTCTTGCCCCTGACTTCTACTACTCTGTCCCATTTCTACTCTTCTCTGTGTAGGGCCCTGGCCACTGCCATCTATCTTTCCAGCCCTGACCGCATCTTCAATTCTGTCTGCCGTCAGAATCAAGTCATTGAAATTGGAAGTACTTTGCCCCAGTAGCAAGGAAAAGAATGGCTGTCCAAGTGATGCAATGAACAAGGAGGTCATCTCCTGTTCAAGTAGTGGCGGTTGAACCAGTGTGGCCAATTCTTTCCAACGTTTGGCATACTCCCGTACAGATTCCTGATTCTTCTTTCTCAACCTTTGCAGTTCAGCCCTAGTTTGCATAATCTGACTGTTCAAACGGTACTGCTGAATGAATGCTGCAGCCAAATCATTCAAAGTCTTGATCTTGGTTTTGTCCAGACTCAAAAACCAGTTGTATGCTGCTCCTATCAGCGACCTCTGAAAGAACTGTATCATAATTTTTTCATCTTTGGCATATTGACACATATCTCCAGAGTATGACCTTAGGTGGTTTAACGGGCACCCGGTGCCATCAAACTGATGCAAGTCAGGGCATTTGAATTTCGGTGGAAGTTGAACATCGGAGAAGAAGCAGAGGCTGTCTAAAGTAGCCTCCATGGGGACCGCACTGGGTCGTAGGCTTTTCAGCTCTTCACGCAAAGCATCTACCTCTGACTTAGTGGCTACCATCTTTTCATCAAACTGGGCCTGCTGTGTTCTATACCAATCTTCCTCTTCTTGTCCCAGTTGGGCAGGCGCAATAATCTGTGGAAGAGGCACGGCTTGCGGAGGTGGAGGTGGTACCAACGGAGCTGGGTACGCAGGGTATGGTGGTGGAGCATCCATCTGCGGTGGAGCAATCGGTTGCTGCAGGGTCACTGGTGCAGCTGGGGGAGCCACCCTGAGTTCTCTCAATTCTGCCATTAACTCTTGAATAATAGTCCCCATACTGTCTATCCTTTGTTGCAGGTCAGTCACTGTCTGTGTCTGACTGGACTCTGCCTGAGTTTCCTGTCCTGGCGAGGTCTGTTCTCTTGGCTGCTCCATCTCAAGTCTTCTTCTAGATCTTAACAGGTAAGGGCTTTGAGAAGCAATTTTGGTACCTGGGAAGGGCAACCAGCGGATATTAGTGCAACTTATATTAAAGGCATAATACATGATCAAAGATTAATTCATTTGGATTATTTTGAAGGTGATAGAGATTCTTAAGCTTGCTCTATTTTAGCCGAACGGCTGGGAAAGAGAACCCGGTTTAGACTGGTCTGTTTTAGCCAAACGGCTGGGAGAGAGAACCCGGTTTAGACTGATCTGTTTTAACCAAACGGCTGGGGGAGAGAACCCTAAGCTGATCTGTTTTAACCAAATGGTTGGGAAAGAGAACCCGGTTTAGACTGGTCTGTTTTAGCCAAACGGCTGGGAAAGAGAACCCGGTTTAGAAGGTTGGTTTGAGCTCAGTATCACGAGGTTGGACCATGTTAAGTCTCCGTAGGGGATGAGATAAACAGCAACATCCAGGTGTACCTTAACCAATTTTCAGTTTAATCTCTGATGGTTTTAGCACCTGACTTTGGCTAGTAGTTCCCGGGCGTGTCTTAGCTAGTCGTTGGTTTAATCACCATTGACTTTGACGCCTCTCAACGGGGAAGGCTATGCCAGGACGATCCTTTGCCAATTTTCTGGTTTAATTACCAGTGGCTTCAGTGCCCTAAGAGTTCGGCTAGGGATACCCGAGCGTACCTTAGTCGTTAGCTTAGTTGCTTGACCTTGGTGCCACACAACGGGGTATGCTATGCCAGGACGATCCTCTGCCAATTTTCTAGTTTAATTACCAGTGGCTTCAGTGCCCTAAGAGTTCGGCTAGGGATACCCGAGCGTACCTTAGTCGTTAGCTTAGTTGCTTGACCTTGGTGCCACACAACGGGGTATGCTATGCCAGGACGATCCTCTGCCAATTTTCTGGTTTAATTACCAGTGGCTTCAGTGCCCTAAGAGTTCAGCTAGGGATACCCGAGCGTACCTTAGTCGTTAGCTTAGTTGCTTGACCTTGGTGCCACACAACGGGGTATGCTATGCCAGGACGATCCTCTGCCAATTTTCTGGTTTAATTACCAGTGGCTTCAGTGCCCCATAGGCCGACCGTGTGATCTTTTTAAATCAGACGGGTGTGATCTGAGCTCAAGGGATAGGGTGTTCTTTATTCAGAACCCTGGGGTTTTAAAACTTAAGTTTGAAACTTGAAGGTTTGAGAGTTGACAAGGACGGGGTGTTCTTTACTCAGACCCTGGATTTTAAAGATTCTTTTGGCAAGTTCTTTATTCAGATTGCCTGAAAGTTTTAGAGTTGATGGTAAAAATGGGGTGTTCTTTATTTAGATCCCTTTAGTTTAAAGATTCAAACAATTTGGCGAGTTCTTTACTCAGATCGCCTGAAAATTTTGAATCGGGTGTTTTTTATTCAGAACCCTTTGCTTAAATTTGAAATTCTTAATTTCTGAAGATTTGAAAATTGGGTAGGAATTGGGTGTTCTTTATTCAGAACCCCTGGGCTTTAAAGAAAAAATTTTGGCGAGTTCCTTATTCAGATCGCCTAAATGGATTGGGGCCAGATTGCTTGAAAAGGAATTGGGGGGAACGTCTTAATTGACTTTATTAATTTTATCACCAAATTCTTCATGGAAAAAGAAGTACAATGCCAAAATTCAGAACAAGCAATTACAAGATTAAACAAAACAAACCCAGAGTCTAGCTAGGTTGGTCATCATCAAAATGAGAGGACACGTCTCGCCTTTTCAAGGCATGCAGAAGTTTATTCCGCAAACGTCGGTCCTCTTTTGCGCGTCTGCACAGGGTGTCAAGCTGCTGTTGAAGGGCCTCATTGGCCTGCTTGTTTTTATGCTCGGAATCCACGTATGCACGGTGGATCCGAGAATGAGATTCCCGCAGTTCGGCCACCCTATCCCTATATGTGTCAGGGGCGGAACTGGGATATCGTCAGAGGTGACGATATTGAGAGGAGGTGGGCTGTCTAGGCCAGTTTCTCGAGCAATCCATTGTTCGTAATTACGAACATCGGATGCAGTGAAAATGTCCTCTTGGAGTATGTGCACGTGTTGCCATTCCTTCACCAATTTTTTCTTCAATTCCCATGTAAATGGGCCAGTTAATCCTTCCGCCTCATCCTTGATCGGTATTCCCTGAGACTTCCCAAACTGTCTCAAAATTCGAACCGGATAGTATGGCATGGCATGGGTCAAGCCTATCAAGGCTAGGCAATGTCTTTTCCTGAAAGCTATGACGGGGGTATATGTCTGGTCAAATGTGCCTCCCCATCGTACATCCGTTTCTCCTTTCAGTTGGAGAAAGTGGTCAAACCAGTCCTCTCTGGAGGGTAAGTCTGGTCTAATCTCTCTTCGAGCCATCAATGTGACATTGTCACGGACGTACCCATAACGTGGGCTGACAGGTTCAGCAACCATCAGGTGATCTTGGAGCCAAATGTGTAGGAGAGGAGCACACCCCTGAAACCTCCTAGTTCTGTTCTTGGTCATGGTCAAGGCATGATATAGCTGAGCAAGGATCAGTGGTGCAATTCGGAATTTCACTTGGAGTTGGTCTACAATTTCCATGAGGGCCAAATTAATGGTGTCTCCCCCAGTAGGAAAGAAGAGCTGTGACAGAACCACGAGGGTGAAGGTGTCCCACCAAACACGGGGTCTTTCCTGCTTCTTGTCCCTTATCTTTTCAGCAAGGAAGGTTTTAGAAACCCGCGTGAATGCTTGGTCACCTCCTAATGTCTGGAACCTTATTGTTGAGGGTAGTGCTAGATCATGGTGCTCCACTTCCCCTCTTCACCTCCTACGGTGCCTATCTCTGTCTGCAGCTGTGTACCATATATGGTGTGAGAGAAATCGCAGGGTCTTCAAAAATGCAGCTCTACCTGAAGAGGAGATTTGTAAGGTTATCATTCAAGATATCACGTACAGAGTCAATGGCTTTCCACTTGTCCTTAAGGACAACAGTTATCATAGGCAGATTATGTTGAAATGGGACCTTCTATGTCGGTTCATCTAATCTTCACCATTGGTCTTGTTATGTTGATTTTCCTTTAGCAGGGTGCTACTAGCTCCTTGTTCTGTTTAGTGGGTATGCCCACTTGCTGGTTGTACATATTTCCTTTTTGCTCATTAATGGAACTTACTTAACTTCCAAAAAAAAAATGTCTGGAATTCTCCTCTTGGTAGGCCAAAGAAAGTACAAGCTTCATTCTTGTAGCTATCTTTGAGACTTGGCCTAGCTGGTTCTCCATGGTCACGAAATCGGAGGAATAGTTCAAATTCCTCAATTGTGGGTGTCAACTCATTAGTTATAAACCTAAAGAGTGAAAGTTGGGGATCCCAGAAAGGTAGGGCCGTCTGAATCATGTCCCAATTAATGGGCACATTTAACAAGGACAGAATTTGTCCCATATGGTATTTCTGTTCCCATTTAATTTGCTCATCTCCTTGCAATTGCCTTGTCCAAGAACGGATCCAAGGGGTATCAAAGGCACACTTCTCTATCCTAGGGAAGCGAACTCTCTCAGTCGAGGATAAAGATGCCATGCCGACTATCCGATTGAAATTCCAAGTCAATTTAGGGTTTTCCACCAAAAACTCTAAAATTAGTCTAAGGCATGCAACAAGATATGCAAAAATTAAATCAATGCCTAAGCAGTTTATGCAATCAAAAATCAAATCCAAGCATTCAAGTTATGGGGTTTTAAAGGTTATGTCCTTTAAATGTTTGGAAAACGCATTCAGGTCTTAGCCGGCCTTTTCTTTCATCTGTTCTTTCATCTGCTCTTTCATCTGCCCCTAGTGTCGGACTGAAAACAATATTTACAACTTGCCTTCGAGGGCGAAATTTACAAAAATAAATCTGAAAAGAGAATCACCTTTAGGGTTGTTGAGAACCCAAAAGGGGGGTACAAATTTGCCATTCGGCAGGTGGGCTGAAATCCTATCTCTAGGGTTTTTCTGCCCCTGTTCTGACCCATTTCTGTCTGATCTGGCCGGCTTTCGACTGAACTAAAACCGACTTGAATGCACGGATTAAATCGAGTTAATTTCCTTAAATTAGGGTTAAGACCAACACAGGTGGGGGTTAATGCCCCAGATTAATTTTACCCTTATTTGTTCATTCATGTTCATGCTCACATCAGGGTTTATCAGAAGTAATAGGTGGGGAAGGATACCCAGCCCAAGGCACCTGCCTTCAAGGGTCTGAGCCAAGTACTAGACCCTTCGCGTACCATGGCAAGAAACCAATGGCGCTTGAAGAATCTAGAAACCTAGGGAGATGGGTTTACCCTGCTTTCCCCGGCAAGCCACGGGAGCGTAGGGCTAATACCATCCCAAAAGTAAGTTTCTCGATTGAAGAAGGGTGGCTGCTAGAGAGATCTAGGTTTTGGTTAAGAAGAGCATTCACATGTTGTAGGCAACATTCAGTTTGGATCATCCATGCAGACTCCCTCGTGCATGTCACCCCATGCAGTTAAAAAAATTCATTCACGGTGTAGTGAAGTGCTTGTATGTGCAATGGGGCCAAGTGCTGTGTCTAATCGGGTGATTCTTGGATAGTAGGCTAATTAAGGGTTCCTTAATGTCACTTTTATAGTGAGAATACAGAACAGTATGCAATACAATGTTTGGGTGGATCCCCAGGTAAGTGGAGGGTCACAGGGAACCGCTTAAATTCCACTTTCCTTAGGCAATTATCTCGTCCTTGTGACAGGATCCCCCAATATTATGTAATTGCATAAGTTCCATAAACCACTAAGGTTGAACAAGAAGTACTTCCTAAATCTGCTTATATCCACCTAGGTTGACTCATTTGATAACCAGGGTCCGACTGGGTTGAGGGTGTCCCCAGTGGAGTCGCCAAGCTGTGCGCACCTAAACCTGGCCTAAATCGCACACCGGGCGCACCTTTGGTGCGTGCCTCGGGACATTCAGAGTCGCCACTGCCTGAGAGTGCAGGCAGACACGGTTTTGCCCTAATCGGGTCTAAGTCTGGTCTGCGGCTTTTCAGAGTTCTAGCTAAGTCCTCGGTTACGATCCGGGGAAGTCCTAAAGACACCCCGATCCGCCCCGTCGGTTTGACGGGTCCCTCGGGTCTCCCTGGTTTTTTGAGTCAAGTTCACCCTTCCTAGACCAGCATGCTGCTTATTGGGTCTGGCGGGGCCCTTTGGAGGTGTGGGTCCTTTTTATTTGATTTTATCTTTTTATTGATTTAAGTAGAGTGGGTCGGACCCGGGTCCCGTTGGAAGACCCGTGGGCTGCCATGGTTGGGCTTTGGGCCCAGTTGGGTTATTGGGTAACCCATTTGGTTATCTTATTTATTTACAAATTCCATGGGCTTAGTGGGCTTGGATTTGGCCCATTCGCCAAGATCAAGTGGTCTTGGGCCTGTTTATTGAAAACAAGCCTGGTATGGACCAGTCAAAAGTGGGCCCCCACAAGTAGGCCAAAGGGATCTTGATGGGCCTATCTAGGCCCAAAGTCCAAAAATGGGCTTAAGGTAGCCCAAGTGGTTTAAGGGAATGGTTTAGACCGGATCAGGTCTAACCGAACCAAGAAATTACACTTTTACATCATTTTTGCATTTGCCCGTTTTTTCTCTACGGTCCAACCTGACTGTGAATTGACTACGGTCTCTCCTGTCCGTGAATCAAACACAGTCCAGGTTGGACCGGCCTGAGTTTACGGACGCGATTTAGTTTGCATATTTGCTGCCGATTTCAATCTGGATCAGTTCCGTGGCTTTTCTGGGTCTTCTGGTAACCTCCACTGGGCTTCTACTTTCCTTCCAGGTTCCACATTTCCTTCATTTGGCTTATAAACCTACTTTTCTTCTCTTCTCATGTTCTTTGGTTCTTGTGCTTTTTCTCCTTCTTTATTTGTTCAACCAATCCAAAATCCTCATTCAAGAGAGGGGAGGAGATTTTACAAAGATTCATGCATCTTCAGGTCATATTAAAGAATAAAGTGGATCATTAAATTTGTTCATTAAAGTGTCCTTTAGACACTTTCCTCCTCTCTTTTTTATAATGACCCACTCTTTATTATCATCTCCTCATGTTACTCAAAACAGCAACTGAGTTAGTAACACAGTAAAAAAAATAATTCACATGTATTTATATTGAAAAAGGAAGATGTTGAAAAGGTTACCGAAATGTTATTTCTTGGACTTGATGATGTAGTGGTTCTCGGACGATTCCGGCAGCGCTTCCGCGTCCTCCAAATTTTGTTAGGATGAAAGAGGAAGAGTTTGGTTAAGGTGGATGGGTTTAAGACCAAACTGAAGAGAATTTGGGCATGGTTTTGGGGTAGTTTAGAAATTTAGGGGTAATTTGGGGATTAAAATAAGTTTGGGTTAAGGGTGGTGGTGGTTGGGCAGAGCTTGGCCGTGGAGTGCACCAGGAGGGAAAGGGGGAAGGCCAGAGGAGAGGGCTTGTCAAAATGAGGGGGGTGGCCTCTCTATTTATAGGCAAAATTTCCGTGCCCGTATTTGAAATACGGGCATGTCTTGCCCGTAATTTAAATACGGGCGTGCCTTGCCCGTAATTCAAATACGGGCGAAAAACGCACATTTGCAAATCTCGCGAATCAGCCGTACGGGACGCATGTCCCGCCGTACAGTGACGCGTGTCTGCTCAGAGAATCTTGCCCATATTTCAAATACGGGCATGCCCTGCCCGTAATTCAAATACGGTCCAGCATGTTTTTAAAATGTTTGGATTTCAAAACTTTATTCAATTTGGTTTTTTGCAAGATTCTTATTCGCTTTTTCGATTATTTTATGAAAAAAGCGAGATTCTCCTTATTAAAATATTATAAAACACCTTTATCTTATTTATTTTATTGGTTTAGCCTATTTTTGCTGCCTTTTTGCCACATGGGCAGTTTTTCTGAAACTTCAACTGCTCATAACTTCTTCATCCGGTGTCCGATTTCAACAAACGTAGTGTTGTTGGAACCGGTTCGGAACCACCTGTCCACTGGGGTCAAGTTTGGCAGCTGAATTGGGGTCAAGCAAAAAGTCCAAAAGTTTGACCAGCTCATATCTTTCTTATCTGGACTCCGATTCCAGCAAATTCGGTTGCGTTGGAATCGTGTCGAAATGCTCTTTTCAATGAGATGAAGTTTGATGGCCAAATTTACTTGAATCAAAAAGTCAATTTTTGACCCTCTCAGGGTTTGACTTTTAGTTTGACTTTTCATTTTTCTTTATTTTGGGGGTGCAAAAATCAGGTGCTAACACAAAGTATGAAAGCTTGCCTGCGAATATTATTTGGAAACCACACCAACCCATTCCAACTCACTCCTGGATGTCCAATATCAAGCTTCATATAAGTGCTACTAATATGAAACAAACCTGTATCCGATGTCGTCCACATGATCCTATCCTCTTCACCTGCACAAGGAGTTGGTACTTCATGGATTCTTGCCCACACCTCAAGAAGGTCAGCCGACACCGCCACTAGTAGGTTCCACTCTTCCCCTTCCCGAATATCACTCATTGTAGCTGCCGCAGGAAGCCCGGAGTCATAAATCAACCGTGTACCATACATCTGAGCAAGCGGACCTACTGGATGCCAGTTATCATACCACAATGACGTATCCCTCCCATTGTTAATTCGATGCTTGATGAAACTACTAGCCACAGGCCTTGACTTCAAAATCTTCCTCCACACCCAGGATGGAGCCGAAGGGATCTGGACCACCCAAAAGTTCCTTCCCCTAAGCAATTTTCTATTCACCCATGCTACCCACAGGTTATTGGCTTTACTTGCCACCTACCACGCCTGTCTCAATGTTGCACATTTGTTCCACAAGTGCAAGTTCAACAACCCAAGGCCACCTTGGCTTTTAGGAGCGCACACATGCTCCCACTTAACCTTGCTTGCTTTCCTCTCATTACCTGCACCTGCCCAAAGTCATAGTTATAAGCGCACACAGTCATAGTTAGTTATAAGATCCCAATGGGGAGCTATCAAGTTCTTGACAAGCTGAGAATTCACTTGCCTCACCTTGGTTTCCACAATAGCCAACATACTGAGTTTTTTCATTGCTATGAGATTTCTGATCTCACACTGTTTGTCGGGGTTGTTTAAACCCCTAATGTTCCACATTGCAATATTAATCATGGGGGAGTGGGTGAATCTTATCCTTGCTCAAATCCGAGCCAACATGTTTGGAACCCTTTGCATGCTTCATTGCAATCTCATCGACCAGCAGTTGCTTCTTTTTCTTATGCTTCTTCTTGGAGAATGATATAGGGGTTGCACTTCCTAAACTCTGCTGCTGCTGCTGCTGCTCAAGCAGATCAAATCGATTAGGGGTGATTGAGATGGGCTCATGGACTTCTGGAGATGCTACAGCAATCACCACGGGGCAAGGTAAGGGACCATCCGTTACTTGATGAGTTGCACTTCCTAAACCATGCTGTTGTTCAGAGGATGTGCTTGGCTCACCTTCAAAGAGCGCTGCAGGTGGGTTTTCCTTAGCAATAGGCTGTTCAATGAATTTCCCATTGCAGTCAACTGTCATCCACGGCTCAACCATATCAATCGATTCAGAAGGTATGATCTTGTCATCTTGAGATTGTGCTTGGATGTCCACAATAGGCTCTTGATTAGCGTTCTCATCAACAGGGGACATATCATTTAGCATTCTCCCGGTGGGAACCCATATCATGGTTGAACTAGGGCATTTAGTCTCTAAGTGGCCAAATACCTTGCATGCATTACACTTTTGCGGTTTCCAATCATATTCAATATCAATGTCGAGCTCCTCCTCCCGGGTACTCAAGCGAACAGTTGTTGGATAGGTGCAATCAGTGTCAACCTCAACGCAGATACGTGCATATTGAAATTTGGTTCTCTTCTCAGTTGGTTCATCAAGCCAAAGTGGCTTGCCAACTCCACTTGCAATATAGCTTAAGCCACATGGTGTCCAATATTCCATTGGTACGTTGAAGAACTTAACCCAAATTGGAACCTTTCCCAGTTGCGATTTAACCATTTGCATGTTTGGTTCCCATCTCCTTAAAATCATCAAACGACCAGATAGGTGCCAAGGAGCTGCATGCAGTACTTAAAATCATCAAACGACCAGATAGGTGCCATGGAGCTGCTAATGTTTCTCATGTAGGTGACGTTAATGAATGCCAAACTCAATCCCAGCAGTGGCATCGCATCAATAGTAAGGGGAAGGAGGTCATATGCAATGAAGACATGGAAACAAGTAACATCTTAGAGGGCTACTCCCAGCCGCCAAACCCGCAAGCCCAGCATGTTGAAAGGGCTGATTGTATGGATTCAAATGTTGATCAAGACCAGCATGTTGTAGTGGCCGACAACAGGATATTGAATGTTGAACAATGTGATACTTGTCAAGCAAGCATAACTCCAGATCCTGTGGAGAGACATCTCTCATCATCTATGCAACAAGGTTCCATATCCATCACGCCCAATAGGTTTGAATTGCCCGACAGCGGCGATAGCTTTGAATTGCCCCATATCAACAATCAAGTCCAACATGTGATCTCATCTTCGTCCTCATCTCGAAAGAAGAATAAGAGGAAGAAGAAGCTACTCGTGGACGAGATTGCCATGAAGCATGCCAATAGACAACCTGTTGCAAAGGTTCGGAGTGATGGTGACGATGTCCACTCCATCCCATGATCAATTTTGCCATGTGGAACATTAGGGGCCTTAATGGCCCTGAAAAGCAAATGGAAGTTCGTAATTTGATAAGTTCGAATAAGTTGTGTTTACTAGCTATTGTCGAAACAAAAGTCAGGCAAATCAATGCTTATTTTGTGAAGGATATGATTGCTCCAACTTGGGAACTTGTTACCAACTATGATAGTGCTCTGAAGGGCCATATTTGGATAGTGTTTAATCCTGACGAAATCCGGATAAGGAAGGTGGACAGTAGTGATCAGTTTGTGCACTGCTTTGTTGAGATGCTGAACAAGCAGGAGATTTGTTATCTCACAGTTGTGTATGGTGTGAATGATGCAGTTGAGCGGAGGCTATTGTGGAGGCAGCTTCCCTTGCTCGTACCTACGCAACCATGGATAATCATGGGTGATTTTAACTGTGTTCGGTCTGCTTCAGAAAAGTTAGGTGGTAAACAGATTAACCATAGCATTACAGACGAGTTTAATGAATGCATTGATGAATGTGGAGTTGTTGAGCTCAAATCTAAAGGTTTATTTTATACATGGGCGAACCAAAGTGAGGGGCAGAGGCGCATCTCGTGTAGGTTGGACCGTGTTCTTGTCAATTTACCATGGCACCACACCATGTGCCCATCTGAAGTGCAAGTTACGAACCTGGGCATATCTGATCACTCCCCACTTATGGTATCAATTTTCTCTGATTGGAAGCAAGGTAAGAAACCATTTAGATTTTTTAACTTTTGGGCTCAGAGGCAGGACTTTCTACCCCTGGTTGAGGAGGCTTGGAAAATTGAAGTGCTAGGCTCTCCAATGTTTCGGATTTCTAAGAAGCTTCAAGCAGTCAAGCTTAAGCTCAAGGAATGGAGTACTCATTTGAAATTTGCTCAAGTCTCTTCTCAAGTCCATCATGTAAGGCTAAGACTTGAACAGGTGCAGAAGCAATTGCATGATGATCCCCAAAATACCACCCTTGCTCTTCACCAAAAATCCCTAAGGCAGCAACTTTATCACCTGTTAAGATGTGAAGAATCTCAACTCAAGCAGAAATCTAGGGTTCAATGGCTGGCAGAAGGTGATAGCAATTCCACTTTCTTTCACAATGCATTGAAATCAAGAAGAGCTCTCAATAATTTTTCCAGTATTTTTACAGAAGAGGGCCACAAGTTGACCAAGCAAAGGGATGTTTCGGATCACATAGTTAAGCATTTTCAAGACATCTTGGGCTTGGCTGAGAATTGCCACCTTGATGGCATGCCTTCCTTCTCCACATTTCTTTCCCAAGATCAGAACAATCAGCTTGTGGAGGAGGTTGCCAATGAAGAAGTTAAAGCCACGCTTTTTTCATTAAAGGATGATAAGGCTCCTGGTCCTGACGGCTTCACTCCTCACTTTTTCAAAAGGTGCTGGGATATTGTGGGAGAGGACACATTGGAGGCTATTTTAAGCTTTTTCAAAGATGGATCCTTGCTGAAACAGTGGAATACCACAGCTATTTCCCTTGTGCCGAAGTGCTCCAACCCAAGGTATCTGACTATAGGCCTATTTCATGTGTTAATACCCTTTACAAGTGCATTTCTAAAATCATTGCAAATAGGCTCAAAGGAACTATTGGGGATATTGTTGGAAGTTACCAATTAGCTTTCATCCCAGGGAGGGGTATCTCTGAAAATGTGCTTCTTGCCCATGAATTATTGCATAACTATCACTTGCATGGTCCTCATAAAAAGTGTGCTCTCAAAGTTGACATCCGTAAAGCATTTGATTCGATCTCATGGGAGTGCATTAGAGAGATGTTGCATGCTCTACATTTCCCAAACAAGTTTGTCAGCTGGATAATGGAGTGTGTGACTACTCCAACTTTCTCAGTGATGATTAATGGTACTCTTTGTGGTTTCTTCAAGGGAGCTAAAGGGTTACGGCAGGGTGATCCTATGTCTCCTTACCTTTTTGTGCTGGTGATGGAGATTTTTCACATGATATTACAGCAGAACACTTCTCATGGTTTTGTGTATCACTACAGATGTGAGGCCATAGGCCTTAAGTTGCTATGCTTTGCAGACGATCTATTTATTTTCTCTGAGGCTGACATTTCCTCACTACAGTGTGTTCTTAACTCCCTCAACGAGTTCCAACAGCTTACAGGGCTTCATCTTAACAAGCAGAAAAGTTCCATGTATCTCAGTGGTGTGGACCATGCCATGAAAATTGAGCTTAGTTCCTTCTCAGGAATCCCTCTTGGAGATCTGCCGGTTAGGTATCTTGGACTTCCTCTCTTTACTTCCAAGCTCTCAAGGAAAGATTGTGAGCCCCTTATTAACCAAGTCAAGTCCAAAGCTCAATCTTGGAAGGGACGTTGCCTCTCTTATGCGGGTAAGTTAACTCTCATCAAAGCTGTCTTGTTCTCTATCAAGGTTCATTGGCTCTCTACTTTTATCATTCCTAAAGCTGTTATATCAGAATTGGAAAAGATTTCCAGGAGGTTTCTTTGGTCGGGTCCTGATCTTAAACAGAAGATGAACCCCATAAGCTGGAAAATCATATGTGCTCCAAAAAAGGAGGGTGGCCTTGGGTTGCTTAACTTGAATACATGGAACAAAGCGGCAGCAATGAAGCATATATGGAAAATTCTGGTTTTTGGCAGCTCTCTTTGGGTTAGATGGGTACACAAGTATCTTATTAAAGACCGGAACTTCTGGACTTTAAGTGTACCCTCAAACTCTTCATGGGCTTGGAGGAAGATTCTTAAATTGCGGTATGGAACGGCTCACCTAGTAAAAAGAAAGATTTATAATGGTTTGAGCACCTCATTGTGGTATGATAATTGGCATCCAGAGGGACCCCTATTCAGTAAGTATGGTTATCGGTTGATTTATGATTCTGGTCTCACACATCATGCCATGGTTAGCAGCATAATTTCCGGTCATACATGGGACCCTCCTGTAGCTGCTTCTCCTGACTTAATTGAAATCTGGAGTAGGCTTGAAGAGCTGCCAAACCCGTCACCTGATCACGATCATGTAGTGGTGTGGATCCCCTCCAAATCAGGTATCTTTGACATTTCTAGTGCTTACAAGCACTTTGATATCCATGGGAGTCAAGTGGCTTGGTACGGTCTCATCTGGTTCTCTAAGCACATCCCTAAGCACGCTTTCATATTGTGGATGGCGATTAACCAAAGGTTACTAACCAAAGACCGACTGCACAAGAGGGGCATTGTTAACAATGCTTCTTGCGTGTTTTGTAGAGCTCAAAATGAGTCCCACTCGCACTTATTTTTTGAGTGTACTTATAGTGCACATGTGTGGAACCATGTTTTGGAACGTAATGGAGTGACAAGACCAAATCAATCGTGGGTGGATGTTTTACAATGGGCTACATCTTTGAAGCTTGGTAGCTCACATGCCATCCTCATTTTCAAGCTATCTCTTGCTGCATGTGTGTACTACATATGGAGGGAAAGAAATAGAAGGGTGTTCAGGAATTGTTACATGCCATGGGAACATTTGGGGTCGCTTATCGCTTTAGATGTTAGAGACAAAGCTAACTTGAAGCGTGTGGTACCAGACTCCCCTCTCCACCGCCATCTTGTTGATAGTTGGGATCTAGATTGGGATCTTGTAAGATGATGATTGGGTATTCTTGTGTACTATCATGTGTTCTTGTCA
The DNA here is from genome assembly GCA_947561395.2 of Buxus sempervirens. NCBI lineage: Eukaryota > Viridiplantae > Streptophyta > Magnoliopsida > Buxales > Buxaceae > Buxus > Buxus sempervirens. Next base: position 6,908,125 of record OX387190.1, on the reverse strand, counting down.
TGTGCCCTGATTCTTTAAGGAGCACATTGGGTTCTCTTGTTTGATCTATCATTGTACAAATCATTATTTTAATATATCACTTTGGACTTACGTTCCAAAAAAAAAAAAAGATGAAGAATCCATCACCAACCTCAGCAACCTGGACGGACCCCAATTTCCCCCACAGCTTGTTGACAATGTTCCTTACTACTGGCAATGGGATTTTCTTGTCAAGGAAATGCCCCACCAGGCATTCACTCCACATTTTAGCACCTTCTGTAGCCACCTCAGGAGGTGGTTTCACAGTGATAGTACCGTTAGTAATAACAGGTGTGTGATATTGAAGCTTGGACTTGACATTAGGGTGCGAGCTGAATAAAGCTGCCCAATTGTTATCCACCGATGGAACATTGTTGCCCAGGTTACAAGGATTGTGGACAACTTTATCTGGCACAACAGTGGAAGAGTCCTTAACTGTGCAAATACCAGAAGAACTTTTGCTGCTTGGGCTGCTGTTAATACCCGAAATGGTAACCTGCTCAGAGGCAGCAGTTCCAGACATAATGTGTGCGGCATTTTCTGATGCAATAGCTGTAGACACAGCAGGTGCGAGCTGGTCAACCACTGCAGACGCAACAGGTGCTGCAGAGCACTCTAATGGCAGGAAATCCACGTTTGAAAAGTTTGCCATGTGCACAGGAACGAGTTGACCAGGCTTCGCCGGAACAGTATGCCGGAAAGACACCTGACCAGTGAGGCGTCCAAGGAGGAGAGCTTTCTCCAGGAAGCTTTCTCCAGAAAGCAAAGCAACCACGAACTATAGAAAGAGCCCCACTGCACAAACCGAAGCCCAGACTTCCTTGCTGCAACTGATAAACAGCAACCTGGCTCAATAATCTGGTGTTCACGAACAACGAACAGAAATCACCAATAATCTGGTGTTCACGACCCAGGTCACCAATAATCTGGTGTTCACAAACAACGAACAGAAACCACCAATAATCTAGTGTTCACGAGAGTGCCCACGAACAAAAGCCACCTCCATGAATAATAAATCCACGAACCAGTATCAACGAGCAAAAACAACTGCAAGAACCACAAACACTTCCCACGAACAACTGACCCCCGAGCAGCTCTCCATGAACGACTCCACAGTCCCCACAAACAAGTCACGAACACTTCCCACGAACAGCTCTCCACACGCCCAAGTCTAGAACATGAGACCACGAACAGGCTTTGATAAACCACGAACAGCTGGAAAGCCTCCAGAAACCGAACTCAGAAACAAACCCCACGAACAGATCCTTCACACTGTAGCACACGAACCCACGAACAGATCCCCAAAGGTGAAGAAGCTTGAAGCTTGCTTTGACAAACCCACGAACACACGAAACCACGCACCCAAAAGTGAAGAAGCCTAAAGCTCACGAACCCACAAACTCAGGAAATTGACGAACAACAAGCTTGCTTTGACAGAAGCCCACTTGAACACGAACCTTGAAGCTTGCTCATTGACCAGAATCAAGCATGCCAATGAACCTTTAAACCTGAAGCTTGGCCACGAACAGAAGGCAATGAACAGGAATGGAGGACACAAATAGGAGGTGGAGGAGATGGAGGTCAGGAGGTGGAGGAGGTCAAGGAGGTGGGAAATTCATGCGATTGGTACTCGCCGACCAAGTCATCAATTACCAGATTCAGTCTATTAGCCAGAATTTTTGCTATACACTTATAAATGGTGTTGACACAAGAGATGGGCCGAAAGTCCCCCATACGTGTAGGGTTCTGCACCTTTGGAATGAGGGTAATGAAGGAGTGATTCATTTGTTTAAGAAGCTTTGCAGACTGAAAGAAACTCATGATAGCCCTCACAACATCATTGCCAACCACTTGCCATGCTTCTTTGAAGAATTTTGAAGTGTATATAGGCCTAGGAGCTTTGTCTTCATTTATATTAAAAAGAACTTTCTTCATCTCATCTTCATCCACTGGTTTTTCAAGAACAGCCCTTTGTGGAACAGCAAGCCTTTTATGGATGAAATCCTGGATATCAGCACACCTAATATCAGTGGTTCCACAGCTACTACCAAGAAGGTTGTAAAAATGGTCCGAGAACAACCTTCTGATTTGGGCTTGATCCTCAACCCTGGTACCCTGATCAGTATATATGCTGTTAATTCTGTTGAAAGCCCTCCTACTGATAACAGTCCAATGGAAGAAAGCAGTATTGCTGTCCCCAGCTTGAGCCATTGCAATCTAGACTTTTGCCTCAGCTGTTCCTCGTGAGCTCTAGCTAACATCCCAATCCTGCGCTTCAAGTCCCTCTCATTGGCCGCAAGAGCCACGTCAAAAGGATGTATATCAAGAGATTTCTGGCAAGTAGATAGATCAGATTGCAGCTCCACAATTTTGCCATTCAAGTTTTTGAACTTTGCGTTACTCCATTCACGAAGCTTGGATTTCAGATGCTTTAATTTGTAGACAAGTTGAAACATGGGAGTGCCTGAAACCAGAACACTCCAAGCCTTACTGACTAAGTTTAGGAAATCTGGTTCCTTAGCCCAATTGTTGAAGAACTTGAAGGGTCTTACTCCCCTCTGCTGCCTTGTGCCTATAGTGACGATGCATGGGCTATGATCTGCCTTGCAAGTGATTCTATCACTCCCCAAGCTGTAGTTACTCCAGGATAGGTTGCTTCCTTTGTACTTCAACTCAAATAAGGAGTTACCTTCAATACAAGAATTAAAGTCATGTATAGGGCCTAGTTTTGGCCGCCTTCCACCAACTTTCTTAACACAATTCATGTCACCAATTACAAGTCATGGTTCCATAGATCTCAGTGAATTCAAGTCCGTCCACAGTTGTCTCCTAAAGATGTAGTCATTATGGCCATAAACAAAAGAGATGAAACATTTATTTTGATCCCACCACAACGCACAGTGAATAACCTGATCAGATTTGAACACAGGCATAACATGGACAATGCTTGGATTCCAGCATATGATAATTCTTCCCTTGATCGCTGAGCAGTAGTTGGCTAAGTAGTTCCAGAGAGGGCAAATCCTTGCCAAAACAGAAGATGTGTTAACCGATCTGATCTTTGTTTCAAGTAAACCTACCACACCAATACCATTAGTTTCCAAAAACTCCCTTACCATCCTTTGCTTCCTTGGGTCATTTAGACCCCTAAGATTCCAAGATGCGACTTTAATCATGGAGACCATTGGCAGGGATGACCTCACTACTCAAGTCTGACTTTGCAGCCTTGGCTTGCTTGATTGGAAGCATCACTATTATGTGTGCCCACTACCTTCACCAACCGTTGGTTCCACCCTCAGAAATGAAGGAGTAGAAGGAGAGGCCGAACATTCAGGTGAAGCCTTGGCACACACCTGCTTCCCCTTAGCAGTAACAGTAATCCATTCAGAAGTGGAGGCACCTGTAGTTTGTGGAGCTTGGACAGCATTAGGTAGAAGAACATCTCCCTCATGATGGTAAACTAAGTTATTGTTTAGGTCAACCTTGAAAGATTGACTCGTAGGCACCCATTCTTTAGGCAGCATCTTGTTACATTTGCTGTCTGAATGACCAAAGGTCTTGCAATGGCTGCATATGGCAGGTTTCCACTCATACTCTACTTCCACCTCAATGGCATCTTCAATCCCATTCCCATTGCCCAAAATATTCATAAACAAACTTTCTAGGAACTGACATTCAACATCAATTTCCACACAGATTCGTGCATAGGTTAGTCTGGATCTCTTCTCCGTGGCCTCATCAAGGTATAAAGGAGTGCCAACGCCACTTTCCAAGAAGCTTAACCCCACCGGAGTCCAATACTCCATGGGTATGTTGAATAACTTAATCCAAATTGGAAGCTTGGTCAAGACTGATTTCTGTAGCTGCATGTTGGCCTTCCAGATTCCTTATTCCTTTGGCTCCATCCTGGGTGTGGAGGAAGATTTTGAAGTCAAGGCCTGTGGCTAGTAGATTCATCAAGCACCGGATTAACAACAGGAGGGATACATCATTGTGGTATGATAACTAGCATCCAGTGGGTCCACTTGTTGAGTAGTATGGTACATGGTTGATTTATGACTCTGGGCTTCCTGCGGCAGCTACTGTGAGTGATATTCGAGAGGGGGAAGAGTGGAACCTACCAATGGCGGTGTCGGCAGACCTTCTTGAGGTATGGGCGAGAATCCATGAACTACCAACTCCTTGTGTAGGTGAAGAGGATAGGATCATGTGGACGGCATTGGATACAGGATTGTTTGATATTAGTAGCACTTATTAACCAAGGATAAACTACTGAAGTGGGGTCTCCCCTACGGGACGGTGTGTGTACTGTGTAAGAGGGGGGATGAAACTATTCAACACTTGTTCTTTGACTGTAGTTATTCTAAAGCAATGAGTGGGCATACCCACCGAACAATGTAAGGAGCAATCAGCGCCTTACTAGAAAACATGATACATGATACAGTCAAGCCAACTAAAGAAGTCGAAGCCCAGCATTAAATGAAGTTACATTTAAGGTCCCAGTTCAGGATGATCTGCCTATGATAAGCATTGTCACTGAGGACAAACTAACGACCAGCAAGTCTGTATGAGATGTCCTGTGTAATAAACTTACACACCTCTTCTTCAGGCAAGGCCGAGTTCTTAAAGACTCTTCGGTTCCTCTCACACCATATGTGGTACACAGCAGCAGACAAAGAAAGCCTTTGTAAAAGGTGGATAGTGGATTTGGTACACCATGACGTACCAGCTTCAACAATGAGGTTCCAAGAAGGAATGAGGGTAGAGGCAGCAAGACCATTCTTTTTTTTTTTTGAAAGGTAAGTTAAAAATAGATTAAAAGATGTGAAGAATGTACATAAGAAGGACGTCACCCTTCACCGGGGTACACGTACCAAACCAACACTCACAGATACAGAGTGACAACCACAAACCATCCCAAAATACACAAACTCATATGAGAGACACTAAGAACAAAATGCTATCCTCTTGACGCCATAGGCGCTAAAACCAGCAGATCCCAATTGTGGAGGAGATGATGATCACGTGGGTTGTTCTGGACATGTACCTTGCTATGCTTCATCTTCTGTCTAATGTCATGCACAATATGCTTGAGTACCTCATGGTGAGGGAGGTAACTATTTTTGAAGGTTCTCCAGTTCCTTTCGATCCAGATGTTGTAGATAGCAGCTGCAAATGATAACTTCACAAGTACCTGTCTAAGAGATGTCCCAGCACACGTGTTCCCAAGCCATTCAATAATGCTAGACCACGATCTAGTAACCTGTGGGATTCCATTCAAGTGAAGCAGCCCATGCCAAATTGCTTCGCTATATTCACACTCGAAGAAAAGGTGGTGTTGTGTTACAATCTGCTGCCTACATAAGAGACATGTAGCCGTTTGTATAACCCCCCATTCAAAGAGTTGATTCTTGGTTAAGAGTCTACCTCTGATCGCCATCCATGAGATGAAAGAATGACGTGGGATTGCCATGCTATGCCATATGAGTTTGCTCCACTTAACCTGCTGTCCGCTCCCACTTCTTAGCCTTATATGCACTCTTAATATCATATGCTCCTGATTGTGCTGGAACCCATATGACTTGATCATCATTATGAGGGTCAGGTTTTGGCAGCTCTTGAAGTCTTCCCCAAATTTCCATTAGGTCCATAGTCACTGATGGTGGCACATCCCAATCCATATTTGTAATAATGCTACTAATAGTGGCATTGAGAGGTGTGCCCGAGTCATAGCTCACTCTCCTTCCGAACCTCCTGTAAAGTGGGCCCATAGGGTGCCAATTATCAAACCACAATGACGTATCCCTTCCATTATTGATACTTTTTCTAATGAGCGGAGCCGCAATATTTCTGAGCTTTAACATTTTCCTCCACACCCATTGGAAGAAAAGATGGGAGATTGATTCATTACCTTTACGGCAAAGCACACACACCGCATTTTGAATGGTACCCCATCTGAGAAGTCTGTCCTTAGTGAGGAGCGCACTCCTTATGGCAAGCCATGTCACAAACGCATGCCTGGGAATATTGCAGGAAAACCAGACTAACCTGGCCCAAGGTAGAGATGGTCGGCTAGCTTCTAAAGCTTTGTAGGTGGCACTGATACTGAACAGTCCAATGTGAGAGAGGGTCCAAATGACCCAGTCTTCAATGTCTGGATTAGGCCTTGGCAGATCCTGAAGCCTTGCCCAAACGTCAATCAGGTCCAAGGAAGTAGCAATGGGGGAATCCCATTCATCGTTGTTGATAAGGTCTTGAACCAAAGCATCGTCTGGATACCCTGAATCATAGATCAATTTCTTGCCAAATCTTGCAGCTAAAGGACCAAGAGGATGCCAATGATCATACCAGATTGATGTATTTCTCCCGTTGTTGATTATGTGCTTTGTATCTCTAGAGACAGTATCTCTTTGCTTCAGAGTTTTTCTCCACACCCAAGAAGCCGTGGAAGGGATTGGTACAGTCCAAAAATTTCTTCCATGGAGAAGATTGCTATTAACCCAGGAAACCCAAAGATTGGCAGCCTTGCTTCCCACAAGCCATGCTTGTCTTAACACGGTACACTTATTCCATAGGTGGAGATTGAAGACCCCCAAACCTCCTTGGTCAATAGGCGAACAGACATGATCCCATCTAACCTTAGAGATCTTAGCATCTTGGGCAGTTCCAGACCATAAGAAGTGCCTACAAATTTTCTCCATCTTGTAGATTACTTCCCTTGGGAAGAATGAAAACAGACATCCAATAAACCGCAATGGAAAACAAGACTGACTTAACCAGCAGTAGGCGCCCTGCATATGACAAATGCCTACCTTGCCAGGACTGAGTACGGGTTGTAAGCTTTTGGAGAAGAGGCTCACAATCACTAGCAGTCAAATGAGTAGAGATGAGAGGCAACCCCAAATACTTTACAGGTATATGACCTTCCTTGAAACCCAGAATCCGGTGAGGACATATGGAACCAAGTCACCCAGAATCTGGTGAATGATGGACATGTGGATAGCCAGGAACCAAGTCACCAAACCGGTGAGGACATATCTGAACCTAAGGAGCAATGGGGAATTGGTAACCATAAAGGGAAAGAAAGCGGGAGTGCTGATGTGGGTGAACCGAGTAGAGTGAATGAACAGCAGAATTGTATGGTTGACACTCAAGCAGCCCATCAAGTTACTGATGGAGCAGAAATTACTAATGTTATTGAGGAAAGCAACACGTTTATGTCTAAGCCTACTGAGAATATTGAAATTTCACCGAATTGGTTTGATGTTCTTGACCAACAAGTGCATGGGATCAATCAAAGCTGGTCTACAAGTTCTTCCTCTAAGAAGAAGCATAAGAGAAAGAACAAGTTCTTCCTCTAAGAAGGCCTTCGACTCAGTGGACTGGAAGTGCCTGGAAGAGGTGCTCAAGGGCTTCAGGTTCCCTCCTCGTTTTATCTCATGGGTTATGGAATGTGTCAGATCCACCTCCTACTCTATTATGATTAATGGCAGCATGGAAGGGTTCTTCAAGGGTGCCAAAGGGCTTCGACAAGGCGATCCTATGTCTCCCTATCTGTTCGTCTTAGTCATGGAATTATTTGATAAGGTACTCAATGACAGCACATCAGCCCATTTCAAACCCCACCCCAAATGTGCACAGCCCCTTATCAAGCAGCTCTGTTTCGCTGATGACCTCCTTATCTTTTCGCATGGGGATCTCAGGTCAGTTCAATGCATTAGTTCTGCTCTTGATCTCTTTAGCAGGATGTCTGGGCTTCATGTTAACAGGGACAAGAGTGCTTTATTTACTGCTGCTATTCCAACTCATGTGAAGAATAACATCATCACGCTGTTGGGCTTTACGGAGGGACATCTTCCGATTCGATATTTGGGTGTCCCACTCATTTCCACTAGGCTATATGCTCGGGATTGTGAGCCACTAATCCAAAAACTGGTAGCCAGAACTGCTTCATGGCAAGGGCGGCACCTGTCTTACGCAGGTCGGTTGGTACTGGTTAAATCTGTTCTATTCTCTATTGCTGTCTATTGGTTGTCTATATTCATCTTGCCCAAGGAAGTTATCTACAAGATTGAGAGAATATGCAGAAATTTCATCTGGTCAGGCACAAGTCAAGACATCAAAATCAGCAAAGTTAGATGGGACCAGATCTGTTCACCTAAGGACCAGGGTGGGCTGGGTGTTTTGAACATACAGCTCTGGAATAGATGTGCCATATTAAGGCAAGTCTGGCTCGTGGGTAGCAAGGCTGAAAACCTTTGGGTTTCTTGGGTTACCACCAACCTTCTCCGAGGCCGTAACTTCTGGAATGTTCCTATCCCCTCCACTGCCTCCTGGGTATGGAGGAAAATTCTCAAGCAAAAGGAACTCTGCTACCACCTTCATAAAGCATTCCATTCACAACGGAAGGAAATCCTCATTGTGGTATGATAATTGGCATCCCCTTGGCCCACTTCTCCCAAGGTTTGGTAGAAGATTGATCTATGACTCTGGACTTCCGAATGATGCCTTAGTCCATGACATTATTTGTGATTCTGATTGGGACACTCCAGTGGCGACTTCTTTTGATCTGATGGAAGTTTGGTCTATGCTCCAGGTTTTACCTCGGCCTAAGCCTGATGAGAATGACCGCATTATTTGGACCCTCTCTCCTTCTGGTACTTATGAGACACATAGCACATACAAAGCCCTGGAAGCTGCACATCCCAATGTCCCTTGGTCGAAATTGGTATGGTTCCCTTCCAATATTCCTAGACATGCCTTCATCCTATGGCTAGCAATCAGGAACGCCCTCCTTACCAAAGATAGGCTCGCCAGATGGGGTATTCTCCAAAGCCCGGTATGTGTTCTATGCCGTAAGACCAATGAATCCATTGAGCACCTTTTCTTCCGTTGTGACTATAGCAACCTCATATGGAAACACTTTATAAAGAAGAATTGCTTGAATTCGGCTTATGCATCAGCTTCATGGAGTTCCATCATCCAACTTGTCTCTTGCGCTTGGAATGCCAAGACACCTGTACATCTGTTAAGACGCCTTTCTTTAGGTGCTGCCGTCTATCACATTTGGTGTGAACGGAACCGCAGGATTTTCAAGAATTCAGCCTTACCCAAGGACGAAATCTGCAAGCTTATTGAGCTGGACATCTCCTATAGAGTGGAGGGTTTATTGATGCCACTGAAGGACAACGACTTCCACAGGAAAGTTGCACTCCAATGGAATATCAACTTCCTTTTTTGTTAACCTTTAGCATGGTCTGGTTCGTTTTGTTGGTGTTGTTGGTGTTGTTGGTGTTGGTGTTGTATTCACATGGATGCTTTAGCATGGTTTCATTTGTTTTGTTGTGGTTCATTGTGCACTTGGATGCCTGGTGCTATGTAATGTCCTAGTGGACTTCTTTTCTTCTTTGTACATTCTCCCTCCTTTCTAATGGAATCTTACCTTTTCCAAAAAAAAAGAAGTTGTTAGTTGATGAGATTGCAATGAAACATGCAAAAAACAGTACAGAGATTGTGGACTCAGGTTTGAGCAAGGGGGAGATGCAGCCACCTTCTAATCCATGATAAACATAGCTATGTGGAACATTAGGGGACTTAATAGCCCTGAGAAGCAGCTTGAAATTACAAATCTTATGGCTTCAAAGAAGTTGAGTTTGATGGCTATAGTTGAAACAAAGGTGAGACAGGTTAATGCTCAAGTTGTTAAGAATTTGATCTCCCCCCATTGGGAGTTCATCTCTAATTATGATTGTGCTCTTAAAGGCCGTATTTGGATAATCTATAACCCCCTTGATATTAAAATTAAAATAAGGTGGATAGTAGCAACCAGCACATTCACTGTTCGGCGGAATTCAATAGCATACACAAGAGCTGTTTTTTGACTGTTATCTATGGGTCGAATGAGGCTTTGGAGAGGTGTTTGCTATGGAGGCATTTAATCCTAGCTTCTTCGACACAACCTTGGCTAGTTATTGGGGATTTCAATTGTGTTCGAGCCTCAGATGAAAAGTATGGGGGTAAGGGTATAAATCAAAGGGTTACCGATGAGTTTAATCAATGCCTCGATGCTTGTGGTTTAGTTGAGCTTAAAGCTAAAGGGTTTTCTCATACATGGTGCAACCGTAGTGAAGGTCACAACAGAATCTCTTGCAGGTTGGATAGAGCTCTTGTTAATTTGCCTTGGCTCAATAGCCTAAGCCCTTCGGAAGTGGACGTACTTAATCCTGGGATTTCGGATCACTCCCCTCTATTGGTTTCTCTATTCCACCAACATCAGCAAGGTAAGAAGCCCTTCAGGTTTTTTAATTTTTGGACTAGCCACCCGGACTTCCTTCACCTTGTTGCAGATGCGTGGGCAGTGGAAGTGGTTGGTTCCCCAATGTTCAGAGTAACAAAGAAACTCCAGGCTGTCAAGGCAAAGCTCAAGGAGTGGAGTAAGCAACTGAATTTTGCAGATATTTCCATGAGGGTCCGTGAACTCAGGACACAACTTGCTGATGTACAGGTGAGGCTACATGATGACCCCCAAATCCATGTACTGTTTCAACAAGAAAGTAACCTAAGACACCAGTTATCCGTTAGTCTTCAGTATGAGGAATCCCAGCTCAGACAGAAATCAAGAGTCCAATGGCTGGTGGAGGGAGATAGAAATTCAACATTTTTCCATAACTCCTTGGTCTCGAGAAGGGCAACAAATACAATCTCCTGCATCATGGATGATGAAGGTACAAAACTGGTTGATCCGATTGAAGTATCTAACCATATTGTGCAGTATTTCCAGGGCATGCTAGGTACAGGTTCCATGGACAGCTCATTGACTATGCCTTCATTCCATTCTCGGGTATCTGATGACCAAGATAGAGACTTGATGGCGGAGGTAACCGGTGAAGAGGTCAAAACCACTCTATTCTCCTTGAAGAATGAAAAAGCTCCAGGGCCGGACGGATTTACTTCAGCGTTTTTCAAGGCAGGTTGGGACATCGTGGGGAGTGAGGTAGTGGAAGCAATCCTGAGTTTTTTTAAAGATGGGAAACTGCTGAAACAATGGAACACTTCGGCCATCACACTTGTGCCTAAATGCCACAATCCAAGTAAGGTATCTGAGTTTAGACCAATCTCGTGTGTCAATACACTGTACAAATGTATCTCCAAAATTATAGCCAATCGGCTTAAACGGGTTGTTGGTGAACTTGTGGGTAATTATCAATCTGCCTTCATTCCTGGAAGAGGTAGTGCGGAGAATGTGCTCCTTACACACGAATTGCTTCATAACTATCACTTGGATGGGCCTCACAGCAAGTGTGCTCTTAAGGTTGACCTTCGTAAGGCCTATGATTCGGTCTCATGGGGTAGCATTAAAGCAATGCTTCATGGAATGGGATTTCCTGATGTTTTTGCTACTTGGATTATGGAGTGTATCTCCACTCCAGCATATTCGATTATGCTTAATGGCAGCCTTGTGGGGTTCTTTAAAGGAGAAAAGGGTTACCGGCAGGGGGACCCCATATCGCCCTACTTGTTTGTGATGATGATGGAGGTTTTCAACAGGGTGCTGCTGCAGAATACATGCCAAGGATTTAAGCATCATTTTAAATGTGAAGCAATTGGGCTTAAGCTCTTGTGTTTTGCTGATGATCTCTTTATGTTCTCCGCAGCTGATAAGGTCTCCTTGGATTGTATAGTGAGAGCACTTGATGATTTTCATAACTTGACAGGTTTGGAAGTAAACAAACAAAAAAGCTTGATGTTTCTAAGTGGTGTCAGTGACAACCAGCAGAGAGAGTTGAGTACGCACATGGGGTTTTCTCTTGCGAAGCTGCCGGTGAAGTACCTTGGCTTGCCTCTTCTTACCTCCAAGCTTTCACGAAGGGATTGTGAGCCATTGGTCAACCAAGTTAAGGCAAGAACTCAATCGTGGAAAGGAAGGTGCCTTTCCTATGCAGGTAGACTCCTTCTTATTAAAGCAGTTCTCTTCTCTATTAAGGTTCATTGGTTGTCCACATTTATCATCCCCAAAGGTGTGATTAATGAGTTGGAAAAGATATGTAGAAGGTTTCTTTGGACAGGGCCGCAGCTTAAGCAAAAAATGACCCCAATAAGCTGGGATATTGTTTGCATGCCACATAAGGAGGGGGGTCTTGGGCTGTTCAATTTATGCACATGGAACAAAGCTGCTATAATGAAGCATACATGGAGACTTCTGGTTCCACATGAGTCTTTGTGGGTTAGATGGGTGCACAAATTCCTCATAAAGGATCGTAACTTCTGGACTCTTAACATCCCAACCAACTGTTCTTGGGCCTGGAGGAAGATTCTTAGAACAAGGCAAGTAATGATCCAACTGGCAATATGATCCAACAAGGCAAGTAATGATCCAACAAGGCAAGTAATGATCCATTGAAGCTTGGAATATGGCAGCAACGCTTAAGAAGGTATCTAACTTCTCTCCATTGAACCCATCTCCATCTCCATCTCCATCTCCATCTCCATCTCCATTGAACCCATCTCCATCTCCATCTCCATCTCTCCATTGAACCCATCTCCATCTCCATCTCTCCATTGAACCCATCTCCATCTCCACCTCCATTGAACTGGCTGTAGGTGTTCGTGAGTTCTTGGGCTGTCATCTGCTGTAGGTGTTCAGTAGGTTCGTGGTGTTCGTGTTCCTGGTTCGTGAGGCACCAGGGTTTGTGAGGCGGCAAGGTCTGCTTGAGCCTGCAAGGTTGGTACCTGTTCGTGAGCAGCACCTGGGGATTCTGTTCGTGGGTAGCACCTGGAGGTGTTCGTGTGTAACACCTGGCGTCGGAAGCAGCACATAGCGTGAAGTGAAGCATCTGGAGCCGTGTTCGTGAAGTGGAACATCTGGAGGTGGAAGCAGCTCCCGGTGTTCTTGGTCGTAAGTAACAGGTGGCGGGGTTCTGAGCATCATCTAGCGGACAGCTTTTGTTCGTGAGCAGCGTTCGCGAAGCACCTGGCGTTCGCGAAGCAAGGTCTGCTTGAGCCTGCAAGGTGTTCAGTAGGTTCGTGGTGTTCGTGTCCCTGGTTCGTGAGGCACCACGGTTTGTGAGGCGGCAAGGTCTGCTTGAGCCTGCAAGGTTGGTACCTGTTCGTGAGCAGCACCTGGGGATTCTGTTCGTGGGTAGCACCTGGAGGTGTTCGTGTGTAACACCTGGCGTCGGAAGCATCACATAGCGTGAAGTGAAGCATCTGGAGCCGTGTTCGTGAAGTGGAGCATCTGGAGGTGGAAGCAGCTCCTGGTGTTCTTGATCGTCGTGAGTAACAGGTGGCGGGGTTCTGAGCATCATCTAGCGGCTCGCTTGGTGTGCTGTGGATTGGTTTTCGCTTGGGGTGTGCTGCGGCTCGCGGTCTGCTCGTGGTGTGCTGTGGATTGGCTGTGGCTTTGTTCGTGGTTTGAAGGTGCTGTGGATTGGTGTGCTGTGGATGTGTCTGTTGCTGCAGAAGTTCCGGGAGTGACGAAGTGCCACGGTGAAGTATGCTTTGACAATGGAGGCTCTCGGAATTGATGTACGATTGGCCTCCGGCTCTGAGCAGGTGCTTGGAGGTGATTCCAGCAGGGGTGCCGCTTTCAGTGCTTCGGGTCGTGAGGAAGGTGGGTCTCGGGTATCCAATGGACAGGCCGGTTCACTTGGACCCAATCCAAACTTTGAATTGGATTTCCCTCCACTGTGCGAGGAGAGGAGGGGCCGACCTGTTATGTCAGAAGGCAGCTGCCTTGCTACAGCTTTTGCAGGCTCGTCTGTAGTACCTGGTGATGCGGCTGCTGCTCATTTCTCAGTTGACATCGGAGGGGTTAGACCACCTGTTAGCATGGAAGCTGGGCATGGCAGAACTTCTACTTTGAGAAAGAGCTGGACTGACCTCTTTGGGAGTGCTACGACCACTAGAACCAAGCTAACATTTCATGCTCCTATGGTCATTGACGGTAATGTCACTGTCTGTCCTCCTCAGGAAGTTGTGGACGAAGGCTATCAGCTGTGGAAAGACTGCATTGTCGGGTATTTCTTGGATAAGAGCCTCCCTCTCAATGTGGTTAGGTCCCTCGCAGGCAAGTTGTGGGGCAATGTTGATGTCATGAGCATTGACAATGGCTTCTTCTTATTCAGATTTCCGGATTCTCAGGTTAGAGAGAAGGTCCTGTTGCAGGGCCCATGGTATATGGCTGGGCGGCTTTTAATCACTAGAGAATGGGAACCCAGCCTTGTTCTTGAGAGATCCCAACTCTCCTCTATTCCCATCTGGATAAAGCTTTTCAACGTACCACTTGAGTTATGGACACCAAGAGGGCTGAGCTTCATTGCTAGTGGAGTGGGGAAGCCGCTCTTTCTGGATGAACTGACTGAGCGAAGGGCAAAGCTGGGTTTTGCACGAGTGTGTGTGGAGATTGATACCACATGTTCCTTTCCTGACAAAATTCACATGCAATATGGGTCCGGAAATTTCCTATCTTGTGACATTAAGGTCGAATATGCTTGGAGACCTGCCAGGTGTTCTGTATGTAAGGTGTTCGGCCATGTTGAAGGACGATGTAGTCGGGTTAGAGCTAGATACTGGAAACCTACTGGAAAAGTCTTTAACTCGATTGCTGAAATATCTGAAAGCCGCTTCGATGGAGACTTAGATCATCCCATTGGTGAGAAGGAGACAGCACCTAATTCTGAGGCTTCCATAGGTGGAGACTTCCCCATTGGCGAGAAGGACTGCGGATCTAGTGATCAATGGAAACGCATACATAAAGGAAAGGAGGTGGCCGTGAGGGAGGATAATCCTGAGTTGAGTCTCAAGTCAATTATTGATGTTGATGTTGATATGGGCCACAATTACGTAACCACTAGCAGTAGTGGGGCTCCTCAAGATTCGGTGGTTGTGTCACATGGGGTTCCCATGGACCAGGCAGATGACTCTATGGTGCAAGGGGTGCATGGAGAGCATGAATCCAATGCTTCTCCTATTGGTTATAACAAGTTCTCCCTGTTGTCGAATGCACCCAATGAATCTAATGCATCCAATGAACTACAACACCAAGTCTCTACTACTCCACCTGATGCGCCTCTTCATAGGGGCGAGTCTAGCAATTCCATGGACCAGCAGCACGTTATGGAGCCTTTAAACCAACAAGTTAATGATGGAAACTGTGTTGATCTCTCACCTGATCCAATGCCAATTGCGGTTGCATCTCCAGAAGCCCATGAACCCATGTTAGTAACCCGAATCACAGTTGATTTGCGTGAGCAGTTACAGCAGTCGTTTAAAGGCAGTGCATCCTCCAAATCATCATCCAAGAAGAAGCATAAAAGAAAGAAACAGCTTTTGGTCGATGAGATAGCAATGAAGCATGCAAAGGGTTCCAAACATGTTGACTCAGTTCTGAGCAAGGACGGAAGCCAAGCACTCTCTCATGATTAATATAGCAATGTGGAACATTAGGGGTTTGAACAACCCCGACAAACAGTGTGAGATAAGGAATCTTATAACAATGAAAAAGCTTAGTGCATTAGCTATTGTGGAAACCAAAGTGCGACAGGTGAATGCTCAGCTCGTACAGAACTTGATATCTCCTCATTGGGAACTTATTACCAACTATGACTGTGCTCTCAAAGGACGCATTTGGATACTTTTTAATCCACATGAAATAAGGATATCAAAAGTTCAAAGTAGCAATCAACATATCCACTGCTCGGCAGAGCTCATTAGTGTAAACAAGAGCTGTTTTTTGACTGTTGTGTATGGATCGAATGAGGAACTGGAAAGGCGCCAGCTGTGGAGGCACCTACTTGTATCCTCTTCAACTCAGCCATGGATAATTTTGGGCGATTTTAATTGTGTTAGAACTTCATATGAGAAGCATGGGGGCAGCCAGATTAATGCAAGAGCTACAGAGGATTTCAATGATTGTGTGGATGCATGCGGCTTGGTTGAGCTAAGCACCAAGGGATTCTCTCATACATGGTGTAACCGGAGTGCAGGCCAGCGAAGAATTACATGTAGACTTGATCGAGTGCTAGTCAACCTCCCCTGGCTTGCTAGCTTCAGCCCTTCTGAGGTTGAAGTTCTTAATCCTGGCATCTCGGATCACTCTCCCTTATTGGTTACAATCTTACCTCAAAGGCAACAAGGCAAGAAACCTTTTAGATTCTTTAACTTTTGGGCATCTCACCCGGATTTTCTCCAGCTTGTTGATGAAGCATGGGCAGTGGATGTTTCTGGTACCCCAATGTACAAAGTGACAAAGAAGTTGCAATCAGTCAAAGCCAAGCTAAGGGAATGGAGCAAGAGGTTGAAATTTGCAGATATAACTTCACAGGTGCACGAGTTGAGGGCGCATCTAGCTGAAGTACAGAAGAGGTTGCATGATGACCCACATAGTGCTACCTTGTTCCATCAAGAGAATTCCCTCAGGCATCAATTATCACTAAGCCTTCACCAAGAAGAGTCACAACTAAGGCAGAAATCGCGGGTGCAATGGCTTGCGGAAGGTGATAGGAATTCGGCCTTCTTCCATAACTCCTTGATCTCCAGAAGAGCAACCAATACGGTCTCTAGTATAATGAATGATGAGGGGCAGAAGTTGTGTGACCCAGCTGAGGTGTCCAACCACATTGTACAATATTTCCAGACCACCTTAGGGGTAAGGCGCGATACTAGCACAATGGATATGCCTGAGTTTGATTCACGAATATCTGTTGAACAAGGGGAGAGCTTGAAGGCAGAGGTAACTCCTGAAGAGGTAAAAACTACTCTCTTTTCCTTGAAGGATGACAAGGCTCCAGGACCAGATGGATTCACCCCGGCATTCTTTAAGAAAGCATGGGATATTGTGGGAAATGATATCGTCCAAGCAATTCTAAGTTTCTTCAATTCTGGCAAGTTGTTAAAGCAATGGAACACTTCTGCTATTACTCTGGTGCCCAAATGCCACAATCCAAGTAAGGTTTCTGATTTCAGACCGATTTCTTGTGTCAATACTCTCTACAAATGCATCTCTAAGATTTTAGCTAACCGGCTGAGGAGAGTTGTTGGGGACCTTGTGGGTGACTATCAGTCGGCCTTCATACCACGAAGATGTAGTGCAGAAAATGTCCTCCTTACTCATGAATTACTCCACAACTATCATTTGGGTAGCATCCACAAGAAATGTGCATTGAAAGTTGATCTTCGCAAAGCCTTTGACTCCATTTCTTGGAGTAGTATCAAGAAAATGCTCATTGGAATGGGATTTCCAACCCGTTTTGTCACTTGGGTTATGGAGTGTGTATCTACACCGGCTTTCTCAGTTATGATCAATGGCTGCCTAATGGGTTTCTTTAAGGGAGCAAGAGGGCTTCGCCAAGGTGATCCTATGTCGCCTTATTTGTTTGTGATGATGATGGAGGTCTTAAATATGGTTCTCCAGCAACAGACACTCCGGGGCTTCTCCTACCACTTTAGATGTGAAGCAGTAGGCCTGAAGCTATTATGCTTTGCAGATGACCTCTTCCTTTTCTGTGCTGCTAATAAGGCCTCATTAGACTGCTTGCAGAAAGCTCTCCACGACTTTCAAAGTCTTACAGGTTTGCATGTGAATACTCAAAAGAGTGCCATGTTCTTAAGTGGGGTGGATGAGGACCACCAGAAAGAATTGAGTTTATACACAGGTTTTCCCCTTGGCAAGCTACCAGTGAAATATCTTGGACTTCCCCTCCTCTCTACAAAGCTCACTCGGAGGGATTGTGAACCTCTCATAAACCAAATCAGGATGAAGGCGCAATCATGGAAGGGAAGATGCCTCTCGTATGCGGGTAAACTCTTGCTCATTAAAGCTGTTCTCTTCTCTATCAAAGTCCATTGGATGTCATCTTTTATCTTACCTAAAGGAGTGATTGATGAGCTTGAAAAGACATGTAGAAGATTCCTTTGGACAGGGCCGCAACTCAAGCATAAAATGAATCCCATAAGTTGGGATGTGGTTTGCACGCCACGCAAGGAGGGGGGTCTTGGTTTGTTTAACCTGTGCACATGGAACAAAGCTGCCACCATGAAGCACGCATGGAAAATTCTCTCCTCACATGATTCCCTATGGGTTAGATGGGTGCACAAGTACCTCGTGAAGGACCGCAATTTCTGGACTCTTAACATACCATCCATTTGCTCTTGGGCATGGAGAAAAGTGCTTCGAACAAGGTCTTATATGGCTTTGCAGGTTAAGAATAAGATCCATAGTGGTCAACAAACATCGTTGTGGTATGACAACTGGCATCCGGATGGACCTTTGTACTCAACCTATGGCCAACGACTTATTTATGATTCTGGGCTTCTAAGCAACGCCAAGGTGAGTGCTATTATTGCAGGTGATGATTGGGACCCACCGGTTGCTGTGTCCCTTGATTTGCTTGAGGTATGGGCCAAACTTGACCAACTTCCCAAGCCAATTGCTGATATTGATGATGTTTTGATTTGGGTACCTTCCAAGACAAGGTTCTTTACCATCAATAGCGCCTACCACAGCCTACGAGTTCGAAGGGCCCCTGTCGTGTGGCATGACTTGGTATGGTTCCATAACCACGTCCCAAAGCATGCTTTCCTTTTGTGGCTGGCCATAAGCCAAAGACTTCTCACATGTGATCGGCTTCATAGAATGGGAATTGTACAACAACCCAAGTGTGTCTTATGTAGACAAAGAGATGAATCTCACGACCACCTATTTTTTGACTGTGATTACTCTAGGGAAATCTGGAGTCGTCTCATGTTGCTAAATTGTGTTCACAGTCCAAATCAGCCTTGGGAGGGACCTTGTGCAATGGATTGCAACACTTCGGGTTGGAAATGCCAAAGCACGTGCACTCCTCCAACTTTCATTGGCAGCCGCAGTGTACCATATCTGGAGGGAAAGGAATAGGCGGATCTTCCAAAATTCCTATCTTCCATGGCAAGTGCTTGAGAATGCTATCATCTATGATATCCGTACAAAAGCCAATATGGAGCAAGTGCGACTACCTGACACACCTCGCCATAGACAACTCGTGAGCAATTGGAGATTGGCATGGGAACTGATTCACTAAGTTAGTTTACTTGTATTGCTCTTTACCCATGGTTAGGGTTTTTGTACTTGTTTGCCTTGCTTTAAGGCACTGGTTGGTTTAAACCAGGATGCCACTCATTGTAAATTTCTTTCTCATTAATACACTTTGGACTTACCTTCCAAAAAAAAAAATGATCCAACTGGTTAAGAAGAAGATCCGTAATGGTAAGCTTACATCCTTGTGGTATGATAATTGGCACCCGGATGGACCGTTGTACACTGTATATGGGCAGCGACTGATCTATGATTCAGGCCTTTCAAGGCAAGCAAAGGTGAGTAATATAATCACAGGTGATGATTGGGACCCTCCCATTGCTGCATCTCTGGACTTACTTGAGGTTTGGGCCAAACTTGATCACCTTCCGAAGCCAGTTGCTGATGGGGAGGATGTTATGACTTGGGTGCCTTCAAAATCAGGTATGTTTGAAATAAAAAGTGCCTACCAAAGCCTTCACAATCAATGATCTACAGTGTTTTGGCATGATCAGGTATGGTTTCCAAATCACATTCCCAAACATGCCTTTAGCATGTGGTTAGCTATTAATCAAAGACTTCTTACTCGTGACCGATTGCGTAAGTTGGGAATTGTGCAACAAGCTACCTGTGTGCTTTCTTCAGCTTAATTGTTTGAATAGGTCGCCGAACATGGATGGACGTAATTCAGTGAGCAGCATCAATTCAAGTGGGGCATGCCAAAGCCCGAGCGTTATTCAAGTTGTCCCTAGCAGCTATGGTGTACCATATATGGAGGGAAAGGAATAGCTGGATATTCAAGAATAGCTATATGCCATGGCAAGTTGTGAAGGCAAGGGTAACTTCGGATGTATGTGTCAAAGCAAATATGGAGAGGGTAAGTATACCGGATTCACCTATCCATAGGCAACTTGTCAGTAACTGGAATTTACGATGGGAGCTTCTACGCTAGGCAGCTGTCTCCACATCCTTGGTGGTAGAGTGCTTTAGAGATTGTACTTTGGCTACTAGTGTGGGCTTTGTTAGCCCTTGTATGGGTTCTTTCGTTGTTCTCATTTTGTTTCGTTCATCATTGTAAATATCCTTTTATTAATATCACTTGGACTTACCTTCCAAAAAAAAAAAATTTCCATACTTTACACCATCAGTAATGCCTGCCATGAACACAGCACTTTTCTCCTTATTAACAATCAAGCCTGATAACCTGCCAAATGTGGTAAGAGCCGTGGAGACACAATTAATGGAGTTAATGTCCCCATGAGAGACTATGAACAGGTCGTCAGCGAAACACAGTTGCTTGATAGACGGCTCGATGCATTTGGGATGGGGCCGGAAATTCACAGCAGTCTTATCCTTCAAAACCTTGTCAAACAACTCCATAACAAGGACAAATAAGTATGGAGAAATAGGATCACCTTGTCTGAGGCCCTTACCCCCCTTGAAGAAACCTTCCATACTACCATTAATCATAACCGAAAAGGAAGCTGTAGAGACACATTCCATGACCCAAGAGATGAACTGAGGAGGAAACTTAAAACCTTTGAGGACCACTTCAACACAATGCCAATCAATAGAATCAAAGGCTTTCTTAATATCAATCTTGAGGGCGCACTTGGGAGTGCCTTTATTGAGATGGTAGTTTCTAAATAACTCATGGGTTAACAGGATATTGTCCGCCATCCTTCTATCGGGAATGAAGGCCGACTAGTGCATGCCAACCAAGGGAGCAATTACAGATTTCATCCTGTTAGCCAAGATCTTTGAAATGCATTTGTAGATGGTGTTAACACATGAAATAGGCTGATAATCAGAAATCGTTGAAGGCTTACCCTTCTTAGGAATGAGACTAATAATGGAGTGATTCACCTGCTTCAGAAGCCTTCCTGAGAAGAAGAAGGACTTAATGGCATCTGTGACATCTTTCCCAACAAGGTCCCAAGCTTTCTTGAAGAATGCAGGGGTGAAGCCATCAGGGCTAGGGGCCTTCTCATCCTTAAGTGAGAACATTGTAGTCTTGATCTCATCATCCGTAACGACAGCCTGCAACATTTGAATCTGATCATGGCTAAGAAACCGGTCAAAATTAGCCTCAAAGGGCTCAAGGGACCCATCCTTCTCACCCAACAAACTAGAAAAATGAGATACAATGTGCTGCCTTATCTGTGCTTGGTCAGTAATCTCCCTTCCATTATTGTCCATCAGTTTGGATATGGAGTTGTAGGAACGTCTGAAGATAACAGAATTAAAGAAAAACTTAGTACTCTGATCACCTTCTTTCATCCACTGAATTTTGGATTTCTGCCTGTATTGAGCTTCCTCAACTCGCAAGAGACCTGCCAAGTCCTTTCTGAGCTTCCCTTCCATAGAGGAGAGGTGAGAATCTGAAGGGTTAGTATGCAAAGCCTTCTGACAAAGCTCAAGTTTGTCCCGAACATCCACAACTTTGATTGAAGCTTGGGCAAATTGTTTCTGCCTACTCCATTCTTTCAATCTGAGTTTTAACTTCTTAAGCTTGGAGCTAAGTTGAAACATGGGTTTACCAGCAACCGGCAATCTCCATACGTCAGCAACCAAAGGTAGGAAGTCACCATTGGAGGTCCAGAAGTTAAAGAACTTGAAAGGTCTATTGCTTTTCAGCATAAGTGGGTCAATTGAAACAAGAACAGGACTGTGGTCAGAGATCCCAGGAGGTAAAAAATCAATCTCAGAGTGGTTGAATTGATTGATCCAAGCAATATTAACGAGAACACGATCCAATTTGCAAGAAATACGCCTTTGACCGGCACTCATGTTGCTCCAAGTGTGCACGAAGCCTTTGAAGTTCATTTCAATTAGAAAGCAGTCACTGATGCATGAGTTGAAGTCCTGAGTAGCAACCATGTTTATTTTGTTACCTCCAACTTTTTCAGAAGTCTTTCTAACACAATTAAAATCCCCAATCAGTAACCAAGGACTATCCACAGAACAGAGGCGCAAGCTTCACCAAAGATCCCTTCGAACCATGGCATCATTATCCCCATAGACGAAGGATAAGTAAGAAGTTTTGCCAGTGGCCACGAACTCAACCCAGCAATGAATAAGTTGGTGTGATTCAAAAACTTTCCGAACAGAAATAGCCAAGGGATCATAGCAAAGCCAAATACGCCCTTTCAGTGCATGATCATAGTTTGTAATGCAGGTCCAAGTTGGGCATATTAACCTTTGAACATAGTCAGCATTGACTCTTCGAACTTTCGTCTCCACAAGACATAGCATGTTAAGCCTTTGAGAAGCTAAGAGATTAATAACTTCTCGTTGCTTAGAGGGATCATTAAGACCCCTAATGTTCCATGTTGCGAACTTGATCATGGGGGGGGGGGGGGGGGGGGGGGGGCAGAAGAGTGTTGGGACCACTACAGGAAACACTTGATTTGGAAGAGAGAGACAAGTTTGCGTTTGCGTTCTTGGCCTCCTTCATTGCAATCTCGTCCACCAGCAGTAGCTTCTTAGCTTTCTTACGCTGCTTCTTTGATAGAGAATTAGGGCTCATGTACAAATTTGGCATCTCGTTCAGGAGTTCAAACTGGTTGGGACTCATCCCAATACCAGCTTGTCGGGCCTGGGTCGCATGATCCAAAGTTGCATGCATCGGAATAGGAGTGATATTCATCGATGCTACATGCTGACCTTTGGATACAATTGTCAATTCAAGACTGGAGGCCTCAACATGCATATTAGCTTCAACGTGTTCCACAGGTTCCATAATTCCAACTGCCCCAACACGATAGTCCGATTCAATGTGGCCCGTTTCAACAGCCCCTACTTGCTCGTTCTCAGCTGCCCCAACAGGCTCACTCTCAACTGCCCTAACATGCTCGTTCTCAATAGCCTTGTTCACATGCACGAGCTCAACAGCCCCAACTTGCTCAACTGATTCAACAGCCTTGTCCACATGCATGAGCTCAACCGCCCCAACATGCTCGTTCTCAACGGGTTTCTGCAGCTGCGGTAGCCAATCTATACCATGATCAGAAGGAAGAGTAAGAGGCTCGGCCTGCTCCTGAGTGTTCCCTTCAACAATAATTCCATCCGGAAGTTCTGAGATATCAAGAATAGATGAGAAATGTCTTCCTGTTGGCCTCCACTCCCTAGCCCCTTGCATTTAGTTTCAGAGTGTCCAAAGACATCACAAACCTTGCATTTGATAGGTTTCCAACCAAACTCAGTACGAATGACCGAGGTAGCATTCTCAATTCCATGTTGCACGTATATTTTATCTGGGAAGGTGCACTGGGTATCCACTTCGACACAGACGCGAGCGAAGCTTAGCTTGGAACGTTTTTCTATCATCTCATCAAGATACAGCGGTTTACCAATGCCACTAGCAATGAAGGTTAACCCCATAGGTGTCCAAAATTCAAGAGGAATGTTGAACAACTTCACCCATATTGGAACCTTAGATAGTTGGGATTTTTCGAGCAAGAGATTTGGCTCCCATTCTTTGAAGACCATCAGACAACCAGCCATGTACCAGGGACCCTGGTGGAGAACCTTGTCTCTGACTGAGGATGATGAAAATCTCAGGACAAAGAAGCCATTATCGATGCTAAAAATGTCCACTTTCCCCCACATCTTAAGAGCCAAGCTTTTGATAACATTCAGAGGAAGGCTTCTGTCCAAGAAATACCCAATAAGACAGCCCTTTCAAATGTCAATACCTTGATTAATAACCTCTAGAGGAGGAGTAACCATTACTTTGCCGTCAACAATCCTTGGGGCAAAAAACGATAATTTGGCTTTATCAGAAATCTCAGAATGGAAAAGATCAGACCAGGACTTTCCTTTCTTAGTATGGTTCGAATACGGTGCAACCTGTTGAACAGATGTGTCGCCCAAACAAGGTTCTGGGACGCTGCAGTGCTCTTGCAATACAAAGCCGAACTGATCAGCTGTGGTTCCGCTAGAACTCTGACCCAAGTCAGCGCTAGCAGGAGAAGAACACAATGGCGGGAACATATCAAAAGAGGATCGGCGATCAGAAACATGGCTAAAGATCGGCTCGTCAACAACATGCCGATTAATTGACACGCCTGCCGGAGCATATGCCGGCACACTAGTCGGCTCGGCAGGCCGACCAGAAGAAGGAAGCAGAGAAACCATCTCAGATAAGGTTCAGAAACGCCATCGACCCAACCACGACCAATCCGAGCACAGCAAGAAGCACCCATAACCCAACCACGAGCAAGAAGCTTTTCAAAATAGCCTCCACAAATGAAATCACCGCAAAACAATAACCTTCACAAAACGATAATCTGCGAAACTGAAAAACGATAATCTGCCCAAACTTCACGAAACGATAATCTGCCCAACGAAAACCTTCACAAAACGATAATCTGCCCAAACTTCACGAAACGGAGCCAAATCTCCACGAAGAACTCCGCAAGCCGGACCAAACAGACGGGGCGCCAATTCGAACATAGGCACCACTCGGAACGGAGACTCCGCACGCTGGTAGAACTCCTAAACGAACCAAGCAACCACGATACCGGCGAGCACAATCCCGAACCAGAGCCCAAAGCTTGCACAACCCGAACAAACCACCTGCCAAACTAGAACGAAAGCGTAGACCAGCTAGTTCCGATGCTTCCCGATAATCATTGAGTCAGGAGCTTCCCTTGTAAAGCCATCCACATAATAAACGCATGCCTTGCAATGTTTCCAGAGAACCAAACCAAAATTTTCCAAATCACTTTCTGCTGGTGAGAAGAGATAGCCTTATAAGCTTCTTTAATGGAGAAAAAACCATTTGGAGAAGACGACCAAGAGATATAGTCACTTTTATCTTGGTTCGGTTGGGGAATGGAGGATAAGGAGCTCCAAATCTCCATTAACTGATGGGACATGGCTGCTGGGGTTGACCATGAGTTGTTTGAAATTACATCAGCAACTTTCGAATGGAGAGGAAGTCCAGAAGTGTAGGCTGCTCGGTACCCATACCTGTTAATTAGAGATCCACCAGGCAACCAATTGTCAAACCAGAACCATGTCTTCTGCCCATCATGAACTGTATATTTCACAAAGCTATATACCAAGCCTCTTAGTTTTAGCACTTTTCTCCAGAGCCATGAAGTTGACTGAGGGACTGTGAGCTACCATATATTCCGCTTGCGAATGAGGTGCGTGCTCGCCCATTTCCTCCAAAGAGACGGCTTGTCAGATATTATAAGCCACAGAAATTGTGAAACAGCCACCTTATTCCACGTGTTGACATCAATAATCCCAAGTCCCCCTTCCTCTAGTGGGGTGCAAATGGTGGACCATTTTATAGGTACCACCTTCTTTCTCATGTCCGAACCAGACCACAAGAATTGTTTGCAGAACTTCTGAATTTCCAAGATGATTTTCTTTGGGAGGATGAATGTTGTCAACCAATAAGTTGTTGTCGCAAAGAGCACTGATTTTATGAGTTGAACCCGGCCTGCATATGAAAGAAATCTTGATTTCCAAGAATAAATTCTTCTTTTGATTTTCAGTAACAGTGGCTCACAGTCATAAGCTTTCAACCTTGTGGATATAAGAGGCAACCCAAGATATTTAATGGGAAGCACACCCTCTAAAATAGAGAATGCCTTGAAAATTTGATCCTTTTTGCTTTGAGGAACTGAACAATAAAAGGCCATTGATTTATTTCTGTTTGCCTCTAGTCCAGACAGATCAGCAAATATGCGAAGACACTTGAAGACCTTAGCTACTGACTTGTAGGTGCATTCAGAAAACACTAGGAGATCATCGGCGAAGCATAGAGATTTGACTTCTGGATTCTTACACTTAGGATGATGCTTGAAGTCAGGACCTGCATGCTTGTTAAATACACCAGCAAACAATTCCATAACGAGAACAAAGAGATAAGGAGAAATAGGATCTCCTTGTCTAAGACCATTAGTGCCTTTAAAAAACCCCACCAATCCTCCATTCATGTTTAGCGAGAAGGATGGAGATGTGACGCAGGCCATGATCCATTCAATAAACATGCTTGGCAGCTTCATTGCACGAAGAAGAGGGGGAAGGATCTCCCATTTTACTGAATCAAAGGCTTTCATAATATCTATTTTCAATGCACACCTCGGAGGCCCTCCACTGAGGTGGTACTTGTGCATGATTTTCTGAGTTAAGAAGATATTATCAACAATCCGCCTACCTGGAATGAAGGCACTTTGATAGGTCCCCACCAGCTCCCCAATGCATGCTTTAAGCCTATTCTCAATGTTCTTCGAAATACACTTATAAACAGTGTTAACACATGAGATTGGCTGAAAATCACTAACTAAAGTAGGGTTTTCACACTTGGGAATGAGAGTGATGACTGTATTATTCATCTACTTCAGAAGAATTCGAGATGAGAAAAAATCCTTGATAGCAGCAATTGTGTCCTTTCCCACTATATGCCAAGATTTCTTGAAAAATAAGGGGGTAAACCCGCTCGGGCCCTGAGCTTTGTCATCTTTCAAGCTAAACATGGTATTTTTAATCTCCTCTTCTGTCACTTCCTTAATAAGTTCTAGTTTGTGATGATCTTGAAGCTTTAGCTCTATGTAAGGAGATAGATCAAGACTTTCCAACCCCTGCTATAACTCCTTGCTGCCAAGGAGTCTTCTGTAGAAATTCTCTAATTCATGCTTCACTGAATGCCAATCTTCAATCTTAATACCTTGTTCATTGTAGATACTGCATATTCTATTAGAAGCTCTTCTACTTACCAAAGATTTGTAGAAGAAAGTGGTATTGCCATCCCCACTTTGCAGCCATTGTATCCTTGATTTCTGTTTTATTTGATCCTCTAGATTCAAAGATGCCAAGCTAAGTTTCTTCGACAACTCCCTAGCCTTTAGAGCTAGGCCAATATTCGTCAGGTTTGCAAACAACTCCTGCTGGCAGGCAGTTAATTCGACTCTATGATTGTGTACCTGCTGTTCCAAATTAGAAAATCTCCTTTTACTCCACACTTTCAATGTAGTTTTCACCTTCTTAAGCTTTTGCACCAATCTAAACATAGGTGCACCCCTAATCTCCGAGTTCCAAGCCTCCTCCACGGATTGTAAGAACCCCTCCTGGTGGCACCAAAAGTTGAAGAACTTGAAAGGCCTAGGGCCTATTGGAATGATGGGAAATACAGTAGTAACAATGGGGTAGTGATCTGAAATACCTGGGGCCAGAAAATCTGCCTCTGAGTCCTAGAACGACTGCAACCATTGCTGGTTTACCAAGGCTCGATCTAATTAACACAATATCAGTTGGTCTCCCTCACTTTTATTGTTCCATGAGTGATAGAAACCTTTGCATCTTAAGTCCTGGAGCATGCAATCCTCAATCAGAGAGTTGAAATCCTATGTGGCTTTCTGATTGACTGGCCTTCCTCCTATCTTTTCTTGAGCATTCCGAACACAGTTAAAGTCACCCATAAGGATCCAAGGATAACCTGAACTAATACACCTTATGTCTTGCCAAAGGGACTTCCTTACATTGGGATCATTGTCTCCATAAATGAATGATGCCGTACAAATTTTCTGAGGATTACTAAACTCAATGTAGCAATGTATCATCTGATCAGAAACAAATAATGGATTAACCACTAATTCAACTGGGTTCCAACAAACCCAAATACGGCCTTTAAGAGCTCTGCTGTAATTATCAACTGCATTCCATCCAGGGCAAACCGAATTTCTAATAAGGTGCTTGTTGACCTCCCTAACCTTTGTTTCCACTAAACATAAAAGAGAAACCTTATGCTTCCTAACCAATTCTTTGACTTCACATTGTTTGGAGGGTCGTTCAAGCCCCTAATGTTCCATACCACCCACTTGATCATGAGAAATCTGGGGTGGGGGATTGAAGTGTTTGCAACACTTAAACTAGGTTTCAAAGCTCTTGCTTTTTTCATTGAGAATTCATTTACTAGGATCTGCCCTTTGACTTTTTTCTTACCCTTTTTCTTCCTGCCTTCACTACCAGAAGATGATGCTAAACCTAGCCCTGATTCCAAGACATCAAATTTGTTGGTACTATTGACCACATCATTCAAATGACCTTCCAGGTTAGATTCCTGCCCTGCCCAAGTGTTTGCCTTTATCTCAGTAACCTCCTGATCATGGCACAGAGCGGCCAAAGCACTTGCATTTGTCTCAGAAACCTCTCGAACCTGATTATTAGCAACCATTGGAATTGCTTCAGAAATCAAGGTATCTGGATGGTCTTTGACCTCAATGACTCCAAGAGGAGAATGATCTGGGGCATTTTTAGGCGACTCCTCGCTTCGAGGGATTGCACCACCACATAACGAAGGAAGTTCTTGAGCAACATCATGGGCTACTTCTTCATTTGAGCCTACTGTTTTCCTTGTTGGCTTCTAAACAGGAGGAGGACATTTCTCACATTTGAGTTGGGAATGGCCAAACACATTACAGTAAGAACAACAGAGGGGTCTCCATGGGTACTCAACCCTGATTTCTACCGATTCTTCAGCCCCCAAACCTGTATTTATAATGATTTTTTCAGGAAAAGAGCATTTGGGGTCGATCTCAACGCAAACTTTAGCAAAATTCAATTGGATCTTCTTCTTTGTAGCCTCATCCATGTGAAGGGGTCTACCTATCCCACTCGCTATATAACTCATGCCATTGACAATCCAAAACTCTAATGGAATGTTGTAAAGCTTCACCCAAATTGGCACTTTTGATAGTTCTGATTTCTCAAAAGACATACCAGGCTCCCATTCTTGAAGGATGAAAAGCTTCCCACTGAGGTGCCACGGGGCTGATTCAAGCACTTTATCTCTTACCTGACTGTTGCCAAATCGGAAGAGGAAGAAACCATCAGCAGTGAGACTGACATCAACTGAGCTTGATCTTCCCCATAACTTCTGAGCAATGGACCTAACCACTTGGAAGGGGAGTCCTTTGTCCATAAAATTACCGACCAGACATCCCTCCCAGGATCGTAGGCCTTCTTCTGCAACCGAAATCGGAGGAGAAATAACCGTAGTTCCGTTAACCACTGTGTGTTTGAAAAATTGAAGTTTGGAGCATGAAGAACGTGAGTTTGAAAATAATCCATTCCACTTTCTCGGATCCTTACTAATGCTAAGACCCGAAGACCCGCGATGGGGCACCGCTAGACGAGCTTGCCCTGGATCCCCATGGGTTCCATCTCTGCTACCCGAAGACCCACCATCGGTTCCATCTCTGTTACCCGAGGCAACCAGAGGCGGGAAATCAGAGTTTGAAAAATCAATGTTCTCCATGGTTGACCAAGAGGCAAGAGAGTGAGACTGATGATTGGAAACCAATCGGAATCAAAAACCAAGCGGAAATCGGAGCTAGAGAAATCAATGCCCAAAGTTCTCTGAACCTCAGACGCTTCAGAAACAAGGTCGCACTTCTACCACAGGCGCTTTTGATACAAGGGCATTACAACACTGTTGCTTAACCCTAAAGGAATCGACCCCTGCTCGAGAACCATACAACACTACCGATTACGGGAGCTGAACACAAACCCTGCAACTTTCGAATTGTGCCACAACTCACAAACGCCACAAGCACTTTAGACACACGAACCCTGCTTGTCAACCCTTGCCACAAACACCCTAACCTTGCTGACGAACGCTGCTTGCACACACCCGAACAGCCAAACGCTGCAGCAGACGCTCCTGCCGGATGGTGGCACTCCTGCCGAGTGCTCCTGCCGAATGCCCCTACTGCGCTCCTGCTGAGCACGGTCTGATAATTTCCAGAACGCAGCCGAACGCTACTCACAGCTGAACGCTCCTCTTCATGTTGCTCATGAATGCTCCTGCTCATGAACGCTCCTGAGCTATTTTCTCATCAATTTTATATTCACATATTCATCCCTGAGATATTTTAGAACTTTTGATATTTACATATTAATCCTTGAGATATTTTTAGAATTTTGGATATTTACGGCCTCATCCCTAAGCAATTACAAATATGCCCTTAGATATTTTTGAATGTCCTGATATTTATGGATTTGCCCCAGACACCTTTTTCCTGCTGTTTTTGCCACGTGGGTAGTTTTTAGGGTTTCTTGTTTTGCTCATAACTTATTATCTGGGACTCTAATTCGAGCAAACTCAGTTGCGTTGAAATCGTGTCAGGATGACCTGTCCACTGGGACAAGTTTGGGCAATTGTTTTGGGGTTTAGCAGAAAGTCAATTTCTGCTCCTCCTCAAGTTTGACCAGTTCATATCTTCTTCATCCGAACCTCGATCTGAGCAAACTCAAACTCAGTTGCGTTAGGATCGTGTCAGAATTTCCTAATCATAGGGAAGAAGTATGGTAGCAGATTTGAACCTAATCAAAAAGTCAAGTTTTACCCCCTTAGGGCTTGACTTTTTAGCTAGGGTTTTCATTTTAGTATATTTTGGTTTGATCAAAATTTGGGTGCTTACACCTGAAAGAGTAGGAGACTACTCTACAAGTCCTCGATCTACAACAATTTTGATCTTAACAATACGGAAACATACACACAGAATTTATACGAGGAAACCTGAATCCAGATCCAGGAAAAACCTCGAGTCTATATGAGGCGACTAACCCTTAGACTCTCCACTATTAAATGAAAAGCAATTACAAAGGAAAACATACTTAACCTTTACAATTGAACTCACTCAACAGCAATCCACAGCTTGAATCCACAAACTGTAACACAACTTGAATCCACAAGCTGCAATTCACGATCAATCCAGATCCACAGCTCGACTCCACGAACTGTAACACAACTTGAATCCACAAGCTGCAATTCACGATCAATCCAAATCCACAGCTCGAATCCACGAGCTGTAACACAACTTGAATCCACAAGCTGCAATTCACGATCAATCCAGATCCACAGCTCGAATCCATGAGTTGTAACACAACTTGAATCCACAAGCTGCAATTCATGATCAATCCAGATCGTAACAATCACCTCAGAGCCCACTGAGATGATCCAATGCAATAGGAATCCACCTATGCATCCATCAAGCTCGATCACCAATCCAGGAGATCATACGATCATGTGAAGTTCCGAAATGAAGAAGAATCCTCAAACTTCAATTCCTGGAGATCTCTCTCAGATCTCCCCCTCACTCGATCACCGACTCTCTAAAGATGAATTGATTGAATCTCGAACACCTCAAGATCCAAATCGAATTAATCAAAAGAAAAAGTCATTTCTAAAAAATACAGCTCGTCTATTTAAAGAAGAAAAACTCAGATCGCATCGAGCGCTGGTGGCGTCACCTTGCGATCGGGGTAGACGGCTGGAAGCGAACTCAAGTCCCGCTCAAATCCAAATTGACCCAGTTAAGGGCGCGCTGCCAGCGTGTTGCTAGTGGGAGGGAACGCAGCATGTGCACAACTGATTTTTAGATTCTTCAATCTTGCTCTGCGCTACCAGCGGTGTGTCGGCTTCTCTTACGACGCAAGTGCGCGTTCTTTACTTTCAAAGCACTGCATGACTCATGCGCTGTCAGCGGCGTATCAGCGTCGCCTTACAACGCAGGTGCGCGCTCTTTATTTTCAATGCGCTATTTTACTTATGCGCTGCCAGCGGAGTGGTAGCGGCGTTGTTCCTCGCAAGTGCCTTTACGAATATTCTTTATTTAGAAAACTTTACATTTCCTTGAGCTACCAGCGAAGTGGTAGCTATGTGGCAGCATCACCTTCCTCTTTTCTAAATTCACAGAACTTACATTTTGATTCTGCACATCTTGAAGATTATTAGAAGATATAATTTGTCAAACATTTGCCATATAAGGAGTGTGAGTTTTCACACTTACAATCTCCCCCTTGGCAAATGCCTGACAATAAACTTAAAACAGTGCTTAATATCAAATTCAGATAATATTGATTTCCATTTGAAAATTCAAAACACAATGATAAGGGAGAACTCAGAATTTCATTCATTTCCAAAAAAAATATACATTGTTCAGAAGATATATATACATTCAACCAAAAAATCTCCCCCTTAAACCAACTTCCAGAAAACACAAAAACAACAAAACAAACAAAACTTGTGATCATCAACCAGGAGCATCATCAACCAACAGCCTCATCAACCAGAAAACTCCCCCTTTCTGGGAGGTGGTTTTGGTTCCCAAGTTCTTGAATAATGCCTGTACGCATCTTGGGACCGGGAGTGCAGCCAACACAACTTGTTATCCATCTCCAACTGGGTTCTTCGAATGCTAACCAAAAAATGATTAGCTTCATTTTGCATGCGTTGCTGCGCAGCAACATCCCTTTGCACCTCTCCACAGACAAAATCTACATCCTTTTCAAGCTTATCTAGCTTCGCTTGGGTCTCGGATTTGAACATGCTCATCATGAGCATGTGAGCCCTTACTTCAGAATTGAAAGCCTCCTGGGGAGGCTTGCATGGAATTCAACTTGTCCATGATTGCCATAGCATCAGAACTGGACAAGGAGGATTGAGAAGAAGAAGGCTCCGAAGAAGCCAACCGAAAGGGATTCGCTCTTTTGCTTCTGGTAAGGGTGGAGGCATCAATGGGAGGTTTGGGGTGAAGGATCAATTCAACAGGATCAGGTAGGATCCCTTGGTGAATGCAAAAGTAAGTGATGAAAATCCCAAAGGGAAGAGCAGAAGTCTTGGATTTCAAATTCCTAGACTGGATGATCTGATTGAAGATGATGGAAGGGAGACAGACGCGCTCTCTGTTCCATAGAGCATGAAGGAGTCTTGCTTGAGAGTGAGAAATCTCAGAATGATGATCTGAGGGAACAAGAGAAGCACAAATGAACAAATTCAAGATCCTGAGAAGATCTTGGAGAGAGCCATGAGGAAGATAGTTTGGCTTATTTTTGATGGAGGTGGGAGCACCCTGAACAATAAGAGAAGAAATTATTGACTCCATGGGAGGATCAGTGTAAGAGGCTAGAAAGTCAAAGGAAGGAGATTCAACAATGGGCAGTTCCAGAAGAGAGGAGATAAGTTCTTTCGAGAAGTTGAAAGAGATGCCCCGGACATAGGCTTTGACGAAGCCTTGATTTGCAAGATGAAGATGGTGGAGGTTCGAATAGAACTCTCGAACCAGGTCTTGATAAGCAAAACCATTTATCAGAGCAAATTTCTTCCATCCATTGTCCGAAAACAAGGAGAAGAGCGGAGTGTCAGAGAAGGAGTCAAGCTTAATGGCCCTTTCCAAATCAGACAAACCATTTCCAATGAATGGTTCAGATGAAGGTGATGGGGATGGGGGTCTCACCGGTGGAGAAGAGACAACAGTAGAGGTTCTCACTGGTGGAGAAGATGTAGCAGAAGTGGTTCTCACCGGAGGAGAAGAGGTGGAAGGAGAATCAGTCCTAGGCTTTTTCTTGGGAGGCATGATGAAGATACAGGAGTAAAAAAATCGAAGAAAGAGAACAAACAAACAGAAACAAGCAACGCACGACAAAGCCCTAATGGCAGAACAATCTATCAAACCTTAACTTAAAAGAACGAGAGAAGAACACTGCAACTAGAAGAAGAAAATGAAGAAGCAAGACGAAGACAGTAAAAATTTTTTTTACCTGAACAGTTGACAAGGAGAATGAAGGGAAGAACAAAGGCAACGAAGCACCACGATGCGAGGAACGAGGTGAATCGCAGACAAAGACAAAAAAACAGAGGTAAAAAGAGAAACAGATTTCCCCTTTTTATAGGCAAAAAGATTTCGCTGCCAGCGTGCATCCAGCGACGCTTAACATGGCAGGTGCCAAAGCACGAAAGAAAGGAGAGTGCTACCAGCACGCTTCTAGCGACGTAGAAGGTGCACATGCACAATCAGGAAAAAATACAATCACAAGGCAAAAATTTATAAAAAGAGTTTGAACTATTCTTCATGAAAAATTCATACACAAAGCTAAGATTTTAACTGAACTAAAAATCATCCAGATGATCAACTTTTATTCAATCCAAGAAGTAATCATCACAAAACTGATTTTGAGGAACCTATCAAGGTTAATTCAGATGTGATACATTTCATATCTATGGCAAAAATTTCCTTCATGGTTTCTCATACTATAAATTTTCTTCAAGATATTGAGTACACATGCATATCAATGAATCAATGCTTGTGTAGTGTGTGAAATACATTTTTGACTTTTACACTTTATACATATGGAAGGCTATTTTAGTGTAATCATACTTTTGGAAAGTATAGACATACCCCAAACTTCATTTTGGTGGCTTTCGCACATCAGAGATAGGTAGCCTTTTCTGATCACTTTTTCTTTTCTTTTTGTAGAAGGCATTGACCCTTAAAAAACCTGAGTTTACAGTTCATTCCAAGAATATACCTTCTTTCTCTTTTTCTTTTTGAGAATTACAGTGGCTTTCACTCTAATATCTATGGCAGCCATTTCCAAAACTTTTCTTTTCATAAAGGTGATAGCCTATAGATCCCAAGCTTCAACACACAATAAACTTCAATACACAAAGGTGTTTAAGACAAAATTGATAGTTGATTACAAGACATTTCTATCAATATGCATAGACTCAAGCTTCCTGAATTAAGATTTTACTATCAAGAACACATAAGTTCATTTTGAACAAACATGTAAATCATTTTACATCTAAATTAACTCAAAACAGAACCTGATTTTCAGTTTTGAGAGCATACTCCTAGGTATTTCCTAAGAGTTTCAAATCTGTTCTAATCTAAAGGTTTAGTGAAAATATCATACAACTGTTTTTCAGTAGATATATATTCAATCATAACAGTTTTGTCTTCAATTAACTCTCTTATAAAGTGATGCCTTTTTTTTTGGAAAGTAAGTCCAAAGTTCATTAAAGAAAGAGATATTTACAGAGGCAGCTCAACTACGTCACAAAGACGCACATGAGTAGCAACCCAACAATACAGAAAAATAACAAAGTACATGAATACAGACACAGGACAACTAATGTCCACAAGACAAAAGAAAGAGGCAATACTCCTAGTAGAACTTCCAATTGAGCCCCCAATTGCTAACCACCTGTCTAGTCCTTGGAGTGTCCTTTATCATATGGTCCTTGTCTGAAAGTCTAGCTTGCATAGCCCATCGAATATGATGAAGGACATCTTCTGGAGGGAGGTAACTGTTTTTGAAAACTCTTCTATTTCTTTCACTCCAAATGAGGTACACTACTGCTGCAAGAGAGACCTTGAAAATGGGGGAAAGCGGGTTACTATCGACAAACCGGGTTCCCGCCCATTCCAATGTTTCCAGCCACGGCTTGGCTTGGTTACTAAAGCCATTCCATATCAACACCTGCTGCCAAACTTTGTTGCTGTAGGTACATTCAAAATAAAGATGATTGGAGTCTTCATCATGCTCTCTACATAGGACACAAGCACTTTGCTGAATGACGCCCCATTTGGCGAGCCTATCCTTGGTTAGTAGTCTTTGATGCATCAACATCCATAGAATAAAGGAAAATCTAGGGATAGAGAAGGAATGCCATACCAGATGATACCAAGGCACAGTAGGTCTATTAAGATCCAAGGCTTTGTAGGCCGATTTAACATCAAAAGTACCTGATTTAGAAGGCACCCATGCGATGACGTCTTCTCGGCCACTATCCAACTGCGGGAGCTCGGGGAGCCTCCTCCAAATTTCCATGAGGTCCATAGTTAAAGCAACAAGGACATTCCATTGGCTATTGTGAATAATCACTTCGACGTGGTCATGCTTAAGGAGACCTGAATCATAAATGATCCTGGTACCATACTTGGGAGCTAGAGGTCCTTCAGGATGCCAATTGTCATACCACAAGAGAGTTTTCTTTCCATTGTAGACTCTGTAGCTAATTAGCCTTGCTGCTTCAGCCCGTGCTTTCAAGATTTTTTTCCATGCCCAAGATCCGCCAAATGGGATATTCATAGACCAAAAACACTTATTCCTGATTAAGTGCTTTGTAGCCCATCGAACCCACAGGGTAGGGGTCTGATTAGCAATAAGCCAAACATATCTGAAAACTACACTTTTATTCCAAAGGCCAAGGTTAAGTAGGCCAAGTCCCCCTTCATGTTTCGGAGCACATACTGAATTCCAACTAATTGGAATGATTTTCCTTTTGCTAAGAGCAGGACCTGCCCAAAGGAATCTATTACAAATTATTTCCAAGTCCTTGATCACCCTCTTGGGAAGAATAAAAGCTGTTAACCAGTGAACCTTGATGGAGAAGAGAACCGATTTCACAAGAAGTAATCTGCCCGCATAAGTTAAGCATCTCCCCTTCCATGCTTGAGCCTTAGCTTTTACATGGTTGATGAGTGGCTCACAATCCCTCTTTGATAGTCTGGAAGGTATTAATGGCAAACCTACGTACTTCACAGGCAATGAGGCGACTTGAAACCCAGTTAAATGAGCAAGAGAGGTTCCCACACTGTCATCAACTCCATTCAAAAAAATACAGCTTTTTCCCTTGTTAACTTGTAGCCCCGTAATAAGCTCAAATTGTTGCAATGCTGAAGTGAGGCATCCCACAGAATAGGGGTCACCATGGGCAAACAGGAAGAGATCATCCACAAAGCAAAGGATTTTGGTGTTAGTTCCTTGGCATTTGTGATGATATTTAAAACCTTGGGCTGTGCTTCTCTCCAAAATCATATAGAACAACTCCATGGTTAGAACGAAAAGATATGGAGAGATGGGGTCCCCTTGCCGTATACCCCTTTTGCTTCGGAAGAAGCCCACCATGTTGCCATTAATCATGAGAGAGAAAGAAGGTGTTGACACGCATTCCATAATCCATGAAATGAACTTATGTGGAAAGTTCATACCTCTAAGGGTTGCTTCAAGGCTGCTCCAAGAGACAGTGTCGAAGGGTTTCCTCAAGTCAACCTTCAAAGCACAATTCTGTTGTGATCTCCTTAAGTGGTAGCTATGCAAAAGCTCATGAGAGAGGAGGATGTTATCTGCTATACTCCTTCCTGGAATGAAAGCAGACTGGTAGTCACCCACAAGATCAGCTATGACTCTCTTCATTCTGTTGGCCAAGATTTTAGATATGCACTTGTAGAGAAAGTTGACACATGAGATTGGTCTGAAGTCCCCCACCTTAGCCGGGTTAACACCCTTCGGGATTAAGGTAATTGCTGTAGCATTTACTTGCTTCAATAACTTACTTGAGTGGAAGAAGCTTCTAATGGCATTGGTGCAATCACTGCCTACAATGTCCCATCTCTTATAAAGTGATGCATGATGTCTATATGTTTAGTCCTTGAGTGTTGAACAGGAATTTTGGAAATATTTATGGCACTTTGATTGTTACAGAAGAGAATCATTTGATCCTGATCTAAACCATAATCAGATAGCATTTGTTTCATCCAAATTAGTTGAGTACAGCTGCTACCTGCAGCAATGTACTCTGCTTCAGATGTACTCAGTGAAACTGAGTTTTGCTTTTTGCTTAACCAAGCAATGAGGTTATTACCCATATAAAAGCAACCACCAGAGGTGCTTTTTCTATCATCCATACACCCAGCCCAATCAGCATCAGTATATCCAGTAAGATATGGGTTTGTTTCTTTGGAAAACCAAATTCCCAGATCAACAGTTCCATTTACATACTTTATAATCCTTTTCACAGCATTTAGATGAGATTCTTTAGGATTAGCCTGATATCTTGCACAAACTCCAACACTAAAACTTATATCAGGTCTACTTGCTGTTAAGTACAGAAGACTTCCAATCATCCCTCTGTACAAGGTAGGATCTATATCCTTCCCAGATTCATCTTTTCCAAGCTTTAAGCTAGTACTCATAGGAGTCATAGCATGTTTTGCATGAATTAAACTGAATCTCTTGACTAGATTTCTTGCATATTTTGCTTGAGAGATAAACATCCCTTGTTTAGATTGATAAATCTGAAGTCCTAAGAAAAAATTCAGCTCACCCATCATACTCATCTCAAATTCACTTTTCATTAAGTCCCCAAAGGAATGAGCATGAGTTTCAGAAGTAGATCCAAACACTATATCATCAACATAGATTTGAGCAATCAAAATATGCTTGGACTCTCTTTGAATAAAGAGAGTTTTGTCCACATTTCCTCTCATAAATCCAGATTCAAGTAAGAAGGAGGTGAGTCTCTCATACCAAGCTCTAGGAGCTTGTTTGAGTCCATACAAGGCCTTGTTCAGCTTATAAACATGTTTAGGATAATTTGAGTCCTCAAATCCTTTAGGTTGCTCTACATAAACCTCTTCATTCAGATATCCATTCAAGAATGCACTCTTAACATCCATTTGAAACAGTTTAAACTTCAAATAGCATGCAATAGACAAAAGCAATGTGATTGACTCTAACCTAGCTACAGGAGCAAAGGTTTCATCAAAATCTATTCCTTCTACTTGGGTGTATCCCTGAGCAACAAGCCTAGCTTTATTTCTGGTTACAACCCCATTCTCGTCAGATTTGTTCTTAAAAATCCATTTGGTTCCTATCACATTCAGATTAGAGGGTCTTTCAACCAATTCCCATACATTATTTCTAGTAAATTGGTTTAGTTCTTCATGCATAGCATTTAACCAAGAGTCATCCAACAAGGCATCTTTATAAGATTTTGGCTCAAATTGAGATAAATAAGAAGAAAATCTTACCTCATTATATAATTGATGTCTTGTTCTTACTCCATCTGAAATATTTCCAACAATTTGCTCAGTTGAGTGGTCTTTGAGAGTTTTTTTTTTTTTGAAACTTGGGGTATCCGGGCCAGCTTGTGCGCACCACGACTAATCCCCAAGGACTTGTGCAGTCCCCCCGTCCCACACAAACCGGGTAATTACCAAGCTAAAGGCCCTGGGGGTAGCCCCAAAGAATTGATAGCACCTGAGAAGTCTTTGAGAGTTTTTGTCAAAGGAACAACTTCATTGCTTGAGGAAGCATCTCTGATTTCATCCTCTTCATCTACAACTTGCAAAAATTCACAGTCAATTCCTTCATCATCTATTAACACATTAATAGACTCCATTACAACAGATTTTTGCAAGTTAAAAACTCTGTATGTTCTACTTGAAGAGGAATATCCTAGAAAAATTCCTTCATTACTTCTAGAATCAAATTTTCCTAGATTTTCTCTGTCCCTTAGGATATAACATTTACTTCCAAAAACTCTAAAATATTTCAAGTTTGGCTGTTTTCCTTTCCAAATTTCATAAGGAGTTTGTTTCCACCCAGATTTGATATATACTCTGTTACTTATATAACAGGCAGTATTTATTGCTTCAGCCCAGAATTTTGTTGACACTTTCTTGGCTATCATCATGGTTTTAGCCATTTCTTGCAAAACTCTATTCTTCCTTTCCACAACTCCATTTTGTTGTGGGGTCTTAGGAGCAGAAAATTCATGTTTAATTCCTTGTTCTTCACAAAACTTGGAAAACATCTGATTTTCAAATTCTGTCCCATGATCAGATCTTATTCTAACAATCCGCCCTATTTGCAAGTTCTTTTCAACTTGAATTTGACAGCACAATTGTTTAAAACAATCAAAACATTCAGATTTTTCTCTTAGAAAATTTACCCAGGTGTATCTACTGTAGTCATCTACAGCAACAAAAATATACCTCTTTCCTCCAAGACTTTCAGAAGTGATGAAGGAAGGACCATTAGAATCAGTTCTAATGGTCTAGAGGTTCCTACAATGTTGGTTTTCTTGTGTGTGGCTTTGATTTGCTTTCCTTGATTGCAAGGACCACACATTCCTTTCTTTTTATTGTTCCCAAACTTGGGAATTCCTCTAACCAATTCAGACTTGGAGATTTTTGACAAATCTCTATAGTTAATGTGACCAAGTCTTCTATGCCACAAATCAATTTCATTGCATATAGAGGATTTTAAAGAGCTTTCATTGTTTCCAATGATTCCATTACAATTGTCACTTGTTCTTACACCTATAAGAACTGTTCTACCAGAATTGTCCAAAATTTTACATTCTTTTCTGGTAAAGTTGACAAACAATCTTGAATCACATAACTGGCTAATACAAATAATACATTCTTTAGACAAACTCCATTAGGACCAGTTACTGTTCCTTTACCTTTGACTTGAGAAGTGCTTCCATCACCAAATGTTACACTTCCACCAAAATATTCTTCAAAGGTACTAAACATAGACTTATGTCCACACATATGTCTTGAACAACCACTATCCAAGTACCACATGTTGACATCATGAACTTTCAAAGCTATATGAACCACATTTGCAATTAAGAAGTCTTTTCTAACCCAAATCTGTTTTTCATGTGTTTTCTGAGAAGTACCTTCATCAACAACTTGAGATTTTGAAGAAAGTTTCTTTGACAGATTTGTAACTTCCTTATTTAATGATTCAGTCAATTTTAACAAGGAATCAAATCTGTTATGTAAATCCAAGGACTGACTTTGATTTACTTTCCTCTTACTGTCAAAATATCCCTTGGGAAAACCATGCAAAACATGACAATTTGGTCTTATATGACCTCTTTTATTACAATGATGGCACACAGGTATGAACCTATATTCAGAAGAATCAAAATTTCCAGATTTGACAGTATTTCTAAACTGTACAGATTTAGATTTTTTAGATTTTGAAGATTTACCTGTTGAGCTTACTTCTCCAGCAGAAATGTTCTGTGAAAATTCCTTATTTTGATTACTTACATCAAGCTTTTCAATCATTTGAGGGACATTCAGAACCTGATAATTTGTCTTGTTCTTTTTATCCTTTGAGGGACATTCAGAAGCAACATGTCCAAATCCTCTACATTTATAGCATTGAACTTCATTGTTCTGAGAAAATTTCTTCTCCTTTCTTAGATCAGAAATTTTCTTATCAGATCTTCTATTAGATCTGTCCATGGATAATAAAGGATTAGATTGTATCTTTTTAAACATTCTCTTGAACTTTTTAGCTAAGAGAACTAATTCATCCAGATCTTTTTTTTTTTTTTTTGGAAGGTAAGTCCAAAGAATTCATTAAGAAAGATAATTACAATGAGGTGGAAACAAACCGCCTAATAAAAGCGGAAGCAAGAAACCAACACAAACCAAAAAAGACCCCCCATGAGCTCCCACGAAGGTGGGAGCTCATGGATCCAAACAATTACAAGACGAGCCCAAGCATCACCTAACGAGATCCCAATTCAAGCTCCAATGAGCAAGGAGGTGGCGGTGGAGAGGGGAATCTGTAAGAACTGCACGTTCCAAATTGGCCTTGACTTGAACATCCATGATAATGGTGGAACACAACAGCTCCCATGGCATATAACTATTCTTGAACACCCTTCGGTTTCTTTCTCTCCAAATATGATAAGCACTTGCTGCAAGTGATAACCTGAAGATGAGAAGAGCATGGATGCTACCTAGCTTTATGGACGAAGCCCATTGTACTAGGTCCACCCAAGTGCGGTTGGTTCTTGCGACTCCATTACACTGCATTATACGGTTCCATATATGTGCACTCAAAGAACAAGTGCTGGTGGGATTCTATATGTGTCCTGCAAAGCACACATGTAGTATTGGGGACAATGCCCCTCTTGTGAAGCCAATCTTTGGTAAGCAACCTTTGGTTCACTGCTAGCCATAGAATAAAAGCATGCTTAGGTATATGCTTTGGAAACCAAACGATCTTGTACCAAGGAACCTGATTCCCTCAGTTAAGAAGGTTCTTATATGCACTGGAGATATCAAATATACCTGATTTAGAAGGTGTCCATAGCACAACATCATCAAGGTCAGGGATGGGGTTCGGGAGTTCACCAAGCCTGCTCCACACTTCAATTAAATCTGGGGAAACTGCAACGGGAGGATCCCATGAATCACCAGAGATTATGCTGCACACCTTTGCTTGGCTGGTAAGACCTAAATCATAAATCAACCGGTAACCATAAGTATTGAACAAGGGGCCAACCGGATGCCAATTGTCATACCACAAGGAGGTGCCAAGGCCATTATGAATCTTCTTTTTTATGAGGGGAGCCATTCCCTGCCTCAACTTAAGGATCTTTCTCCATGCCCAAGATGAAGTGGCTGGGAGGTTTAAAGTCCAGAAATTACGATCCTTAACAAGGTAACTATGGACCCATCTAACCCATAAAGAATTGCCCTTGGACAGAATTTTCCATACGTGCTTCATTGTTGCAGCTCTATTCCATGTGCTTAGTTGGAAAAGACCAAGGCCACCCTCATTTTTTGGGGTGCATATGATTTTCCAGCTTATAGGATTCATCTTGCGCCTAAGATCCGGCCCCGACCACAAAAATCTTCTGGATATCCTCTCCAAATCAAGTATAACCTTTTTAGGAATAATGAAAGTGGAGAGCCAATGTGCCTTGATAGAGAACAAGACAGCCTTGATGAGAGTTAACTTACCCGCATAAGAGAGGCTTCTACCCTTCCAGGATTGGGTCTTCAACTTAACTTGGTTGATAAGTGGCTCACAATCCTTCCAAGAGAGCTTAGAGGTAAACAGAGGGAGGCCAAGATATTTAACCAGTAAATCACCAAGGGAAATACCTGAGAATGAGGCAAGGACAGCCTTGGCTTCTTGATCCACGCCACTAAGGAACATGGAGCTTTTTTGCTTGTTAAGTTGAAGGCCTGTCAGTTGGTGAAAGTCATGGAGAGAGGTAAGGATGCACTGTAAAGAACTAGTGTCCGCCTTAGAGAAGATGAAAAGATCATCCGCAAAGCACAGCATCTTAAGGCCTATGGCCTCGCATCTATGGTGGTAAGCAAAACCGTGATTAGTGCTCCTCTGCAATATCATATGAAACACTTCCATGACCAAGACAAAAAGGTACGGTGATATGGGATCCCCTTGTCATAGGCCTTTTGCTCCCTTGAAGAATCCAGAAAGAGAACCATTTAGCATGATGGAGAAGGAAGGCGTGGTCACACATTCCATTTATCCAATTTACAAACTTCAGTGGGACATGCATAGCAATCAGTATTTCCCTGATGCTCTTCCAAGAAACAGAGTCAAAAGCTTTTCTAAGGTCGATTTTGAGAGCACATTTCTTATGCGGGCCATGAAGGTGATAGTTGTGCAAAAGCTCATGGGCAAGAAGAACATTTTCAGCAATACATCTCCCTGGAATGAATGCAGACTGATAACTCCCAACAATATCACCAACAACCCTTTTGAGCCTATTAGCAAGTATTTTTGAAATGCATTTATAGAGGGTGTTAACACATGAGATTGGCCTGAAGTCAGTAACCTTACTTGGATTGGGGCATTTGGGCACTAGAGAGATGGCTGTGGTGTTCCACTGCTTCAGCAAGCTGCCATCTTTGAAAAAACTGAGGATTGCCTCAACAATATCTCCACCAACGATTTCCCAACACTTCTTGAAGAAAAGGGGGGTAAAGCCGTCAGGGCCTGGAGCTTTATCATCCTTTAATCCGAAGAGTGTGGCCTTGACCTCCTCATGGGTAACCTCCTCTAGAAGCTGAGATTGATGATCATGAGATAAGGTTGAGAGAAAGGAGGGCATAGCATGGTGACTGCTGACCTCAACCGAACCTAACAAAGTCTCAAAGTGCTTGACAATGTGATCTGAAACCTCACTTTGCTTGGTTAGCAAAAGTCCATCTTCATCGAAAAATGTAGAGATGTTTTTGCTGGCCCTTCTTGCTTTCAAGGTATTGTGGAAGAAAGTGGAGTTATTATCCCCTTCCGCCAACCATTGGACTCTAGATTTTTGCCTGAGTTGTGATTCCTCGCATCTTAGAAGAGAAGATAACTGCTGCCTTAAGGAGTTCTGTTGATGCACAAGGCTGACGTTTTGAGGATCATCATGCAAATCCACCTGGACCTTATCAAGATGCAACCTTACCTGATGAACTTGGGAGGAAACTTGAGCAAAGTTCATACTCTTGCTCCATTCTTTAAGTCTATTCTTCACGGCCAATAGCTTCTTAGAGACCCGAAACATTGGAGAGCCAAATACTTGTGTGCTCCAGGCCTCCTCAACAAGAGAAAGAAAGTCCGGCCTCTGAACCCAAAAATTAAAGAACCTGAAAGGTTTCTTACCTTGGTTCCATGGGGAGAACAGTGGGACTAAGAGTGGAGAGTGGTCAGAAATGCTTGGGCTCAAAACGTGAGCTTCAGATGGAACCATGGAGTGAAGCCATGCGATATTGACAAGGACACAGTCAAGCCTGCATGAGATTCGTCTTTGACCTTCACTCTGATTTGCCCATGTAAAAAATAACCCTTTATGTTTGAGTTCGACAACCTCACAAGCATCAATGCAATCATTAAAATCCTCCGTATGTCCATGGTGAATCTGCTTGCCTCCCATCTTTTCAGTCGAGGATCGAACACAATTAAAATCCCCCATGAGAATCCATGGTTGTGAAGATGATAGCATGGGAAGCTGTCTCCATAAGAGTCTCCGCTCGGTTGCATCATTGGAACCATAAACAACTGTGAGGAAACAAGCTTTTTGTGGACTTACCATCTCAACATGGCAATGAACAAACTGGTCACTACTGTCAAGCTTCGTTAATCTAAGCTCAACAAGATTGTACATAATCCAAATACGGCCTTTCAAAGCGCTCTCATAGTTGGCAATAAATTCCCAGTTGGGAGCAATTATATTCTTGACAACTTGAGCATTGATGCTCCTAATCTTTGTTTCAACAATAGCAATCATAGATAAATTTCTTGCTCTTATTAGATTTCGAACTTCCATATGCTTTTCGGGACCATTGAGGCCCCTG
This sequence comes from Buxus sempervirens, assembly GCA_947561395.2. Taxonomy (NCBI): domain Eukaryota; kingdom Viridiplantae; phylum Streptophyta; class Magnoliopsida; order Buxales; family Buxaceae; genus Buxus; species Buxus sempervirens. The sequence goes on along the minus strand of OX387190.1, from coordinate 6,863,335 downwards.
ATATTCCACATGGCAAAATTGATCATGGGGCAGAATGCCTTGTCTCACCTTTGTTCCCCTCCAGTCGCATTTCCACTGGGTTCATTTTCGCATGCTTCATGGCTATCTCATCCACAAGTAGTTTCTTTTTCTTCTTGTTGTTCTTCCTTCGTGAAGAGGAAGAGGAGGAGCTCTGTTGCTTACTTTGCTTATCAAATTCTGGTATTACAAACCTGTTAGGGGTGATGTTGATGGCGGTCTCCAGCAAAGGTGGTAAACTTACTCGGTCAAGGACTTGCTGATTTGGGTCATGTACGACCTCTTGAGGATTCACATCAGCAACAATTGCTTCCAAAGGTATGTTGAGGTTGTTATTGTGATGGCATCGATTGTTCCCGCCCAAGTCCTCTTTATTGAGTGTGTCTTCGTTTGGGTGATCATTGGCAGCAAAAGGGCATGTCCGTCCCACACTCAAAGCACTATTCTGTACCTGATCCTCTGGTGTATCATGGACTCCACTTGGCTCCTCAACTTCAGCATACACTACATGCTTGCCTTTGGAAGCAACCTTGGTCCAACCATGAAGAGGAACTTGCAGGGATTCCCTTTCGTTCTGTTCATCCTCCATCAAAGTAGCTGTAGGAGAGGTAGTACAAGCGCCACTTAAGCTAGTGGCTATATTGACACCGCTTCCATCATTACCATCCTTGATAATTCTCCCAGAAGGCACCCAAGCTTTGCGGGGAGCACTAGTACAACGACTTTCCAAGTGCCCAAATACCCGGCAATGGCCACACTTCACTGGCTTCCATTCATATTCAACATCAATCATTATTGTGTCATCGACTTCTCCCTCAGCCCCTTGCATATTGAGGTACACATGTTGTGGATCGTCACTCTCATAGTCAATTTCAACACAGATTCTAACATAGTTTAATTTGGATTTGTTCTCAGTTGCTGTATCCATGTACAAAGGCTTTCCAACTCCACTAGCCAAGAAGCTCAACCCCTCATGCGTCCAATATTCCATGGGGACGTTATGCATCTTAATCCAAATTGGGACTTTAGAGATCATAGCCTTACGCATTTGCATGTGTGGCTGCCATTGTTGGAGCACCATCAGCCTACCAGCGAAGTGCCAAGGGGCTTGGTGGAGGACTTTATCACGAATGTCAGAATTCATGAATCGAAAAATGAAGAATTCATTCCTTGCAAGAGACACCTGAACACTACCTTCTCTTCCCCACATTTTGTTGGCCAAGCTTTTCACAACATTGAGAGGCAGCTTTTTATCCAGAAAATAGCCTACAAGGCTGCCTTCTCATGCCCGGATCCCTTCTTCAGCTACAGCAATGGGTGGAGATACAACAACTCTCCCATCCACACGGGTTGGAGGGTGGTAGTTGAGCTTCACATTGGATGGGCTACGCTGGCCAAAGAGAGAGGTCCAGGCTTTTGGTTGACCTGATGAATGGACTGCAGGAGGTTGGGAAGGCCTCCTTGTCCCAACGGCTGAGCCAAGTCCAGAGGTGGCACGACCTGCTGCAGTTCCTTGAACCCGAGATGTTAGGTCACCTCTCTCCAATGAAGTGGCACGACCTGAAGGCAGCAGCGAGGATGGAAGGGGCAGAGATTGCTGGCTTTGAAGCTCCACAGCTGGTGAGACATCATCTTTTCCAAAAATAGCAGGACTGGCCGGACCCACTTGCTGGCTTGCATTAAGGAATTCAGGCTGCAAGACCTGCAAACCTTCAACCTATGGAATGGTCGCAGGTTGTAGGTTCTGAGTTGCAGCAGAATCTGGACCCGTCGCAGGTTGCAGGTTCTGCACTGCAGCAAAGTCTGAGCCCGTCGCAGGTAACAGGCCCTGCTCAGCCGCAACAGCAACATTTGACTCCATCCTTGATGGCAAGGGCGGGAAGTCAGAATTCGATTGAAAGCCCAATGACCCAGAGGGACTGGTTGACCCAGTCATGAGTTAGACCATCGGGTCAAGGAGATGCCGGAGTTCAGAGAGCCCGGAGGACAGGCCCCCGGAGATGCTGACTGAGAAGCAGACGGCGAACCCCTCCACAGCACCAAACAGTCGCCAACACAGTCACAGGTCACAGGCGTCACTGCCTTCACGCCCGTCGCTGCCTTCACTGTGCTTACCTCTTGACCACGACCCAAGATGCTGGCGGACAGATGAACAGATGATGACCGCCTCACGAACTGATTGAGAGCACAGGAACGGATGGTCGCCTCACGAAGCAGTACCCACATGCGATAACACAAAACGATAATCTTCACGAAACGATAATCTGGCCAACTGAGAACTGAAAACTTCACGGAACGGAGACAAATCTCCGTGGAGAACTCATGCAACCTCTTCACGAACAAAGCACAGGCTCGACCAGTATCGGGCAAACCCCGAGCAAACGCACGGCCACGAACTGAAACCCAGATACAGAAACCAAAAGCCAGAAACTGATACTCCTTGATGAACAGAAACCAGTAACTGATACTCCACGAACAAAAACCAGAAACTGAATCCCACTGCCAAAGAGCCCTCCACGAACAGAAACCAGAAACTGAAACCCACTGCCAAACACCGAGCAAACTCACAGCCCCGAACTGAATCCCAGAACAGAAACCAGAAACCAGGAACTGATACTCCTTGATGAACAGAAACCAGTAACTGATACTCCACGAACAGAAACCAGAAACTGAATCCCACTGCCAAAGAGCCCCTCCACGAAATAGAAACCAGAAGCTGAAACTCCTTGATGAACCTTCACCGGGAGAAGAAACCCCAAAGCTTCACCTTCACGAACCAAGAAACCCCAGGACCAACGAACACCCAAACAGCATCTCACGAAACCCAGGCCCAGCATCATCTGATTCTTCATTATTTACAGATTTTAGAGCTATTCCTTTACTCCTTTTAGGAATATTCAGATCTAGCTCATAAGTTTGTAAAGATCCTACAAGATCTTCAATTCTCATGGTATCCACATCTTTTGCCTCTTGAATGGCAGTAACTTTTGGTCTAAATTTTTCAGGCAAAGATCTCAAGATCTTTCTAACAACCTTGGATGTAGAGATCTTTTCTCCAAGGTTAAAGCTCGAATTTACAATATCCGAAAGTCTAGCATAAAATTCATCAAAGGACTCATCATCTTTCATGTATAGAGTTTCGAAAGATGTTGTAAGTCTTTAAAGTCTAGACAGCTTGACAGCTGAGGTTCCTTCATGAGTGACCTCAAGAATGTCCCAAGCTTCCTTACCTACTTCACATGAGGAAATTCTCCTAAATTCCTCAACACTTACAGCACAAAATAAGGCATTCATTGCCTTGTTGTTCCATCCACATAGATCAGATTCAGCTTTACTCCACTGATCATGAGGTTTAGGCATCAAAACACCTCCTTCTGTTGTGATTTCTGGTGGATGATAACCATTACATACCGAGAGCCAGACACACTCATCGATAGATTTCAGGTAAGCTCTCATCCTTGCTTTCCAGTAAGAATAATTGTTACCTTCGAATAATGGAGGTCTAGAGGCAGATCCTCCTTCTTTTCCAAAGTCCATGCTATAGATCTAGATCTCACTTTGTATAACAATTCAAAGTGAATAGGCTTTGATACCAATTGAAAGAGTAGGAGACTACTCTACAGGTCTTCGATCTACAACAATTTTGATCTTAACAATACGGAAACATACACACAGAATTTATACGAGGAAACCTGAATCCAGATCCAGGAAAAACCTCGAGTCTATATGAGGCGACTAACCCTTAGAATCTCCACTATTAAATGAAAAGCAATTACAAAGGAAAACACACTTAACCTTTACAATTGAACTCACTCAACAGCAATCCACAGCTCGAATCCACGAACTGTAACACAACTTGAATCCACAAGCTGCAATTCACGATCAATCCAGATCCACAGCTCGACTCCACGAATTGTAACACAACTTGAATCCACAAGCTGCAATTCACGATCAATCCAGATCCACAGCTCGAATCCACGAGCTGTAACACAACTTGAATCCACAAGCTGCAATTCACGATCAATCCAGATCCACAGCTCGACTCCACGAACTGTAACACAACTTGAATCCACAAGCTGCAATTCACGATCAATCCAGATCCACAGCTCGAATCCACGAGCTGTAACACAACTTGAATCCACAAGCTGCAATTCACGATCAATCCAGATCGTAACAATCACCTCAGAGCCCACTGAGATGATCCAATGCAATAGGAATCCACCTATGCATCCATCAAGCTCGATCACCAATCCAGGAGATCATACGATCATGTGAAGTTCCGAAATGAAGAAGAATCCTCAAACTTCAATTCCAGGATATCTCTCTCAAATCTCCCCCTCACTCGATCACCGACTCTCTAAAGATGAATTGATTGAATCTCGAACACCTCAAGATCCAAATCGAATTAATTAAAAGAAAAGTCATTTCTAAAAAATACAGCTCGTCTATTTAAAGAAGAAAAACTCAGATCGCATCGAGCGCTGGTGGCGTCGCCTTGCGATCGGGGTAGACGGCTGGAAGCGAACTCAAGTCCCGCTCAAATCCAAATTGACCCAGTTAAGGGCGCGCTGCCAGCGCACTACTAGCGGGAGGGAACGCGGCATGTGCACAACTGATTTTTAGATTCTTCAATCTTGCTCTGCGCTACCAGCGGCGTGTTGGCTTCTCTTACGACGCAGGTGCGTGTTCTTTACTTTCAAAGCACTGCATGACTCATGCGCTGTCAGCGGCGTATCAGCGTCGCCTTACGACGCAGGTGCGCGCTCTTTATTTTCAATGCGCTATTTCACTTATGCGCTGCCAGCGGAGTGGTAGCGGCGTTGTTCCTCGCAAGTGCCTTTACGAAATATTCTTTATTTAGAAAACCTTACATTTCCTTGAGCTACCAGTGAAGTGGTAGCTGTGTGGCAGCATCACCTTCCTCTTTTCTAAATTCACAGAACTTACATTTTGATTCTGCATATCTTGAAGATTATTAGAAGATATAATTTGTCAAACATTTGCCATATAAGGAGTGTGAGTTTTCACACTTACAACACCCTTTGCCTGGATGAAATGACTGAGAAGCAAATGAAACTACACTACGCAAGAGTATGTATAGAAGCTAACATTGACTGCTCCTTTCCAGAGTGTGTCTTTCTGAATGCAAGTGGTAGCTGGGATGATGTTGAACAATGAATTGATATTGAATACCCCTAGGAACCTATCAAATGTAACACTTGTAGAGTGTTCGGCCACTCAGAAGCACAATGTTAGAAAACACCTCAAGTTTGGGTTCCTATAGGGAGGAAGATTGTAATGGAGGACAATCAGAAGCTTCAATCGGAGTGCCAGGAGGCTGTCGCACAACAGCTCCAAAAGAATGAGAGTGAGTGGAGGATGATTAATGCCAAAAGTAAGGAGGTGGTAGTTGCTGCCACATCAGTTCATTCTAGAGGAAACCTGGAAGCTCTTTCTTCTCTCGTTCCTAAAGAAACTCCAGCACCTGGCTCAGCATTTGATATACCTACATCAGTTGAAGACCACCTTGATATTGCTATGCCCGCCCCACCAAATGTGCACCTACACGCTTGTGATCATGTTGATCAACCTGATCAACTTGATAAACATCTTGTCACTGAAGGAGGTAATCCCATGAATTGAAACAATGATGAGTCTCCTAATAGATTCAATATTCTTGGATCCCTATCCATTGAAGCAAGTGAGGCAAGTGAAGAGTCCCACACCTCTTCCTCTAAGAAGAAACAAAAAAGGAAAAACAAAAGAAGATTTTGGTAGATGAAGTTGCTATGCGGGCTAAAAAAAATGCACCGCAAATATTGGCTTGGCAGGGAGCCTGGGGGGGGGGGGGGGGGGGGGGGGGAGGAAGTCATCCAACCCAACTTATGATTAATTTCGCCACATGGAATATTAGGGGCCTAAACAACCCCGCAAAACAATCTGAGATCAAATTTACTTTATTTGACAGTGACTAAAGTAAGAGAGGTTAATTCCATGTTCATTAAGAGCCTGATCTACCCACAATGGAATCTCATAACAAACTATTCTCATGCTTTGAAGGGATGTGTATAGCTGCTATATCATCCTAATTTGGTTAAGGTAACTATGCTTTTTTCTTCCGACCAGCTCATTCGTTGTCATGTGGAATTTCTCCAAATAAAGAAAAGTGCCTTCATCTCATTCATATATGGTGCAAATGACCCAAATGAACAAGGCAATTTATGGGCTGATTCAAAGTTGGAACACAAGTTTGCCATGGGTATTGATGGGTGACTTTAATTGTGTTCAAAGTGCTGCTGAAAAAAGGGAGGTAGGCAAATTAACTCAAGAGCTGTAGCTGAGTTTAACAATCTTATTGATGCCTGTGAAATTTCTGATCTTAAGGCCAAAGGTTTCTCCTATACCTGGAGCAAAAGAATTTCATGCAAGTTAGATCGAGTTCTTTCTAATGCAGGTTGGCTTCAGGAATTTGATCTATCAGAAGCTGAATTCATACCACCAGGCATATCTGATCATAATCCCATTGTGATAACTCTCTTTCCCCCGTGGAGAGAAGGAAGAAAGCCGTTTAGATTCTTCAATAATTGGGTTCTTCATGATGACTTCAATTCCATAGTGGCGAAGGCTCTTCAATTCCATAAAGAGCGCTTACAAGACTATGGATGCATCTCGGCCTACTGTACCTTGGGTTCACTTGGTTTGGTCGTCTCCTTCAATTCCCAAACATTCCTTTGTGCTATGGTTAGCTATCCATCAGAAGCTTTTAACTAAGGAAAGGCTAGCAAAATGGGGGATCATTCGTCACCAAGTATGTGTTCTTTGTAGATGCGAAGTTGAGAACATTAACCATCTCTTTTTCTCTTGCACATACAGCAAAGCCATATGGCAACAGGTACTCTCATGGAATGGATTCTCCTATCATCCCAGATCATGGCCTCAAACTATTGAATGGGCGCAAACCAGATTTGTGGGGGTTGACCCAACTTTGCCAATAGCAAGAGTCTCACTGGGAGCTGCTGTTTATCACATCTGGATGGAACGTAATAGACGTGTGTTCAAGACTAGCTACTTGCCTCCACATGTTGTCATGCAACATATAAAGTGGGACGTGCAATCCAGATTGGACAATAGGAACCTTATGATCCAAGATTCTCCAAGAAGCAGGCAAGTTGTTGATTGCTGGGGTATAAACTGGTGCTTAGGATGTTGAGCTTACTGCCTCTCTTGTATTCTGTCTCTCTTGTTTAGTTTGACAGCTTTGTTCCCATTAGGGTCGTTTTCTGCTTTGTTTCATGGTTTAGGTGGGTATGCCCACTGTTTGGTCTTGTAATGCCTCCCCTCTCTAAGGGGCTTTGGTTGGCCTCAACCTATTTGGGCATATCATTGTACATATCTTTTTATCATTAATACATTTGGACTTATCTTCCAAAAAAAAAAAAAAACTTGGGTTTCAGGTAGTCCAATGTTTAGAGTTGTTAAGAAACTCCATGCTGTTAAAGCCAAGTGTCAGCACCTCATTTTTGCGCCCCTGAAAGTGCCGGAAACGCAAACACTAGCTGGAAAGTCAAACCCTAAGGGGGCGAAGTTGACTTTTTGATCAAGTGTTAATTGGCCACCTTGCTTTATCTCAGTGGATATAGAATCCCGACATGGTTCCAACGCAACCGAGTTTGCTGGAATCGGAGCTCGGATGAAGGATTTACGGGCTAGTCAAACTTGAAGGGGACCAAAACAGCTGCTCAAACTTGTCTCAGTGGACAGGTCATCCTAATACGATTCCAACACAACTGAGTTGCTCGAATTGGGGTCCCGGATAATAAGTTATGAGCAAAACAAGAAACCCTAAAAACTACCCACGTGGCAAAAACAACAGAAAAAGGTGTCTGGGGGGGGGGGGGAATCCGTAAATATCAGGACATTCAAAAATATCTGAGGGCATATCTGTAATTGCTTAAGGATGAGTCTATAAATATCAAAAGATCATAAAATATCTAAGGGCAAAGCCGTAATTATCTGGGGATGAATATGTAAATATCAAAAAGATCTAAAAATGTCTTAGGGACCAACCTCCAATTACCAAGAAAATCACCCACACATGCTTAATTCCCCACATCTTTTTCCCTCTCTCTCTCTCTCCTTCATAAATTAATGTCCCCTATGTATGCATCCCCCCATGCCTCATGCATACATCTCCCTCTCTCTCTCTCTCTCTCTCTCTCTCTCTCTCTCATGATTAATGTCCCTATGCATGCATCCCCCCATGCCTCATGCATGCATCTCTATCTCTCTCTCTCTCTCTCTCTCTCCCCCCCCCCATGAACATCTCATCATCATGAATCTCTCTCTCTCTCCCCCATGCATGCATGCATATTACATACACCCCATAATAAAAGCCCCCCCAAACCCCATACGTAGGAGAGGAAGACAATTTTGCTCTCCAAGAATTTTCTTCTCCAACCTCTCTCCAAGCTTCCACCCTTCTTCCCAAAGAGAAAACCCCCTCTTGGACCACTCTCTCCTTTCCATCTTCATCTTCATTCAAGGAGAAAACTTGGAGGCTTGCTATTGGCGGTGGATGAGGGCTCTCCAGCGGTTGTCTCGGCTCCAAGGAAGCTCATACACACTCAATAGGGATCTTAAACCCCTTAGGTAAGTTCTCCAGTATCTCTTTTTTTTTGGAAAGTAAGTAAGTGATTCATTCAATGGTAAAAGTATGTACAAAACACATCAAGGTGACAATAGTCCACCTTGGACAGAAGGACGCCCCTTGGGCAAGAGCCTAAGCATCATTCATTCATGAATCCCCAAACGAGATCCAAGATCCATAACACAAACAAAGTACAATAAAAACTAAGAACGTGCATGAGAAGGGGATGGTTGCCACCTTATCTCCCACTTCTCCAAAACTTGTCTTGCCCGGTCATACTTAGTAGGTTGGATACTAAGTGTTGCAACCATATCCTTGATATCGGCCATCACCAACGAGTGGACTTTTTGTGCTGGGAAGTAGCTTGCTTTAAATATTCTTCTATTTCTCTCCTTCCAAATATGGTAGACACTTGCTGCAAGTGACACTCTAGCAAGAGTTTTTGCTAAACTTTTCCCTGTAAAGTGTTGAGCTGCCCATTGAATGAGGTTCTCCCAAGGCCGGTTCAGTGCCGTGACTTCATTCCTTTGTAGTAGTTGTTTCCATATCTTCCAACTATATGTGCATTCAAAGAAAAGATGTGGAATGGTCTCCACCTGTAACCTACAAAGAACACATGTGTTGCTCCCCACAATGCCCCATTCATGAAGCTTGTTTACTGTGGCAAGGCCATTCATGATTGCTGGCCATAGTATGAAAGAATGCCTCGGAATGCAAGGGGTGGACCAAACCAGCTTTGACCATGCAACTACTGGCCTTTGAACAAGTAATGCTCTGTACGTTTCTCCCATTGCAAACTTTCCAGATTTTGAAGTACTCCATGTGATGATGTCTTCAAGGCTGCTGTTTTTTTTTTTTTTTTTGGAAGGTAAGTCCAAAGTGTATTAATGAGACAGAAATTTACAATGAAGTGGCAACCCGGTTTAAACCAAACAGTGCCTTAAAGCAAGGCATACAAATACAAGAACCCTAACCATGGGTAAAGAGCAATACAAGTAGACTAACTTAGTGAATCAATTCCCATGCCAATCTCCAATTGCTCACGAGCTGCCTATGGAGAGGTGTGTCAGGTAGTCGCACTTGCTCCATATTGGCTTTTGTATGGATGTCATAGATGATAGCATTCTCAAGCACTTGCCATGGAAGATAGGAATTTTGGAAGATCCGCCTATTCCTTTCTCTCCAGATATGGTACACCGCGGCTGCCAATGAGAGTTGGAGGAGTGAACGTGCTTTGGCATTTCCAACCCGAAGTGTTGCAATCCATTGCACAAGGTCCCTCCAAGGCTGGTTTGGACTGTGAACACAATTAAGCAACATGATACGACTCCAAATTTCCCTAGAGTAATCACAGTCAAAAAATAGGTGGTAGTGAGATTCATCTCTTCATCTACAGAAGACACACTTGGGCTGTCGCACAATGCCCATTCTATGAAGCCGGTCACATGTGAGAAGTCTTTGGCTTATGGCTAGCGACAAAAGGAAAGCATGCTTTGGGACGTGGTTGTGGAACCATACCAAGTCATGCCACACAACAGGGGCCCTTCGAACTTGTAAGCTGTGGTAGGCGCTATTGATGGTAAAGAACCCTGTCTTTGAAGGTACCCAAAGCAAAACATCATCAAGGTGCTGCATGCAGCCCCATGGCATCTAGGGGGTCGGCTTCTCATCCTTAAAAACTGGGAACCTAATATGCAGCTAATCAAATCCCAACTGAGGAAGGTGCCAGTTTGGATAAAAATGTTTAATGTTCCTATGGAATACTGGACGTCTCCTGGATTGAGCTACATTGCGAGTGGAGTGGGAAGGCCTCTATGGTTAGATGAACCAACTGAAAAGAGATCCAAGTTGCAATTTGCTAGTGTTTGTGTGGACGTGGACATCGATTGTCTTTTTCCAACAAGTATTTTCCTGGACACACCTGAAGAGGTTCTTGAAATCGAAATTGAATACTCATGGAAGCCACAGAAGTGTAATTCATACTGTTCCTTTGGACACTCAGATGCTCACTGCCCAACTGTTAAAAAGAAATGGGTCCCTACTGGTAAAATTTTGAAAGAAGGTGCTGCCTCTCCATCAAGTTCTTCTCGTGAAGCTAGCCCCAATCACCATGCCAATGTTGCGGCTTCTGATATCGAAATTCTACCACCATTGGATGGGGTGTGGAAGTCCAGAAATAAGAAGGGCAAGGAGATTATTGCACTTGACCAAGGTGAGTCCGGCAAGAGTGATGCTGATCCCAATGCTCCAGATGTGCCAATTCCTCAGCCTCAAACTGATATTGAGTCGACCATACCTCTTTCACAGCAAAGAACCACTTTAGAGATTGTTTCGGAGCCTGGCATGCAACCTTGTGATCCAAACTTGGTTGATGTTGTTGATGAAGTAATTACTGTTACCCCCAACAGATTTGAACCTCTTGTCCAAACCAGTCAAGAGCCTAAAAGGAGCTCATCATCCTCCAAGAAAAATAAGAAGAAAAAGAGAATCCTTGTTGACGAAGTGGCTATGAAGCATGCTAAAAGCAATCCAGTGGGTAAAAGCCTGGAATTAAGAGTTGGGGGTGGGGGTGATCATGTGAATCATGTTTAATATTGCCATGTGGAATATTAGGGGTCTTAATAACCCCGAAAAGCAAATGGAAGTTCGAAATCTTATGTTATCCAAGAAGTTAAGTCTTTTGGCCGTTGTTGAGACTAAGGTGCGGCAAGTTTTTTTTTTTTTGGATGGTAAGCCAAAAGTTTATATAATAAAGAAAAATGTACAATGGAGATAAGACACTAGATAGGACTCTCGACTAACACGAGAAGAGATAAGGCAGCTGCCATCTTTGTGGGCGACCTGCCAAACAAGACCTATACAAAACACTGATACCTGGGCATCGTAGAAACAGGCTCAAATACAAGAGCCAACAGAAAACACTAAACTAAAACATACCAAAACTCCAACTATCCTTCGAAAAGCCAATCCAGCCCCCAATCCCTCACTATATTCCTGTTTCTTGGTGTGTCCTTAACCATACAGTCCTTGTTGTGGAGCCTGACTTGTACATCTGCATAGATATGACTCAAGATGACTTCATGAGGTAGATAACTATTCTTGAAAATGCGCCGGTTTCGCTCCCTCCATATGTTATACACAGTTGCTCCAAGAGATACTCTAGCAATGGTTCGAATGGGATCAGATTTGACAAACCTTAATTGTGCCCATGCAATCCAGTCCGACCAGTTCCTATTCTGATACACAAAGCCATTTAAAGCTAGCACTCTCTGCCATAAATGTTTGCTGAATTTACACTCAAAGAATAAGTGGTCGTGATTCTCATCATGTTCTCTACATAGAACACAAATCTGCTGCTGTATGATGCCCCACTTGAAGAGCCTTTCACGAGTTAGTAGTCTGTGATGGATTGCTAGCCAAAGGATAAAAGCATGTCTGGGTATAGCAAGAGGAAACCATACTAAGTGGAACCAAAGGACATTACCTCTGTGGCCATCAAGAGCCAAGTAAGCCGATTTGATGTCAAAAACAGTATTACTTGTCGGCGTCCATATAGTGCTGTCCTCCTGCCTACTTATCAAGGGGTGGAAGCTCAGGTAGTCTCCTCCATATATCCATCAGATCCATGGAGACGGTGACCGGTGTGTTCCATGCATCATTCTGTATGATTTCATCCACACAAGCGTGCACGGGCAGCCCTGTATCATATATAATTCTTGTTCCATACCTCTCCACCAAAGGACCTGCTGGATGCCAGTTATCAAACCATAAAGACGTAGATTTACCATTGAACACCCTCTTTTTGATAAGAGGGCCAGCAACTCCCCTTGCCTTCAACACTTTTTTCCATACCCAGGAAGCTCCATTTGGGATACCCATGGCCCAGAAATTATGGTGTCGAATGAGATGCTTTTGTACCCATTTAACCCACAAGGTAGTAGAATGGCTAGCAATAAGCCACACGTACCTGATAATAGCAGCCTTGTTCCAAAGATTGATGTTGAATAGTCCAAGCCCTCCTTCCTTCTTTGGAGTACATGCAACGTCCCAACTGATTGGGATTACCTTTTTGTGGTTAAGATCAGGACCGGTCCATAAGAATCGCCTACAAATTAACTCCAGCTCCTTAATCACACTCTTTGGTAGAATAAATACTGTTAACCAATGCACTTTAATGGAGAATAACACAGACTTTACAAGTAAAAGCCTCCCAGCGTACGACAAACACCTCCCTTTCCATCCCTGTGCTTTGGCCCTTATATGGTTAATGAGGGGATCACAATCTGTTTTGGAGAGTTTAGTGGACACTAAAGGAAGTCCCAAGTACTTAACTGGCAAGGTGGCTACTGTAAATCCAGTAGCCTGCACTAATTGATCCACCAAAGGGCCATCACAACCACTCAAGAACATGCAACTTTTGTGGCTATTAACCTGTAATCCAGAGATTCTGCCAAATTTTTCCAAAGCTGCCATCATACAAGTAACTGACTGCACATCCCCATGGGAGAACATGAACAGATCATCTGCAAAACAAAGAAGCTTTGTATCTGTCCCTTGGCACCTGGCGTGGTACTTGAAACCATGGGTAGTACTCTGCTGGAGAGTCATATAGAACAATTCCATGATAAGTACAAACAAATAAGGAGAGATCGGATCACCCTGCCTCAGACCTTTTGAACTCTTAAAAAACCCCACCATACCACCATTAATCATAAGGGAGAAGGAGGGGGATGAAATACACTCCATAATCCATCCAATAAACTTTGTTGGAAAGTTCATACCTTTTAAAGTAGCTTTGATCGTACTCCATGCAACTGTATCATAGGCTTTCCTTAAATCGATCTTTAGTGCACATCTTTTCTGAGGGCTCTGCAGATGATCCTTATGGAGGATTTCATGTGTTAAAAGAACATTATCAGCAATGCTCCTACCAGGAATGAAGGCTGATTGATACTCACCATCCAAAGAAGCCACCACACCTTTCAGCCTATTAGCCAATATCTTTGAGATGCATTTGTACACGATGTTAACACATGAGATCGGTCTGAAGTCAGCCACTGTGGAAGGATTCAACCCCTTGGGGATAAGAGTAATAGCTGTACTATTCAGCTGCTTTAATAGACTGCTTGAGGAGAAGAAGCTACTAATGGCATTGGTGCAATCTTCTCCAACAATATGCCATGCTTTCTTGAAGAAGAGAGCTGTGAACCCATCTGGTCCTGGGGCTTTATCATCCTTTAGAGAGAAAAAGGTATCCTTAATTTCAGTAGGAGAGACATCCCTATCCAACTCCCCAACCTGGTCTGTCGATAGCTGTCTATGGAAGTCAAGGCGCTGGTCATTGCCCTCAATTGGATTAGAGCCCAAGAACTACTTGTAGTACTGAAGGAAAGCATGCTTAATGAGACTAGGGTTTTCAACTTTGGTGCCGTCATCATTATATAAAGAGAGGATGGAGTTCCTGGATCTCCTTTCCATGAGGGAATTGTGGAAGAATGGTGTGTTCCGATCACCTTCCTTCATCCATTGGATTCTAGACTTTTGCCTTATCTGAGCTTCTTCATCACGCAAGGAGGTGGACAACTCCTCCCTAAGTGCTTTCTCCATACGTGCAAGACCAACATCATAGGGGCTAATTTGAAGGTTCTTTTGGCATTCCTCCAAATCAGATTTAAGAACCTGAACTCTGCTACTTAGGTGGTTGAACCGCTTCTGCCTGCTCCAGTCCTTTAACCTCCACTTCACCACCTGCAATTTTTTCACCAACTTGAACATGGGAGTCCCTTTCACCTGAGTAGACCAAGCATCAGCTACCATGGGTAAAAACTCATCATAGTTAGCCCAAAAATTAAAGAAACGAAAGGGCTTATTTGGCGGAGACACATCAGCAAAGATGGAGACAATAATAGCACAATGATCAGATATGCTAGGAGGCACAAAATCAGCTTCAGATTTAGAGAATTCTCGGATCCATGCGATGTTAACAAGTGCTCTATCCAGCTTGCATGCTATCCTTTTGCTCCCCTCACTTTGGTTAGACCAAGAGTGCACAAACCCCTTGAACTTCATATCCATAAGGTGACACGAATCAATAAACTCATTGAACTCCCCAGATGCTCTTGCATTAATAGGTTTACCCCCAATTTTTTCACCAGCAATTCTTACACAGTTAAAATCACCTATGAGCATCCACGGGTGATCAGATGAAGAAGCCTTCAAGTCCCTCCACAATAAACTCCTCGAGTTACTATCATTGCTCCCATACACAAAGGATACATAGCAGCACTTTTTGTGTTGCACCATCTCCACAAAACAATGTATATACTGATCAGAACACACTAGCTGCGTCATCTTCACTTCAGTTGGATTAAAAAGTACCCAAATTCTACCCTTCAGGGCAGCACTATAGTTTTGCAATAACTCCCAATGAGGACATATCAAATTCTTAACAAAGTGTACATTTACCTCTCTCACTTTCGTCTCAACCAAACACACAGCACTAAGCCCATGCACCCCAATCAAACTCTTGACTTGGAGCTGCTTGGCAGGGTCATTTAGACCCCTAATATTCCATGATGCAAACTTAAACATGATCTGGAGTGGAAGTCACCCCCCCCACAGACCACGTCTGAACCAATAGATCTACGATCACCTCTTGCATGCTTCATGGCCACTTCGTCCACCAAGAGTGCCTTCTTCGATCTTTTCTTATGCTTCTTCCTTGATACGACTGCTTCCCCCTGAGAATGATCTTCATCCACTAAACATTCAAACTTATTTGGGCTTTGGACCAAACTATTGCTAGATTCTGCTGGAGAAACATTGCTCTCTGAGGTTGCTGCCCCTCCATACATCGCTACCGGTTGTTCTGCTCCATCATCCATGCATAACGGATTCGCTCCCTGAGAATGGTCCCTAGCACACTCTGAAACCTCAGAAATTTTTTGTTTGCCTTTGGATTTCACTGATTCCCATTGCTCCTCACATACATGGTGCTGCACATCATTTATCTGATCGTTCCCAGCATCCTCTCGTTGTTGTGCTTCCACACCTTCAGGCTCGGATGAATCCATATGCAATACCCGGCCGGTAGGAACCCACATCCGAGTTTGCTTGATGTTAGGACACCTAGCTTCATCATGACCAAAAACCTTGCAGCCATCACACTTACTAGGTTTCCAGGAGTACTCTAACATCAATTTGGATTTCTTCACTTTCACCATGCAAGCTACTCAAATATAATTGGGTTGGATAGGAACACTCAGTCCCAATTTCAACACAAACCCGAGCATACGTAAGCCTAGCCTTACTTTCTGTAGCTAGGTCAAGAAAAAGAGGCTTTCCTATACCGCTTGCCACGTAACTCAGTCCTTGAGCCATCCAATACTCCATGGGGACGTTTCTTAGCTTAACCCACATAGGGATTTTACTCAATTCAGATTTGTGAAGTTGCATATTAGGTTGCCATTCCTTAAGAATAAGCAACTTACCTGCAAAATGCCATGGTGCTTCATGCAACACATGGTCACGGATGGCAGCATTGGCAAATTTGAATATGAAAAAACCGTTTCCAGCTTCAGACACTTGGATACCCCCATCTCGACCCCACAATTTCTCAGCTATGCTCCTTACCACTTGGAATGGCAATTTTTTGTCAAGAAAATGCCCCACTAGGCTGTCCTCCCAAAATTTCATCCCTTCATCAGCAACTTGACAAGGGGGAGAGATAATAATTCTGCCATCCACAACCTTGGGGGGGAAGAACAGTAGCTTAGACTTATCAGACAGCTTATGCCCAAACAAAGAAGCCCACTGCCCAGGAGACGCTTTTGCTGCAGTAGGATGTCTCCTTAACCCCTCCGAAGTAGGCATTCTGGGGTTGGCAGGCTGCTGTGGAACACCTGGCACAGCAAGAGACAAAGAAGAAGAAACTGGCCCTTCAGCAACTGGATGCACAGACGCACAGTTAATGCCCAAGTTGTGAAAAGCCTCATAACCACCCATTGGGAGCTCATTACCAACTATGATCAAGCTTTGAAGGGACGCATCTGGATCTTGTTTAACCCTATGGAAGTTAAAATTAATAAGTTGGACACTAGTGATCAACTCATCCATTGCTATGCTGATTTTTTGGGAATGCAAAAAGCATGCTTCATCACCTTTGTTTATGGTTCGAATGAGGCTTTGGAGAGAAGGCATTTGTGGTGGCAGTTACAAAGCTACTCAACACCTCATCCATGGATGCTTGTAGGGGATTTTAACTGTGTTAGATCAGCAAATGAAAAGTCAAGAGGCAAACAGATAAACAGATGTGCCACAGAGGAATTCAATGATTATATTGATGCTTGTCATTTGGTGGAGCTTAAATCCAAGGGATTCTTCTTCACATGGTCTAATCAAGGTGAAGGCCAAAGAAGAATACTTTGCAGATTGGACCGTGTTCTTGTTAACTTACCATGGCTTAGAGATCTTCCCTCTTCAGAAGTTCAAGTTCTTAACCCAGGTGTTTCAGATCATTGCCCGTTGCTGATTTTGATCTTTCCCCAATGGGAGCAAGGTAAAAAACCCTTCAAATTCTTTAACTTCTGGATTGCTAGACCAGATTTCCTTCCACTTGTCAAGGAGGCATGGGAAGTTGAGGTGAATGGCTCACCAATGTTTCGAGTCACTAAGAAGCTTCAAGCTGTAAAAATGAAACTCAAGGGATGGAGTAAGCAAATGAAATTTGCTGAGTTGTCATCTGAGGTCCAGGAAATCAGATCAATGCTTGCAGTCCTGCAAAAAAGCCTTCATGATGATCCCCAAAATGTAGCCCTAATGCATCAAGAGAGCACTCTGAAGAGGCATTTCTACTCTATTCTGAGATATGAAGAGTCTCAACTCAAACAAAAATCAAGGGTTCAATGGTTGGCGGAGGGTGATAAGAACTCATCTTTCTTTCACAATGCCTTGATTTCAAGAAGAGCAATGAACAACTTCTCATGTATCATGACAGAGGAGGGTACCAAAATCACTGATCACAAAGAGATTTCCCAACATATTGTTGAACACTTTCAGGAATCATTGGGGTCGGCTGTTGAGCAGAACTACCATGACATGCCCACGTTCTCCAAAGTTCTATCCGAGGAGCAGAAATGTTCTTTGATGGAGGAGGTTAAAGTGGAAGAAATCAAGTCCACACTTTTCTCTTTAAAGGATGACAAGGCTCCAGGTCCAGATGGGTTTACTCCTGCCTTCTTTAAAAGTTGTTGGGAGATAGTTGGAGATGATGTATTGGCGACAATCACAAGTTTCTTCAAGGAAGGCAAGCTTCTTAAGCAGTGGAATACTACAGCCATATCGTTGGTGCCCAAGTGCCATAACCCAAGCAAGGTTGCTGATTATAGGCCTATCTCCTGTGTTAATACCTTGTACAAATGCATAGCCAAGATAATTGCTAATCGGCTTAAGGGAGTTGTTGGGAATCTTGTTGGGACCTATCAATCAACCTTCATTCCAGGTAGAGGTGCAGCCGATAATGTCCTTCTTACTCATGAGCTACTTCACAACTACCACTTGCATGGGTCCCATATGAAATGTGCACTCAAGGTTGATATTCGTAAAGCCTTCGACTCAGTATCTTGGAGCAGCATTAGACACATGTTGCATGCATTACAATTTCCGGCTAATATGGTTTCATGGATCATGGAGTGTGTCACCACCCCAGCCTTCTCCATTATGTTAAATGGTAGCTTATCTGGTTTCTTCAAAGGTGCAAAAGGTCTACAACAAGGTGATCCTATGTCTCCCTACCTATTTGTCTTGGTAATGGAAGTTTTCAATATGGTGTTAAAGGAGAATACCAACCAAGGCTTCACCTACCATCATAGATGTGAGGCTATTGGCCTCAAGCTTCTTTGCTTTGCAGATGACTTGTTCATCTTCTCTAAAGCTGATGATTCCTCCTTACAATGTATTCTTAAAGCACTTGATGACTTTCATGAGTTAACAGGACTATATGTCAACAAAGCCAAGAGTGCCATGTATCTAAGTGGTGTAGATGAAGACCAGAAACGTGATTTAAGCTCCATGGCTGGGTTTCCTATTGGGGAGTTGCCGGTTAAGTACCTTGGGCTTCCTCTATTCACCTCCAAGCTCACAAGGATGGATTGTGAACCACTCATTAAACAAGTCAAGGCAAGAACTCAATCTTGGAAAGGTAGAGCTCTTTCGTATGCTGGTAGGTTGCAGCTCATAAAGTCGGTGCTTTTCTCTATCAAAGTTCATTGGCTGACCACTTTCATCATTCCCAAAGGTGTCCTTTCTGAATTGGAAACTATCATCAGGAGATTTCTATGGGCAGGGCCAGATCTCAAAAAGAAAATGACTCCTATCAGTTGGGATACTGTTTGCATGCCACGAAAAGAAGGTGGACTCGGTCTCTTTAGGCTTTGCAAATGGAACAAAGCTGCAATCATGAAGCATTTATGGCGAATCCTTAGGAATGAGGACTCCTTGTGGGTGCAGTGGGTTCACAAGCACTTGGTCAAGGACCGCAATTTCTGGAATATCAATATACCAGCAACTACCACCTGGGCATGGAGGAAAATTCTTAGAACAAGACAAGATATGGCCCACTTGGTGAAGAAGAGGATTTACAATGGTACGTCCACTTCCCTATGGTATGATAATTGGCACCCTGATGGTCCATTATTTAGCAGGTACGGATACCGTCTAATCTATGACTCGGGCCTTTCCTCCCGAGCCACGGTTAGTAGCATAATCTTAGGTCATACTTGGGACCCCCCCCCCCCCCCCCCCCCCCCGGTGGCAGCATCTCCTGACTTAATTGAGGTGTGGAGTAAGCTCCGTCTGCTAAAGCATCCAATGTCAGATAGGGAAGACGTGTTGATTTGGATTCCCACCAACTCAGGTATGTTTGATATCAGCAGTGCTTATAAAAGTCTTGACAATATCCGTGTGCAAGCTCATTGGTATAGTTTGGTGTGGTTCCCACAACACATACCAAAGCATGCATTTGTTTTATGGCTAGCTGTAAACCAAAGACTACTCACTCGGGATCGTCTTCACAATTTGCATATTATTGATCAAGCGTCCTGCGTGCTATGTAGATGCACGGATGAGTCTCACTCTCATTTGTTCTTTGAATGCCATTATAGCTCTCAGATCTGGAATCACATCCTTTCCAACAATTGTGTAAATAGAGCACAGCGGACTTGGGTACAAGTAATACAATGGGCTTCATCTTTGCAAGTCCCTAGTCCACAAGCTCGGATGTTATTCAAGCTTTCTCTAGCAGCCACGGTCTATCACCTTTGCAGGGAAAGAAATCGCCGGGTCTTTAAAAACATCTATATTCCGTGGCAGGTCTTGGTTGCAACAATCATATCGGATGTTCGTGATAGAGCAAATCTGGAATGAGTAAAGTTTCCGGATAATTCCCTTCATCGCCAACTCATTTCTAATTGGGATTTGAATTGGGAGTTCTTCCCTTAGCTTCACCATTTGCTTTGTGCTTTTCTTTGTATGCTTGGTTGCCTCATTAATATGAGGCTTGATTTGCTTTATTTTGTTTGGACGTCATTGTAGATATCTCCTTTATTAATTAATACTTTGGACTTACCTTCCAAAAAAAAAAACATCATCAATATCAACAATTGGCTTGGGAAGTTGGTCAAGTTTGCCCCATACCTCAAGCAAATCAAGGGACACAGCAACCGGTGGGTCCCAATCAACTCCTGCAATAATAGCACTCACCTTGGCGTTACTTGGAAGCCCAGAATCATAGATAAGTCGTTGGCCATAGGTTGAGTACAAAGGACCATCAGGATGCCAGTTTTCATACCACAACGATGTTTGTTGACCACTATGGATCTTCTTCTTAACCTGCAAAGCCATATAAGACCTTGTTCGAAGTACTTTTCTCCATGCCCAAGAGCAAACGGATGGTATGTTAAGAGTCCAGAAATTGCGGTCCTTCACAAGGTACTTGTGCACCCATCTAACCCATAGGGAATCATGTGAGGAGAGAATTTTCCATGCGTGCTTCATGGTGGCAGCTTTGTTCCATGTGCACAGGTTAAACAAACCAAGACCCCCCTCCTTGCGTGGCGTGCAAACCACATCCCAACTTATGGGATTCATTTTATGCTTGAGCTGCGGCCCTGTCCAAAGGAATCTTCTACATGTCTTTTCAAGCTCATCAATCACTCCTTTAGGTAAGATAAAAGATGACATCCAATGGACTTTGATAGAGAAGAGAACAGCTTTAATGAGCAAGAGTTTACCCGCATATGGGAGGCATCTTCCCTTCCATGATTGTGCCTTCATCCTGATTTGGTTTATGAGAGGTTCACAATCTCTCCGAGTGAGCTTTGTAGAAAGGAGGGGAAGTCCAAGATATTTCACTGGTAGCTTGCCAAGGGGAAAACTTGTGTATAAACTCAATTCTTTCTGGTGGTCCTCATCAACCCCACTTAAGAACATGGAACTTTTTTGAGTATTCACTTGTAAACCTGTAAGACTTTGAAAGTCGTGGAGAGCTTTCTACAAGCAGTCTAATGAGGCCTTGTTAGCAGCACAGAAAAGAAAGAGATCATCTGTAAAGCATAAAAGCTTAAGTCCTACTGCTTCACATCTAAAGTGGTAGGAGAAGCCCCGAAGTGTACTCTGCTGTAGAACCATATTGAAGACCTCCATCATCATCACAAACAAATAAGGCGACATAGGATCACCTTGGCAAAGACCTCTTGCTCCCTTAAAGAAACCCATTAGGCAGCCATTGATCATAACTAAGAAAGCTGGTGTAGATACACACTCCATAACCCAAGTGACAAAACGGGTTGGAAATCCCATTCCAATGAGCATTTTCTTGATACTACTCCAAGAGATGGAATCAAAGGCTTTGCGAAGGTCAAGTTTCAATGCACACTTTTTGTGGATGCTACCCAAGTGGTAGTTGTGGAGTAATTCATGAGTAAGGAGGACATTTTCTGCACTACATCTCCGTGGTATGAAGGCGGACTGATAGTCACTCACAAGGTCCCCAACAACTCTCCTCAGCCGGTTAGCTAAAATCTTAGAGATGCATTTGTAGAGAGTATTGACACAAGAAATCGGTCTGAAATCAGAAACCTTACTTGGATTGTGGCATTTGGGCACCAGAGTAATAGCAGAAGTGTTCCATTGCTTAACAACTTGCCAGAATTGAAGAAACTTAGAATTGCTTGGACGATATCATTTCCCACAATATCCCATGCTTTCTTAAAGAATGCCGGGGTGAACCCATCTGGTCCTGGTGCCTTGTCATCCTTCAAGGAAAAGAGAGTAGCTTTTACCTCTTCAGGAGTTACCTCTTCCTTCAAGCTCTCCCCTTGCTCAACAGTTATTCGTGAATCAAACTCAGGCATATCCATTGTGCTAGTATCGTGCCTTACCCCTAAGGTGGCCTGGAAATATTGTACAATGTGGTTGGACACCTCAGCTGGGTCACACAACTTCTGCCCCTCATCATTCATTATACTAGAGACCGTATTGGTTGCCCTTCTAGAGATCAAGGAGTTATGGAAGAAGGCCGAATTCCTATCACCTTCCGCAAGCCATTGCACTCGTGATTTATGCCTTAGCTATGACTCTTCCTGGCGAAGGCTTAGAGATAATTGGTGCCTGAGGGAGTTCTCTTGATGAAACAAGGTAGTACTATGCGGGTCATCATGCAACCTCTTCTGAACTTCAGCTAGATGTGCCCTCAACTCATGCACCTGTGAAGTTATATCTGCAAATTTCAACCTCTTGCTCCATTCCCTTAGCTTGGCTTTGACTGATTGCAACTTCTTTGTCACTTTTTACATTGAGGTACCAGAAACGTCCACTGTCCATGCTTCATCAACAAGCTGGAGAAAATCTGGATGGGAGGCCCATCCAGATTTTCTCCATATCTCAATCAAGCTAGAGAAAACGTCCACTACTGTTTGGCTTTGGAAGAAGGTCAAGCTTGTTCCATATCTCAATCAAGTCAGCTGACACTGCCACTGGTGGATCCCAATCTTGTTGATGAATAATCTCTTCAACCATTGCTGTTCTTTGGAGTCCAGAATCATAGATTGCTCTCTGCCCATATTTTTCTATAAGGGGACCATCCACATGGCAATTATCATACCACAGTGATGTACTTTTCCCATTGTGAACACTATGCTTTACAAACGAGCGTGCTTGAGCTCGGTTCCTCAAGATCTTCCTCCATGCCCATGAACATGAGGAAGGGATACTTACCGCCCAGAAGTTATGGCCTTTAAGTAGCCATTTGTGTACCCATGCAGTCCATAGGCTGTCCTCACGTGCCACTACTCTCCATATGTGCTTGAAGATGGCAGCTTTGTTCCATTTGTACATACTAAAGAGGTTCAGTCCTCCAGCATCTTTCGGAGCACAAACTGCAGTCCAACTCACAGGGACAATTTTCCTCTTGTGCTTTGACCCTGTCCACAAAAACCATTTACAAACTTTATCAATTTCTTTCAATACTCCCTTAGGGAGCATAAAATTTGATATCCAAAAAAGGCATATGGATTGAAGCACCGATTTTACAAGTAAGAGTCTCCCGGCATATGAAAATTTTCTACATTTCCATGATTGCAACCTGGCTTGGACTCGGTTAATCAGGGGTTGACAGTCTTTTGCTGATAGCCTTGTTGACATGAGTGGAAGCCCCAGGTACCTTACAGGAAGTTCTCCTTTTAGAAGGCCTGACCTTTCTAGCATTGAGTGCTTTGTGTCTTCCTCAACCCCACAAAAGTAGATGGAGCTCTTATCTTTGTTGGTTTTCAATCCTGCCGCCATCTCAAGTTTCCCAAGGCCTTGGAGCATACACTGCAATGAATTCATATCCCCATGGCAAAATAAGAACAAGTCATCAGCAAAGCATAACATTTTTATATTTTGAGTTTGGCATCTGTGGTGAAACTTGAAGTCAACATTCGTTACTTCCTTAATCTGCATGTTGAACATCTCCATGACTAGCACAAACAGATACGGGGAAAGAGGATCACCTTGTCTAATCCCATTTGTTCCTTTAAAGAATCCAGTCAAGCCTCCATTTATCATTAATGAGAAGGAAGGGGTGGATATGCATTCCATCACCCACTCTATAAACTTTGTGGGAAATCCCATATCACTTAGGATTCTTCTTACACACTTCCACTTCACCGAGTCATATGCCTTGCAAAGGTCAATTTTCATGGCACACTTTGCTTGTGGGCTTTGTAAGTGGTAATTGTGCATCAGCTCATGAGTAAGTAAAATATTGTCTGATATACTTCTCCCTGGGATGAATGCTGACTGGTATTGTCCAACTACTGTTGATATAACCCTCTTAAGTCTGTTTGCCAAAATCTTTGCCATGCACTTATAAATAACATTAACACACGAGATAGGTCGATAGTCACTTGCCTTTTTAGGATTGCTGCATTTCGGTACCAGTGTCACCGCCATTGAGTTCAGTTGCTTGAGCATCTTGCCTGAGGAGAAGAAGTCCCTTATTGCCTCAGAAACATCTTTCCCCACTACTACCCATGCCCTCTTAAAGAATTTTGCTATAAAACCGTCCGGACCAGGTGCCTTGTCATCTTTTATGGAAAACATGGTATTTTTAATCTCCTCCATTGTGACATCTGCCTGTATCTCTTGGGCCTGCTCCTCATTAAGCTTTCTATCAAATTCTGGCATGTCAATCTCCTCATGAGTGGTAGCAGTAGCATTACCCAGTAGCCTTTGGAAATGCTGCACAAACACGTCCTTAACTCCTATAAAGTCAGTAACTTTCTGCCCTTCATCATCATACACACTTTGAATGCTATTGAATGCCCTTCTTGCTATCAGATTATTGTGGAAAAAAGGAGTGTTGAGGTCCCCTTCTCTCATCCATAGAATACGAGATTTCTGTCTCACCTGTGATTCCTCATCTTTCATCAACTGCATTAGCTCACATCTTAGAAATACTCAAAAATGAGGGAATAACGAGCATTTTTTGTTCTTGTTATGCTATATACCTGCTGTTTTGCATTCCGAGGGTTGCTTGCTCACTTCTTTCTTCCATGCTTTTCATTCCTACATGCAAGGCACCTCCCGTGGTAAGGGGAAGGTCTGGGTTAGCCTAAAGAGAGGAGGGGAGCTCATTTTAGTTAGGATAAGGTGTCATTCTAGCTACTGTTTTTCTCTTGTTCCTCTTTGTTACTTACTTGCTTGCTTGGATGGGGGAGTGTGTTCCCCCTGTTTCTTCACTCCATTGTACCCCTCATGTAACCCCCCTCCTTATCCCTTCTTCCATTGATTTTTCGTGCATACCATGCCATATAGGATGTCTAGGATAGGCTATGTCTTTTGTCTCAATGCTACATGCTCTTACTAAGTGTTTGCTTCTTAGGATCCTCTAGATTAATCTCTTTCCTATTGTTATTGCTGTTTTGTATTCTTGGTGTGATTGACGTACCATGGAATATGCATGCTTAGGATAGGTCGCATCTCTTGCTTTGGTAACACATGTTTCCTGTCCTTCCTTATCCTTTAAGCACTATTTTGGGTAGATAATATGCCCCTTTTTTCCCCTAGTATTGTGCGGCCTTAGCATGTTCCCTCACCCCATCTTTTCCACTATTCCCACCTCCCTTCTAGCATGTTTAATCCCCATTATTAGCTGCTGTCCAAGGCACCTGCAGCATGTTTTCCCGTGTATACTTGCATAACATGCCTTCTTGCTTGATTATTTTGAATGCATGCATGAATCCCCCCACCTTGAGGGTATGTCAAGCTACATCTTACCCATGTTAGTGTCCCTTCGTCGCATGAATGCCAGGTTATATATTTCTGCACCCATGCATAGTGCATGTGAAAGCCCATGTGTGCATGTCTTGGATTATAGCATGTGTTAAGCCCTTGATTGAGGGATTCTTATTGACTCTTAAGCTTGCTGTTTTGTGTGGATTGAGAGACCAAAACAGGGACTTCTTGGTCCCTGTTTAGCTATTGAAAGTGGCTCAAGTGGGAGAAGGCAACCTCCCCATGCCTTCTCCCCCTCTCTTTGTTGCAAAACCCTTTAAAAGACCAAGTGTTGGGGTGCTTTCTCACCCCTTGAACTAGTGTGGGCTTTCCCACACAGCTGCTGGAAACTCTTTGGAAGCCCACAATCCCAAGCCCCACCTGCAAATCCGAAAAAACCAAGTTCTAAGCTGATCCGACAACTTAGGTCGAATCAACATCTCTCTGTGTGTAGCTGAAATTAGATTTTGACTACACTGTTTTTTCTGTGTATCCAAAATCTAATTTCGGCTACACTGTTATCCTTATGTATCTGAAAACTAATTTCGGATACACCACTTGAAAATCTAATTTCGTCCCTTCTCCCCCTTTTGTGATATTTTTTTTTGAAGGTAAGTCCAAAGTGATATATTAATAATTAAAAAGATTTGTACAGAAAAGGTCAAAACAGGCTAGCCTATTGTGCTCCTTTTATATTCGAAGCACAATTACCAGAAGTACCCATGAGGGTAAAACAAAGTAGCACAATTAGCAGAAGTGCCCAAGCATCACCTTACAAGGTCCCAATGCAAATCCCAACTATCAACAAGATGGTGGTGGAGGGGGGAGTTCGAAAGGACTACACGTTCGAAGTTAGCTTTACCTCTAACATCCAAGACTATACATGAACCCAGAACTTCCCACGGCATGTAGCAATTCTTTTTTTTTTTTTGGAAATTAGGTAAGTTCCATTAGTAAAGGAAAAAAAGAGATAATGTACAACCGAGGCCGATGCCGACAAGGAGATTAGTCCAATCTCCAACCTCAACAAAACATAGACCTACTCACCTATGCAACATAGTTACAACGAACCAGCCCCCAATAAGTTTCACACGGCCTAGAGAGATGTCAACACTCATGCATGAACACTATGTGGTTTCCACGAAATCCCCCAATTATGCAGGACTTGTCTCGCTCTTACACTATCAGGGGGAGAGATACTAATCATTGCAACTTTGTCCTTGATATCAGTTATCACAATCGTATGAACCCTTTGTGCTGGGAGATAACTTGCTTTAAATACTCGTCTGTTCCGCTCCTTCCAAATGTGGTAAACACTTGCTGCAAGAGAAAGTCTAGCAAGGGTATTATCTAACCCTGGTCTTGTGAACTCGATCGATGCCCATTGAATGAGGTCCTCCCAAGTCCTCTGCAATGGTGGGATACAATTCTTTTGTAGAAGCTGCTTCCATAGTTTCCAACTGTATGTGCACTCAAAGAAGAGATGTGGAATGGACTCCTCCTGCTGTCTGCAAAGGACACATGTTTTGGTCCCCACAATGCCCCAATCATAAAGTCTGTTGACTGTAGCAAAGCCCTTCTTAAAAGCAAGCCAGAGAATGAAGGAATGCCTCGGAATACAAGGCGTGGCCCAGACCAACTTTGACCATCTCACAGCTGGTTTATGAGGTAGTAATGCTCTGTACGTTGCTCCCATGTCAAATTTTCCAGACGATGACGAGGTCCATATAACCTCATCATCAAGACTACTATCAGGCTTAGGCATGAGGTCAAGCTTATTCCATATGTCAATCAGATCTGGTGAGGCAGCAACTGGCGGATCCCATTCCTGTTGGTTAATAATCTGCTCCACCAATGCTGATTTATGAATGCCAGAGTCATAAATCATTCTCTGCCCATACCTGTCAAAGAGAGGACCATCCACATGCCAAGCATTATACCATAGTGATGTGCCTCTCCCATTATGAACAATATGCTTCACAAATGGTCGAACTTCAACCCCAAAGGGTTGGCCTAGTGGTCAAGGCTTGGGGCCTGGGGGTATGCTCCCTCCAAGGTCTCAGGTTCAAAACCTCTCAGGTGCTATCAATTCTTTGGGGCTACCCCCAGGGCCTTTGGTCTAGTAATTACCCGGTTTGTGTGGGACGGGGGGGCTGCACAAGCCCTTGGGGATTAGTCGTGGTGCGCGCAAGCTGGCCCGGATACCCCAAGTTTCAAAAAAAAAAAAAATGGTCGAACTTTGTCTCTATTTCGCAGGATCTTCCTCCATGCCCACAAACATGAGGATGGTATATTCAGCTCCCAGAAATTATGGCCTTTGAGAAGCCATTTATACACCCATGCAATCCACAAGCAGTCCTCCCTTGCTAAGATTCTCCATATGTGTTTGAACACAGCAGCTTTGTTCCATTCGTTCATTCTGAATAGACTAAGTCCTCCAACTTCTTTCGGGGAACAAACCGAATCCCAGCTCACTGGAGCAATCTTCTTCTTGGTATTTGACCCTGTCCATAGGAAGCATCTGCAGGTTTTATCAATTTCCTTCAGCACTCCTTTAGGGAGTATAAAATTTGATATCCAGAAGATACATATAGATTGAAGCACTGACTTTACAAGGATGAGTCTCCCTGCATAAGAAAGGTTTCTACACTTCCATGATTGCAATCTAGCTTGGACTCGGTCCACAAGTGGCTGACAGTCTTTTGCCGATAGTCTAGTTGATGTAAGTGGTAACCCAAGGTACTTTACTGGTAGATCACCCAGTTGCAGGCCAGAACTCTCTAGCATTGAGAGCTTCATATTCTCTTCAACCCCACAGAAGTAAATCGAGCTCTTCTCCTTATTAGATTTCAACCCTGCCACCTTCTCAAGTTTCTCAAGACTTTGAAGCATACACTGCATGGATTGCTTGTCCCCATGGCAAAAGAGAAAAAGGTCATCAGCAAAACACAACATCTTGATGTTTTGAGCTTGGCATCTATGATGGTACTTGAAACCAACTCTCGTTGTTTCCTCAAGCTGCATTTTGAACATCTCCATTACCAGCACAAACAGGTATGGGGAAAGTGGATCTCCCTGCCTAATCCCATTTGTTCCTTTGAAGAACCCTGTTAGACCTCCATTTATCATTAGTGAAAATGAGGGAGTAGATATGCATTCCATGACCCATTCTGTAAATTTTGGGGGGAACCCCATTCCAATGAGAATACTTCTAATACATACCCATTTGACGGAGTCGTACGCCTTGCAAAGATCAACTTTCATGGCACATTTTGCATGTGGGCTTTGCAAGTGGTAGTTATGCATGATCCCGCAAAGCAGCTCGAGGTCAGGAACATGATTCGAGCTCATCACCTGAAAGCTATCTGTCTTGTTGAAACTAAGGTTCGTGAAGTGAATGCGACATATATTAAGAACTTAATAGCTCCCCAATGGCAACTCTTTGCAAATTACAATGCCGCATTAAAAGGCCGTGTATGGGTTTTGTATGACCCAACTGAAGTTCTGGTTTCTATGCTTGATTCGTCTGACCAATTTCTTCATTGTACCATGGAAATCATTTCAACAAAAAAAGTGTGCCTCGTATCATTTGTGTATGGCAGTAATGACTACATTATGCGAAGAGAACTGTGGAGGGGCTTGGAACTATGCTCCACCAACCAACCCTAGCTCATCATTGGGGACTTCAACTGTGCTAGGATAAATTCTGAAAAAGTGGGTGGCAAGAAGCTAAACCAGACGGCAGCAAGAGAATTCAATGATTTCATCGAGCATTGTGAGTGTACTGAACTTAAATTTAAGGGTTTTATCCATAAATGGTCTAACCGAAGTGAGGGGACAAGTAGAATTGCTTCAAGACTGGATCGTGCCCTTGTTAACATGGGGTGGATTCATGAATTCAACGCATCGGAAGCTGAGATTCTCTCCCCTGGTGTTTCGGACCATAGCCCCATTATTGTTTCAATCTTTCCCAATCGAGCAAATGGGAGCAGGCCATTCAGGTTTTTTAACTTTTGGGTTAACCATGCGGAGTTTATGCCTATGGTTGCTGATGCTTGGGCTTTGGAAGTTCAAGGGACTCCCATGTTCAAGGTTGCCAAGAAACTCAAGCACCTTAAAATGAAGCTCAAGGACTGGAGCAAGGAGAAACAGTTTGCCCACTTGCCTAGGAGAATCCAAGTGCTCAAATCAGAACTTCTAGATTGCCAAAGGAAGCTACACGATTGCCCAGCAAATGTTGATCTTTCTAGAGCAGAGAAAGTCCTGAAGAATGAACTCATGCAATGCCTTAATGATGAGGAGGCACAGATAAGGCAGAAATCTCGAATCCAGTGGATGAAGGAAGGTGACTCCAACACCCCCTTCTTTCATAATTCTCTTATGCAAAGGCGAGCAAGGAACAGTATTTTAAGTGTCTACACGGATGATAATGTCAAGGTGGATGATCCCCATCAAGTTAATGAAGTGTTTATTGATTACTATCAGCACTTGTTGAATGTGGACAGCTCCATGGTTATGAGTGATCGGCCCATTGAGTTTACCAGGAAAGTCAATCTGGATCAATATGAAGCTCTTCAAAAGGAAGTTACAAATGAAGAAATAAAGGATGCATTTTTTTCTCTCAAGGACGACAAAGCCCCAGGGCCTGATGGTTTTACAGCTTTGTTTTTCAAAAGGACATGGGACATTGTAGGCAGTGATTGCACCAATGCCATTAGAAGCTTCTTCCACTCAAGTAAGTTATTGAAGCAAGTAAATGCTACAGCAATTACCTTAATCCCGAAGGGTGTTAACCCGGCTAAGGTGGGGGACTTCAGACCAATCTCATGTGTCAACATTCTCTACAAGTGCATATCTAAAATCTTGGCCAACAGAATGAAGAGAGTCATAGCTGATCTTGTGGGTGACTACCAGTCTGCTTTCATTCCAGGAAGGAGTATAGCAGATAACATCCTCCTCTCTCATGAGCTTTTGCATAGCTACCACTTAAGGAGATCACAGCAGAATTGTGCTTTGAAGGTTGACTTGAGGAAAGCCTTCGACACTGTGTCTTGGAGCAGCCTTGAAGCAACCCTTAGAGGTATGAACTTTCCACATAAGTTCATTTCATGGATTATGGAATGTGTGTCAACACCTTCTTTCTCTCTCATGATTAATGGCAACATGGTGGGCTTCTTCCGAAGCAAAAGGGGTATACGGCAAGGGGACCCCATCTCTCCATATCTTTTCGTTCTAACCATGGAGTTGTTCTATATGATTTTGGAGAGAAGCACGGCCCAAGGTTTTAAATATCATCACAAATGCCAAGGAACTAACACCAAAATCCTTTGCTTTGCGGATGATCTCTTCCTGTTTGCCCATGGTGATCCCTATTCTGTGGGATGCCTCACTTCAGCATTGCAACAATTTGAGCTTATTACGGGGCTACAAGTTAACAAGGGAAAAAGCTGTATTTTTTTGAATGGAGTTGATGACAGTGTGGGAACCTCTCTTGCTCATTTAACTGGGTTTCAAGTCGCCTCATTGCCTGTGAAGTACCTAGGTTTGCCATTAATACCTTCCAGACTATCAAAGAGGGATTGTGAGCCACTCATCAACCATGTAAAAGCTAAGGCTCAAGCATGGAAGGGGAGATGCTTAACTTATGCGGGCAGATTACTTCTTGTGAAATCGGTTCTCTTCTCCATCAAGGTTCACTGGTTAACAGCTTTTATTCTTCCCAAGAGGGTGATCAAGGACTTGGAAATAATTTGTAATAGATTCCTTTGGGCAGGTCCTGCTCTTAGCAAAAGGAAAATCATTCCAATTAGTTGGAATTCAGTATGTGCTCCGAAACATGAAGGGGGACTTGGCCTACTTAACCTTAGCCTTTGGAATAAAAGTGCAGTTTTCAGATATGTTTGGCTTATTGCTAATCAGACCCCTACCTTGTGGGTTCGATGGGCTACAAAGCACTTAATCAGGAATAAGTGTTTTTGGTCTATGAATATCCCATCTGGCGGATCTTGGGCATGGAAAAAAATCTTGAAAGCACGGGCTGAAGCAGCAAGGCTAATTAGGTACAGAGTCTACAATGGAAAGAAAACTCTCTTGTGGTATGACAATTGGCATCCTGAAGGACCTCTAGCTCCCAAGTATGGTACCAGGATCATTTATGATTCAGGTCTCCTTAAGCATGACCACATCGAAGTGATTATTCACAATAGCCAATGGAATGTCCCTGTTGCTTTAACTATGGACCTCATGGAAATTTGGAGGAGGCTCCCCGAGCTCCCGCTGTTGGATAGTGGCCGAGAAGACATCATCGCATGGGTGCCTTCTAAATCAGGTACTTTTGATGTTAAATCGGCCTACAAAGCCTTGGATCTTAATAGACCTACTGTGCCTTGGTATCATCTGGTATGGCATTCCCTTCTAACACAGTTGAAGTCCCCCATTACAAGCCATGGTATATCAGTATACTCCTTTGCCAAGTCATTCCACAACATAGATCTTTCGGTACTATCATTGGACGCATAAATGAACGTTATACAGCATTGCTTTTTGTCCTCCACGAACTCCACCCCACAGTGTATGAACTGATCGGATGCTGAGATCTTTGTTATTTTGATGTCCCTCGGGTTAACTAGTATCCATATACGACCCTTAAGTGATTTATTGTAATTGGATAATAACTCCCACTGGGGAGCAATCAAGTTCTTCACTACTTGGGCATTAACTGCCCTCACCTTTGTCTTAACAAGACACGCTAGGGATAACCTGTTATTGTCAATCATCTTCCTCACTGCAAGCTGCTTGGCGGGACAGTTCAGTCCCCTAATGTTCCATGAGGCAATCTTGATCATTTAGAGAGATATGAAACCTGTCTATCAAGCTTCCGCTTGTCTCCTTGATGGCCATCCGACTTCTTTGCCAACTTCATAGCCATTTCATCCACAAGAATCTTTTTCTTTTTCCTATTCTTCCTTTTAGAAGAATTCTCTTCACTTGTCACCCCAACAGTGCTGTCCATGCCGTGTTGGTCCACGTTGGACAGTAGGTCGAACCTATTTGGGCTGCCTTCCATATTGTCACCTTGAGTTGCACCCTCCATTGAACGTTGCCCACTATCCTGGGCAGAAAGTTCAGGCATATTACTGACCAGGTTGCTGCTCGCCCCTTGCTCCCCGGTATTAGTTCCCATCCTTAGCTCGATCCCAATGACTTCTTTTCCTTTGGCTCCAATCGTTTTCCAGCACTCAGATGCCTCATTTGCACAAGTGACCACTGGGTCTTCAGGTACCTGTGGCCTCTCTGCCCCTGGATTCGCCCCAACGTGCTCAAACGGGGTTGCATTTTCTTCACCAAGCTGCACAAAGTTGGCCACTCTGCCCGTGGGTCTCCACTGTTGTCTAACCGGGTTGACTTTGCAATTGTTATCACCATGTCCAAAGACCTTGCAATGGCTGCAACTCAGAGGCTTCCAATCATACTCGACGTCAATTTGGAGTCCAGCATCACATTCACTTCCTCCTGTGCTAAGGACGATACTCGTTGGCCATGTAGAATCCACGTTAACCTCAACGCATACTCTTGCATAGGATAGTCTTGTTCTCTTCTCCGTGTGCTCGTCCAAAAAGAGAGGCTTGCCCACCCCACTAGCAATGAAGCTCAACCCATCCTGTGTCCAAAACTCCATTGGTACATTAAAGAACTTGATCCAGACCGGAAGCTTACTCAACTGAGATTTCACAAATTGCATGCTTGGTTCCCATTCCTTTAAGATGAGGAGACGCCCAGCTAGATGCCAAGGTGCCTCTTGCAAGACTTTGGCTCTCATGTTATCATCTTCAAACTTAAAAATAAAGAAGCCATTATCCACAGCCGATACACTAACTTTCCCAAACTTTCTCCACATTCTCTCCACCATCCCTTTCACCACTGTATAAGGGAGTCGTCTGTCAAGAAAATGGCCCACTAAGCTTCCCTGCCAAAGCTTTATCCCCTCCTCTGCCACTGCAGGGGGAGGGCACACCAATACCTTTCCATCTCTAAGCACCGGCTGATGAAAATGCATTTGTGCCCTTGGGTAGCTTGACTGATCAAACAACCTGCTCCATGTTTTTTCGGGTCCTGCCATTCCTTTTTTAAGTAGCCCACCTGACGGATCAGAGGACTCAGCACAGTAGTTGCTAGAAATGGCAAGGTTCCCCCCTGCCACATTGTGCAACCCAGCGGGTATCCCAGGAGATAAGCCCATTGCCATCTCTGAAGCAGCAGGCACATTGCCAGGCCTACTCATAGCCACCACACCTGGCTCCTGGGCAGCAGGCTGTCCAGGTAGTGGAGGGAACTCCAAATTCAAACCCTCCTGCCCAGGAGCACCCGATTCGAACATGCTGGCCGTCTTAAAACCACTGTGGTATCAGAAAACCACTGTCGCAGTTCCGAAGCCAAGCGGCAGCAACCCAGACACTTCTCATAGGCGACTAACCCAGAGAAACATTAGATTTCACCACGAAGAAGAATAGTCTTCCCAAAGAAAACCAAAGAGAAAATCAAAGCTATAGTAATCTTCCCACAGAACGAACAGATCACGAACACATCATGACCAGATCCCCGAACATCCGAGTCCCAATCACAAAAAACCAGAACTCAGATCACTATCAAAGTACGAGCATATCAGAACCGGCGCTCAGTCACGAACCCAGCAATAATCACGAACCAGCAAAAAAATGCTCACGAGCAGAAAGCCCAAGGCCACCAATCCCACGAACAGAAATCCCAGATGAACAAGTACTGCTCACGAACAAAAACCCA
The DNA here is from genome assembly GCA_947561395.2 of Buxus sempervirens. NCBI lineage: Eukaryota > Viridiplantae > Streptophyta > Magnoliopsida > Buxales > Buxaceae > Buxus > Buxus sempervirens. Next base: position 6,829,059 of record OX387190.1, on the reverse strand, counting down.
CGAACGATAATCCCAGATGCACAAGTACTGCTTACGAACAGAAAATCCGACGAACAGATAAGCCCAGCTCACGAACAGATAATCTCACAAACAATAATCCGAGATGCAGAAGATAATCCCAGCTCACGACCAGAAATCCCACGAACAATAATAATAATAATTCCAGATGCACAGGAGATATAATCCCACGAAAGATAATCCCAGATTCTCCGAGCAGATAACTAGATGAACCACGAGCAGATACCCAGATGCACAAACGATGCTCATGAACAGAAAACCCAAAGTAGAACGATAAACCCAAAATTGCTAGCTTAAAACTTCACGAACAGAATCTCGTCCAGAAACACGACCCAGAACTTGGATGCTTGCCCACAAAACGATATCACAGACGAGAACAAGAAACCCCACGAACAGATCACTCCAAACCAACCTGACGGAACATCTCACGAACACCAGTCCAAGCAGCGCCTTACCAACGTCTCACGAACCAGAAACCAGAACAACTCACGAACCAAGAGTCCCACCGGCGGCTCACCACCAGCACCTCAGCAGAACCAGCACCTCACGACCACCGGCACCTCACGATCACCGGTAGCAGAACCAGCACCTCACGACCTCACGACCACAGCAGAACCTCACGACCAGCACCTCACGACCACAGCTCACCACAGCAGCACCTCACGACCAATCGGGATGATGTAGCATTATGGGCTCCAACCAATTCAGGTATTTTTGACATAAAGAGCGCTTACAAGGCTATGGATGCATCTCGGCCTACTGTACCTTGGGTTCATCTCGGCCTACTGTACCTTGGGTTCACTTGCATGTAGCAATTCTTGAACACCCTTCGGTTTCTTTCTCTCCATATGTGGTACACACTTGCAGCAAGAGATGGCTTGAATATGAGTATGGCATGTACACTACCAAGCTTCAAAGATGAAGCCCATTGCACTAGATCCAACCATGATTGGTTAGATCTTGTCACTCCATTACGTTTTAATATATGGTTCCATATTTGGGCACTATATGTGCACTCAAAAAACAAGTGGGAGTGAGATTCCAAGTGGGTTCTACAGAAGATGCATGAAGTGTTGGTGACAATGCCCCTTTTGTGCAGGCGATCAGCAGTCAATAGCCTTTGGTTCACCGCCAACCATAAAATAAAAGCATGCTTGGGGATGTGTTTAGAGAACCAAATAAGGCCACTCCAAGCCACCTGATTCCCATGATTATCCAGCCTCCTGGCATACTAGAAATATTAAACATACCTAATTTTGAGGGGATCCAAACCATTACATCTTCACGATCAGGTGAGGGGTCTGGCAACTCTTCAAGCCTACTACAAACCTCAAGTAAATCTGGAGATGCTGCTATAGGAGGGTCCCATGTATCACCAGAGATAATGCTGCCCACCATAGCTTGGTTTGTGAGCCCTGAGTCATAGATCAACCGATTGCCATACTTTTTGAACAATGGTCCATCTGGATGCCAATTATCGAACCACAAGGAGGTGCTCAAGCCATTATAAATTTGTACGTCCGTGACTGTTCGTGAGCAGCATCTGTGGTGTTCGTGAGCAGCATCTGTTGCGTTTTTGTTCGAGGATTTTCTGTTCGTGGGTTTTCAAGTTTTGTTCGTGGTTTTCTGCTCGTGAGTTACCATGTTCGGTCCGTGAGATTCCACGTTCGTGAGTTCATTTGTGCATCTGTTTGTGCAAATCTCCGTGAGATTCCTGGTTCATGCAACTCTTCCTGAGATTCCTGGTTCGTGCATCTGTTGGTGTGTTTGTGCATCTCTTCGTCTGTTCGAGCATCTGTTCGTGTATCTCTTGGTGTGCTCGTGCATCTGTTCGTAAGATTCCTGGTTCGCCTGTTCGTGAAGGAGCTTCCCGTGTGCATGGTCTGGTCGTTTGCCGGTTTGTTGATCGGTTCAGAAATTAACCATGGCCGACGACCTAGGCAGTTTTCTGATGCTGCCCCCGAGGTTGGGTCCGAGGTTGGTGTTGCGTCTCTGCCAGCGCCAGAGATATCCATGCCTATTTTGGGTCCTGCCTCCACTCCATCATCTGCTGTCCCTGCTGCTTCTCCCCAATGCGGTAAGTCCACCTGCCTGCCTCATGCAGGCCCTGGTTCTGATGCTGCTCTTACCAGCAGCAGTCCCAACCTTCTGCCTCCACATCCGCCTGCCACAGCAACTTCTGTCCCTGCTGTGGCTTCTCTGCTTGGTGTTGGCTTCCATGACCACTCTAGCACACCTGGAGACTGTGCTCCTGCTGGATCCGATGCTCCATCCACCTCTATTGCTCAACCCGGAACCAATGCTCCATCTGGTACCAATGGCCCATCCGGACCACCTGTTTTGACCCGGCCCACTATCTTGGATGTGCATTCTGTAGCTCCTCCACCTGCTTCGGCCCAATCCCTTGCACATGCCCCACCTGGCCCCACCAAGCCTGCTTTGGCCTAGTCTGATCTCTTCTCCTCCTCCATGCATAGTAAGGCAAAGCTTGATTATATCCAGCCTTCTTCTTCCTCCGATGGACAGCTTATCATCCAACCTCCTCCTGAGGTAGCTGAAGAAGGTCTGAAAATCTGGGAAGGATGCCTTGTTGGCTATTTTATCAACAAAAAACTCCCTTTTGCAGCAGTCAAAGGTATTGTCTCCAAGCTGTGGGGCAAAGGAGGCACGGTTGAAACCTCCATTAATGAAGACGGCTTCTTCTTATTTCAGTTTAGTAACCCACAGATGAGGAACAAAGTGCTTGAAGCTAGGCCATGGCACCTTGCTGGTCGCCTATTTGTTCTAAGAGAATGGCAACCCCGAATGACATTTGCCAAAGTTGAGCTTGGCAAACTACCAGTTTGGATCAAACTGTTCAATCTCCCCCTAGAGTACTGGACTCCTAGAGGAATGAGCTACGTAGCTAGTGGTATTGGACGTCCATTGTTCATGGATGAAGCCACTGAATCTAGATCACGGTTGAGCTTTGCCAAAGTTTGTGTTGAAATCGACTACCAATGCAATTTTCCGGAGAAACTCATGCTACAAATGGGAGATAACGAGTTCACTGAAATCCGAGTTGAGTACATGTGGAAACCCCTAGCTTGCTCTTCATGTGCAGTATTTGGTCACTCATATACCAAGTGTCCCCGGAAAGTCACCTCCCAAGTGTAGCAACCTTCGGGTAAAACAATCCCTATAGGGGATACTACGGATCCGAGCCTTGCGTCCACGCCATGTGACCAAGCTAATGCTTTGAGTGGAATAACAAATGCCTCGGGTGCAAATGCTTTGAGTGGAATAATAAATGCCTCGGGTGCAAATGCTTCGAGTATAACTACAAATGTTTTTTTTTGAACGTTAAGTAATAATATTAAAAAGGAGGGAAAGAATGTACAAAAGAGTGACGTTACCCCATACTGAGGTACACGCAACCAGAACCAACGCTCAACACACATGATAGTGGAAATGTCCAATATAACTACAAATGTTGCTGTAGTGGAAAATGTCTCTTGGTTCCGATCAGCCAGATAATCATGCTCGTGTCCCACATGATAGCATCCCGGACTTGAATGGTTCCAAGGTTACTTATGGTAGCAAGGATACGATTGCTTCGAATGGTTGGACAACCATAAATCAAGGACCGAAGTTTCTGGGCTCTTAACCCTCCATCTCACTCTTCATGGGCTTGGAAGAAAAGATTGAAAATAAGACCAAAAGAAAGTGCACTTATCAAGAAGAGGGTTTTCAATGGCCGTTGTACTTCTCTATGGTATGATAACTGGCATCCGGTTGGCCCATTGGTGGTTGCATATGGCGAACGACTCATTTATGACTCCGACCTTCCAGTAAATGCAAAAGTGGAAGCAATTATCACTGGCCACGATTGGGATGTGCCCCTATCTAGATCCATGGACCTTATTGAAGCTTGGCAAAGACTTCAAGAACTACCCGGTTTGGACAGTTCAAGAGAAGATCTAACAACATAGTTACCATCAAAATCGGGTACGTTTACAATGCTCTCTGCCTACACCTCCCTTCTTGAGGTTAAACCCGAGGTTCCTTGGCACTCATTGGTTTGGCACCACCTACCTATCCTGAAACATTCTTTCCTCCTCTGGTTAGCTATCCATGAAAAGTTATTAACTAAGGAAAGGTTGCTCAAATGGGGAGTTATCAACCAAGCTACTTGTATGTTCTGTAGAAGGGATGTGGAGACCCATGATCACCTCTTTTTTGCATGTGTCTACACCAAGAGAATTTGGAAGGAGGTACTCTCCAAAAATTGCATCAGGATATCTAATAGGTCATGGAAGGACACAATTGACTGGGTGCAACGCAAGGCGGTTGGTAAAGGTTTCTCATCAACCCTCCTCAAACTTTCTATGGCAGCAATCATTTACCATATTTGGTGTGAGAGAAATAGAAGGGTCTTCACCAACAACTATCTTCCGCAGGATAACTTAATGACTCATATTATTCGTGATATCAATCTCAAGCTATGTTCTGCCAACTTTACTATCCTTGATTCGCCCAAGAACAGGGAGCTTGCATCTCATTGGGGACTTGAGGGGATCATCTCCAACTGTGCACCGTAATTACATTGTTTTGGGCTTCTATTTGTAGTAGCATTTCTAATGTAGTTATTTTTGCTGCTGCTGGTCAGCTTCTTGCTTCCTTTTGGTGGTGAAGCCATTGTATATCCTTTGTATCTTTTATTCTGGAATAGATCTCTTACTTATCTTCCAAAAAAAAAAAAAACCATAAATCACAGAGGAAAGGAAAGGACTCCCATTGACACCCACCATTCGCCCCCTAGCTCAGTTGGAATTCCAGCTCATTCATTGGTTGTGGACTCTCCAAATAGGTTTGGCATCCTTGCTGATCCGCCTCAAAATGTTGATGAAGGAAGCTCTTCTCGAAAGAAACAAAGAAAAAAGGTAAAAAGAAATTGCTAGTTGATGAATTTGCCATGAGACATGCAAGAACGCCTGAAAAGGCACTGAAGTTGGGTCTTTCCTAGGGGGATATGGTGTCCAAGCACTCTCCATGATTAAGTTAGGCTCGTGGAACATACGGGATCTTAATGATCCTGCCAAACATTATGAAGTTAGAAACTTCATTGCATCACAACAGCTTCAGGTTTTGTGCCTTGTTGAAACAAAAGTAAGAGCGATTAATGCTACTGTTGTCAAGAATCTGATCTGCCCCCAATGGGAGATGTTTGCAAACTACTCTAGCGCCTTAAAAGGGCGTATATGGGTCCTTTTCAACCATAAGGAGGTTAAACTAACCACTATTTCCATTTCAGATCAATATATTCATTGCTGGTTGGAGATCATTCACTTGCAAAAAGCTTGTTTTATTTCCTTTGTCTATGGCCAAAATGACTTCAAGGAAAGACGCCACATGTGGCGAGATCTGTATGCACTCTCACCTAATTCTCCATGGCTGATGATGGGGGACTTTAACTGTGTTAGGAGCAGTTCTAAAAAGCAAGGAGGTAAGCATATAAACCTACAGGCAACTCATGAATTCAATAGCTTTGTGGATGACTGTTGATGTGTTGACTTGAAGTTCAAAGGGCTTACTCTCTCATGGTCCAACCATAGTGAAGGTGATAGAAATATCTCATGCAAGCTCGATGGAGCATTAGTTAACCAAGAATGGTTGCAGGAGTTTAACTGGTCGGAGGCGAAATTCTTGGCTCCTGGTATTTCGGATCACTCGCCGGTGGTGATCTCTATCTTTCCTCAAGGTCAAATCCTGAACAAACCATTCAGATTTTTCAATTATTGGACTACTCATGATGATTTCCTACCGACTGTTGCTGAGGTTTGGTCTTCTACAGTGGTGGGAACCCCAATGTTCATTCTTGCAAAGAAACTGAGGCTCTTAAAGGTTAGACTGAAGGCGTGGAGTAGAGCTAAAAGGTTCTCTGATATGGCTTCAAAAATCCAAAGCATCCGATCTGATCTTGCATCTTGCCAAAAGGAATGTTTTTCTCATCCTACGGATGTTGGGTTAGCACGACAAGAGAGAGACCTTCGGTCTCAGTTGGCGCATGCAATCAGGGATAAGGAGGCACAGATAAGGCAAAAATCCCGGGTCCAGTGGTTAAAAGAAGGTGACTCTAACACTGGTTTCTTTCATAGTTCACTTCTCTCAAGGAGGGCCAGAAACCGAGTGCTAAGTTTATACACTGAAGATGGTTCCAAGATAACCGACCAGCAGCTCATTAAAGACGAGTTCTTGAACCACTTTAGGGTGTTGATGGGCACAACAATCAACCCTCCGTCTGATAATCTCCCCCCCCCCCCCCCCCCCCTTTGAGAAGAAGCTCCGACCTGACCAAGCCCAAGCACTTGAAGAAGACATCACTGCGGATGAGGTTAAGGCCACTATGTTCCAGCTCAAAGATGATAAGTCCCAAGGCCCTCATGGCTTCACACGCAATTTCTTTAAAAAAGCATGGTCCATTGTGGGCGCAGATACAGTGAAAGCCATATTGAGTTTCTTTAGTTCGGGCAAGCTCCTCAAGCAACTGAATCACTCTTCTATTACTCTAGTCCCTAAGTGCCTTAACCCTTCTAAGGTATGCGACTTCAAACCGATCTCATGTGTCAATACAGTTTATAAGTGCATATCGAAAATTTTGGCAAACAGGTTCAAGCATGTCATTGGTGACCTTGTGGGGGACAACCAAATTGCCTTTATCTCGGGAAGGAGTATTATGGACAATGTTTTACTTACGCATGAGTTGTTACATGGCTACCATATTCGATCAGGTGTTGCAAACTGTGCAATTAAGGTGGACTTGAGGAAAGCTTTTTATATGGTGGAATGGGGCTGTATTTCTTCTATCTTGCGTCGCATGAATTTCCCACAAAGCTTCACCAAGTGGATAATGGAGTGCATATCTACACCATCCTTCTCTTTGCTCATTAATGGAAGCTTATTTGGTTTCTACCAAAGTTCCCGCGGCCTTAGACAAGGCGATCCATTGTCGCCTTACCTTTTTGTTCTTGTGATGGAGCTCTTTACTATGATCTTGAAGCATAGCACGTTGCAAGGGTTTTCCTTCCATGCTAAATGCAAGAAACTAGGCATCTCTTCTCTATGCTTCGCTGATGACCTCTTCTTATTTTCAAGGGCCGATTGCAACTCCATTAATTGCTTCTCTGATGCTTTGTGCAAATTCCAGATTACTTCAGGTCTACATGTCAACAAAAGCAAGACATTAATGTATGTTAGTGGTACTGACAGCCAATTGAAGCAAGCTTTTTTTTTTTTTTTTGGAAAGTAAGAAAGATTCCATTAATAAGAGAAAGAAAAGGAAATACATGTACAAGTAGAGGGTGGGCATACCCACCAGACAGAGCAAGGGGCAATCAGCACCTTACTAGAGAAACATGATGAATAAGCGCAGAAGGAAGACTACCCCCAATACTAAGAGGTTAAGAAAAGTTACAATTAAGCCCCCAATTCATGGCAATCTGCCTATGAAAAGCGTTGTCCTTGAGAACAAAGAGTCGGCCAGCAAGCCTGTAAGAAATGTCCTGCATGATAAACTTACACAGTTCCTCTTCAGGTAATGCCGAATTCTTGAATACTCTACGGTTCCTCTCACACCAGATGTGGTACACAGCAGCAGACAAAGATAGCTTTCTTAAGAGATGAATAATGGATTTAGTGCACCAAGAGGTTCCGGAATCAACAATGAGATTCCACGGGGGAATAGGTTGGGAGGTGTTAAGTCCATTCTTGTTCAAGAGAAATCTCCAAATGCGAGAACTGTAGGCACATTGGAAAAAAAGATGGGGGTTTGATTCATTACCTTGACGACAAAACACACATGCGGCATTCTGAATTGTACCCCATTTGAGAAGTCTATCCATAGTAAGAAGCGCACTCCTTATGGCAAGCCATGTCACAAATGCGTGCCTGGGGATATTGCATGGGAACCAGATTAATCCCACCCAGGGAAATGAAGGCCGACTAGGTTCTAAAGCTTTATAAGTGGCCCTGATACTGAAAAGACCAAATTGGGTCAGAGACCAAATAATCCTATCATCCATATTTGGGTTAGGCCTAGGCAAATCCTGAAGCCTTTCCCAGACACCAATCAGGTCAAAGGAGGTTGGAATTGGGGAGTCCCAAACACCATTGATAATAAGATCATGGACCGATGCATCATCTGGAAGCCCTGAATCATAGATCAATCTCCTGCCAAATCTTGCAGCTAAAGGACCAAGAGGGTGCCAATGGTCGTACCATATAGAAGTATTCCTCCCATTATTGATTATGTGCTTTGTATATCTGGAAACAATCTCTCTATGCTTAAGAGTTTTCCTCCAAACCCAAGAAGCCGAGGTAGGAATAGGAACACTCCAGAAATTTCTTCCACGTAGAAGGTTGCTATTAACCCAGGATACCCAAAGATTGGCAGCCTTGCTACCCACAAGCCAAGTTTGCCTTAGCACGGCACACTTATTCCAAAGGCGGATGTTCAATACCCCCAAACCTCCTTGTTCAATAGGCGAACAGACAAGGTCCCACTTGACCTTAGATTGCTTAGCATGTTGCCCATTTCCAGACCATAAGAAGTGCCTGCAGATTTTCTCCATCTTGTAGATTACTTCCTTGGGAAGAATGTAGACAGACATCCAAAAAACCGCCGTGGAGAACAAGACAGACTTAATAAGCAAGAGACGACCTGCATATGACAAATGCCTACCTTGCCAGGACTGGGTACGAGATGTAAGCTTTTGGAGAAGAGGCTCACAGTCCCTAGCCGACAGGCGAGACGAGATAAGAGGCAGCCCCAAATACTTCACCGGAATATGCCCTTCCATGAAACCCAGTGTCTGCAAGATCTCACATTTAACCCTATCAGAAATGCCAGCCATGAACACTGCACTTTTGTCCTTGTTAACGTGAAGACCAGATACCCTGCCAAAAAGTGCTAAAGCAGAAGAGACACAATTAATGGAACTGGTGTCCCCATGGGAGAAAACAAACAGGTCATCAGCAAAACACAATTGCTTGATAGACGGCTCAGAGCATTTGGGATGAGGCCTGAAGTTCACAGCTGTCTTATCCTTCAAAATCTTGTCAAACAGTTCCATAACAAGGACAAATAGGTATGGAGAGATGGGGTCACCTTGCCTAAGTCCCTTGCCCCCCTTGAAGAAGCCCTCCATGCTACCATTGATCATAACTGAAAACGATGTGGTAGAGACACATTCCAGTATCCAAGAGATGAACCGAGGAGGAAATTTGAAGCCTTTGAGAACCTCCTCTACACAATGCCAGTCAATGGAATCAAAGGCTTTTTTTATATCAATCTTGAGGGCACACCTGGGAGGGCCCTTATTGAGATGGTAGCTTCTGAAAAGCTCATGAGTAAGAAGTATATTGTCCACCATACTTCTATCCGGGATGAAAGCCGACTGATGCATGCCAACCAAAGGCCCAATTACAGCTTTGATCCTGTTTGCTAAGATCTTTGAAATACATTTGTATATAGTGTTAACACACGAAATAGGCCGATAATCCGATATCAAGGAGAGCTTACCTTTCTTGGGGACAAGGCTGATGATAGAATGATTCACCTGCTTCAGGAGCTTTCCTGAGAAAAAGAAGGATCTAATCGCATCAGTGACGTCTTTTCCCACTAAGTTCCATGCTTTCTTAAAAAATGCCGGGGTGAAGCCATCTGGGCCTGGAGCCTTTTCATCCTTAAGGGAGAACATTGTGGTCTTGATCTCATCATTAGTGACATCTGCTTGCAGCCCTTGGATCTGGTCAAGACTAAGAAAGCGGTTAAAATTAGCCTCAAACGGCTCAAGGGACAGATCCTTCTCACCCAACAACTTGGAAAAGTGGGAAACAATGTGCTGCCTTATTTGAGTCTGGTCAGTAAGCTCACTTCCAGTAGTGTCAGACAATCTAGATATGGAATTGTGGGAGCGTCTGAAAACTACAGAATTGAAGAAGAACTTAGTACACTGATCACCTTCTTTCATCCACTGTATTCTGGATTTCTGTCTGTATTGTGCTTCCTCAACTCGCAAGAGGTCTGCCAGGTCCTTTCTGAGCCTCCTTTCCAAAGAGGAAAGGTGAGAATCTAAAGGATTAGAATGCAAAGCCTTATGACAAAGCTCAAGTTTCTCCCTAATATCAACCGCTTTGAAAGTCGCTTGGGCAAATTGCTTCTGCCTACTCCACTCCTTTAATCTGAGTTTTAACTTTTTAAGCTTGGAATAGAGTTGGAACATAGGCTTACCAGCAACCGGCATTTGCCAGACTTCTGCAACCAAGGGCAGGAAGTCATCTGTGGAGGTCCAAAAGTTAAAGAACTTGAACAGTCTGTTACTTTTCAGCATCACTGGGTCCACGGAGACAATAACAGGACTGTGATCAGAAATACCAGGAGGCAAAAAAGCGATCTCAGAGTGATTGAATTGGCTGATCCAAGCAATATTGACAAGAACCCGATCTAGCTTACAAGAGATACGCCTTTGGCCAGAGCTCATATTGCTCCAAGTGTGCATGAATCCTTTATAGTTCATTTCAATTAGAAAGCAGTCACTTATACAAGAATTGAAGTCATGAGTGGCACTCGAATTTATTTTCTTACCTCCAAATTTTTCAGAGTCTTTTCTAACACAATTAAAGTCCCCAATCAGCAACCAAGGGCTGTCAACAGAGCAGAGACGCAGGTTTCTCCAAAGATCTCTCCGAACCATGGCATCATTATCCCCATAGACAAAGGATATGTGAGATGATTTTCTAGAAACCACAAACTCAACCCAGCAATGGATAAGCTGGTGAGATTCAAACAATTTGGAAACAGAAATAACTGAAGGGTCATAGCAAACCCAGATACGCCCTTTCAAAGCCTGATCATAATTCGTAATACAGGACCAAGTAGGGCATAATAAGTTATGGACAAAATCCGCATTCACTCTTCGAACCTTCGTCTCCACAAGACATAGCATAGTAAGCCGTTGAGATACAATCAAATTCATAACTTCTCTTTGCTTAGAGGGGTTGTTCAGACCCCTAATGTTCCATGTAGCCAGCTTAATCATGGGGGGAGTGGATATCTGTAGGATCACCACAGGGAGCTCCTGATTTAGAAGAAAGAACCAAGCAAGCATTCTTAGCCTCCTTCATTGCAATCTCATCCACCAGAAGACATTTCCTAGCCTTCTTACGCTGCTTCTTTGATAGAGAGCTGGAACTCAAGCACGAAAAGGGCAACTCATTGAGAAGGTCGAACTGGTTGGGACTCGTCTCAATTCCAACTTGGGGGACCAGAGAAGGGAGAATTGATGGGGATGGAGACGAAGCAATCTGCTTACCTTTAGTCAGAGAAGATAGAACAGGAGCAGTAGCCTCGACATGCAAAGAGACATTAAGGTGATCCACGTGATCAAGAATTCTAGCTGCACCATCAGAAACCGTGTGATTAAGAGGATTATCCCAACCGCACCCCACGGGTTTATCCACGACATGCACATGCTCTTCATGCTTATCACCAACGTGCACAACTGTTCCTACATGGGCGTTCTCATCAGGTTCAATCGCAGCTGCCCTAACCGGCTCAATCTCAACAGTCTTGTCCATATGCACGAGCTCAACAGCCCCTACTTGCTCTGATTCAACACCCGTACCTGATTCAACAGCCTTGACAACGTTCACAAGCTCAACCGCCCCCACATTCGGTTGATTGGACTCTATTCCATGGTCAGAAGTAGAAGTAAGACGCTCGGCCTGCTCCTAAGAGTTCCCTTCGACAATAATTCCATCCGGAAGTTCTGATATATCATGAATAGAGGAGAAACACCTTCCTGTTGGCCTCCACTGCCTAGCCCGTACCCGACTACATCTGGATTCAGAGTGTCCGAAGACATCACAAATCTTGCATTTGATAGGTTTCCAACCATACTCAGTACGAATCACTGAAGTAGAGTTCTCAGGTCCATGCTGCACATAAATTTTATCTGGGAAGGAGCACTGGGTATCCACTTCAACACATACTCGAGCAAAGCTCAGCTTGGATCGCTTTTCTGTCATCTCATCAAGATACAACGGTTTACCAATGCCGCTAGCAATGAAGCTTAACCCCATAGGTGTCCAGAATTCCAGAGGAACGTTGAACAATTTCACCCATATTGGTACCTTAGCAAGTTGGGATTTTTCAGGTAAGAGATTTGGCTCCCATTCCTTGAAGACCATCAGTCGACCAGCCATGTACCAGGGCCCCTGGTGTAGAACCTTGTCTCTGACTGAGGATGACGAAAATCTTAGGATAAAGAAGCCGTTATCAATGCTAAAGATGTCCACCTTCCCCCACATCTTAAGTGCCAGACTTTTGATAACATTCAGAGGAAGGCTTCTGTCCAAGAAATAGCCAATAAGGCAGCCCTTCCAAACGTCAATACCTTGGTTAATAACCTCAAGAGGAGGAGTAACCATAACCTTGCTGTCTACAATCGTTGGGGCAAAAAATGATAATTTGACTTTATCAGAAATCTCAGCATGGAAAAGCTCAGACCAGGACTTTCCATTCTTAGCATGACTCGAATTCGGAGCTACCTGATGGACAGTTGTGTCGCCCAAACTAGGATCTGGGCCACTGCAATGCGCCTGCAAGACAGAGCCGAGAGGAGCAGCTGTGTTTCCGCTGGAACACTGTCCCAAGACAGCGCTAGCAGGAGAAGAGCACAGAGGTGGGAACAAATTAAAGGAAAGTCGGCGATCAAAGGCATTATCGCGCCGAGTAATTGGCTCGCCTGCCGGAACGGAAGCCAGCACACTAGCCGGCCCGGCTGGCTGACCAGGCGAAGACAATGGAGAGACCATCTCAGATAAGATTCAGAGGCGCCATCAAGCCAACGACGACCAGTCTAAACGCAGCAAGAAACACCACCACAGACAACCTTCACAGAACGATAGTAGGCCAAAAATAAAACGATAATCTGAACAGCACGGAATCGATAAACTGCCAAAACGATAGACTGTCCCAGACAATAATCTGCCCGACGATGATCCGATAATCAGAGCGGCCCCTGAGCAACAAGGGACGAAACCAAGCAACCGCGAACATAAACCCGCGCCCAGAAATAAGCTAGCAGAACCCCACAGCACGAACAGGAACTCGCACCCACAACAATAGGAAACGTGGCTACCGACTGATAGAAGACAACCACGAACGGAAAGCCACAGCCACGGGAAACTGGAATCCCCGGCCACGCACGGAAATCCCCGGCCAAGCACAGAACTCACGGAAAACCACAGCCACTGGAGACGACGACCACGAACAGAAACCACAGCCCAAATGCGTCCTCCACGAACAGGAATCCCCGGCCACGCACAGAACTCGCGAACGCACAGACCACATGCTGCCTTTGAAGACCACCGAAACCAGAACCAAAGAGCCATTGAACGCCGCCTGAGCCACACCGCCAGCACCAACACTTCACCACCAACACCTCACCAGCACCACACGACCACCAGCACCACACGCCCAACACCTCACGCCCAGCACCAGCACCTCACGCCCAGCACCTCACTCCCAGCACCTCACGCCCAGCACCACACGCCCAGCACCTCACGCCCAGCACCAGCACAAGCCGAGTAAGGAGCAGATCTTGTGTTTCTCCCTTGGCGCTCTTCCAACTACCTACTTGGGCTTGCCATTGGTATCTTCGAAATTGACTCCTACGGAGTGTGAGCCCCTTCTTAACCAGATTGCTGCTAATACTCAAGCATGGAAGGGGCGACACCTCTCTTATGCTGGCCGCCTTGCCTTGGTGAAATCAGTCCTCTTCTCCATCAAGATCTATTGGTTATCGGCCTTCATGCTTCCAATGAAGGTTATTAGAGAGCTTGAAAAGCTATGCAAAAACTTTCTTTGGAAAGGACCCGACATGAGAAAGAAGATTATTCCAATCAAGTGGGAAATAGCATGCTCACCTTGTAAGGAGGGTGGACTTGGTCTCTTCAAGCTACACACTTGGAACAAAGCTGCCATGTTAAGGTACTGCTGGATGATTGCAAACGGAGCACAAAACCTATGGACTAATTGGGTACACATTAACCTCATCAAGGACTGAAGTTTCTGGGCTCTTAACCCTCCATCTAACTCTTCATGGGCATGGAAGAAAATATTGAAAATAAGACCAACAGCAAGTGCACTTATCAAGAAGAGGGTTTTCAATGGCCGTTGCACTTCTCTATGGTATGATAACTGGCATCCAGTTGGCCCATTGGTGGTCGCATATGGCTAAAGACTCATTTATGACTCCGGCCTTCCAGTAAATGCAAAAGTGGAAGCAATTATCACTGGCAACGATTGGGACGTGCCCCTATCTAGATCCATGGACCTTATTGAAGCTTGGCAAAGACTTCAAGAACTACCTAGTTTGGACAGCTCAAGAGAAGATCAAACAACATGGTTACCATCAAAATCGGGTATGTTTACAATGCTCTCTGCTTACACCTCCCTTCTTGAGGTTAAACCGGAGGTTTCTTGGCACTCATTGGTTTGGCACCACCTACCTATCCCGAAACATTCTTTCCTCCTCTGGTTAGCTATCCATGAAAAGTTACTAAAAAAGGAAAGGTTGATCAAATGGGGAGTTATCAACCAAGCTACTTGTATGTTCTGTAGAAGGGATGTGGAGACCCATGACCACCTCTTTTTACATGTGTCTACACCAAGAGAATTTGGAAGGATGTACTCTCCAAAAATTGCATCAGGATATCTAATAGGTCTTGGAAGGACACAGTTGACTGGGTGCAACACAAGGCGGTTGGTAAAGGTTTCTCATCAACCCTTCTCAAACTTTCTATGGCAGCAGTCATTTACCATATTTGGTGTGAGAGAAGAAGGGTCTTCACCAACTATCTTCCGCAGGATAACTTAGTGACCCTCATCATTCGTGATATCAATCTCAAGCTATGTTCTGCCAACTTTACTATCACTGATACGCCCAATAACAGGGAGCTTGCATCTTATTGGGGACTTGAGGGGATCATCTCCAACCGTGCACCGTAACTACATTGTTTTGGGTTTCTATTTGTAGTATCATTTCTAATGTAGTTATTTATGCTGCTGCTGGTCAGCTTCTTGCTTCCTTTAGGTGGTGAAGCCATTGTATATCCTTTGTAGCTTTTATTCTGGAATAGATCTCTTACTTATCTTCCAAAAAAAAAAAAAAAAAAGCTTAAGAATTCTCCTCCATGCCCATGACAAGTTTGCTGGTATGTTCAAAGTCCAGAAATTCCGATCTTTAATAAGGTACCTGTGTACCCATCTTACCCATAAGGAACCGCCCATTGCCTGAATCTTCCATATATGCTTCATTGTTGCAATTTTATTCCATGTACTCAGATTGAAGAGCCCAAGACCTCCTTTTTTTGGAGCACAAATGATTTTCCAGCTGATGGGGTTCATTTTGCGTTTAAGATCAGGTCCCGACCACAAGAATCTCCTGGATATCTTTTCCAGTTCTGAGATAACTCCTTTAGGAATGATAAAAGTAGAAAGCCAATGCACCTTGATGGAGAACAAGACAGCTTTGATTAGGGTCAACTTACCCACATAAGAGAGGCTTCTTCCCTTCCATGATTGTGTCTTTGACTTAACTTGGTTGATGAGAGGCTCACAATCCTTACATGAGAGCTTGGAAGTAAAGAGGGGGAGTCCAAGATATTTGACTGGCAGTTTACCAAGAGGAATACCTGAAAAAGCACTAAGCTCAGATTCCGTGGTTTGATCAACTCCACTTAGATACATGGCACTTTTCTGCTTGTTTAGATGAAGGCCCGTAAGCTGCTGGAAATCCTCCAAAGAGTTAAGAATGCATTGTAATGAAGCATTGTCAGCCTTAGAGAAAATGAATAAATCATCTGCAAAGCACAGTAGCTTAAGGCCTATAGCCTCACAACGATGGTGGTAGACAAATCCATGGGTAGTGTTTTGCTGCAAAACCATATAAAATACCTCCATGACTAGCACAAAAAGGTTGGGTGATATGGGGTCCCCCTGACGTAACCCTTTTGCTCCCTTAAAGAAACCAAAAAGGGTACTATTAATCATCACTGAGAAGGTTGGAGAAGTCACACACTCCATGATCCAGTTCACAAACTTATTCGGGAATTGCAAGGCAATCAACATTTCCCTAATGCTGTCCTACGAGACTGAATCAAAAGCTTTACGGATGTCAACTTTTAGAGCACACTTCTTATGTGGACCACGCAAGTGATAGTTGTGCAAAAGTTCATGGGCAAGAAGCACATTCTCAGCAATACCTCTCCCTGGTATAAAGGCAGACTGATAGTTTCCCACAATATCACCAACCACCCCCTTGAGCCTATTTGCAATGATTTTAGAAATGCATTTGTAAAGGGTGTTAACACATGAGATGGGCCTATAATTAGATACCTTACTTGGGTTGGAGCATTTCAGCACTAGGGAAATAGCTGTGGTGTTCCACTACTTCAGCAAACTTCCATCTGTGAAGAAGCTTAGGATTGCCTCCACTGTATCATTGCCCACAATTGCCCAACACTTCTTGAAGAAGAGAGGAGTAAAGCCGTCAGGGCCAAGAGCCTTATCATCCTTCAATGAGAAAAGTGTGGCGTTAACCTCTTCATAGGTGACCTCCTCTAATAAGTGACTTTTCTGATCATGAGATAGGGTTGAAGAAAAGGACGGCATGGCATGATGATGGCGAACCTCAACAGAACCCAAGGCATGGATATCTTCAAAGTACTTAACAATATGTTCTGAAACCTCTCTTTGATCTGTCAATTTGAGGCCTTGCTCATTAAAAATACTGGAGAAGTTATTGAGCGCTCTTCTTGATTTCAAGGCATTGTGGAAGTAAGTGGAGTTGCTATCACCTTCTGCCAACCATTTAATTCTAGATTTCTGCCTGAGTTGAGATTCCTCACATCTTAACAGTAGAGATAATTGTTGCCTTAGAGAGTTTTGTTGTTGAGCAAGGCTAGTGCTTTGGGGACTATCATGCAATTGTTTCTGCACCTGTTCAAGATTCAGTCTTACCTGGTGAACTTGTGAAGAGACTTGGGCAAATCTCATTTGTTTACTCCATTCCTTAAGCTTACTCTTCACAGCTTGCATCTTCTTTGAAATCCGAAACATTGGAGAGCCAACCACTTCTATTTTCCAGGCATCCTCAACCAGAGGGAGGAAGTCATGTCTATATGTCCAAAAATTAAAGAACCTGAATGGTTTGTTACCTTGCTTCCATTTGGGGAACATTGAAATCAATAGTGGAGTGTGATCAAATATGCCTGGATTCATTACTTGAACTTCAGAAGGGCACATGGTGTCAAGACAGGGTAGATTGACAAGTACACGGTTGAGCCTACACAAAATTTGCCTTTGGCCCTCACTCTGTGTAACGCCTCGAACCCGGGTCAGTGCAAAGCGGCACCCAACCCGAACCCGGTTCGCTACTATAACAACCCAAGTCCGGTTCAACAACCAAACTCGAGGTGTTACCACGAAGCTGGGGTCAGATACAAACCAAGATTCACAATAATTTTAAAACTTTAACAAATTAAATATATCAGAGTTATGGTGGCCAATAAAAACAATTCTTTAATCAATATATTCAAATCAGTTTACAATAAAGTTTATTTAATCAACATGTGACATTAATACCAATTATAATTCTACCCATCAAATTAAAACCCCATCTTCGCGATCTCTCCAAGCAACCTGAAAAATAGGGGAAAACAGAGTGAGATTTACATCTCAGCAAGTAGCAGGTGCATGCAATTTGAAACAGTCCAATGTAAGCAAATAGTCATGAGGTATTCGATTAATCAACGATAAGATGAGAAATCCAAGTTATCCATGGAAATTCCAAATAAAGCGATAAAATAGATGATCATGTATAAATACCAATAACTTGATGTTAACGGGGTAAAACCTACAAAAGCGATAAAACACATGCCATTGCAGGACTCACAAAGATGATAAGTATTTGAGAGGACACTCAACTAATTGCTATACCACCGTGCGGCTTAGGGGCAGTGCTACTTAATGATACTCAAGCCCCATGCAGCACAGCTTAGACAAGAGCCGTAGTTACTGACTTATTGCGCACGAACTCCGCAAAGTTGGATGTACCACCAGCATGCAGCACCAGAATCAATACATGGAGTGCGGTCGCTTATCCACATGTACAGGGAATCACCAGCGGCTCACCAGGGTATCCCTCCAGACATAGGACCTTCCCGGAGCAAACCAACTTGCAAGGAAAGCGTGCTCGCATATAGGAGTAACTCAACCCAAACCAAATACCACTTAGCTAACTAGCCAAAACTATGGATCCATATACAACTAAGCCCACTTACACAAACCACGATAAAACCACATACGGGAGGACAAGCTAATGTAGGAGGCATACACGCTTTTACCCGTAAAGGATTATACATCTCTACACAAAGGATTACCCATCTCTGCCATAAAAGATAGTATCAACTCTACCACAGAAGCCATATCACCCAACCGTAAAATTAAAGAGAACAACATCATACCACATACCAATCCATACCAAAGTATTCCATTCCATGTGAAATCCATAATTCAATCCTTAAGAATTCCATTAAAGCCTTTTTCAGGATAACATATGCAATTTCCCAAATATATTCAAAATAAAACTCATGTATCATATGTTCGATAAAACTCGGAGTTTATGAAATTACAGTAGCCTATATTCCCATTAAAAGCTCAAAATAAAGTAAATCCAATCTTATAGTTTTCCGTATTAGTCCCTTTTATTAGAATCCAATTTCCTATCTTAACACCTAAGTTAGTTCCATAATAAATTTTTTGTGTTTTATTATCCCAGCATGTTCTACAGACCTAGAATGAAGTTTAAAAGATGTTTATAAGCTATAAGTATCAGTAGTATTATTTCTAGCAATATCCATACCCTTTGACCCTTTTATAAACAATCCTTTCATTGAAACCTTCAATTTATTGGATAATCTTTCCCATTTAATTTTATAATTTTTATACTTTAATTAGGTCCTTATAAAGATGCTAACATGCTTAACTAATCAGAAAATTTATTGGATGATTATTTCTATTACAAAATTCTCAAAATCTGCAAATTTTACATAGAGCGCCGACCTCTACAGGGCTAGGCGATCCTAGGCGCTCGTGCAAAATTAAACAGAAATTTCCAGATTTCTAAAGTTCGGATTTTTATGCCTTTGCCATATGTTTCTTTGGTCTAAATTAATCTAATAACATTCTAAAACATTCCTAAAGCCTTATAGATCAATTCTTATTAATTAAATACCATCCTATAATTTATTTCATGATCAAACCAAGTTTTCTCCATTATTTCAACAAATCCTTCAAGAACACCAAACACAAAAATATAAACAATTTGATTCCATGTAAATACTGTTCCGACTAATCCATATGAAATCACAGAAAATGAAATCATGCAATTCCTCACGTTTTCCAAGGGCTACTTGTTGCCTTATACGCTAAATCCTTCTTCCATTGAAACTTCTTATTCTGGACCTTACTTTTGTTCCCAAACGCACCAAGCTAGACTCTCCCAATTCAAATCTCCACCGTATACAATGTAGTTCCATCAGTGAAGAACAAAACCTCCAAATTTGAAGGCGATCCACCGCACGGATTTTCCCTGATCATGTTTTGATGATGGCTGGTCAGACACCTCCATTAGCCACCTTTTTCCTTTCTCTCCCTCTTTTCTCTCAATAATAAACCCACGAAAATTCCCTCTTGTCTAACCTTAGTCTCTTATTTATATTAGGCTTTAGAAATCCTAAACCAACCCTAATTGGCTAATTTAATTTGGGCTAACCCAACCATGGTCTAGTTAAAGTCTAATTCTTCTAATTTAATTCCTACTTTTTCTCCACCTATTTTTCTACTTAATAATCCTAATTAAGTTTCTTATTATCTAAACTCCTAATTATAACCTATTTTCGTGCAAAATATTTAATTAAACATTATTATCACCTAAAACCTTATTTTCTCCAAATTAAACGTGAAATCTCCTAATTACCCTTTTCCCACTTTTAGGCTTTTATTAATTTCTTTTAATTTCTAAATTGTCAAAATAAATTATTTCCTTCTATTTTTAAATTCTAGTTATCAAAATACCCTTTTTACTCTTTTAGACTAATTTCATTAAAATTCTTTCTTTATTTTCTACTTATGACTTATTCGAATTAATTATCCTTTAAATCTTCACTTTTCATTTTAATCAGGACTCAACTCGCATTTTCTTTTATTTATTTATTAGGTGGAAATTCGGGGTTTTACACTCTGGTTTGCCCAAGTATAAAACAACCCTTTAGATTTGAGCTCAACGACTTCGCAAGTGTCAATGCACTCATTAAACTCCTCCACATTACCATGGTTTATCTGCTTACCACCCATCTTTTTAGTAGTAGATCTGACACAATTAAAATCCCCCATGATTATCCATGGTTGAGAAGATACAAACATGGGGAGGCGTCTCCACAAAAGTCTCCGCTCGGTAGCATCATTCGACCCATACACAGCTGTTAGGAAACAACTCTTCTGCGTATTCAACATCTTCACATAACAATGGACAAGCTGGTCACTACTATCCAACTTCTTTACTCGAACGTCATTAGGATTAGACAAAATCCAAATACGTCCCTTCAACACACTTTCATAATTTGTGATAATTTCCCATGAAGGAGCAACCAGATCCTTCACAAGTCTTGCATTAATGTGCCTGATTTTTGTTTCGACTAGAACTACCAAACTCAATTTTTTTGATCTTATCAAATTACGTACTTCTATTTGCTTTTCGGGACCATTTAGACCCCTAATGTTCCACATAGCAAAATTGATCATGAGATAGAGTGGTCATCAACACCATTGTTCCCTTCCAACACCTTATCCGTTGGATTTTTTTTTGCATGCTTCATGGCGATCTCGTCCGCAAGTAATTTCTTCTTCTTCTTGTTCTTCTTTCGTGATGAAGATGAGCTCCCTTGGTGACCTTGTTTCTCCATTTCAGGTAATTCAAACCTGTTAGGTGAAGTGGTAATGGCAACTTCCTGCATAGGTGCTGGGAGAAGCACACCATGTTGCTGTACAGGTTCCAGGGCTAAGCTTTCTTGGTGAGCATCACTTTGCACTACATTAGATTCCAAGGGATTGACTTGCTCCGGGTGCTGTACCTGCGGATCTGGGTGTGCCTGTGGTTCATGTTGGGGAGGGCCCTCCACATTCTTGCTTGTTTCACCACCTTCAACGCTAATGATCTCCTTCCCTTTGCTATTGATGTATCTCCACCGCTGATCCAATGCAATAGGAGTCGAAGAACTACCCTTTTTTTGGTTACTTTCCCGTGCATCATTTGCATGTTCAACTAAAGGGTGGGGAGCGGCAATTTCATGGACTTGGGATCTATCAACATTAATTGCAAACTCATCTTGGAGCACTCTTCCTGTAGGAACCCAAACCTTGGCAGCCCTTGGGCAACTGTTTTCAGTGTGGCCGAAAACTTCACAAGCACTACATTTGTGAGGTTCCCAGGTATATTCGATAATTACTTCAAGAATTTCGTCACCTATGTCAAAAGAGATAGACTTGGGAAATTGGCATGTCGTATCGACCTCCACACAAACACGAGCATAATGAAGTTTCATTCTCTTCTCAGTCAGCTCATCCAATGAGATAGGACGCCCAACTCCACTAGCAATGTAACTGAGGCCTGATGGAGTCCAGTATTCAATGGGCACATCAAAGAGTTTAATCCAAATAGGGACCTTTCGCATATGAGTTTTAACCAATTGAAGGTTGGGTTCCCAATTTCTGAGAATAAGCAGCCTACCACCAAAGTGCCATGGACCAGCTTGGAGCACTCTATCACGAACTTGAATATTAGAAAAGGTGAAGATATCAGCCATCTCCAGGCTCAACAGTTTGAACCTGACCCAACTTACCCCACAACCTGCTTGCCAAGCTTCTAACCACGCCAATAGGAAGCTTTTTGTCCAGAAAGTGCCCCACAAGGCACTCACTCCACAACCTCGCCCCCTCAGCAGCAACTTCAGGAGGGGGCTTGACCGTTACCTTGCCTTCAACAATCTCAGGAGAGAAGAAAGCCAACTTTGCTTTCGGCAGAGATTCTGATGAGAATAGGTTGGACCATGCCTTAACAGGCCGAACTGAGGACTGATCATGCTGAGGTTTTCCCAAAATAGGCTGTGAAGGGAAATATGAATCAGCATTGCAAGGATTCGTGTCAGCTTTGTCGACAGCACTTGCATGGTCAGCCAAGAAATGCGCTGGGAGCTCAGAGGAAGCAGCAGGAATCCCCAGAGGCGGGAAAGCCTGGGTTGAATGAATTTCCATACTCTGCAACCAAGGAACTGTCGAGATCTAGCCGGTCGGACAGAACCCATCGGAGAGGTGGGTGACCACCGTCAGGCTTAGACCGATGAGACCCAGGACGCAAAAGCGAGGACAGATGAAGACGATAACCAGGTCCCCAATAGGTTCAAAACGAAAACCAGGTCCCCAACAGATCAAAACGATAACCAATGGAACCAGAACGACAAAGAACCTCAGGATCACTTGCTAAGACTGCTCACGACTAGAAATCATGAGCAGAAGCACCGAACATGCTCCAACTTACTTCCCAGAGAGTCATGAACAGAATCACGAACCACAAAAAAATCACAATCTCGACCGCAGCACGAGCCAAATGCAAATCCAAATCCGGGCGCTCGCCAGAGTTGCGAGGTTGTCGGCGCAACACCAACCTTGCTCACGAATGAACCTTGCTCACGAGCAGCAACACCAACCTTTTTTTTTTTTGGAAGGTAAGTCCAAAGTGTATTAATGAAACAGAAATTTACAATGAAGTGGCATCCTGGTTTAAACCAACCAGTGCCTTAAAGCAAGGCATACAAATACAAGGACCCCAACCCTGAGTAGAGTGAGAAAACAACTAGGCTAACTTAGCGAACCAGTTCCCATGCTAATCTATCACCATGAAACCTAAGGAGACAAAAGCAATCAAAGGAAGTTTACATTAAGGCCCCATAAATGGCAAATAGATCTATTACGTGGAGTGTCCTTGACCACTTGCTTCAAGCCCGCTGCTTTCCCTCTGACGTCCATAAGGATGAGGGAGACCAAGTCAGTATAGGCCATTGCCTTGTTTTGGAAAATCCGTCTATTTCGCTCCCGCCATATGTGGTAAACCATGGCAGCCAAAGAAGTTCTTTTCAACCAAGCAATAATACTTTTACCCACCAAGCTATGAGAAGCCCATAAGACAGTTTGGTTCCAAGAAGTAGGAGTTCTATGCACATTATTGTAGCTCATCACCGTCCTCCAAATGGAACTAGAGTAGACACAAGAGAAAAGCAACTGATTGAGGTCCTCATTGCTTGCTCGGCAAAAGACACATGAGGAGGAGTTTAAGACATGACGTTGCTGCAGCACATCTTGGGTAAGGAGCTTATTATTCAAGGCAAGCCACAAGATGAAGGCATGTCGGGGAATGTGATCCGTGAACCATACCAAGCACGACCAAGGGATCTTTGGGCCTTGAGACCTGAGCACATGATAGGCACTCTTCAAGGAGAACTGAGAAGCAGCAAGAGGAATCCAGGTTACCTTATCAGGGAGAGCGGAGTTGGGCTTGGGAAGGTGACATAGGCCGTCCCATACTTCCAAGAGATCATGGGATTGAGCAACAGGAGGATCCCATTCTTCACCTAGCACAATGGAGGAGACCTTAGCATCTTTAGATAGACCGGAGTCGTAGATGATCCGTTCACCATATTTGCTAAACAAGGAACCAAATGGGTGCCAGTTGTCGAACCATAAGGATGAGCTTCTACCATCTCTAACTGTAACCTTAATGAGGTTATAAACCTTTACCCTCAAGCTGAGAATCTTGCGCCAGATCCATGAAGGTTGAGAGGGAACCTGTAATTGCCAAATGCTCCTACCCTTCAAGGCAGTCTCAGAAACCCAGGAAAACCATAATGATTTGTCAGCAGTAGCTATACGCCAAAGATATTTAGTGATTGCAGCTTTGTTCCACAAGTGAATATCCAGGATTCCCACGCCCCCCTCATCCTTAGGGGCGCAAACAGCACTCCATTTGATGGGAACAATTTTCTTAGTGAGATCAGGGCCAGACTAGAGGAACCGCCTACAAAGTCTTTCAATCTCATATAGAACCTGCTTTGGAAGCAAGAAGGTAGTGAGCCAGTGAACAGCAGTAGAGAATAGGACAGCTCTTACCAATTGGACTCGCCCTGCATAAGACAAGGATCTGGCCTTCCAGGATTGAATCCTAGCTTTGATTTTGAGGATAAGAGGTTCACAATCAGCCACCTTCAGCTTTGAAGATAGAAGGGGGACGCCCAAGTACTTGACCGGCAAGTTACCCATCTCCACTTCATAAGTAGTAGTGACAAGCTGCTGGATGTCAGTAGGAACCCCACAAAAGAAAATCTTAGTTTTGGATCTGTTCATGCAGAGGCCTGAGAGGCCACCAAACTCCTCAAAGCTAGCAAAAATAGTATTGATAGACAGGACATCCCCTTTAGAGAAAACCATAAGATCATCCGCAAAACACAATGCCCTCAAGCCTAGCTTGGCACACTTTGGATGGAAATGGAAGCCTTGTGGGGAGTTCTTAGCAAGAATAGCGTGAAACAACTCCATAACAAGAACAAAGAGATAAGGGGACAAAGGGTCTCCTTGCCTCAACCCTCTTGTTCCTTGAAAAAAACCTGCCAAAACACCATTCATGTTTAGAGAAAAAGAAGGAGTCGAGATGCACGCCATTACCCACTTAATGAAGAGTTCTGGAACCCGCATAGCTCTCAACAAGGGCGGTAACATATCCCACTTGACGGAGTCAAAAGCTTTTATGATATCAACCTTGATGGCACACCTTGGACTACCACGATTAAGATGGTAGTTATGAAGGAGGTCTTGAGTGATTAGGATATTGTCAGAAATCTTCCTTCCAGGAATGAAGGCACTTTGATAGTCCCCAACGAGGTCTACAACAACCTTCCGAAGTCTATTGGCCAATAACTTGGAGATGCACTTGTAGACTGTATTGACACAAGAAATGGGACGATAGTCACCAATGATAGAAGGGTTGGCACACTTGGGAACAAGGGTGATGATGGTGTTGTTTAGCTGCCTTAGAAGCATCCCTGAGTCGAAGAAACTTCTGATTGCCACAGTAGTGTCCTTGCCCACAATATGCCAAGCTTTCTTGAAGAACAAAGGAGTAAAACCATCCGGTCCCGGCGCCTTGTTATCCTTGAGTTTAAACATCACATCCTTGATCTCTTGATCAGTAATCTCCTTACTAAGCTCACTGACCTGAAGATCATCGAGCTTCCTAGATATGAGGTGGTCAAATGTAGGAGTACTGCCAGCCATATGATTACCACCCAAAAGTGCACTGTAGTGAGCCACGAACATGCTCTTAACTTCACCCCAATCAGTAACCTTCCTTGCGCTATCATCATAAATTGAAAGGATCTTATTATGCGCCCTTCTAGATAACATTGCTTTATGGAAGAAAGCTGTATTTGCGTCCCCTTCAGCAAGCCACTGGATACGAGATTTCTGCCTTACTTGAGCCTCAACGTCTGCTGCTGCCCTAGCCAGTTTCTGAGATAGAAGTTTCCCTTTGGTCGCCAAGCTGGCATTGCTTGGGTTGGCAAATAAGTCCACCTGGCAGGAATGCAACTCATCCCTGTACACCTTGAGTCTATGATCCAAATCCCTGAACTTGTCCTTGCTCCATACCTTAAGGGTGGCCTTAACCGCCTTAAGTTTCTGCACCAGTGAGAACATGGGGGAACCAGCAAAATGAGCAGACCATGCATCAGCAACTATAGGAAGGAACTCAACATGCTTGCACCAAAAGTTAAAGAACTTGAACGGTCTAGGGCCATAAAAGACATCAGGAAATATGTTGATAAGGGCAGGGCAGTGGTCCGAGATATTTGGAGGGAGGAAATCAACTTCTGCAGCTGGAAATTCCTGCATCCACGGAAGATTAACCAAGACTCTGTCCAACTTACACAAAATCAAACTGCTTCCTGAGCTGCTATTGCTCCAAGTATGAAGGAAACCTTTTTGCTTGAGGTCAAGTAAAGAGCCATCATCAATAAAAGAATTCAGGTCCTTAGAAGCCTGTGTGTGGATACGATTACCTCCAATCTTCTCACTGGAGAAGCGAACACAATTAAAGTCCCCCATCACCACCCATGGCTGAGGGGAGGAATACAGGCAGAGATCATACCATAAGGATCTTCTAGTTAGGTAGTTGTTCGAAGCATATACAAAGGAAGCTTGGCATTGCTTGAGTGACTCAGCAAAAACAATCTGGCAATGGATAACCTGATCAGAGATGAATATTGGATGCACTTGAAGCTTGGTTGGCTCCCAACATACCCATATCCTTCCTTTAAGAGCACTTGAGTAGTTGTGTAATGAGCCCCATTGGGGACAAATGTTTGCAAGGACAGAGGTCATATTTATCTGTCTTACTCTGGTCTCAATCATACAAAACAAAGATAGCTTATCTTTGACAATGAGGTTCCTAACCTCAAGTTTCTTGGCAGGGTCGTTCAACCCTCTCACGTTCCACATGGCCCAACTAATCATGGAGAGCAAGGTTATGAGGAGCACTGTCACTTGCATTGAGCTGCAAGGGCTTAGAAGAAGCCTTCATCTTTGCATCTCTCATGGCAATCTCGTCCACAAGTATGCCTCTCTTCTTTTTCTTTTTAGCCTTACTTTGGCTACTGCTGCCAGGAGGAGTTGGGGACGGGCTGTCAGTGTCCTCAACAAGGTTGAGAATAGTGAATTTGTTATGGTGCAAGCCGGGAATTGCATCAAGAGAGCCCTTACTAACCTCTTGGGGCTCGGGCAATGGAGTGGCATCATTGATCTCGCCATGAGCCATGCTATCATTGCTATGATTGGGATGTCCAAGAGCATCATAGTCCATGCAACCAACAGATGGGTTGGGGGACGTGGAGACAACACCAACACCGTCACTAGAGGCACCATGGTTACCATCACCTCTAGATGGGGAGCTTGGCATTTTTCCTTTCCCTTTTGCCTGAACAACTCGCCATTGTTCCTCTCCAACCATCGGTGTAGCACTTCTTTGGGGAGAAGGAACGCTTTCATGGTGAACCATGGCACTTGGTTCAATGACCTGGCCACCTTCATTAGACATGTTGCTATCCAGGGTAGAAACATTAGCCTCCTTCATCTTCATGGCATTGCCACTTTTACATTGCTTATCAGAATGTCCAAAAGTTTGACAAAAGCTACAGCAAGAAGGTCTCCAAGTGTATTCAACATCAATTTGAAGGTGGTCAACTGGATTAGAGGGATCACCATTAGTGTTAAGGAAGATACAATTTGGAAACTGACTGCCAACATCCATTTACACACAAATCTTTGCAAAGCTAAGTCTAGATTGATTCTCCGTTTGCCTATCAAGAAACATCGGTTTACCAATTCCACTGGCAATGAAGCTAAGACCCTCCGGGGTCCAGTATTCCATTGGAACATTGAGCAACTTGATCCACACCGGGACCTTACTAAGACGCTCTTTTACAAATTGCATGTTCGGTTCCCACTCACGTAAGACAAGCAGACGACCAGCAAAGTGCCACGGTGCTCCATGGAGGACCTTCTCACGAGTTACAGCGTCCCCAAACTTGAAAATATAGAAGCCATTATCGGTGCCGGAAACTTGGACTGAACCCAGCTTACCCCATAGACGCTCTGCCAAGCTTCTTACAACGGGAAAAGGCAAATTTTTGTCAAGGAAGTAGCCTACAAGACTACCCTCCCAATGCTTGATGCCGTCTTGGACTACATGAGGAGGAGGAGAAACAATTATTTTACCATCGACAATCTGAGGTTCAGCATAGGAGAGCTTGTTTCTTGCTCTATTATTAGATCCAAATAGACCGGACCAGGTCTTAGGCACTTGCGGGTCCAAGCCCGTGTAAGCCTCGTCATTACCCGGAGATGGCACCCTGGTTGGAGCAGGCGCAGGCGGAACCACATGGGGAACAAGATGCGCATGGGATACAGCAGTGTCAGCAGGGGCAGCAGGGGTCGGTAAGAGGTAGTCGCTGACCCGACCCAAGAGGCTTGAATGGGAGCTATTCTCAGCTACATGCAGAGCAGGTACGTGATTATCAGAAGCCGTCGGAGCCAAAACGGGAAAAATTGCAGTCCCAGGAAGCAATGTAGCAGGCTCTGAAACGGCAGTCACTGAAACGGCTGGGTTGATATGGTCAGGAAGGTCAGCGCCTGCACCTGCAAGGAGCAGGTCAGACGCCGACGACATGGACGCAGAGGCTACCGGAGAACCGATGGCAGGGAACACCGGAGAAACCATGAGCAGCGGCAATCAAAGTCTCGGAAAGTCAGAAGAAAACTTCCGAGCAGCACCACGGAGCAAAACGTGCAAGCCGACGAGCACAGGCAGGACCAACGAGAACCACTGGAATGGCAATGAACGAGCACAGGCAGGACCAACGAGAACCACCGGAATGAGCACACACAGGACCAACGACCTGCAGTCTAGAGCCAAAGAGCAACGACCTGCAGTCTAGAGCCGAGGAGCACAGGTAGGACCAACCTTGCTCACAAACCGCGAACCTCAGACTTCCACGAATGCACGAACTTAGACCTCCACTAACTCAGACACCGACCTTGCTCACGAACCACGAACCTTAGACCTCCACGAACTCAAACCTCCGGATACTCACACCTCAGACCTCCACGAACTCAGACCTCCGGATACTCGCGAGCAGCAACACCAACCTTGCTCACGAGTAGCAACACCAACCTTTCTCTTGTTTTTTGTGATATTTTTAACTTGTTTTAACCGACCAAATGAGCCAATAGGGTTTCCGGTGACCCGGAAACCCAAGATGGAACTTGAACCCGGAAACCCAAGATGGAACTTGAACCAATGCGGTTTATCTGGAGACACTTGTGGGCCTTCTAACGGGGCCCACCAAGCCCGACAAACGAAACGGAGCATGAACAAGTAACTTAAGCAAATTAACCGAACCGGGCGGGCCAAACCCAATGCGGCCCACCCAAAGAACCTGATTTGTAGCATGATGTGTAAATTAACATATTTTGGCCGAGACCACGGGCTAGGGCCTATCGAGCCCGCCAAGCCCACTAACCAAACAAGTATGGGTTCAAACCCTAACTTCAAAACCTTGGGCTTTCAAGCCTAAGTCTGGACTATGGGCCCCAAGCCCAATGCCTAGCCCAAATTGCAAAATTAATTAAGATAACTTAAATCACTTGGCAACCTTCATGGGGGCCCAACAACTAATCCAGGCCCACTTTTGCATGAAAATCACTTAATCCCCAACTTGAACCTTAAATAAAACCAACTCATTCGACCAAAGCCCAAAGTGCCTCCCAAGCTTAGATGGAGGCCCACCCCCCATGCGGGCTTGACCAAGCCCACCAAGGAATCTGTGGGCTTTCCAATGGGACCCACCCAATCAAACCAAGTTTATTTAACTAAGCAAATATAAAAGTAATCAAAGGGACCCACACCACTCAGGTGGTCCCACTAGACTTAACCAAATTGCATGTTGGATAAGGAATCGGGTGAGTAGAAACCAAGTTGACTCAAACTAAGAAAGCCTATGGGACCCGTCAACCGACGGGGCAGACCGGGGTGTCTACGGACTTCCCTGGACCATAACTGAGACCCTACTTAGAATCTCAAGCCGCAGACCAGCCCAATAGACAAACTTAGGCACCCAGGTATCCGCTTGCACCCCGTCAGGCGGTGGCGACTCCAACCTTCCCGTTTTACCCATCCGAAGGCACGCGTGAATCCATGCACCCTGTGGTGTGGCATTTCCGACGCGCTCATACGAAGTTTAGAGAATGGAGTAGGCAAAAGAACTTCAAGAACATTTCCCTTAAAGTCAAGGACCTATAGAACCAGCTTGCTACTTGTCAAAGGCAGCTCCATGATTCCCTAGGTAATGTAGACTATGCAATGAAGGAGAACTAAATAAGATCTGAACTTGCTCCAGCTATGAGAATTGAAGAAGCCCAACTAAGAGCCAAATCGAGAGTGCAATGGCTCAAGGAGGAGATCAGAATTCTAAGTAATTTCACAACACCCTTATTACGAGGAGATCAGCAAATTCTATCCTTTGTTTGTACAATGATGAAGGTCATAAAATCTCGAGCCAGGCACTTTTAAAGGAGATGTTCCTTGATCACTACAAACTTCTCCTTTGCAGGCACTTCTTATGGTCTGAACCTATTCAAGAAGCTAAGATTTGTAAGATTAAATGGGATCATGTATGCTCTCCTATTGACCAAGGTGGATTAGGGGTCTTGAACCTCCACCTTTGGAACAAGTGTGCCGTTTTAAGACAAGCATGGCTCGTGGGAAGCAAGGCAGATAATCTATGGGTATCCTGGGTTAATAATAACCTCCTTAGAGGAAGAAATTTCTGGAATGTATCAATTCCTTCCACAACTTCTTGGGTGTGGAGGAAAACACTTGAACAAAGGGTTATTGCTTCCAGGTACACAAAGCATAAAATCAACAATGGGAGAATCACTTCAATCTGGTATGATAATTGGCACCCACTTGGTCCTTTAGCTCCAAGGTTTGGCAGGAGATTGATCTATGACTCAGGATTACCAAATGTTGCTTTGGTCCACGAACTTATTAACAATGCTGATTGGGATTGTTCGATAGCTACTTCATTGGACCTGATTGAGGTTTGGGTGAGGTTACAGGATCTACCAAGGCCTAACCTAGATGCGGATGACAGGATCACTTGGACCCTCTCATAGTCCGGAAACTACAGCACCAGTGCCACCTATAAAGCCTTGGAAGCAAGTCGACCTTCTGTAGTTTGGGCGAAGTTAGTTTGGTTCTCATCTAACATCCCCAGGCATGTGTTTGTGACATGGCTTGCGATCAAGAAAGAGCTTCTCACTAAGGATAGGCTCCTGAGATGGCGTATCATTCAAAGTGCGGTATGTGTTCTCTGCCGTAAATGTAATGAATCGATCATTCAACTTTTATTCCAATGTGACTACAGCAACCACATTTGGAGATTTTTTTTGAACAAGAATGGCCTCAACGCTACAGCACCCATCCCCTCTTGGAACCTTATTGTTGAGACTGGTGCTCAAGCATGGTGCTCCAAGTCTCCCTACACCTTTTAAGACACCTTTCCTTGGCTGCTGCTGTGTACCACATATTGTGTGAGAGGAACCGAAGGGTGTTTAAGAACTTAGCCTTGCCAGAAGAGGAGATTTGTAAGGTTATATCCAAAGACATTAGCTACAGAGTTGCTGGTCTTACGTTTGTTCTCAGTGATAACAGTTATCATAGGCAGGTCGCGCTGAAGTGGGGTCTTAATTGTCGGTTTATTTAAGGTTGGGAGTCTTCTTCATTTGTTGTTTCTTGGGTGGCTTGCTTTGTACCATGTATTCTTTAGCATGGTTCTGTTAGCTCCATGTTTTGTTCGGTGGGTATGCCCACTTTTTGCTTTGTACGTACTTCCTTTTATTTATTAATCGATCTCACTTAATTTCCAAAAAAAAAAAAAAAAAAACCTATCTAGATCAGTGGATGATTCCCAATCCCAAGACCTACAAAGGGATGTGTCCTATGAAGAAATAAAAGATACTTTGTTCTCATTAAAGGATGACAAGGCCCCAAAGACTTCACCCCCTTTTTCTTTAAGAGAGCTTGGGATGTGGTCGGTTCAGATGTGTTAGAAGCTATCAGTAGCTTCTTTGCTGATGGAAAACTTCTCAAGCAACTAAATACTTCTCAAAGGTAACGGACTTCAGACCAATATCTTGTCTAAATACTTGTATAAATGTATCTCCAAGATTCTTGCAAACAGATTAAAGATGGTGGTGGATAGCCTGTTGGTGATTACCAGTCCGCATTTATTCCTGGCAGAAGCATGGCGGACAATGTACTTCTAGCTCATGAACTTCTTCACAAGTACCACTCAAAGCAAAGTAAGATCAATTGCGCTCTAAAGGTTGATTTGAGCAAGGCATTTGACTCAATTTATTGGACCTGCATCCAAGACACTTTGCTAAAGCTTAAGTTCCCCCACAAATTTATTACATAGATCATGGAATGTATCTCAACCCCAGCGTTCTCTCTCATGATAAATGGCAGCCTTGTTGGGTTCTTCAAAGGTGCTAAAGGGCTAGGTCAAGGAGACCCTTTATGGAGGTTTTCTACAATGTACTTCAGGAATCAACAAAAACTGGGTTCAAATTGCACTCAAAATGTAAGAGCTTGAATCTCAAACTGCTGAGCTTTTTTGATGACCTTCGTCTCTTCTCTCATGGGGACTTGCAATCCTTAAATTGTTTGCCTTTCATGTCAATAGATCCAAGAGTCATCTCTTCATTTCTGGGCTCCTTGAATCTTCAAAAGAGATCCTTTTTTTTGGAAAGTAAGTAGTTTCCCAAGCACATTCCCAAGCATGCTTTTACTTTGTGGTTAGCTATTAACCAAAGATTACTTACATGTGATCGTCTTTATAAACTGGGAATTACCCAACAAGCCACTTGTGTGCTATGCCGGCAAAGGGATGAGTCCCACACACACCTATTCTTTGAGTGTGAGTACACTAAGCAAATCTGGAACCATATTCTTCATCTTAATTGCTTGAACAGGGTAAACCGATCTTGGATGGAAACTATTCAATGGGAAGAATCATTGAAAGTGGGTCATGTAAAAGCCCGAGCACTCTTTAAGATATCTCTTGCGGTGACAGTGTACCATGTTTGGAGGGAAAGGAATAGCAGGATCTTCAAGAACAGCTATCTGCCATGGCAAGTCGTGAAATCAAGCATAATATCTGATGTATGTATCAAGGCCAACACAGAGCGAGTGTACCTACCTGACTCTTCTCTACATAGACAGCTTATCAACAATTGGAGCTTGAGTTGGGAATGCATGCCATAAGCACTGGACCTATTTTCTCTTGTGTTCTTTGTGGGGTCATTCTTGTTATGTTCAGAGTAGTGTAGTGTGTCATTGGCAGCCATTTATGGGCTAGTTTGTTGGTTTTCAACTTCGTTTTCACTCTTCATTGTAAATATCTTTCTTTAATATATTACTTGGACTTATTTTCCAAAAAAAAAGTAAGTAGTTTCCATTAATGAGAAAAAGAAAATTTACAATGAAGTAGAGAGACCTCTACCACCAAGCAGTAGCACACCTATAAAGGTGGCTATACAAGAGTACATAAATACTAGGATAAGAATACATAAACAAGAACTTCCTAAATGAAGGTGATAGAGATATTCTAGTTTTCACAGATTTTCTTGTTTGTGGAATTATCTTTTACTGTAAGTCTACTATGGGCAAACTTCATTTGAACATCAAGAACAATGTTCTTCATAAGCTTCTCAGATGGACTTGCTTGTTGCTGAAAAATTCTTCTATTTCTCTCTGTCCAAATATGATAAACAAGAGCAGCAAATGAGATCTTTTGGATTTTTGATATTGCATTGTTACCTTTGAAGTTTGAGATTGCCCATGACACCGCATGCTGCCATTGACTTTGAGAAAAAGTGCTGAGGTTTTTCTTCATGATTCCTTTCCAAACTGTAGCTGAGTATGAGCATGTGAAGAAGAGGTGGCTCATGGTCTTAGCATGTGCTTGACATAGTACACAGGTTGAGGTGCTTAATATGTTGAGCCTTTGGAGTTTGTTTTGAGTGGGCAATCTTTGATATATAGCAATCCAAAGGATAAAGGCATGTCTGGGGATATTATCTTTGAACCATATTAGTCCTTTCCAAGTAACCTTAGTCTTAGCATCACGCATTACTGTGTATGTGTCCTTTATGCTAAACTCACCAGATTTTGAAGGCTTCCAAGTTATAGTATCTGAGGAGGACTCATCTGGATTTGAAAGAGCTACATGACCTTCAGCAATCTCATCAAGTACATGTGTTCTAGCTGGTGGTAGGTCCCAAAAATTAACAGCAATAAAAGCAGATACCTTAGCATCAGTAGGAAGAGCTATATCATAGCAAATTCTAGGGCCATACCTCTTATATAAAGGACTGAGTGGATGCCAATTATCCCACCATAAGCTTGTGTGTGAACCATTCCCTATCTTGTGCTTTGTATATCCATAGACCTGGTCTCTAATTTTCAGCACCTTGCGCCATGCCCAAATTGATGCAGAAGGTATATTCACCTGCCATATGGATTTATTTTTCAAGATGTACAACTTCACCCATTGTGCCCATAAGGATTGAGTAGGTGCAATGATGTTCCATAAGTGACGAGAAATAGTAGCCTTGTTCCAAGCTTTGATATCAAGGCAGCCAAGACCCCCTTCATGATTTGGAGAGCATACATTATCCCAATCAGTTGGGATAATCTTCTTACACAAGTCAGGACCAGACCATAAAAAAATTCTACAAAGACTTTCCACTTCTCTAATAATTTTCTATGGCAAGATGAAGAGCGATAACCAATTGACAGCAAGGGAGAAAAGAACGGATTTCACCAGTTGAGCACGGCCAGCATATTTTAGCACAAGCTTTCCAAGTCTGAATTCTTGTCTTGATTTTCAAGATCAATGGTTCACAATCCCTAGCTTTGAGTCTAGTTGTGATTAGAGGGATGCCAAGATATCTGATGGGTAATTTACCTACATTGACATGGTACCTTCCCAAAACTGTTTCCTGCAATTGCTGCGAGGTAGCACTAAAGAACACTGCACTCTTGGAGGGATTCATGTGGAGACCTGAAATACATCCAAATTGATCCAAACTTTGGAAGATGAGGGATATGGAATTGATGTCGGCATTAGAAAATATCATCAAGTCATCCGCAAAGCATAAGCATTTGACGTTAAGTTTCTTGCATCTTGGGTGGTAGTTGAATCCTTCACTTGTTCTTAAATCAAGGATGCCTGCAAACAATTCCATAACAAGTACAAAAAGGTAAGGTGATAGGGGATCACCTTGCCTTAATCCTCTACCCCCTTTGAAGAAACCAACTTGAAATCCATTAAGCATAATAGAGAAAGAGGGGTGTTCGTTCCCAAGCTCCATGTGCTACAATCACACTCGTGAGGTGCTGTTCGTTCGTGAGTGCTGGGTTCATGAGGTGCTGTTCGTTCCATCATCATCACAAACTTGATAGAGGTGCTGTTCGTTCGTGAGTGCTGGGTTTGTAAGCATCTGTGCTGTGTGTTCGTGAAGGTGCTGGGTTCGTGAGGTGCTGTTCGTTCGTGAGTGCTGGGTTCGTGAAGGTGAGCAACGTGCTGGGTTCTATTCGTCCGTGAGCAAGTTGCTGGGGTCGTGCTTGGTTGTTCTTCTGGTTTTCTGTTCGTGATTTATCTGTGCGTGGACTGTGGATTCCGGTTCTCCCGTTCGTGGATTATTGTTATTCTTTTCATGGTTATTTTGGTGGATTTCTGTTCGTGGGTCCTTGAGGATTTCAGTTCGTGGATTCATTTCTGCTCGTGGTTCCAGAAGTGCGTTCGTGTTCCTGTCTCCGTCGGCGTTCCGGAATTTTGTTCGGAAACTTTGCTCGTGTTCCGGAAGTTCTCGTTGGAGTGAGCGTGGAAGTTCTCGTCTGTGCCTCTGTTGTTCGTTGTTATTGATCGTGGTTTGTAAGTGGATTTGTGCGTGGTTGTTCGTCGGTTGCTCGTCCTCATCGGTTCGTGGTTTGCTCGTCTTTTCCTCGTCCTCTCCGTGGTTCTGCCTGTGCTTGCTCGTTGGTTGTTGGTGCTCTCGATCATTGGCATTCCGGAAGTTCCTTCGTCGGTCATGGGTTCCAGAAGTTCCTGTCTCTGTCAGCATTCCGGAAGTGCTTGTAGCTTTGTTCGTGTTCCTGTCTCCGTCGGCGTTCCTGAAATCTTTTCGGAAATTTGTTCGTGTTCCGGAAGTTCTCGTTGGTCCTGCCTGTGCTCGTCGGCTCTGGACTGCAGGTCGTTGCCGTTGCTTCTAGACTTCGTTGCTTGGGTTCGTCGGCTTGCAGGTTCTTGCTCCGTGGTGCTACTCGAAAGATTTTCGTTCCTGCTCCTCGGA
The DNA here is from genome assembly GCA_947561395.2 of Buxus sempervirens. Taxonomy (NCBI): domain Eukaryota; kingdom Viridiplantae; phylum Streptophyta; class Magnoliopsida; order Buxales; family Buxaceae; genus Buxus; species Buxus sempervirens. The sequence continues at coordinate 6,792,857 of OX387190.1, read as the reverse complement.
TTGCAGGCTCTTGGGTCTGTGTTTTCGTCGCTGGCTTTCTCTGACTTTCCGAGACTTTGATTGCCGGTGCTCATGGTATCTCCGGTGGTCCCTGCCATCGGTCCTCCGGTAGCCTCTGCGTCCATGTCGTCGGCGTCTGACCTGCTTCTTGCAGGTGCAGGCGCTGACCTTCCTGACCGTATAACCCCGGCCGTTTCAGTGCCTGCCGTTTCAGTGCCTGCTGCTTCAGTGCCTGCTGCATCGCTTCCTGGGACTGCAAAATTTCCCGTTTTGGCTCCGACGGCTCCTGATAATCTCGTACCTGCTCTGCTTGTTGCTGAGAATAGCTCCCATACAAGCCCCTTGGGTCGGGTCAGCGACTGCCACCTGCCGCCCCCTACTGCCCCTGCTGACACTGTTGCATGTTCTGTTGGTGTCTCCCAACCGCCTGTCTCCCATGCGCATCTTGTTCCCCATGTGGTTCCGCCTACTTGTGCCCAACCTTGGTGCCTTCTCCGGGTAATGACGAGGCTTACTCGGGCTTGGACCCGCATGTGCCTAAGACTTGGTCCGGTCTATTTGGATCTAATAATAGAGCAAAAAACAAGCTCTACTATGCTGAACCTCAGATTGTCAATGGTAAAATTATTGTTTCTCCTCCTCCTCATGTAGTCCAAGATGGCATCAAGCATTGGGAGGGTAGTCTTGTAGGCTACTTCCTTGACAAAAATTTGCCTTTTCCAGTTGTAAGAAGCTTGGCAGAGCGTCTATGGGGTAAGCTGGGTTCAGTCCAAGTTTCCGGAACCGATAATGGCTTCTATATTTTCAAGTTTGGGGATGCTGTAACTCGTGAGAAGGTCCTCCATGGAGCGCTGTGGCACTTTGCTAGTCGCCTGCTTGTCCTACGTGAGTGGGAACCGAACATGCAATTTGTAAAGGAGCGTCTTAGTAAGGTCCCGGTGTGGATAAAGTTGCTTAATGTTCCAATGGAATACTGGACCCCGGAGGGTCTTAGCTTCATTGCCAGTGGAATTGGTAAACCGATGTTTCTTGATAGGCAAACGGAGAATCAATCTAGACTTAGCTTTGCAAAGATTTGTGTGGAAATGGATGTTGGCAGCCCGTTTCCAACTTCCATCTGCAGGTTGCATGGACTATGATGTTCTTGGACGTCCCAATCAAAGCAATGGTAGCATGGATCATGGTGAGAACAATGATGCCACTCCAATGCCCGAGCCCCAAGAGGTTAGTAAGGGCTCTCTTGATGCAATTCCCGGCATGCACCATAACAAATTCACTATTCTCAACCTTGTTGAGGACATTGACAGCCCATCCCCAACCCCTCCTGGCAGCAGTAGTTAAAGTAAGGCTAAAAAGAAAAAGAAGAGAGGCATACTTGTGGATGAGATTGCCATGAGAGATGCAAATACCTAAAGATCAAGAATTCAAGTACCACCCCAAGTGCCGCAAGCAAGGAATCAAGGCGCTTTGTTTTGCTGATGACTTAATGATCTTCTCTAGTGGAGAACTCCAATCGATCCAGTACATCTTCAGGTGCTTACAAGACTTTGGGAAGTTAGCGGGGCTAAAGACTAATAAAGGTAAAAGCCAACTTTTTTGTAGTGCTATTCCTATTGCAACTCAAAATCAGATATTGGAAAGCTGTCAAGTTCCTCTTGGTTCCTTGCCCATAAGATATTTGGGTCTTCCCCTCATTGCAACAAGACTTACAGCAAAGGATTGTGAGGTACTTATTCAAAGAATGAAGTCCAAGGTGCAAGCATGGAAAGCAAGAACACTATCATATGCTGGTAGAGTGCAACTTATCAAATCGGTTCTATTCTCCACTTCGGTCTATTGGTTGTCATCTTTTACTTTGCCAAAAAGAGTTCTCCTTGATATGGAAAGAATATGCAGGTGTTTCCTTTGGTCAGGCCCGTATATGATGAAGAAGAAAATGGCACCTATAAGCTGGAGTCACATTTGCCATCCGAAAGAGGAGGGAGGTTTAGGTTTGTTCAACTTAAACTCGTGGAATACAGCAGCCATAACTCAATATTTGTGGAGAATTGTCAAAGCTGATGGATCCTTGTGGTATGAATGGATAAAGCATGCTCGGAAAATTCATCCCGTGAAGGATTGATAGAATGCATCTCCAGGAGATTGTGTCATAAGCTTTCCTCAAATCAACCTCAATTCAGTGTCCCAGCAATAAACATGTTGGTGGTTTGCTGGTGGTGAAGGCTGGTGGTGAGATGCTGGTGGTGAGATACTGGTAATGAGTTTCTGGTGGTGAGTCACTGGTGGTGCAGAGCTCGTGGAGGCTGGTGGTGAGATGCTGGTGGTGAGATGCTGGTAGTGAGTTTCTAGTGGTGAGTCACTGGTGGTGCAGAGCTCGTGGAGGCTGTGGAGTTCGTGGGTATCCATCTGTTTGTGAGCATGGTTTTCGTGACCAAGATCTGTTCATGGGAAACCATCTGGTCATGAGCATGGTGTTTTGTGAGCAAGATCTGTTCGTGGGATGCTGGTGGTGAGTTGCTCGTAGTAAGTTGCTGGTGATGAGATGCTGGTATTTGGCCGTGTCTTGCTGATTGCTGATGGTTGGTGGTGCAATGCTGGTGGTGAGGTGCTGGTGGTGAGTTTCTGGTGGTGAGTTGCTAGTGGTGAAGTGCTCGCGGAGGCTGTGGAGTTCGTGGGGTTTTGTCCGATGCTGGTGGTGTTCGTGGCGAAGGAAGGTTATGGAAAGGTGCTCGTAAGGTAGGTCCTCATCTTGGTCGTAACATCTTGGAAAGGTGCTCGTAAGGAAGGTTCCTGGTTTGCGTTGGAGCAAGCTGGGTGGGTCTGCTTGCTTCTGGTCGCGTAGGAGCGTCTGTTCGGGATAGAGCTCGTCTGGATTTCTCGTTCGTTATCTCTGGTCGTGAGTCGTTGTTCACCGGTCGTGGCTGCGTGGGGCTTTGTCTTTGGCTTTCTTGGCTTCGTTCGTGGTTATCAGATCTGTTCGTGTGGAGCTCTACCAAGTTTTGTTCATGGTGTTTCTGGGAGTTTTGTTTCTGGTTCTTCAGTTCTGCTCATGATTATCTGATTCTGGGTTGTTGGCGATAATCAGTTCTGTTCGTGCCAATCACTTCTGTTCGTGATTATCAGATCTGTTCGCGATAATCTAATTCTTCAGTTCTGTTCGCGATAAACTGGTTCTTCAGTTCTGCTCGTGTTATTCTGATTCTGGGTTGTTGGCGTTATTCACTTCTGTTCGTGTCAACCAGTTCTGTTTGTGATTATCACTTCTGTTCGCGATAATCTGTTCTGTTCGTGTTATTCTGATTCTGGGTTGTTGGCGTTATTCTCTTCTGTTCGTGACAACCAGTTCTGTTCGTGATTATCACTTCTGTTCGCGATAATCAGTTCTGTTCGTGTTCGAATCAGTTCAATAGTTTTGTTCGTGTTCGTTGATTGTTCAAGGCAGTGGATTATTCAAGGCAGTTCGTTGATTTTTCTGGGGTGTGGCAGCATTTCTGGGCCCGTGTTTTCTCTGTTGGGGTCGTGCAAGCACTTCTGGTTTCCGTCTTCCAGTTTTCCGGTTATCCGACCATTTGTGACGTTGTCTCGCCGGAGGTCTGTCGGAAATGGATTCAAACGATGGTTTCCCGCCTCTTGGATGCTGTGTCCGCAGTTTCTGCAGAGCTGGCCTCGTCTGGGCTTCCTCGTAGGGAGGGATCGGATGTCAGCAGCAGTCTTCCTTCCCCCTGCACAGCTTCTATTTTGGAGCCTGCCGTCCAGGCTGCAGGGCCTGCCCTCTCCTCTGCTGCACCAAATAGGGTATGGTCCGACCTTTTTGCACCTGCTTCCCAGGCTAAGCAAAAGCTTTCTTATTACGTACCTGATTGTGTTGATGGCAAGATTAAGGTCAAACCTCCTCCAGAAATTGCTGTTGAGGGTGTAAAAATCTGGGGTGACTCCCTAGTGGGTCATTTCCTAGATAAGAAGCTTCCCATATCTGTTGTGAAGAGCTTAGTGGCTCGTCTATGGGGCAAGTTTGGTTCTGTTTCCACAGCAGAAGTTGGGGACGGTTTCTTTATTTTCACCTTTGCTAATACGCAAATGTGTGATAAGGTTCTCCATGCGGCTCCTTGGCACTTAGGGGGTAGACTTCTCATCCTCAAGAATTGGGAACCTAATATGCAAATGGCGAAGTCCCAATTGAGAAGAGTTCCGGTTTGGATAAAGCTTTATAATGTGCCCATGGAGTATTGGTCACCTGCTGGTTTGAGCTATATTGCGAGTGGGGTGGGAAGGCCGTTGTGGTTGGATGAACCAACAGAGAAGAGGCTGAAACTCCAATACGCACGTGTTTGTGTGGAGGTGGATACTGATTGCATGTTTCCTACTAGTATCTTTTTGGAAGCAATTGACCAGGAGCTTGAGATTGAAATTGAGTATTCTTGGAAACCTCAGAAGTGTAACTCATGTTGCATCTTTGGTCATTCTGAAGCCAATTGTTCATCATTATCGAAGAAGTGGGTGCCTACGGGACGACTGTTTTCTGATACTCAAATTACTCTCGATGATGGTGCATCGAGGGATAGCACTATCCATGATACTAATGCTGCCGATCCAGTTGCTGCATTGGATATCGCACTTCCAGATGTGGAATGGGAAACCAGAAACCGTAAGGGCAAGGAAGTTGTTGTTGAGGGAGCCCCTATTGAAGGTGTAAGTCAAGTAGCAGAACTCCATGTTCAACCCGTTGTTGAAGACCCAATGTTGAGGCAGTCTAATGCACAACTGAATTGTACCTCAGATAGGTCTATGGTATCCCAGATCGGCAATGATACAATTAATGGGCTGGTTCCTTGTATGGAACCTGAAAGCGGTGTTCATTTAGTGGATGATGGAATTTCAGTTACTCCGAATAGGTTTGCAGTGCTTGACCATGATAACCACACAGTTAAAGGGAGTTCCTCATCAACAAGGAAGAAAACTAAGAAGAAGAAGCGAATCCTTGTTGACGAGGTGGCAATGAAGCATGCCAAGAATCCTTTGGAAGATAAGAATCCAACATCCAAGGAAGGGAATGGGGGGGTCCATAACACTCATGTTTAATATTGCTATGTGGACCATATTGTGACGTTGTCTCGCCGTAGTAGTGAGAGACAACTTTGCCAAGTTTGTGATAGGCCCTTGGTGGGAGAAGCTGGTTGTGGCCCAAGAGATCCAATCGTTCCAGCTTCTTGTTCCTGTAGATAAGCAATTCATTGATAGAAGGGTAGACCATATTGTGCTACTATACTCACAATTAAAGAACAAGTGGTCATGGGTCTCGGCTTCCCTTTTGCAAAGAACGCAAACTTGGTCCTTGGTGATACCCCAATGCTTCAATCTGTCTCTAGTGAGTAATTTGCGTTGGAAGGCCATCCAAGCAATGAAGGAAAATTTCGGGACGTGCCATTGGAACCACAGAAGCTTGCTCCAGCTCCTAGGAGGCCGAATGGGTTGTAAGACAAAGTAGGCAGATTTGATGGTGAAATTACTTGATTTAGAGGGAGACCAACTAACCATGTCATCACGAGTTGGGTCAGGCGGTGGCAATTCATGGAGTCGTCCCCAAATCTGCATAAGATCTATGGTAATGGAAGGAGGAACGTCCCAAGATGTCCCATTAATAATGCTGTCCACTGTTGCTTCCTTACCAAGGCCGGAGTCATACACAACTCTTGGATTGTAATGATGGAGCAATGGTCCATCTGGGTGCCAGTTGTCAAACCATAGGAAGGTGCTTTTCCCATTGTGAATCTTCGATTTGATGTGGAGAGAGGCAATATGTCGTGCTTGCAAGATTTTCCTCCAACACCATGAACAGCTAGATGGGATAGGTACTGACCATAGGCTACGATTCCTTAAAAGAGTAGAGTGTACCCACTCAGTCCACAAACTGGAATTCATGTTAACAATGCGCCAGATGTGCTTCAAAATAGCTGCTTTGTTCCAAAGTACAAGATTGAGCAAGCCAAGGCCTCCATCAGATTTGGGGGAGCAGACCACTTCCCAATTAACAGGTGACATCTTCTTGTCAAGGTTAGGGCCAGACCATAGGAATCTTTTGCAAAGTCTAGTGAGGATAACAAGGATACTTTTTGGAAGAATGAAAGTGGAGAGCCAATGTACCTTGATTGAGAAAAGCACCGATCTTACAAGGAGAAGGCGACCTACATAGGATAAGCTACGACATTGCCAAGCTTGCATCTTTGCTTGAATGTGGCTAATGAGGGGATCACAGTCCTTGGCTGTAAGCTTGGTGGTGAGAAGTGGGAGTCCAAGATAACGAATGGGCAGAGATCCGAGCTGGAAACCAATCGATCTTGCCAAGGTGGCTGCTACATCATCACAACCCGAGAAGAAGACATGAATTTTACCCTTGTTGACCTCCATGCCCGAAAGTAGAGAAAATCTTTTCAAGGCACAAGCAAAACAATTGATTGAACTCTGGTCTCCCTTAGAAAACAGTAACAGATCATCGGCAAAATTGAGTAGCTTGATGTTATTCTTTTTGCATTTAGAGTGGTAACTGAACCCAATAGATGTTTCTTCATGAAGAACACGATTGAATACTTCCATGACAAGGACAAAGAAGTATGGCGAAATAGGATCTCCCTGTCGTAGGCCCTTTGCTCCTTTGAAGAAGCCACACAAGTTTCCATTAATCATTATTGAATAAGAAGGTGAGGAGATGCATACCATGATCCATTTGGAGAAAATTGGTGGAAACTTCATTGCTTCTAAGGTTCTTTGAACACAACTCCAAGAGACGGAGTCAAAGGCCTTCCACAAGTCAACTTTTATAGTGCAATTGGCAGTACCTCTTTTAAGGTGGTAACCATGAAGAAGTTCATGCGCCAAGAGAATATTCTCTGCTATGTTTCTGCCCCCAATGAATGCCGACTGATAACCTCCCACAAGATCACCTGTCACCGCTTTGAGCCTATTTGCCAAGATTTTGGAAATGCACTTGTAGAGAGTGTTGACGCATGAAATAGGTCTGTAATCACCAACTTGAGAAGGGTTCTTGCATTTAGGAACTAGCGTTACTGCTGTGCAATTCATCTCTTTGAGCAGTTGGCTAGAGGTGAAGAAGCTTCTGATAGCATGGAGCACGTCTGAACCCACCACAGACCAAGCCGATTTGAAGAAGAGGGCAGTGAACCCATCAGGGCCAGGTGCCTTGTCATCTTTAAGACTGAAAAGGGTACTTTTAATCTCTTCATCTGAGACTGTCATGGCTAGGCTGCTTATGTGGTCTTCTGAAAGTGATGGGAGGGTAGAAGGCATGGGGGAGATGGAGGGCGCTGAAGCTTCACCCAGCAAGTTCCTATAGAAGCGAGTAATGCAATCCTCAATTAAGGAGGGTTCGGAAAGCTTCTCACCTTGATCATTGGAGATGGACAAAATGCTATTGTGAGAACGCCTTGAAACAAGCATTTTGTGAAAATAACTAGAGTTCTGATCGCCTTCTTGAAGCCATTGCACTCTCGATTTGCTACGGAGCTGAGATTCCTCAATACGGAGGGCAGAAAAAAGAAGAGATCGGAGCTCCTTCTCTTTGCAAGCTAGTGCAATATCATGGGGGGAATCCTGGATCATGGTCTGACAATCGGCCAAAAGGGATTTCAGCTCTTGGACTTTGGACGATATGCCAGCAAAAGCCTTCTTCTTGCTCCAATCCTTAAGCTTGCATTTGAGAAGCTTGAGCTTCCTAACAACAATAAACATCGGAGTACCAGAAATTGGAGTACTCCAGGCATCTTCAACCAGCGGTAAGAAATCCTCATGAGATGCCCAAAAGTTGAAAAATCTGAAAGGGCGCTTCTTGGGATGAGTGGGCGGGAAGATGGAGATGATAAGGGGGGAATGATCAGAAATTCCAGGGGGAAAAGTTTCAACTTCAGAAGTAGCAAACTCAGTCAACCAAGGAAAATTGATAAGAGCACGGTCAAGCTTAACCATGATTCTGCCGGGCCTTCACCTTGATTACTCCAAGTAAAATTTAGTCCTTTGCTTTTCAGATCAGAGAGCTCGCAAGATTCAATGAAGTTGTTAAAATCATCAGTAGAAGCACGACTGATATGTTTACCTCCCGATTTTTCTGAATGGCCTCGAACACAGTTGAAGTCACCCACTAAAAGCCATGGGAAAGAAGGATTCCATGATTTCAGATCATTCCACAAGATGGTTCTTTCTCTGCTGTCATTTGAGGCATAAATTGCAGTAAAGAAGAAAGACTTCTGAAGGGAAGATAACACGGCACTGCAGTGAATGAATTGATTGGAAGAGCCCAATACATTGATAGCAATTAATGCTGGATTGTACAACACCTAAATACGGCCCTTAAGAGCCTTAGAATAGTTTGTGATAAGTGCCCAAGAAGGGCAAATCAGATTACGAATAACCTGGGAGTTTATTTCTCTAACCTTAGTTTCCACTAAACAGATGATGTCCAACCTGTGAGATGAGATCAAGTTCCTGACTTCCTTCTGCTTTGCTGGATCATTAAGACCCCTGATATTCCAAGAGCCGATCTTAATCATTGGGAGGTGGTAATTCGAAGGGGCACTCCAGCAACATTGCTACCTGCTAATTTGGCGTTCTTCATAGCAACTTCATCCACGAGTAAGTGCCGCTTCATTTTCTTACGTTGTTTCTTCTTTGAGGAAGATGATGAGGTGATCAAATCGCTATGGTTAAGAGCCAACAAAGGTTCAAACCTGTTAGGGGATTCCTCAACTGGGGGGGTTGGCATCTCATGCCCAGAAGTCCCTTGGGTATCTTGGGAGTGGTTGGGGGCTGGAGAGTCATGGCAGATTACAGTTTCCTCATTAACAAGGTGGCTGGCATTGGTGATCAAATCCCCCTCAGCAGCTAGGTTGGAGGAAGGAGGCAATAAAGGTTCAGAATTATCCTGAGAGAGAGGCCCTGAAGATTCACCAAGGCAAGGAGGCGGACTGGGATGAACAATTTCCTTGCCCTTGCGGTTAACCGGAGTCCACACGTGAGCATCCACTGGAGGCAGCACAGTCGCAACACCATCACAAGTAGAACCGAATGGTAGTTGGACAGAAGGATCAACAACTTGTGTAACAACTGGTGCCACACTTTCGACAACTGAAGTATCTTGGTTGGCAGCGACTTCTTTAGGCACCCACTGCTTGGAGAGGCTACACTTGGAATCAGTGTGACCGAATAGTTGGCAAGAAGAGCATTTAAGGGGCTTCCAAGAATAATCAACATCAATCTGAAGGAGTTCAGATGAACCAGGTGCCTTAATGAAGACCTGATCCGGGAATGTACAGTCCACTCCTACCTCCACACAAACACGGGCATAATGGAGCTTGAGCTTCTTCTCGGTCATTTCATCAAGGCAAATCGGATTGCCCACTCCACTAGCAATCCAGCTTAGGCCCTCTTCTGTCCAATATTCCATAGGAATGTTCAGAAGTTTAATCCATACGGGCACTGTAGATAACTTGCACTTCTCAAATTGGATGTTAGGTTCCCACTGTCGAAGAATTAGAAGTCTTCCTGCCAGGTGCCAAGGGCCCCCTTGTAACACTTTGTCTCTCGCCTGGGATGAAGAGAAACGAAAGATAAAAAAACCATTGCTCACTTCGGAAACATGTGTTGAGCCAAATTTGTTCCAAAGCCTGTCCACGATGCTTTTGACAGCATGCAATGGCAGTTTCCTATCAAGGAAATGCCCAATGAGGCTGCCTTCCCAAAGCCTGGATCCCAGCTCAACGACAGAAGAGGGAGGGGAGATCAGGATTTGACCGTCAGACAGCAGGGGTTCATGGTAATGCAATTTCGCCTTGGATGCCGAGGCTTTCCTAAAAAGGGTAGACCAGGCCCTGTTGTCATTGCTGGGATGAGCAGGAGGCAAATTAACTTGGTCAACGGGATTAACCGAGGAAGCCAAAGGCGGGAAATCAGAGATCGAAGCTTGAATGTCGTTCATGGCGGACAGGCAAGCTAAGAGAGGCACAAAGGCTCCATACAGATCAGAAAAGAAGATAATACACGAGGCAAGAACCACGAACAGAAGCTGTAAAAATCACACCAACAAAAGCTGGAGATAACCCCTTTGGACAGGAGTTGGAAATGCTGGAAATGCTGGGCTTGGACAGGAGCTGGAAAGAACCCATGGGAAGAAGAAATCCGACGAACAATGATACCCAGAAACAATACGGGAGAAAGTCTGGTCTGGAACAAGGGTTCCACGAAAAATTTCTCCACGAACAATAACCCACGAACCAATAAACCAATAAGCCCCAGATATAGACTTCTGAGTTTTTTGAGCTTGGACAACTGCTGGTAATAGTTGCTCAAGAACAATGATATTCCACGAATAATTTCTCCACGAAAATTTGCTCCACGGATTCTGAGCTTTCTGATATCCCACGAGAAGATGATATCCCACAAGCCAATAAGCTCCAGATACAGAACTGATGATAAACTGGTCCACGAACCACGAACAATACAAGAACCTCGAACGTATAAAACCTGAACCACTGGTAGGGAGCCAGAAATGACGGCCGGATACTTGCTCTCACAAGCCAGAAGCGGACTCCCAAGTAGAGGCAAACGCCCAGAAAACTTGTTGCAAACAGCCACGACAGTCACGACAGCCACGAACGATAATAATCAGATAGTCACGACAGCCACGAACGATAATAATCAGATCCTTGAACACCCACGAACAGAAATGCCGGTAAACTCTAGCAATCCACGAGCAAATAACTCCACGAGCAAATAAACCTTACTGCCGGAGAACAAGGTCGCCAGCAAGAGCCGGCGAACGAGAGCTGGCCGGAACCAACGACCTGAACCTCACGAACCAGCAGACCTTCACGACCTTGAAACGCACGAGCATAAGCAATAAACCATGTAAACAGCAGGTGGATGGAGGGGGGATGGAGGTAAACACGAAAACACGAACACAGTAGGTGGATGGAGGGGGGATGGAGGCAAACGCCCAGAGATGGGTGTTTAGGCGAAATGGAGATGGAGGTTCAGGCGAGATGGGGGTTCAGGCGAGATGGAGATGGAAGTTCAGGCGAGATGGGGGTTCAGGCGAGATGGAGGTTCAGGCGAGATGGGGGTTCAGGCGAGATGGGGTTGTTCCATCCTAGGTAGAGGGGTTGTTCCATCCTATGTGATTTATGTGGGGTTCAGGCTTGAATTTAATACTCATGTTTAATATTGCTGTGTGGAATATTAGGGGCTTAAATAGCCCCGATAAGCAAATGGAAATTCGTAATCTGATTTTGTCAAAGAAGGTTAGCATTGTGGCCATATTGGAGACTAAGGTTAGACAAGTTAATGCCCAAGTGGTGAAGAGTTTGATTTCCCCTCATTGGACTCTCATTGCAAACTATGAATGTGCTTTAAAGGGCCGAATCTGGATTTTGTTTAATCCTATGGATGTGAAAGTTAGTAAAGTGGACAGCAGTGACCAGCTTATACATTGCTATGTTGAAATTCTTGGTATTCAAAAGGTGTGCTTACTAACCTTCGTCTATGGTTTGAATGAGGCATCTGAGAGAAGGTTATTGTGGAGGCAGCTCCAGCACTGTTCCTCAAACCAGCCTTGGCTTCTCATTGGAGATTTTAACTGCGTCCGCTCGCCTCTTGAAAAGAATGGAGGTAAGCAAGTCAACAGAGGTGCAATGGAGGATTTTAATGACTGTATCAAGACTTGTGAGCTTCTTGAACTCAAGTCTAAAGGGTTATCACTCACATGGTCTAACCGTAGTGAAGGTCATAGAAGGATTTCATGTAAGCTCGATCGGGCCCTGGTTAATTTGGCTTGGCTAAGGGATTTTTCCCAGTCTGAAGTGGAGGTGCTTAGTCTAGGAATTTCAGACCATTGTCCACTTATAATCTCTATCTTCCCACAATGGCAGCAAGGTAAGAAACCTTTTAAGTTCTTTAATTTTTGGGCTTCCAAGCCTGAGTTCTTATCTCTAGTTGAAGAAGCATAGGTAATTGAGGTTCATGGCACTCCGATGTTTCGGGTTTCAAAGAAGTTACAGGCAATTAAGGCTAAGTTAAGGGAGTGGAGCAAGCAAATGAGATTTGTAGATTTGTCTTCTCAAGTTCGTGAAGCCCGGTTAAAGCTTGCTGATTTGCAGCAGAAACTTCATGATGATCCCATGAATTCAGACCTTTTTCAGGAGGAGAATAGTTCAAGAAGACATTTATCCTCTTTGCTAAGGTGTGAAGAGTCTCAAATAAGGCAAAAATCAAGGGTGCAATGGTTAGCAGAGGGGGGATAGAAATTCTGTATTCTTTCATAACACTATGATTTCCAGACGTGCAATCAATAATATTTCATGTATTATGACTGAGGATGGGTCCAAGCTAATTGAACAGAAAGATATTTCGGAACACATAGTGAGCCACTTCCACTCCACTTTGGGCGTGGTTGCTGCGGCTCCAACCTATTATGCCATGCCATCATTCCTTCGTGTTTTGAATGAAGAGCGAAAATCCAGCTTGAAGGATGAGGTTCAATTTGAAGAGGTCAAATCCACACTTTTCTCCTTAAAGGAGGACAAGGCACCGGGTCCGGATGGTTTCTCCCCTTCTTTCTTTAAGAAGTGTTGGGGTATAGTAGGGGATGATGTAATGGAGGCCATCCTAAGCTTTTTCAAGGATGGCAAATTGCTCAAGCAATGGAATACTACAGCAATATCTTTAGTGCCAAAGTGTTCGAACCCCACTAAGGTTGTTGATTATAGACCCATTTCGTGTGTCAACACTCTCTACAAATGCATAGCAAAGATACTTGCTAACAGGCTCAAGAGAGTTGTGGGGGATATTGTTGGAGGTTATCAATCAGCTTTCATTCTTGGGAGAGGTGCAGCTGAGAATGTGCTCTTAACCCATGAGCTACTACATAATTACCACTTGGAGGGTGCTCACAAGAAATGTGCTCTTAGGTGGATATCCGTAAGGCCTTTGATTCGGTTTCTTGGAACAGCATCAGGCATATGTTACATGCCTTTCAATTCCCACCTATTGTTGTGTCTTGGATCATGGAATGCGTTACAACCCCGGCCTTCTCAATCATGATCAATGGCAGCCTCTGTGGTTTCTCCAAGGGTGCTGTAGGTCTTTGCCAAGGTGACCCTATGTCACCCTACTTGTTTGTGCTGGTCATGGAGGTATTCAACATGGTGCTAAAGGAGAATACTAGGCAAGGTTTCACCTACCATCACAATTGCGAAGCCATTGATCTCAAGCTATTGTGCTTTGCCGATGACTTGTTCATTTTCTCCAAAGCCGACAACTCTTCCATTTTATGTATCTCCGCTGCTCGCCAGGAGTTCCAGCATCTAACTGGCTTATGTGTTAACAAAAGTAAGAGTTCCATGTTTTTAAGTGGGGTGGATCAAGCCACGAGAGCTGAATTGAGCCTGTTGTCTGGGTTTCCATTGGGTGAGCTGCCGGTTAAGTACCTTGGCATTCCGCTTATTACGTCTAAACTCACATGGAGGGACTGCCTACCACTTATTGAACAAGTCAAATCTAGGACTCAAGCTTGGAAAGGAAGGAGTCTTTCGTATGCGGGCAGGCTTCTACTCATTAAATATGTGCTCTTCTCCATCAAGGTACACTGGCTAACCACTTTTATTATTCCTAAAGGTGTTCTTATGGAATTGGAAAGGATCTCAAGGAGGTTCTTATGGTCGGGTCCAGAGCTCAAGAGGAAAATGACTCTAATTAGTTGGGACATTGTTTTTAGACCACGTGAGGAAGGTGGGCTGGGTTTGTTTAAGTTGAGCCTTTGGAACAAAGCCGCGGTTATGAAGCACGTATGGAAAATTTTAAGCTTTAGTGAATCCTTGTGGGTACAATGGGTGCATAAGTACCTTGTGAAGGATCGGAACTTCTGGACCATAAATATACCAGTGGGTTGTTCTTGGGCATGGCGAAAGATACTCATGACAAGACCAAATGTGCACCAACGCTTGAAGAAGAGGATAATGAATGGTCACACCACTTCACTATGGTATGACAACTGGCATCTGGATGGTCCATTGTTCATTACCTATGGAGCTCATTTGATTTATGATTCCAGCCTTTCTTCTAGTGCCAAGGTGAGTGATATCATATCAGGTAGCAATTGGGATCCTCCAGTGGCAGCTTCATTTGACCTTAGAGAGGTATGGAGCAAACTTCACCAACTTGGTAACCCAAATCCGGATAGTGAGGACGCGATGATATAGACTCCTTCCAAGTCAGGTGTGTTTGATATTCGTAGCACATATAAGAGTATGGATACATTGCATGTGCAGGTCCACTGGTGTAGATTGGTTTGGTTCCCTCAACACGTACCAAAGCATGCTTTCCTGTTATGGTTGGCTATCAATCGAAGGTTACTCACCAAGGACCGGCTTCACAAGTTGGGTGTTGTTGACCAAGCAACATGTGTGCTATGTAGACTCATGGCTGAGTCACACTCACACCTTTTCTTTGATTGCCAGTATATTGTCCAGATCTGGTTCCACATCCTCTCCTTGAATTCTACAAGTCAAGTTTGTCGGGACTGGGAAGAGACTGTTCAATGGGCGTCATCATTGCAGTTGGGTAGTGCACACTCTCGAATGATATTTAAGGTATCACTAGCAGCCACAGTTTACCACATTTGGAGAGAAAGGAACCGTCGTGTATTTAGTAATTCATACTTACCATGGCATAACCTGGTTCAAGCAATTACATCGGACGTTCGTGATAAAGCCAACCTTGAGAGGGTGAAGCTCCAAGACACTCCTCTCCATCGTCATTTAGTCTATAATTGGGATTTGAATTGGGAGTTCATATCGTACTAAATGTCACTTTTGCTGTTTCCCCGTGGGCTGGGATAGTTTTGTATGTTCATGTACCCTATCACTAGGGTTCCTGTTTCTGTTCTGAACCATATTGTACATATTTTTCTTTATTAATGCACTTTGGACTTACCTTCCAAAAAAAAAATGAATGGATAAAGCATAATCAACTAAAGGGAAGAAGCATATGGCAAGTGGCCCAACCAGCAAGTTCCACTTGGATATGGAGGAAAATTTTGAAGCAAAGGAGTCATTTTTTCCAGAAGCTTCAGTACCGTATTGGCAATGGAGAAAGTACATGGCTGTGGTTTGATAATTGGCTCCCAGGGGGCTCCATAATTCAGAGATATGGGAGTAGGATTGTCTATGACTCGGGCCTTCCTTTGAATGCAAAGGTGTCTTCAATAATTGAAGATGATAATTGGGAGCCTCCCCCAGTTATCACCCATGAACTTGATGAAGTATGGGACCAACTCAATGCCATTCCAAGGCCAGATTCATCAAAGAGAGATATGGTATGGTGGCTACCATCCCCCTCCGGCACCTATAACATCAAGGAAGCATATAAAGCATGAGAGAACCTATCCCAAAAGTTCCATGGGCAGATCTGGTATGGTATTCCAACAACATCCCAAGGCATGCTTTTATCCTTTGGATGGCGGTTCAGCGAAGACTACTTACTCAAGAATTGCTGGTTGTACGCAATATTATAAGCCACTCCAAATGTGTGCTTTGCCAAGCAAACCCTGAAGATTTGGACCACTTGTTCTTTGGGTGCACTTATTCTCAAAGGGTTTGGAGAGGTATCCTTAGCAAAAGCTGTATTAATCGGTGTCCCTTGCTTTGGGAGGCGGAGTTGAACTGGGCTATGCAAAATTTGAAAGGTAAGAGTCTCACTGCAAGAATTAAAAAGGCTTCCTTGGCAGCAACCATGTACCATGTTTGGAGAGAAAGAAACAGACGTATCTTCCAAAACAAGGCAATACCAACTGAGAATCTAACATCTCTTATTGTGGAAGACATTAGGGGGAAATATGGGGTTTCTCAAAGTAAGTTGAAAGACACCCCGTTGAATAGAGAAATATGTGGTAATTGGGGCATTGTTCCATCATTCACGCTATAATGGTGGGGTATGGGGCGTTTGAGATGTAGCTTTGACTTTAAAGTTATTGTTGTTTTGACTTTCATTTTAAGGTGGAATTTTCACCTTGTTTCTTGTAAAAGTGGGCAGTTTTGATCTCACATTGGTTGAGGTGTGCCTTGGATAAGGCAGTTGATGTACATTTTCTTTTACTCATTAATGGGTTCCTACAGGGCGGATATTCTCAGATACTCAAGGTTCTCAAGGTGCTGCTGGACACAATGAAACCAATGCTGTTGGTACCCATGAGGTAAGTGACAATGCTGATGGTCTTCATGATGTTGGTCACAATGAAACCAATGAAGCCCTTGGTCATCATGTTGGAAATGCTGTCCCTGATGAGATGTGGAAGACCACCAATCGAAAGGGCAAGGACGGTGTTGTAGGGGAGACAGAAGAAGTACAACAGAATGCTCAGCTTTTTGTGGAAGATTCCATGCATGGAAACGGTTCGGCTCGTGAGTTGGTACCTGTGGCGACACCTGGAAACTGTGTCATGGAAGAAGCTATTACAGTCTCCCCTAACAGGTTTGAACTTCTCAATCATGACAAGCACGGTCTCATAGGGAGTTCCTCGTCCAAGAAGAGGAATAAGAAGAAGAAAAGAATCCTTGTTGATGAGGTGGCGATGAAACATGCCAAGAATCCTTTAGTGGATAAAGTCCTGGGGTTGAAGGAGGGAAATGGAGGAGGGGCAGATATATCTTCATGATTAATATTGCTGTATGGAATATTAGGGGTCTTAATAACCCCGAAAAGCAAACTAAAATTCGTAATTTGATCTCGTCCAAGAAGGTTAGTATTGTTGCTATTTTGGAGACTAAGGTTCGTCACATTAACGCTCAAGTGGTGAAGAGTATGATCTCCCCCCATTGGATCCTTATTGCTAACTATGATTGTGCTTTGAAGGGCCGGATTTGGATCTTGTTCAATCCTATGGATGTGAGAGTTAATAAGTTGGACAGTAGTGACCAGCTTATCCATTGTTCTTTAGAGCTTCTTGGTATTCAAAAGACATGTCTTGTTACCTTTATTTATGGTTCAAATGCATTGGAGAGAAGGTTATTGTGGAGGCAGCTCCAACAATGTTCATCAACCAAGCTGTGGCTTCTTATAGGGGACTTTAATTATGTCCGTTCACCTAATGAGAAGGCTGGGGGTAAGCCAATTAATCGTGGTCCCACGGAGGAGTTTAACAACTGCATTGACGCTTGTGAGCTTGTGGAGCTCAAGTATAAAGGCTTCTCACTCACATGGTCTAATCAAAGTGAAGGTCAAAGAAGGGTATCTTGTAGACTCGACCGTGCCTTAGTCAACTTGCCTTGGCTAAGAGAGTTTACTCAATCTGAAGTGGAGGTCCTTAACCCAAGCATATCTGATCATTGTCCTCTACTTATCACAATCTTTCCCCAGTGGCAGCAAGGTAAGAAACCTTTTAAGTTTTTTAACTTTTGGTCATTAAGGCCTGACTTTTTGCCTATAGTTGATGAGGCATGGGCCATTGAGGTTCATGGCACTCCTATGTTTCGGGTGTCTAAAAAGCTTCAGAATGTGAAGCAGATGAAATTTGCCGAGCTAACTTCTCAGGTCCATGAGGCTCGGATTAAGCTTGCTGAACTTCAGAAACTTTCCCATGATGATCCTATGAACCATGACCTTTCCCAGCAAGAGAAGAACCTAAGGAGGCACCTCTCTTCCTTACTAAGATGTGAAGAGTCCCAAGTCAAGCAGAAATCAAGGGTGCAATGGTTAGCAGAGGGGGACAGGAATTCAACCTTTTTTCATAATGCTATGGTATCCAAGAGAGCCACTAATACCGTCTCATGCATCATGACCGAGGAGGGTTCCAGACTTACTGATCAAAGGGAGATAGCGGAGCACATTGTTAGTCATTTCCACACTACTTTGGGGACGTCTGCTGTTCAGAATTATCAAGCCATGCCAACTTTCTCTAGGGTCTTGACAGATGAACAAAAAGCCAACTTAATGGAGGAGATTAGGTCTGATGAAATCAAGTCCACACTTTTTTCCTTAAAAGATGAGAAGGCGCTGGGTCCGGATGGCTTTACTCCTACCTTCTTCAAGAAGTGTTGGGCTATTGTAGGCCACGATGTATTGGAAGCAATCCTTAGTTTTTTCAAGGATGGTGAGCTGCTCAAACAATGGAATACCACAGCTATTTCCTTAGTGCCAAAGTGTCGAAATCCTAGCAAGGTCGCCGACTTTAGACCTATCTCCTGTGTCAACACTCTCTACAAATGTATAGCCAAGATAATTGCTAATCGGCTTAAGGGAGTGGTTGGGGAGTTAGTTGGGCGCTATCAATCGGCGTTCATACCGGGAAGAGGTGCTGCTGAGAATGTTCTTTTGACACATGAGTTACTGCGCAATTACCACTTGGAAAGTAGCCACAAAAAATGTGCTCTCAAGGTGGATATTCGTAAGGCTTTTGACTCGGTTTCCTGGGACAGCATTAGAGACATGCTACATGCAATGCAATTCCCGTCTACTGTTGTTACTTGGATCATGGCATGTGTCACAACTCCAGCTTTCTCAATCATGATTAATGGCACCATGTGTGGCTTCTTTAGAGGTGCTGTTGGTCTTCGGCAAGGGGACCCTTTGTCACCTTACTTGTTTGTGTTAGTGATGGAGGTGTTTAACATGGTGTTAAAGGAGCACACTAAACAAGGCTTCCTCCATCATCATAGATGTGAAGCTATTGGTCTAAAGTTATTATGCTTTGCTAATGATCTCTTCATCTTCTCCAAAGCTGAGAAATCCTCCATTCTATGTATCATTTCGGCTCTCCAGGAATTCCAGCAAATTACCGGCCTATGTATCAACAAAAATAAGAGCTCCATGTTCTTGAGTGGAGTTGATCACTCTAAGCGTTCTGAGTTGAGTTCATTGGCTGGGTGCCCCTTGGGTGAGTTGCCAGTTAAGTATTTTGGTATTCCTCTTATTACTTCCAAACTCACAAGGAGGGATTGTCTTCCACTTATTGAGCAAGTCAAAGCTAGGACGCAATCTTGGAAAGGAAGGAGCCTTTCATATGCCGGCAGGCTTTTACTTATCAAATCAGTGTTGTTCTCTATCAAGGTACATTGGCTAAGCACTTTTATTCTTCCTAAAGGTGTTCTTGATGAGTTGGAGAGGATTACAAGGAGGTTCCTTTGGGCTGGTCCAGATCTCAAGAAGAAAATGACACCAATTTGTTGGGATGTTGTGTGTATGCCACGTGAAGAAGGGGGCTTGGCTTGTTCAAGTTAAGCATATGGAAAAAAGCTGCAGTGATGAAGCATATATGGAAAATATTGAGCCCTGGGGAATCCTTGTGGGTGCAATGGGTTCGTACTTATCTTGTGAAGGACCGGAACTTCTAGACCATAACCATACCAGCAAGTTGTTCTTGGGCATGGAGGAAGATCCTCAAAGCAAGACCAGATGTACATTCACGGATCAAGAAGAAGATAAAGAATGGCTGCACTACTTCCTTATGGTATGATAATTGGCATCCAGATGGCCCTTTGTTTTTTACCTATGGTCAGCGTTTGATTTATGATTCGGGTCTTCCTACCCAAGCTATGGTCAGTTGTATCATATAGGGGCATAATTGGGATCCTCCAGTGGTAGCATCGCTTGACCTTATTGAAGTGTGGAGCAAACTTCAGCATTTAAGCAATCCAACTCCAGATAGTGAGGACATGATGGTGTGGACTCCTTCTAAGTCAGGTATGTTTGATATTAGTAGTTCTTATAAGAGCTTAGACACACCTCGCCCGCAGGTTCACTGGTATAACTTGGTTTGGTTTCCTCAACACATCCCGAAGCATGCATTTGTGTTATGGATGGCTATTAATCAAAGGCTTCTTACTAGAGACCGTCTTCTCAATCTTGGGGTTGTTCATCAAGCTTCTTGTGTGCTATGTAGAATCACGATGGAGTCTCACTCTCACTTATTTTTTGAGTGCAATTATAGTGCTTAGATTTGGCATATTATTCTTTCTATGAACTGTGCAAATAGAACCTTCCGTACTTGGGATGAAATAGTGCAGTGGGCTTCTTCGTGAGGTGCTCGTGTTCGTGAAGGTGCTCGTGTTCGTGAGGTGCTCGTGTTCGTGAAGGTAAGGTGAGGTGCTCGTGTTCTCTGCTAGCTCGCCGGCATTCGCCAGCGACCTCGCTTTTCCGGCAAGGGTTTTCGGAGCTCTCTTGCCACTGGGTGCGGTTCGTGAGCTTGCTTCGTGCTCTGCTCGCGAAGCCTGTGCATTCGCAGAGTTTTGCATGGACTTCGTGAGGTGGCATTGGCGGGTTTGCTGCGGTTTGGAGGCCTGTCTGCAGTGGTCGGTTCCATTCTAGTGGAAGGGTGGTTCGAGTTTTGGGTTCGTGGTGCAGTGGTCGGAGTGTTAGCAAGCAGGCAAGGCTGTCGGTTCTGTGCGTTCGCCGACGACCTCGCTTTTCTGGCTAGTGTTGTCCGGGCATCCTCGCTTCTGGGTGTGAGCTTGTTTGCTTGGGCGTCGAGGGGTTGCTTTGGCGTGATTGCTGCAGTTTGGAGGATTGTTTGCAGTGTTCGGTTTCGTGCTAGTGGAAGGTGGTTCGTGGCTTTGGGTCCGTCGTGCAGTGGTTGGTGTTAGCAAGCAAGCAAGTTTGTTGCTGCTGTTTGTGCGAGTGCTGCTCATGGTGGTGGTCGCTAGTGTTATCGTGGCTTCAGGGTGGCTGCCTGGGCTGGACGGTGTTGTCACAGTCGGTGCTGGGTGCGTAGTGCATGTACTTGGCCGTGTTCGAGCAGGGTGTGCTGCGTGCTGCGTTCTGTCTGGCTGCATCCGTTTCTTCCTTGTTGCTGCTTTCGTCTGGTTGGATTTGTATCGGTGCTTCACAGTGGGTTACAGGGATTTGTTGGGTTCCTTGGTGGTGATTCTCGTGGATGCTGCTGGGTACGCTCGCCTGGATTCTTGACTGCTACTGGGTTGCTGGGCTCTTGACAGTGGGGGCTAATCATCTTCTTCGCTGGTGCTGCTGCTGCCATGGCGAAATTTTCGAATGTTGATTTCCCGCCCCTAGGTGCTCCTGACACCGTAGCTGTCACTCCAGCGGATGACCCGGTTGATAGACCTACCGAAAGCAGCCTTGTTGCTATGGCTGGGAGCTCTGTTGCTGGGTTCGGGAGTGGGTTATCCATTTCGGGTAATCTGAGTGGTCTGCAGGATAAAGTTCCTGCAGACAACAGTATTGCTTCAAAAGAACGGTCTGCAGGTACACACTCGGATAGTGGGCTATCCAATTTGGGTAATGCTTGCTGCCCAAATGATAAAGCGACTGCAAAGGGAGGCACGAATAATGCTTGGACGTTTTTGTTCTCAGACCCCAACGTCAAGACTAAGCTACAATTCCACAAACCTGTCACTGAAAATGGTAGAGTTACAGTGACACCTCCTCCTGAGGTTGCTGTTGAAGGGGCAAGGATGTGGAGTGAGTGCCTTGTAGGCCACTTCCTTGACAGAAAACTGCCATTAGCAGTGGTGAGAAGTATTGTTAACCGTCTTTGGGGGAAAATGGGATCTGTTCAGACAGCGGAGGTAGGAGATGGTTTCTTCATCTTCTCGTTTGCAAGCTCTCAGATGAGGGAGAAGGTGCTTCAGGCGGCACCTTGGCACATAGCTGGTCGTTTGATGATCCTCAGACAATGGGAACCGGGTATGCAAATGGGGAAAGTTCCTATATGGGTCAAATTTTATAAAGTACCAATGGAATATTGGTCTTCTCTTGGGCTTAGCTATATTGCAAGTGGTGTTGGTCGACCACTTTGGCTTGATGAACCTACTGAAAAAAGACTAAAGCTACAGTATGCGCGTGTGTGTGTTGAAATTGATATTGAATGCACCTTCCCGACCACCATACTCTTGAGTACCCAAGAGGAAGAGCTGGAAATTGAAGTGGAATACGATTGAAGTGGAATACTCTTGAGTACCCAATCCTGGAAGGGTAGAAGCCTCTCTTATGCGGGTAAGTTAACTCTCATCAAGGCTGTACTGTTCTCTATCAAGGCACATTGGCTCTCCACTTTCATTATTCCTAAAAAGGTTATACTTGATTTGGAGAGGATCACCAGAAGATTTTTGTGGTCGGGACCGGATCTTAGGCGTAAGATGAATCCTATAAGCTGGAAAATCATATGCACTCCAAAATATGAGGGTGGCCTTGGTCTTTTCCAACTAAGCACATGGAATAGAGCCGCAACAATGAAGCACATTTGGAAAATTCTGTCCAAGGGTAATTCCTTATGGGTTAGATGGGTCCAGAGTTATCTCGTTAAGGATCGTAATTTCTGGACTTTAAACCTTCCAGGCACTTCATCTTGGGCATGGAGAAAGATCCTTAAGTTGAGGCAGGGAATGGCCCACCTCATAAAAAAGAAGATTCATAATGGCCTTGACACCTCCTTGTGGTATGACAATTGGCATCCGGTTGGCCCCTTGTTCAATACTTATGGTTACCGGTTGATCTATGATTCAGGTCTTACAAGCCAAGCAAAGGTGAGCAGCATAATCTCTGGTGATTCATGGGACCCTCCCGTTGCAGTTTCCCCTGATTTAATTGAAGCATGGAGCAGGCTTGGTGAACTCCCGAACCCCATCCCTCACCTTGATGATGTTTTGCTATGGACACCTTCTAAGTCAGGTATATTTGATATCTCCAGTGCATATAAGAGCCTTCTTAACCGAGGGAATCAGGTTCCTTGGTACAAGATCGTTTGGTTTCCAAAGCGTATACCCAAGCATGCTTTTATTCTATGGCTAGCAGTGAACCAAAGGTTGCTTACCAAATATCGGCTTCACAAGAGAGGCATTGTCCCCAATACTACATGTGTGCTTTGCAGGACACACGCAGAATCCCACCAGCACTTGTTCTTTGAGTGCACATATAGTGCCCATATATGGAACCGTATAATGCAGTGTAATGGAGTTGCAAGAACCAACCGCACTTGGGAGGACCTAGTACAATGGGCATCGTCCATAAAGCTAGGTAGCATCCATGCTCTTCTCATCTTCAGGTTATCACTTGCAGCAAGTGCTTATCATATTTGGAGAGAAAGAAACCGAAGGGTGTTCAAGAATAGTTACATGCCATGGGAGCTGTTATGTTCCACCATTATCATGGATGTTCAAGACAAGGCTAATTTGGAACGTGCAGTTCTTACTGACTCCTCTCTCCACCGCCACCTCCTTGCTCATTGGAACTTGAATTGGGACCTCGTTAGGTGATGCTCGGGCTCGACTTGTAATTGTTTGGGGTCTTTTGACTTGTGTTGGTCTCTTGTTCCACTTTTTTAGGCGGTTTGTTTGCACCTCATTGTAATTACCTTTTTTTAATATATTCTTTGGACTTACCTTCCAAAAAAAAAAAGAAATGTACAGCTTGCAAACTTTTTGGACACTCCGATGCCAAATGTCCTAAAGTGTCTCGGGTATGGGTGCCTACAGGCAGAATTGTGCAAGGCGTTGATACTAACAGGGATAAAGACAACATAGTGAATGCTGGTCATGTGGACAGCCAGGAACCAAGCCACCAAACCGGCGAGGACATATCTGAACCGAAGGAGCGCTGGGGAATTGATGACCATGCAAGGCAAATAAACGGGAGTGCTGATGTGGGGGAACCAAGTAGAGTGAATGAACAACCGAATTGTATTGCTGACTCTCAAGCAGCCCAACAAGGTACTAATGGAGAAGAAATAACTAATAGTATTGAGGAAAGAACCACGTTTATGTCACAACCTTCTGAGAATATTGAAGTTTCTCCAAATCGGTTTGAAGTTCTTGACCAACAAGTGCATGGGATCAACCAAAGCTGGCCTGCAAGTTCATCTTCTAAGAAGAAGCATAAGAGAAAGAAGAAGTTGTTAGTTGATGAAATTGCAATGAAACATGCAAAAAACAGTACAGGGATTGTGGACTCAGTTTTGAGCAAGGGGGAGATGCAGCCACCTTCTAATCCATGATAAACATAGCTATGTGGAACATTAGGGGACTTAATAGCCCTGAGAAGCAGCTTGAAATTAGAAATCTTATGGCTTCAAAGAAGTTGAATATGATGGCTATAGTTGAAACAAAGGTGAGACAGGTTAATGCTCAAGTTGTTAAGAATTTGATCTCCCCCCATTGGGAGCTCATCTCTAATTATGATTGTGCTCTTAAAGGCCGTATTTGGATAATATATAACCCCCTGGATATTAAAATTAATAAGGTGGATAGTAGCAACCAGCACATTCACTATTCGGTGGAATTCAATAGCATACACAAGAGTTGTTTTTTGACTGTTATCTATGGGTCGAATGAGGCTTTGGAGAGGCGGCTGTTATGGAGGCATTTAATCCTAGCTTCTTCGACACATCCTTGGCTAGTTATTGGGGATTTCAATTGTGTTCAAGCCTCAGATGAAAAGTATGGGGGTAAGGGTATCAATCAAAGGGTTACCGATGAGTTTAATCAGTGCATTGATGCTTGTGGTTTAGTTGAGCTTAAAGCTAAAGGGTTCTCTCATACATGGTGCAACCGTAGTGAAGGTCACAACAGAATCTCTTGCAGGTTGGATAGAGCTCTTGTTAATTTGCCTTGGCTCAATAGCCTAAGCCCCTCGGAAGTGGAGGTACTTAATCCTGGGATTTCGGATCACTCCCCTCTATTGGTTTCAATCTTCCACCAACCTCAACAAGGTAAGAAGCCTTTCAGGTTTTTTAATTTTTGGGCTAGCCACCCGGATTTCCTTCGCCTTGTGGCAGATGCGTGGGCAGTGGAAGTGGTTGGTTCCCCAATGTTCCGAGTAGCAAAGAAATTGCAGGTTGTCAAGACAAAGCTCAAGGAGTGGAGTAAGCAACTGAAATTTGCAGATATCTCCATGCGGGTTCATGAACTCAGGACACAACTTGCTGCTGTACAGGTGCGGCTTCATGATGAGCCTCAAAGCCACATATTGTATCAACAAGAAAGTAGCCTGAGACACCAGTTATCTGTTAGTCTTCAGTATGAGGAATCCTAGCTCAGACAGAAATCAAGAATCCAATGGTTTTTTTTTTTTTTTTGGAAAGTAAGTCCAAAGTATATTAAGAGAAAGATATGTACAATGAAAGCTCAAGCAGCGTCACAATGACGCACAGGAAAAGGAAAAAAATAAGAAGAAAATAACAAGCCCACTAGGGCACAAACACAACAATCTGTCTAGTAAGACTCAATGGTTGGCAAAGGGAGATAGCAATTCAACGTTTTTCCATAACTCCTTGGTCTCGAGAAGGGCAACAAATACAATCTCCTGCGTAGTGGATGATGAAGGTACAAAACTGGTTGATCCGATTGCAGTATCTACCCATATTGTGCAGTATTTCCAGGGCATTCTAGGTACGGGTTCCATGGTCAGCTCATTGAATATGCCTTCATTCCATGCTCGGGTATCTAATGACCAAGGTAGAGACTTGATGGTGGAGGTAACCGGTGAAGAGGTAAAAACCACTCTCTTCTCCTTGAAGAATGACAAAGCTCTAGGGCCGGACGGATTTACTCCAGCATTTTTCAAGGCAGGATGGGACATCGTGGGGAGTGAGGTAGTGGAAGCAATTTTGAGTTTTTTTAAAGATGGGAAACTGCTGAAACAATGGAACACTTTGGCCATCACACTTGTGCCTAAATGCCACAATCCAAGTAAGGTATCTGACTTTAGACCAATATCGTGTGTCAATACACTGTATAAATGTATTTCCAAAATTATAGCCAATCGGCTTAAACGGGTTGTTGGTGATCTTGTGGGTGATTATCAATCTGCCTTCATTCCTGGAAGAGGTAGTGCAGAGAATGTGCTCCTTACACACGAATTGCTCCATAACTACCACTTGGATGGGCCGCACAGCAAGTGTGCTCTTAAGGTTGACCTCCGTAAGGCCTATGATTCGGTCTCATGGGGTAGCATTAAAGCAATGCTTAATGGAATGGGATTTCCAGATGTTTTTGCCAATTGGATTATGGAGTGTATCTCCACTCCAGCATATTCGATTATGCTTAATGGCAGCCTTGTGGGGTTCTTTAAAGGAGCAAAGGGGTTGCGGCAAGGGGACCCCATATCGCCCTACGTGTTTGTGATGATGATGGAGGTTTTCAACAGGGTGCTGTTGCAGAATACATGCCAAGGATTTAAGCATCACTTTAAATGTGAAGCAATTGGGCTTAAGCTTTTGTGTTTTGCTGATGATCTCTTTCTGTTCTCCGCAGCTGATAAGGCATCCTTGGATTGTATAGTGAGGGCACTTGACGATTTTCATAACTTGACAGGTTTGGAAGTAAACAAGCAAAAAAGCTTGATGTTTCTAAGTGGTGTCAGTGACGACCAGCAGAGAGAGTTGAGTGTGCACATGCGGTTTTCTCTTGCGAAGCTGCCGGTGAAGTACCTTGGCTTGCCTCTTCTTACCTCCAAGCTTTCAAGGAGGGATTGTGAGCCACTGATCAACCGAGTTAAGGCAAGAACTCAATCGTGGAAAGGAAGGTGTCTTTCCTATGCAGGTAGACTCCTTCTTATTAAAGCGGTTCTCTTCTCTCTTAAGGTTCATTGGTTGTCCACATTTATTCTTCCCAAAGGTGTGATTAATGAGTTGGAAAAGATATGTAGAAGGTTTCTTTGGACAGGGCCACAGCTTAAGCATAAAATGAACCCAATAAGCTGGGATATTGTTCGCATGCCACGGAAGGAGGGGGGTCTTGGGCTGTTCAACCTATGCACATGGAACAAAGCTGCTATAATGAAGCATACATGGAGACTCCTGCTTTCACATGAGTCTTTGTGGGTGCGGTGGGTGCAAAAATTCCTCATAAAGGATCGTAACTTCTGGACTCTTAACATCCCAGCAAACTGTTCTTGGGCTTGGAGGAAGATTCTGAGTACAAGACAAGTAATGATCCAACTGGTTAAGAAGAAGATTCGTAATGGAAAGCTTACTTCCTTGTGGTATGATAATTGGCACCCGGATGGACCGTTGTACACTGTGTATGGACAGCGACTGATATATGATTCCGGCCTTTCAAGACAAGCAAAGGTGAGTAGTATAATCACAGATGATGATTGGGACCCTCCCATTGCTGCATCTTCGGACTTACTTGAGGTTTGGGCCAAACTTGATCACCTACCGAAGCCAGTTGCGGATGGGGAGGATGTTATGACTTGGGTGCCTTCAAAATCAGGTATGTTTGATATCAAAAGTGCCTACCAAAGCCTTCACAATCAACGGCCTACAGTGATTTGGCATGATATGGTATGGTTTCCAAATCACATTCCCAAGCATGCCTTCAGCATATGATTAGCTATTAATCAAAGGCTTCTTACTCGTGATCGATTACGTAAGGTGGGAATTGTACAACAAGCTACTTGTGTGCTATGTCGGCAAAGTGATGAGTCACACACACACTTATTCTTTGAGTGTGAGTATGCTAAGCACATATGGAATGCTATTCTTCATCTTAATTGTTTGAACAGGTCAAGCCGAACATGGATGGAAGTCATTCAGTGGGCAGCATCAATTCAAGTGGGGCATGCCAAAGCCCGAGCGTTATTCAAGTTGTCCCTAGCAGCTATGGTGTACCATATATAGAAGGAGCGGAATAGACGGATTTTTAAGAATAGCTATATGCCGTGGCAAGTTGTGAAGGCAATGGCAATTTCAGATGTGTGTATCAAAGCAAATACGGAGAGGGTAAGTATACCGGATTCACCTATCCATAGGCAACTCGTCAGTAATTGGAACTTACAATGGGAACTTCTACGCTAGGCAGCTGTCTCCACATTATTGGTGGTAGAGTGAGTTAGGTAGTGTATTTTGGCTACTAGTGTAGGCTTTTTTAGCCCTTTTATGGGTTCTTTTGGTGTTCCCATCTTGTATCTTTCATCATTGTAAATATCTTCTTATTAATATCATTTGGACTTACCTTCCAAAAAAAAAATATCTCATTGGCAGCCACAGTGTACCACATTTGGAGGGAAAGAAACCTCCGAGTTTTCAGCAACTCATACATACCATGGCAGAACGTGGTTGCAACAATTATTGTGGATGTTCAGGATAAAGCAAATCTGGAAAGAGTGAAGATCCATGACACCCCCCCTTCATCGCCAATTGGTTACTAATTGGGACCTAAGTTGGGAATTTACATCCTAGGAGAGGGTTTTTTTTGTATCCCCACGCATTTGGGGAGGGTTTTCTTTTTGCTTACCCTATTGTATTTAGGGTATCCTTGTTTCTGTCTGAACTTATTGTAATTATTTCTCTTTAATATTATACTTTGGACTTACCTTCCAAAAAAAAAAACTTTCTTAACTTCCAAAAAAAACAAAAAAGATGAAGGCTTCTTCTAAGCCCTTGCAGCTCAATGCAAGTGACATTGCTCCTCATAACCTTACTCTCCATGATTAGTTGGGCCATGTGGAACGTGAGAGGGTTGAACGACCCTGCCAAGCAACTTGAGGTTAGGAACCTCATTGTCAAAGATAAGCTATCTTTGTTTTGTATGATTGAGACCAGAGTAAGACAGATAAATATGTCCTCTGTCCTTGCAAACATTTGTCCCCAATGGGGCTCATTAAACAACTACTCAAGTGCTCTTAAAGGAAGGATATGGGTATGTTGGGAGCCAACCAAGCTTCAAGTGCATCCAATATTCATCTCTGATCAGGTTATCCATTACCAGATTGTTTTTGCCGAGTCACTCAAGCAATGCCAAGCTTCCTTTGTATATGCTTCGAACAACTACTTAACAAGAAGATCCTTATGGCATGATCTCCGCCTGTATTCCTCCCCTCAGCCATGGGTGGTGATGGGGGACTTTAATTGTGTTTGCTTCTTCAGTGAGAAGATTGGAGGTAATCGTATCCACACACAGGCTTCTAAGGACCTGAATTCTTTTATTGATGATGGCTCTTTATTTGACCTCAAGCAAAAAAGTTTCCTTCATACTTGGAGCAATAGCAGCTCAGGAAGCAATTTGATTTTGTGTAAGTTGGACAGAGTCTTGGTTAATCTTCCATGGATGCAGGAATTTCCAGCTGCAGAAGTTGATTTCCTCCCTCCAAATATCTTGGACCACTGCCCTGCCCTTATCAACATATTTCCTTATGTATTTTATGGCCCTAGACCGTTCAAGTTCTTTAATTTTTGGTGCAAGCATGTTGAGTTCCTTCCTATAGTTGCTGATGCATGGTCTGCCCATTTTGCTGGTTCCCCCATGTTCTCACTGGTGCAGAAACTTAAGGCGGTTAAGGCTGCTCTTAAGGTATGGAGCAAGGACAAGTTCAGGGATCTGGACCATAGACTCAAGGTGTACAGGGATGAGTTGCATTCCTGCCAGGTGGACTTATTTGCCAACCCAAGCAATGCCAGCTTGGCAGCCAAAGGGAAACTTCTATCTCAGAAACTGGCTAGGGCAGTAGCAGACGTTGAGGCTCAAGTAAGGCAGAAATCTTGTATTCAGTGGGTTGCCGAAGGGGACGCAAATACAGCTTTCTTCCATAAAGCAATGTTATCTAGAAGGGCGCATCTTTTTTTTTAGGTAAGATCTGCCGCAGCAGGTAGCCTTAACCGATGTGTGGTAACAGGAAAGCCCGAAGGCCGTTCCCGTCCCTGTCAGGGGAGATGCCAACCGTCTCTCCTTTCAACGAACACAAAAGAGTGGATGGGGTGCAACACGAGGACTTCCCAGGAGGTCACCCATCCTAGTACTACTCTCGCCCAAGCACGAATGAAGGAAGGTGTTCGTGCTCGTGAAGGAAGGTGTTCGTGCTCCCGTCCATAAGTTATCGGTTTTCTATACGTAACCATCTGGAAAGGTTGGTGTATCTGGTTGAATCTGTACGTGCTGGTGTGGTCGCGCTGCAGTGGTCGTGGTGAAGGAGTGTGGGTTGCTGGTTCTCCGGCGGGTACTCGCCAAGCAAGTTTGTGGAGCTCTGTACGACGGTTTTCTGGTCGTCGTTTTCTTGCCCTGGGTTTCTGTCCGTGGTTTTGACCATGGTTTTCTGGTCGACGGTTTTCTGTCCGTGGTTTTGGCCGTGGTTTCCTGGTCGACGGTTTTCTGTCAGTGGTTTTGGCCGTGATATCTCGCAGGGGGTTTCTTGCAGTGGATTTCTTGCAGCGGGTTTCTGGGCGAAGGATTCAGTGGGTTTCTGGCAGTGGGTCTCTTGCAGTGGGTTACTGGTTGAAGGTGTTGCTTGGGCGAAGGTTTCTGGGCGAAGGATTCTGGGCGAAGGTTGCAGGGTGATGACTGCTCCCTGGTTCAGTGATTTGTTGTGAACCAAGGGAGAGTTCTGCTCTGATTCTCGCAACTTGATTTGAAGTTCGCTTGTTTGCCCGGGGAATTTTTTACTTGCGTCGTGGAGTTTCTGGAGATTATAGTCCGGGGATTATCTTTGCAAGTTCGTGAAGTTTCTGTTTACCATTTCTAGAGATTATCATTTCTAGTGATTATCATTTCTGGAGATTATCTTTTCTTCCGCCACTCAGCTCTTGAGCCTCGAGGTCCTCTAGCCGATCTCTCAGGCTTCCTGGGGTACCCAATCTCGGTCTTCCTTACGGGCGTTGGTTACTGCTTGGTTGGTGGAGATCCGTCTGTGGGGACTTTGCTGGAGGTAGTGTGGTGCTCAGATTCCGGTAGTTCTCAGATTCCGGTGGTGCTCAGATTCCGGTGGGGGTTCGACCATGCCGAACATTGAGGTTTCAACTTCAAACTTTGATTTCCCGCCTCTGAGTCTGCAGGCTCAGACCATGTCTGCAGCTACGAATCAGGCTGGCAGCTCTTGTATTGACAGGATGCAGACTGAAGTTTCCATTCCTAGTAATGGGACACTTTCTACTCCTGCGTTTGCCACTTCCAAGGAGGGGTCGAAGGCTTGGTCCTCGCTGTTCAGTCAGAAATCGTCAGCTTCAACAAGACTTCACTTCTACCCACCTCAGTTTGAGGAGGATAGGATTGTCATCTCCCCTCCAACTGAAGTTGCTGAGGAGGGATCTAAGCTATGGGAGGGTAGCTTAGTTGGCTACTTCTTGGACAGAGGTTTGCCTTTTCCGATTCTTAAAAAACTGGTGGACAAGATGTGGGGCAGAACTGGTGAAGTCCAGATTTCCCTTGTTGGGAAACATTTCTACATATTCCGATTCTCAAATCTGGATACCCGTAACAGAGTCATGCAGCAGGCTCCTTGGCATTTTGCAGGTAAACTCATGATCCTTCAGGATTGGAAACCAAACATGCAAATGCTAAAATCTAAGCTTTCATCTGTT
Source organism: Buxus sempervirens (assembly GCA_947561395.2). Classification (NCBI taxonomy): domain Eukaryota; kingdom Viridiplantae; phylum Streptophyta; class Magnoliopsida; order Buxales; family Buxaceae; genus Buxus; species Buxus sempervirens. The sequence continues at coordinate 6,761,560 of OX387190.1, read as the reverse complement.
CCGGTGTGGATTAAGTTGCACAATGTCCCGATTGAATACTGGACCCCGGCTGGGCTTAGTTTCTTGGCGAGTGGGGTTGGCAAGCCATTATATCTGGATGAGGCGACGGAGAACAAGTCACGCATTAACTTTGCAAGAGTGTGTGTCGAGGTGGACGTGGAATGCTCATTCCCGACTACCTTGTTTCTTAAAGCACAAGGTCTGGAGAGTGAGGTCATAGAGATAGCGGTGGAGTATGACTGGAAGCCGGACAAGTGTGACCTTTGCAAGGCATTTGGGCATACTATAGCGAGATGGTCCTTTGCTCCAAAGAAGAAATGGGTGCCTACGGGGAGAAGATCTCAAGAAGATCAGGTAACAGTGGACGTTCAAGACTTGACTGCAGAAGGTGGGGATAACAGAAATGTGGAGGATCCAATTCGTTCTTCTGAGGTGGGTCAAATTCGAGCGTCTGTGCAAGATCAAGCTCAAAGTGAATGGACGGTAATCTCTAAAGACAAGCGATAGGTGACTGATATAGCTGATATTCAGGCGTCGAAGGACAAGTTTGATCTTGGGGTGTCGGGTCGCATGAGGACTGAACCTAGAGGGGTTAGTGATCCGGTGAGTGGAGCTAATGAAAATTGTTCTGAGCATGGTAGTTCTTCGAGACCATCAGTGCCTTCGGGCTTGGTGGAGCCTGAACAGAATGGAAGTGATAGCAGGTGTAATAATGAAGAGAACCAGGCACTGGCGTCGTCAGTTTCGCCAACGGACACTGACTCCATGGTTTGTAGCCCGAACCAGTTCAAGGCACTTGAAAATAATTCTTTACTTGAGATGGTTGATTCATCCTCTGGGAGTGGGGGGAAAAATCTAAAACTAAGAGAAGGAAGAAAGGGATACTGCTTGTGGATGAAATAGCCATGAAGGAGGCTAGGAAGGGCATGGCTTACAAGCATGCTGTTGGTTCCTCTCACACTTAATACCCTTATGATTAAGTGGGCAGTTTGGAATGTAAGAGGGTTGAATGACCCTGCAAAACAATGTGAGGTGAGATCTCTTATTCAGAAATATAAGCTTAACCTGATATGTCTGGTGGAGACTAAAGTTAGGTGTGATAATAAGGCGCCGGTGATGGCTACTATTTGTCCAACATGGAGCTTGATTGATAACTATGCTAAGGCATTAAAAGGCAGAATTTGGGTATGCTGGAACCCAAATGAAATGGTTGTTAGGCCATGTTTTGTTTCGGACCAATTGATTCACTGTCAAGTAGGGCTTTTATCATCTCAAAAAACATGTTTGGCTTCCTTTGTTTATGCATGTAACGACTTCAGAATGAGGAGATCGCTGTGGCATGATATCAAGAACTCAAGTTCGGGATGTCCTTGGATTATAGCGGGTGATTTTAACTGTGTTCGTAGCTCCCAAGAGAAGAGTGGGGGAAAGCCTATCAACTTGAAGGCCACTAAAGAGTTTAATGAGCTCATTGATTATTACTGCCTGTTTGACATGAACTACAAGGGACCAATCCATACATGGAGTAACAAAAGCCCAGGTACGAACCATATTCAATGTAAGCTGGATAGGGTGTTGGTTAACCATGAGTGGTTGCAGGCGTTCCCAAACTCTGAAGCAGATTACATCCCGCCTGGAATATCGGATCATAGTGCAGCGATCATTTCTTCAATCCAGTCTTTCGGTTCAGGGCCCAAACCATTTAAGTTCTTCAACTTTTGGTGTTACCATGCTGAATTTCTTCCACTGGTGGAGCAAGCTTGGGCAATTCAGGTGAGAGGCTCTCCAATGTTTTGTCTTGTGAAGAAATTGAGATCTGTAAAGGGTATCCTTAAAGAATGGAGTAGGAAGGCGTTCCCAAACTTGGAAGGTCAGGTGCAGGATATCAGAAAGGAGCTTGAGACGTGCCAAAGGAGTCTAGCATCTAATCCCCAGGATTTGTCCTCTAGGACAAAGGAGAGAGAGCTATCCTCTAAGCTCATTGTAGCCGACAGAAACTTAGAAGCTCAAATGAAACAAAAGAGCCGGGTTAGATGGTTACGTGAAGGCGACTCTAACACTCACTTTTTTCATGCGTCCTTAATCAGTAACAGAGCAAATAATAGAATCCTTTCAGTGCATGATGAGATGGGGGGGAAAATTGTGGAATGGAAGCAGGTGCAAAAGGCGTTTGAGGATTTCTATGTACGTCTGCTAGGTACTTGTGATCAGAATAACTGGCATCCGACGGTCGTTAATCAGTATATCTCGAGAAGGCTGGACACGGACTCCTCGCTGGGACTTGTCAAGGAAATCACAGATGAGGAAATTAAAGCAACATTATTTGGGCTCAAACATGATAAGGCTCCTGGGCCGGATGGGTTTACCTCTTTGTTTTTCAGGAAAGCTTGGCATATAGTGGGCAAAGACACAATCATGGCAATTAAGAGCTTCTTTTCCGAGGGGCGTCTTTTGAAGCAACTAAATGCAACGCTCCTTACAATGGTCCCCAAGAGTAAGAATGCCTCCTCTGTTGCGGATTACAGACCGATTGCATGTGTGAACACAGTGTATAAGTGCATTGCAAAAATTATAGCGAATAGACTCAAGAGTGTTGTGGATGATCTAGTTGTGGAGCTCCAAACTGCCTTTATCCCTGGGAGGAAGATGGTTGATAACATTCTTATTGCCCAGGAGGTACTCCTCAACTACCATAGACAAAAGGGTCCTGCTAGATGTGCATTGAAGTTGGATATTAAGAAAGCTTTTGACTCAGTGAATTGGGATCTCCTACCCCCTCTATTGAAGGCAATGAATGTGCCTGACAAATTCATTGGGTGGATCATGGAGTGTGTAACAACTCCGGCATTCTCTCTGGTTCTTAATGGAGGATTGGTTGGGTTTTTTAAAGGGAAGAGGGGCCTTAGACAGGGGGATCCCTTATCCCCTATCTCTTTGTTATGATCATGGAGCTCTTTATGGGAATTCTGGCGGCTTCTTCTCATTCCGATGCTTGCTTCCACCCGAAGTGCAGTAAGACAGGAGTAAGAGCTTTATGCTTTGCAGATGATGTGCTTATATTCTCTAGACCGGACTCCAGGTCACTTGATGCTATCTTTAAAGCACTTGAGTTGTTTGGTGACTTATCGGGGCTCAGAATTAACCCTGCTAAGAGCCAGCTTTTTATGTGCGCCACTTCATTGGAGGTACAGTCCCAAATTGTTGACAGATATGGGGTGGCATTGGGCTCGCTTCCAGTTACTTACTTGGGGGTACCAATCATATCCACAAGATTAAAACCTGTGGACTGTGAGCCTCTCTTCTTGAAGCTTAAAAGCCGAATTCAAGCGTGGAAGGCAAGATTCCTGTCCTATGCAGGGAGAGTTGAATTGATCAAATCTGTTCCTTTTGCCACAGCAGTCCACTGGTTGTCTGTCTTTCTCTTGCCCAAGAGGGTGTTGGAGGAGATTGATAAGCTATGTAGGAACTTCTTGTGGTGTGGTACAGAGTCTCGACGAAGGATCACTCCTATGGCTTGGGCAACCATTTGCACGCCAAAGATTGAAGGTGGGCTCGGAATTATTAACATTCATCATTGGAACAAAGCTGCGCTTAGTAGATACATTTGGAGAATTGTTTCGGATGATAAGTCCCCTTGGGTGCTATGGATGAAAACAAATAACATGAGGAATAAGTCTCTTTGGCAAGTCAAGACACCAGCTTCAGCCACTTGGGCATGGCGCAAGATCCTGAAATTAAGAAATGAAGTCTCACGCTTTATCACGTTTAAGATTGGAGATGGCAATCGTACATCTCTATGGTTTGACAACTGGGTTTTTGATCAATCTCTTCATGCCAGGTATGGGGACCGAATTATTTATGACTCTGGCCTTCCTAGTGATGCAAAGGTTGCTGCGATTATTAATGGTGATCATTGGGACATCCCACTCGCCTCTTATGATCTGATAGAGGTGAGTCATAAGGTTCACTCAGCAATACAGCTGGATCTTACGAAGGAGGACCAAGCCCTATGGACGCCTTCCTCGTCTGGTAAGTTCTCTATCAAAGACACTTACAATGTTCTCCGTCCGCATGGAAGCAAGGTGGCTTGGTGGGATCTAGTTTGGTTTGAGGGCAATATCCCTAGGCAGGCGTTCTGCTTATGGTTAGCCATCCACAAAAGGTTGCTCACTCAGGATCTTCTCCTTGGCCTTAATATTGTAAGCTCCTCTCAATGTCCGTTGTGTAGGTTGCATAGTGAGGAGCTTGACCACCTGTTTTTCGGGTGCATCTATTCCCATCACATATGGGAAGAGACGACGAAACGGAATTGCACCGCATGGTTTCCTGCTGCATGGAGTAACACTATTGATTGGGCTGCAACAAGGTACCGGGGGAAAAGGATGGTTGATAAATTAAGGAAAGTTTCTATGGCGGCTGTGGTCTACCATCTTTGGAGGGAACGGAACAGAAGGCTCTTCCAAAATAAGGCATTGCCTCCTCATGAGCTGGATCAAGGTGTGATTATGGACATTAGGCGCAGATTTCCATGGGATGAGAGGGTAGTCAATGGATGCCTAGACACCACACGTGTCTACAATAACTGGGGTATAACGCCAACACCACTATAGACGGTGTCTCCTTTCTAAGTGACTGTTTGTGGGATATCTAGTGTCTTTCCTTTAGCTTGTTACCTTGCTTTGTTTGTTTGCTGTTAGTGGCATAGTGGGGTCTTTCCCTTTGTTTGGGGCTCATTTTGTACATTATCATGTTTCTAATATTTTCTTTGGACTTACCTTCCAAAAAAAAAAAATCTAGAAGGGCGCATAATAAGATTCTTTCAATCTATGATGATAGCGCAAGGAAGGTTACTGATTGGGGCGAAGTTAAGAGCATGTTCGTGGCTCACTACAGTGCACTTTTGGGTGGTAATCATATGGCTGGCAGTACTCCTACATTTGATCACCTCATATCTAGGAAGCTTGATGATCTTCAGGTCAGTGAGCTTAGTAAGGAGATTACTGATCAAGAAATCAAGGACGTGATGTTTAAACTCAACGATAACAAGGCGCCGGGACCGGATGGTTTTACTCCTTTGTTCTTCAAGGAAGCTTGGCATATTGTGGGCAAGGACACTACTGTGGCAATCAGAAGTTTCTTCGATTCAGGGATGCTTCTAAGGCAGCTAAACAACACCATCATCACCCTTGTTCCCAAGTGTGCCAGCCCTTCTATCATTGGTGACTATCGTCCCATTTCTTGTGTCAATACAGTCTACAAGTGCATCTCCAAGTTTTTTTTTTTTGGAAATTAAGTGAGAGATTAATAAAGAAGGAAATATGTACAAGCAACAAGTGGGCATACCCACTGACCAGAGCAAGGAGCTACTAGCACCTTGCTAAAGAGACAATGAACATAACAATGAACAAAACAGGACACCCAAGACCAATGATGGATGCTAGCTCTAAACAAACCTACATTTAAGGTCCCATTTCAACACAATATGCCTATGATAACTGTTATCCCTAAGGACAAATGGAAAGCGATTAACTTTGTAAGTGATGTCCTGAATGATAACCTTACAAATCTCCTCTTCAAGCACAGCTGAATTTTTGAAGACCCTGCGGTTTCTCTCACACCAAATATGGTACACAGCAGCAGACAAAGATAGGCGTCTTAGTAGGTGGAGGGGGGACTTGGAGCTCCATGATCTAGCACCGGCCTCAACAATAAGGTTCCAGGGGGGGATAGGATCCAATACATTGAGACCATTCTTATCCAAAAGAAATCTCCAGATGTGCTTGCTGTAATCACATTGGAAGAAGAGGTGGTGAATAGATTCATTGCATTTACGACAAAGAACACATACCGCACTTTGAATGATACCCCATCTCATGAGCCTATCCTTGGTGAGAAGTGCATTCCGTATCGCAAGCCATGTCACGAACGCGTGCCTTGGAATGTGAGGGGAGAACCAAATTAACCGAGCCCATGGAACTGATGGCCGAATAACTTCCATAGCCTTGTAAGTAGCGCTAATGCTGTAGTTTCCAGACGGGGAGAGAGTCCAAGTGATTCTATCTTCCAAGCCTGGGTGAGGCGTTGGAAGGTCTTGAATTCTTGCCCACACGTCAGTCAAGTCCAAGGAAGAAGCAATAGGATTATCCCAATCATCACCATTTATAAGTTCTTGAACTAAAGCACTGTTAGGGAGCCCTGAATCATAGATCAATCTGGTACCAAACCTTGAGGCTAAAGGACCAAGGGGATGCCAATTATCATTCCATAGTGAAGTGCTTCTCCCATTGTTGATTCTGTGCTTTGTGTATCTGGATGCAACATCTCTTTGCTTAATTATTTTCCTCCATACCCAAGAAGCTGTGGAAGGGATTTGAACTTTCCAGAAATTTCTACCTCTAAGAAGGTTGGCATTAACCCAAGAGACCCAAAGGTTAGTAGCCCTACTTCCCACAAGCCATGCTTGTCTTAAAACGGCGCACTTATTCCATAAGTGGAGATTCAAGATCCCCAAACCACCTTGATCTTTGGGGGAGCAAACATGATCCCATTTGACCTTACAAACCTTAGCGTCTTGGGAAGGACCCGCCCATAAGAAGTGCCTGCATATTCTCTCCATCTTGTAGATAACTTCCTTGGGCAAAATGAAAATTGACATCCAATAAACTGCAATGGAAAAAAGAACTGATTTGACAAGTAGCAAATGGCCTGCATAAGACAAATACCTACCTTGCCAAGACTGCGTTCAGGCAATAAGCTTTTGAATGAGGGGCGCACAGTCAGCAGCTGTCAATCGGGTAGAGATGAGAGGGAGACCCAAATACTTGACAGGAATATGTCCTTCCTTGAAACCCAAAGTCTGGATGATTTCATCCTTCACACAGTCAGAAATGCCAGCCATGAACACTGCACTTTTCTCTTTATTGACCAGCAAGCCAGATAGTCTGCCGAAGAGGTCAATAGCAGAGGAAACACAGGTAATAGAATTGATATCCCCGTGAAAGAAGACAAAAAGGTCATCAGCAAAGCACAGTTGCTTGATCGAAGGCTGGTGGCACTTGGGATGAGGTAGAAAATTCACGGCTGTCTTATCCTTCAAGACCTTGTCAAATAGCTCCATAACAAGGACAAATAAGTAAGGAGAGATAGGATCTCCTTGCCTGAGGCCTTTCCCTCCCTTGAAGAAACCTTCCATACTACCATTAATCATAACTGAGAATGATGTAGTAGTAACGCACTCCATGACCCATGAGATAAACCGTGAAGGAAACCTGAAACCTTTGAGGACCTCTTCAATACAATGCCAATCAACAGAGTCAAAGGCTTTCTTTAAATCAATCTTGAGAGCACACCTGGGCGTACCCTTATTAAGATGGTAGCTTCTGAACAGCTCGTGTGTTAATAGGATATTGTCTGCCATCCTTCTATCTGGTATGAAAGCTGACTGATGAGTGCCAACCAAGGATGCAATTACAGTCTTAAACCTGTTGGCTAATATCTTTGATATGCATTTGTAAATGGTATTGACACACGAGATGGGTCTGAACTCTGAAACTGAAGAAGGCTTACCTTTCTTAGGAACAAGACTGATAAGAGAGTGGTTCACTTGTTTAAGAAGCCTCCCAGAAGAGAAGAATGAACTGATGGCAACCGTGACATCTTCCCCAACAAGATCCCAAGCCTTCTTAAAGAAAGCTGGGGTAAAGCCATCTGGGCCTGGAGCCTTCTCATCCTTGAGTGAAAACATTGTGGTCTTAATCTCATCCACAGAGACAGCAGATTGCAACATTTGAATCTGATCATGAGTGAGAATACGATCAAAATCAGCCCGAAAGGACTCCAAAGACATATCATTCTCCCCCAATAAGGTAGAATAGTGAGAAACAATGTGCTGCCAGAGGCTTGGTCAGTGATCTCCCTGCTATTATCAAACAATTTGGTAATGGAATTGTTTGAGCGCCTGAAAATGACAGAATTAAAGATGAATTTAGTGCTCTGATCTCCCTCTTTCATCCACTGAATTCTGGATTTCTGCCGGTATTGAGCTTCTTCAACTCGCAAAAGGTCTGCTAGTTCCTTCCTGATCTTCCCTTCAGTAGTGGACAGATGAGCGTCAAAAGGGTTGCTTTGCAAAGCTTTCTGGCATATCTCAAGTTTATCCCTAACTTCGATAACTTTTATGGAAACTTGAGAGAATTGCTTCTTCGAACTCCATTCTTTCAGGCGGACTTTCAATTTCTTAAGCTTAGAAATTAGTTGAAACATAGACACAATGGTCCTGCTAGATGTGCATTGAAGGTGGATATTAAGAAAGCATATGACTCTGTTAATTGGGATATCTTCCCCTCTCTCCTCAAGGCAATGAATGTACCAGATAAATTTATTCGGTGGATATTGGAGTGTGTAACAACACCGGCATTCTCTCTAGTTTTGAATGGAGGTTTGGTTGGATACTTTAAAGGGGAGAGGGGTCTCCGTCAGGGGGATCCTTTATCCCCCTATCTCTTTGTCCTCATTATGGAGCTATTTATGGGAATACTGACGGCTAATACCCAAAATGGTGTTAGGTTCCATCCGAAATGTAGCAAGACAGGGGTTAGAGCTTTATGCTTTGCAGATGATGTGCTCATATTCTCTAGACCGGACTTCAGGTCAATGGATGCTATATTCCAGTCGTTTCATTTGTTTGGGGATCTATCTGGGCTCCATATTAACCCTTCCAAAAGTCAGCTTTTCATCAGCGCCACTTCCTTGGAGGTTCAGTCACAAATAGTAGACAGGTATGGGGTGGCTTTGGGCTCCCTTCCAGTTACTTACTTGGGGGTGCCAATTATATCTACAAGGTTAAAGATTGGGGATTGTGAGCCGTTGTTACTGAAGATAAAGCACAGGATACAAGCATGGAAGGCACGATTCTTGTCTTATGCAGGGCGTCTCGAGTTGATAAAGTCCATTCTATTTGCCACAGCAGTACATTGGCTATCTGTGTTTCTCTTACCCAAGAAGGTGTTGGAGGAGATTGATAAAATGTGCAGGAACTTTTTGTGGTGTGGTACTGAGACAAGAAGACGGATCACTCCCATGTCATGGGCAACCATTTTCTCGCCTAAGAGTGAAGGTGGTTTGGGAATTATCAACATTCAACACTGGAACAAGGCTGCATTGAGTAGGTACTTATGGCGCATAGCTTCAGATGACAAGTCCCCCTGGGTGCGTTGGATAAAAACCAATAACATGAGAAACAAATCTCTTTGGCAAATCAAGATTCCAGCTACAGCAACATGGGCATGGCGCAAAATCTTGAAGCTACGAGATGAAGTTTCAAGGTTTATCAAGTTCAAGATTGGAAATGGGAACCGAACGTCACTTTGGTTTGATAACTGGGTGTTTGATGGGTCCATTCATGCAAGGTATGGGGACCGAATAATATATGATTCCGGCCTGCCTAGGGATGCTACAGTTGCTGCGATTATAGGTGATAATCAATGGGAACTACCAGCCGTCTCTTATGATCTGATGGAGGTGAGAAACAAGATCCATAATGAGGTGCAGCATGATCCTACGAAGGAGGACCAAGCTCTTTGGTTGCCTTCCTCATCAGGTCAGTTTTCTATTAAAGCTACTTACAATGCCTTTCGTGTGCAAGTGCATAAGGTGGCATGGAAGGACCTAGTATGGTTTGAGGGCAATGTTCCCAGGCATGCATTCTGCCTATGGCTAGCTATCCACAGAAGGTTGCTTACTCAGGACATACTTATTGGCCTTAACGTCATAAATTCATCTCTATGCCCGCTGTGTAGGAGGCACAGTGAGAATGTTGATCACCTATTTTTCGGGTGCTTGTACTCCCAGTACATATGGGAAGAGACGATGAAACGGAATTGTATAACGTGGACTCCAGCCTCCTGGAGTAATACTATTCAGTGGGCTACAAGGAGGTTCCGAGGTAGAACGTTGGTTGATAAAATAAGGAAAGTTTCTCTAGCAGGTGCGGTTTACCATATATGGAGGGAGCGGAATAGAAGGATATTCCAAAACAGTGCATTGCCACCTCAGGAGCTGGATAAATCTCTGAATATGGACATTAGACTCAGATTTTCATGGGAGGAGAGGGACGACAATGGTCACCAGGATACCACTCGTGTATGTCAGAATTGGGGTATGATGCCTACAGCTAGATAGAGAGGCTGTCCCGTCCTGTATGTTTTTATGTGGGGTCTCTAGTGGGGTCTCTTGTGGTTATCATTATGTCATGATGTAATCATGCTCGTATGCCGGTAGTGGCATGGTGGGGTCATACCCATTGGGTCTGGTTCTTACTGTACATTTTTCTTCCATTTATATAATCTTTTGGACTTACCTTCCAAAAAAAAAAAATAAATAAATTAGTTGAAACATAGGCTTACCGGAAACCGGGTGTCTCCATACATCAGCAACCAAAGGAAGGAAGTCATCAGTGGTAGTCCAAAAGTTAAAGAACTTGAATGGTTTGTTACTCTTCAGCATATCAGGGTCAACTGTGACTAGAGTAGGGCTGTGATCAGAGATTCCAGGAGGCAGAAAATCTATCTCTGAGTGATTAAACTGATTAATCCAGGCAATATTAACCAGGGCATGGTCCAACTTACAAGAAATACGCCTTTGACCAGCACTCATATTGCTCCAAGTGTGCACGAACCCTTTGTAATTCATTTCAATCAAAAAACAATCATTGATGCATGAGTTGAAGTCTTGTACGGCTGCCGTGTTTATTTTCTTTCCTCCAACCTTGTCGGAATCCTTCCTAACACAATTAAAGTCTCCAATCAGCATCCATGGTCTGTCCACAAAACATAGGCGCAAGCTTCGCCAAAGGTCTTTACGAACCAAAGCATCATTGTCCCCATAAACAAAAGACAAGAAAGATGTTTTTCCAGTAGCCTTGAACTCAATCCAACAATGGATAAGTTGATGGGATTCAAACACTTTAGAAACACAGATGACGGATGGATCATAACAAACCCAAATGCGCCCTTTTAATGCATGATCGTAGTTTGTGATAAAGTTCCAAGATGGACAAATGACATTCTTAACATAATCTGCATTCACTCTTCTAACCTTCGTCTCCACCAGGCATAGCATGTTAAGCTTATGAGAAGCTAAAAGGTTTTTAACCTCTCGCTGCTTAGAGGGGTCATTGAGACCCCTAATGTTCCAGGTTGCGATCTTGATCATTGGGGGAAAGATGGTTGCTGGGGGCACTACAAGAACCACCTGAACCGGATATGAGGGATAAACTTGCATTCCTGGCTTCCTTCATTGCAAATTCATCCACCAACAATCTTTTCTTGATTCTCTTACGTTGCTTCTTTGAGAGAGAATTAGAGCTCGTGCATAGGTTCGGTACTTCACTCAAAAGGTCAAACCGGTTGGGGCTCGATTCGATACCATCATGACATACCTGGGACAGTGGCCTTGATCTGATATCAGCATTGTTACTGTTCTGAATGGTGTCCACGACCACAGCTTGCTTTTTTTTTTTTTTTTGGAAAAAAGTAAGGTATAATATTAAGAATAAAAGGGAAAACAATACAAGGGGACGTGGGTGATGGCCACGTTCAAACAAACTACAATCTCCCAAACTACATAGTGGAATGTGACAATTTGATTACATGGTGGAGCCTCCAATTGTCAACAATTTTCCTATTACGATCGGAGTCTTTGGTCAATAGATTCTGGTGGTGAAGCCGTGCTTGGACATCAAACCGAATGTAGGAAAATATCTCGGAGGCTGGTAGGTAGCTGTTCTTGAATATCCTTCTATTCCGCTCCTTCCAGATGTGATAGACTGCTGCCCCCAATGATAACTTAAAGATGATAGTGGTGGGATCTGAGGGAGTACCTTTCCTTGCTGCCCAAGCTATTAGATTGTCCCATCTACGCTTCACTCTCTTAAGACAGTTAGCTTGGAGGATTGAGTGCCATACCTGCCAACTGTAGCTGCATTCAAAAAACAAGTGGTGAAGATTCTCAGTTCCCCTTCTACATTAAATACATGTTTGCTGAGAACTCCCCACAAGGCTTCCATTTCCATCCAAAGTGTGCCAAGCTAGGCTTGAGGGCGTTGTGTTTTGCGGATGATCTTATGGTTTTCTCTAAAGGGGATGTCCTGTCTATCAATACTATTTTTGCTAGCTTTGAGGAGTTTGGTGGCCTCTCAGGCCTTTGCATGAACAGATCCAAAACTAAGATTTTCTTTTGTGGGGTTCCTACTGACATCCAGCAGCTTGTCACTACTACTTATGAAGTGGAGATGGGTAACTTGCCAGTCAAGTACTTGGGCGTCCCCCTTCTATCTTCAAAGCTGAAGGTGGCTGATTGTGAACCTCTTATCCTCAAAATCAAAGCTAGGATTCAATCCTGGAAGGCCAGATCCTTGTCTTATGCAGGGCGAGTCCAATTGGTAAGAGCTGTCCTATTCTCTACTGCTGTTCACTGGCTCACTACCTTCTTGCTTCCAAAGCAGGTTCTATATGAGATTGAAAGACTTTGTAGGCCGTTCCTCTGGTCTAGCCCTGATCTCACTAAGAAAATTGTCCCCATCAAATGGAGTGCTATTTGCCCCCCTAAGGATGAGGGGGGCGTGGGAATCCTGGATATTCACTTGTGGAACAAAGCTGCAATCACTAAATATCTTTGGCGTATAGCTACTGCTGACCAATCATTATGGTTTTCCTGGGTTTCTGAGACTGCCTTGAAGGGTAGGAGCATTTGGCAATTACAGGTTCCCTCTCAACCTTCATGGATTTAGCGCAAGATTCTCAGCTTGAGGGTAAAGGTTTATAACCTCATTAAGGTTACAGTTAGAGATGGTAGAAGCTCATCCTTATGGTTTGACAACTGGCACCCATTTGGTTCCATGTTTAGCAAGTATGGTGAACGGATCATCTACGACTTCGGTCTATCTAAAGATGCTAAGGTCTCCTCCATTGTGCTCGGTGTAGAATGGGATCCTCCTGTTGCTCAATCCCATGATCTCTTGGAAGCATGGGATGGCCTTTGTCACCTTCCCAAGCCCAACTCCGCTCTCCCTGATAAGATAACCTGGATTCCTCTTGCTGCTTCTCAGTTCTCCTTGAAGAGTGCCTATCATGTGCTCAGATCTCAAGCCCCAAAGATCCCTTGGTCGTGCTTGGTATGGTTCTCGGATCACATTCCCCGACATGCCTTCATCTTGTGGCTTGCCTTGAATAATAAGCTTCTTACCCAAGATGTGCTGCAGCAACGTCATGTCTTAAACTCCTCCTCATGTGTCTTTTGCCAATCAAGCGATGAGGACCTCAATCACTTACTTTTCTCTTGTGCCTACTCTAGTTCCATTTGGAGGACGGTGATGAGCTACAATAATGTGCATAGAACTCCTACTTCTTGGAACCAAACTGTTCTATGGGCTTCTCATAGCTTGGTGGGTAAAAGTATTATTGCTTGGTTGAAAGAACTTCTTTGGCTGCCATGGTTTACCACATATGGCGGGAGCGAAACAGACGGATTTTCCATAACAAGGCAATGGCCTATACTGACTTGATCTCCCTCATCCTTATGGACGTCAGAGGGAAAGCAGCGGGTTTGAAGCAAGTGGTCAAGGATACTCCACGTAATAGATCTATTTGCCACTTATGGGGCCTTAATGTAAACTTCCTTTGATTGCTTTTGTCCCCTCCCCTCCTTTTTGGGGTTGGGCTGTCTTGTACTTATCATTTTCTCTCTTTCTTTAATATACATATTCTTACCTTTTCCAAAAAAAAAAAAAAAAAAAGAGGGGGGAGGAGACACATGCCATAATCCACTTGATGAATTGCTGAGGAAATTCCATTGCACTCAATAGGCAAGGTAGAAGATCCCATCTTACTGAGTTGAAGGCTTTCATAATATCAACTTTCAATGCACATTTGGCGTTTCCTTTCTGCAAATGGTAGTTATGTAATAGTTCTTGGGACAGCAGGATATTGTCCATCATCGATCTCCCAGGGATGAAGGCGCTTTGGTAAGTGCCTACAAGATGAGATATGTGTGGCTTGAGTGGATTTGCAATCACCTTTGAGATGCACTTGTAGATCGTATTGACACAGGAAATGGGTCTGAAATCTCCCACAGTTGTTGGGTTGCCACACTTTGGAACCAATGTGATAAGAGTTGCATTCATCTGTTTGAGTAGCGATCCGGAAGTGAAGAAGCTTTTGATTGCTGCTAGTGTTTCTTCTCCAACAATGTCCCATGCGACTTTGAAGAATCTTGGAGTGAAGCCATCAGGGCCTGGAGCCTTATCATCTTTAAGGCTAAAAAGGGTGGCTTTGATTTCATCTGCGGTGATCTCCTTGGATAAGTCTTCAATGTGAGTTGAGTCAAGCTTCCTTGAGATGAATTGAGAAATATCTGTATGATCATCTTCCTCCCTTGATGGACTAGTCCCGAGTTGAGTAGTGTAGTGATGAAGGAAGGTTTTTTGCAGGAGTTCCCAATCCGTTACCTTATCTCCATCTTCATTGTAAATGCTCATAATTTTGTTATTGGCCTGCCTGGAGATGAGTTTCTTGTGAAAGAAGGATGAGTTGGAATCTCCTTCTTGTAACCATTGGATATGACTTTTTTTGTCTAGTTTGGGCTTCCAAATCTAAATCCAGTTGTGCCAACTTCATTGAGAGAGCCTTCTCTTGTGCTGCCAAGTCCTCTCTTGATGGATTTGTAAATAGATTTTTTTGACATATCGAGAGGTCTTGTCTAGTCTCTTGAACTTGAAGCTCCAACTTTAAGAATTTTGTTTTGCTCCATTCTTTAAGCTTTTTTTTAGATGCTTAATAAGCTTCTGAACCAATCTGAACATTGGTGTACCTTGAATATTGATCTGCCAAGCTTGATTCACAATGTCAAGGAAGTCCTCATGGTTGCACCAGAAGTTAAAGAATTTAAATGGCTTTGATCCCTTAAGCTTATCCTTTGCAATGGAGATGACAATAGGGCAGTGGTCAGAAATTGTTGGAGCTAAGAATTCAGCTTCAAAAGAGATCCTTGCTGCAGTAGCCATCTACCCCCTTGGATCCCTTCCAATCAGGTACCTTGGTGTCCCTCTTATCTCCTCCAAGCACTCAATCAAGGATTGTGACCCTTTGCTAAGAGAAGAGTGCGAGCAAGAACACAATCTTGGACTTACTTTCCAAAAAAAAAAAAAAAGAGCACAGTCTTGGTGCTTTGTGTGCGCACCTATTTCCGGATCGCACGGGTAAGGATAGGAATTTGGAGTCGTCACCGCCTAATGGGGTGCAGGCAGACACCTGGGTGCCTAGATTTTCTATTAAGCTTGGTCTGTGGCTTGAGATTCTAAGTAGGTTCTCGGTTGCGGTCCGGGGAAGTCCGTAGACACCTCAGTCCACCCCGTCGAGTGACGAGTCCCATAGTTATCCTGGTTTTGAGTCAACTTTTGGTCTTTCACTCACCCAATTCCTATTCTAGCATGCACATTTGATTAAGTCTCGCGGGACCATCGAAGGGGTGTGGGTCCCTTTACTTGATTTTATCTTTTTTTTTAATTTAGAGTGATCTAAGTCTGATTGGGCAGGCCCCGTTGGAAGGCCTACGGATTCCTTGGTGGGCTTAGCTAAGCCCACATATCCCTGGTGGACCTCAGTCTAGACCTAAGAGGCCCTTTGGGTTTTGGCTCAATGAATTGATTTTATTTGAATTTCAAGTTTGGTTAAATTTGATTTATATGCAAAAGTGGATCGAGATTACTTTGTGGGCCCCTGAGTGGGCCACACAGTTGGTTGCCAAGTGATTTTGAGTTATCTTGATTAACTGTGCCAAAATGGGCCAAGCTTTGGGCTTGGGGCCCTTTACCTGGGCTTGGGCTTGAAAGCCCAAGACTTCCTGAGTTAGGGCTTGGGTGCCCTAATCTTTGTTGGGTTCAATGGGCTTAGTGGGCCCGATAGGCCCTACCCGTGGTCTCGGCCAAACCACAACTTAACTAAACATGCATGCCCCAAGTTGGGCCTTGATGGGCCTCCAATGGGTTTGGCCCATTCAATCAATTTGGTTATCTTTGTTTAGCAATAGTAAGCTTGCCGGGCTTGGAATCTGGTTCGTCATGGAGGTTTGAGTTCGTGGAGGTTCAGGGCGTGATTTGTTTGTGTGAAGCAAGTTTTCTGGTTCATGTGAAGCAAGTTTTTCTGGTTCGTGGAGCTAGGGCGTTCGTGGAGCTTGGTCGTCGTGGGCGACCCTCGCCGACATTCTGCCGGCCGTCGTTTTTCGTGGTTCGTGGTGTGCAAGTTCGGGTTCGTTGAGGTTCTGGTGGTGTTTCTGGGTTCGTGTTTCTGTGGAGCATGCTTCTGGTCTGAGGCCTGAGTTCTTGGAGATTGATGTTCGTGCAGCAAGAGTACCACTAGTTTATGGAGGTCTGAGATCTATGTTCCGTGCATTCAAGGAGGTCTGAGATCTAAGTTTTCGTGAAGGTCTGAGGTATGAGCTCGTGGTGGTCTGAGGTCTATGATTCGATGGAGGTCTGAGCTCTGAGTTTGTGGAGGCTTGAGGTCTGTGGAGGTTCTTGTGTTCTTGGAGGTCTGAGCTCGTGCATCCATGGAGGTCTGAGAGGTTCGTGCGTTCATGGATGTCTGTCTTCGTGCCTCCTTGGACGTCTGAGGTTTAAGCGTTCGTGCGGCCGTTATTGTGCTGTGTTCTGTGTGCTTGTGAAGCGACTGTTTGTGAGCAGCGTTCGTTTGCTTGTTGGTATTGTGACCTGGGTGCGTCGTTGCTGTGTTGGGTTCTGTACGCTTGTGACCTGGGAGCTTGGTAGCTATTCGAGGGGTTGGTGTGTGAGCTTGGGAGCTTGGTTTCTGTTCGGATGCTCGGTAGCAGTTTGGGAGTTGGGCCGTGAGCTGGGGCTTGGCCGTGAGTTTCGGTTCTGTTCGTGAGTTTGGGAACAGATCTGGCCGTGTGCTTGGAAGCTGCCGGTGGTTCTTGGCCTATGGTTAGTCTTTATGCTGTGCTCCTGGAGCTTGGTTGTAGTTCCTGAGATTGGTTCGTGAGCTTGGGAGCTTGGGTTTTTTGTTGGGGTGCTCGGTAGTAGATCGTGAGCTGGGTCGCGAGCTGGGGTGTTATCCGTGAGCATCGGTTCTATCCGTGACTCTGGGAACATGTTCGGCCGTGTTCTTGGGAGCTGCCGGTGGTTTTGGCTTGTGTGTGCTCCAGGAGGAAGCCTGCTATTTTGTGAAGTGTTGTTCATGGTATTCTGTAAGTGGTAGCTGTGTTCGCTTGGTTTCTACTGGAGCTGTCTGCAGATGGTGGTTTCCGGTTAACCGGTTCTGCAAACCTGAATGGATGTCCGTTCAAACAAGGACTTCCTGCCCTTGGGAGCTTCGGATTTGTCCACAGCATTGGCAGAGCCTGGCATGGTTGACTTGGCAGCTTCTAATAGTCTTCCAACCATTTTTTTTTTTGGAAAATAAGATGTTACGATTAAATAAAAGAAAGTATGTACAAAGCAGGAAGTGGGCATACCCACCAAGCACAACAAGGAGCAGCCACGCTCAAACTATAGTGAACACAATACAATCAAGTCTATGAGGAACTAATAGTAAAGTATACCCCCATCCTTAGATAAAAGTACACTTTAGATCCCATGTCTGCATAACCTGCCTATGATAACTGTTGTCACTAAGCACTAATGGACTACCTGCCACTCTGTAGTGAATGTCTTGGTATATGAACTTACAAATCTCCTCTTCAGGCAAGGCAGAATTCTTAAAAACCCTTCGGTTTCTCTCACACCATATGTGATACACAGCCGCAGCAAAGGACAAGCACCTTAGAAGGTGTAAGGGAGATTTAGAGCACCATGCTCGAGCACCATTCGCAACCATGAGGTCCCAAGAGAGAATAGGATTCATAATGTTAAGACCATTCCTGTGCATAAGAGTTCTCCAAACATGCCTACCATAGTCACACTGAAAGAAAAGGTGTTCAATGGTTTCATTATGCTTGCGACAAAAGACACATACCGCATTATGTATGATACCCCACCTGATGAGCCTGTCTTTAGTCAAGAGAGCTCTCCTAATTGCAAGCCATGTCACGAAGGAATGCTTAGGGATGTTGGTTGAGAACCAAACCAATCTCGCCCAAGCAACGGAAGGCCGACTAGTCTCCAAGGCTTTATAGGTGCTGCTGGTGCTGTAGATTCCAGTGGGAGAGGGAGTCCAAATGATCCTGTCGTCCATATCTGGGTTAGGCCTTGGGAGGTCTGGTAACCTCGCCCATACCTCAATCAAATCTAATGAAGTAGCAATAGGGCTATCCCAATTGGCATTGGTTAGAAGCTCATGGGCCAAAGCATCATCAGATAATCCTGAATCATAAATCAATCTCCTACCATACCTGGGGGCCAAAGGGCCAAGAGGATGCCAATTATCTTACCATATTGAGGTGTTCCTCCCATTGTTGACTATATGCTTTATGAACCTGGAAGCAGTATCCCTTTGCCTAAGCGTTTTCCTCCACACCCAAGAAGCCGTGGAGGGGACTGGAATACTCCAAAAATTCCTTCCTCTAAGTAAATTGGTCTTGACCCATGATACCCAAAGGTTATCTGCCTTGCTGCCCACTAGCCAAGCTTGTCGTAGGACTGCACACTTATTCCAAAGATGAAGATTCAAGACACCCAAGACCACCTCTGTCAATAGGAGAGCAAACTTGATCCCACTTAACCTTACATATCTTGGCTTCTTGACTACATCCAGCCCATAAGAAATGCCTGCAAATTTTCTCCATCTTGTATAGTACTTCCTTGGGCAAAATATAGACAGACATCCAGAAAACTGCAAGAGAGAACAAGACTGACTTGACCAACAAAAGGCGACCTGCATAGGATAAAAACCGTCCTTGCCAAGATTGGGTCTTAGCAATAAGTCTTTGAATGAGAGGATCACAATCTCTGGCAGTCAAACAAGTAGATATAAGAGGCAATCCTAGGTATTTCACAGGAATATGTCCTTCATTGAACCCCAGAACCTACAGTATTTCACCCTTCACATGCTCAGATATACCTGACATGAAAACCGCACTCTTTTCTTTATTGACAATCAAGCCAGATAACCTGCCAAAGTGGGTGAGAGCAGAAGAAACACATAAGATAGAGTTAATGTCCCCATGAGCGAAGACAAAAAGATCATCTGCAAAGCACAGTTGCTTGATAGAAGGCTGGGAGCATTTGGGATGAGGCCTGAAATTAACAGCTGTCTTGTCCTTCAAAACCTTATCAAATAATTCCATAACCAAAACAAACAGGTACGGAGAAATAGGGTCTCCTTGTCTAAGGCCCTTGCCCCCTTTGAAGAAGCCCTCCATACTGCCATTAATCATAATCGAATAGGACGGAGTAGTAACACATTCCATAACCCAAGAGATAAAACGAGAGGGGAATCTAAAGCCTTTCAAAACCTTTTCAACACAACTCCAATCAATGGAATCAAAAGCCCTTTTGATGTCGATCTTAAGAGCACACCTTGGAGTTCCTTTGTTAAGGTGGTAGTTTCTAAACAATTCATGTGTTATCAAGATATTATCAACCATCCTTCGACCAGGTATGAACGCTGACTGATGCATGCCTACCAAATGTCCCAAAACGGCCTTGAATCTGTTGGCTAAGATTTTTGAGATGCATTTATAAATGGTGTTGACACACGAGATGGGACGATAATCAGAGATTGTGGAAGGCTTACCTTTTTTGGGAACAAGGCTGATGCTAGAGTGGTTCACCTGCTTAAGTAACCGCCCAGAAGAGAAGAAAGATTTAATGGCCGTTGTGACATCATTCCCGACTATATCCCAAGCCTTCTTAAAGAAACCCGAGGTAAATCCATCAGGACCTGGCGCCTTCTCATCCTTGAGCATAAACATTGTTGACTTGATCTCTTCATCAGTGATATCTGATTGTAACGCTTGAATTTGGTCAGGGGCCAGGAAGTTGTCAAACTCAACTTCGAAGGGATCCAGAGACCCATCCCCTCCACCCAACAAATTACAGTAATGGGAGACAATATGCTGCTTTAACTGAACTTGGTCTGAGATTTCTCTTCCATTGGTGTCATTCAACTTGGTAATGGAATTATGAGATCTTCTGAACATCATGGAGTTAAAGAAGAATTTAGAGTTTTGATCACCCTCCTTCAACCATTGTATTCTAGATTTCTGCTTGTATTGGGCTTCCTCAACTCTTAGTAGTTCTGCAAGGTCTCTTCTCAACTTCCCTTCTATGGTAGGCAAGTGGGGATCTGCAGGATGAACTTGTAATGCCTTCTGACACTGCTCCAGTTTGCCCCTAACTTCAATGGCTTTGACAGTAGCAAGAGAGAATTCTTTCTTCATGCTCCATTCTTTCAAGCGTACTTTGAGGATCTTGAGTTTGGAAGTAAGCTGGAACATGGGCTTGCCTACAATTGAGACCCTCCACACATCAGCAACCAAAGGAAGAAAGTCTTCACTCGTGGCCCAAAAGTTAAAAAACTTAAATGGTCTATTGAGCTTCAGCACTTTAGGTTCAAGTGTGACCAAAACGGGACTGTGATCAGAGATTCCTGGTGGCAGAAATTCAACTTCAGAATGGGTGAACTGATTAATCCAAGCCATATTAACCAAGACCCGGTCCAATTTGCATGAGATACGCCTATGACCATCACTCATATTGCTCCAGGTGAGGGAGAAACCTTTGTAGTTCATTTCAAGCAAATAGCAATCCTTTATACACGAATTGAATTCTTGGGTAGCAACTGAGTTTAATTTCTTACCTCCCACCTTCTCAGAATCCTTCCTAACACAATTAAAATCACCAACAAGAAGCCACGGCCTATCCACATAACAAAGCCTCAAGCTTCTCCAAAGTGCTTTCCTTTCCAATGCATCATTATCACCGTAAATAAAAGATATGTAAGCTGATTTGCCTGGGACCTGAAATTCAATCCAGCAATGGATAATTTGGTGAGATTCATAGACCTTAGAAATAGAGATAATCGTGGGGTCATAACATACCCAAATGCGTCCCTTCAAAGCATGATCATAGTTTGTGATACAACTCCAGTGAGGGCATATGATATTTTTGACATAGGCAGCATTCACCCTTCTAACTTTCGTCTCCACGAGGCACAAAATGTTTAATTTTTGAGAGGTTAGGAGATTCTTGACTTCCCGTTGCTTGGAGGGATCATTTAGACCCCTTATATTCCATGTAGCAAACCTGATCATAAGGAGAACAAGTGATCATTAGGACCCTCACAGGTACTACCTGATCCAATGGTGATTGGAATTTTTGCATTCCTAGCTTCCTTCATTGCAATCTCATCCACCAATAGTCTTTTCCTGATTTTCTTACGTTGCTTCTTTGAGAGGGAGGTGGAGTTAGTGCACATATTCGATTCCTCATTCAGAGCCTCAAACTGATTTGCATTCGTTTCAATGATGGCATGGTTTCCACAAGTTGTAGTCTGCATCATGAGATGAATCCCAGGAGTCGCCCCTTGGCCTTGCTCCATATTTATAGGAGGGTTACTGTCCTCCACCAGAATTTCCTTGCCTTTGGACAATGTACTCCACCGTTCAATATGCTCGTCTTGTGGAGCTTGTTGCATGGCATCACTAGAGTCGGTCAACACCATCATATTATCTGGACTAGGTGGGGCGACTTCAGGTGCAACAGAGTCAGACCCGACCTCACACTGGGGCTGAGTGAAACCAACACGCTCTTGCTCAGTAGTAGCAATCCCTGCCTCATGATCAGCCCCCACCTCGATACTTCCTTCCGGCAATTCAGAGACGTCATGAACAGTAGAAAACACTCTTCCGGTTGGTCTCCACTCTCTAGCCCTCACCCTGGAACAACGAGCATCGGCATGACCAAACACATTGCATACCTTGCACTTAACTGGCTTCCAGCCATACTCAGTGGTGATTACTGATTCAAGCATATTAACGTCTTCATGCCGGATATATATTCTGTCCGGATAAGTACATTTGGTATCCACTTCCACACAAACTCGAGCAAAACTTAGTTTGGAACGATTCGCTGTCATCTCATCAAGGAATAAAGGCTTGCCAATCCCACTAGCCACAATGCTGAGCCTTGTTGGAGTCCAAAGCTGTAATGGCACATTAAAAAATTTTACCCAGATTGGGACTTTCGTTAGTTGGGACTTCTCAAGCATTAGGTTAGGCTCCCATTCTTTGATGACCAATAATCTGCCTGCCATGTACCAGGGTCCTTGCTTAAGAACCTTGTCTCTAACCAAAGAGGATGCAAAACGAAGGATATAAAACCCATTGCCAACAACCGAAAGTCTGATGCACTTGCGGCTGGAAAGACGGTGGCAACAGTTGCTACTTCGGGCTTGGCTGAGAAGTCTGTGGCAGCAGCAACCATTTCGGTTTTGAATGAGATGTCTGTGGCAGCAGCAACCAATTCGAGTATGGCTCCCCAGTCGCCAGGGGTTATGAGGGGAAATGTTGAGCCTAATACAGCTTGGTCTAGCTTATTTGACTCTAGTGTTCAGACGAAATCTAAACTGAATTTTTTCCTGCCTGAAGTAAATGAAGGAAGGGTCTGTGTCAAACCTCCTCCTGAGGTTGCAGCTGAAGGTGCTAAGGTTTGGAGTGATTGCCTTGTGGGTCATTTTCTCGACAAAAAGTTGCCTATTGCAGTAGTGAGAAGCCTGGTTAACAAACTCTGGGGCAAGCAGGGAGCAATTCAAACCGTTGATATGGGTGATGGTTTTTTTGTATTCACGTTTGCTGATGCCCAGATGCGTGAGAAGGTGTTTCAAGCGGGTCCTTGGCACCTTGGTGGAAGGTTGCTCATCCTTAGAAAATGGGAGCCAAACTTGCAATTGGTGAAAACTCAATTGACAAGGGTACCTCTATGGATAAAATTGTATGATGTTCGTATGGAATATTGGACTCCGTTGGGTTTAAGCTATATTGCTAGTGGTGTGGGAAGACCTCTTTGGCTGGATGACTTGACTGAAAAGAGACTAAAACTCCAATATGCCCGAGTGTGTGTGCGGTGGAGCAATGTTTTGGCTCGTAATGGAGTGACAAGGACATATCGTTCATGGGTGGACATTGTGCAATGGGCTGCATCTCTGAACCTTGGTAGCCCCCATGCCATTCTCATATTCAAGCTCTCTCTTGCAGCAAGTGTTTACCACATATGGCGGGAAAGAAACAGAAGGGTGTTTCGGAATTCATATCTGCCGTGGGAACATTTGGTATCACTTATCGCTCTTGATGTTAGAGGCAAGGCTAACTTGAAGCGTGTGGCTGTCCCAAATTCCCCTCTCCACCGCCATCTTGTTGATAGTTGGGATTTAGACTGGGATCTTGTAAGGTGACGATTGGGTATTCCTGCAATCTCTAGTGTTCATGTCATGTGCCCTGATTCTTTAAGGAGCACATTGGGTTGCCTTGTTTGACCTATCATTGTACAAATCATTATTTAATATACTACTTTGGACTTACCTTCCAAAAAAAAAAAAGTGGAGATTGATTGCAAATTTCCAACGTCCATTGCTCTTGACACAGGTGAGGAACAACTTGAAATCACTATTGAGTATACCTGGAAGCCGTGTAAGTGTTCTTCATGTGAAGTGTTTGGCCATACTGAGAAGAAGTGTTCGAAAGGTTCGAAGGTGTGGGTACCCACTGGGAAAATTCTTCAAAATGATAATGTATCTCATGAAGAGGTTGGTGGAAGTGTGCCTGTCCAGGTTGATCACGTCCAAACTACCCATAAAGTTGCTGATCCGCCTATGGGAGATTCCCGAAGTTCGGAAAGTCAGGTTGAGCAATGGAAGAAAAGAAACAACAAGGGCAAAGAGGTTATTGATGTCGATGTTACTATGAGTCTCCCAAACTCAAGTCTCCAGTTGGAAGAGCCTGAAGTATCGGGTATGTTGTCTCAGCAGCAAGGACTTGTTTACCAATCACCGAGTCTCCAACGGGATTTAAGTACTGTGGAGTTGGGTAGGGAGATCACGACTCAACCGAATCCCCTCATTGTCTTACGGGATGAGCATATTTCTATTACTCCAAACAGGTTTCACATACCAGCTCTTGATGTTGGAGAGTCTATTGATCCCAAGGGTAGTTCTTCTTCATCTTCATCCCGTAAAAAGAATAGAAAGAAGAAAAAGATCTTTGTGGATGAAATTGCTATGAAGCATGCAAAGAATTCTTCAGTGCACATGGGGCTTGAAGGGCTTGCTAGTGGTGGGGGGGTAATACCATTCCATGATTAATTTTGCTATGTGGAATATACGGGGCCTCAATGGTCCTGAGAAACAAATGGAGGTGCGGAATTTGATCAGTGCAAGGAAGCTAAGCATGTTGGCAGTAGTGGAAACAAAAGTTCGTAACATCAATGCCCAAGTTGTTAAAAACTTGATTGCTCCCAATTGGGAGATGATTGCTAACTATGATAGTGCATTAAAGGGTCGCATTTGGATTTTGTTTAACCCTGTAGAGGTTATAACCCTGTAAGAAAATTAACATGGCTTCTACCCAGGACTTCAACTCATGCATCAGAGACTGCTTCTTGATTGAAATGAACTATAAAGGCTTTTTGCACACTTGGAGTAATATGAGTGCAGGTCAAAGGCGTATTTCTTGTAAATTGGATTGTGTCCTCGTTAATATTGCTTGGATCAACCAATTCAACCATTCTGAGATTGACTTCCTTCCTCCTGGAATCTCTGATCACTGTCCTGTTCTTGTCTCTGTAGACCCAGATATGTTGAAGAGCAATAGACCTTTTAAGTTCTTCAATTTCTGGACTTCCTCAGATGAGTTCCTACCCTTGGTTGCTGATGTCTGGAGCTTGCCGGTTGATGGTAAACCCATGTTTCAACTCAGCACCAAGCTTAAGAAGTTAAAGCTCAGATTGAAAGAGTGGAGTAGGCAGAAGCAATTTGCCCAAGCTTCAATCAAAGTTGTTGACGTACGGGATAAGCTTGAGCATTGTCAGAAGGCCCTGCATACTAATCCTTCAGATATCCACCTTTCCTCCATGGAAGGGAAGCTCAGAAAGGACTTGGTAGACCTCTTGCGTGTTGAAGAAGCTCAATACCGGCAGAAGTCCCGAATTCAGTGGTTGAAAGAGGGAGATCAGAATTCTAAGTTCTTCTTCAATTCTGTTATTTTCAGACGTTGTTACAATTCCATCTCCAAGTTGCTTGACAATAATGGTAGAGAGCTTACTGACCAAGTACAGATAAGGCAGCACATTGTTTCACACTTCTCTAGTCTGTTGGGTGAGAAGGATATGTCTCTTGTACCCTATGAGGCTAACTTTGACCGTTTCCTTAGCCAAGACCAGATTCAAATGTTGCAAACAGCCGTCACGGAGGATGAGATCAAGGCCACAATGTTCTCTCTCAAGGATGAGAAAGCTCCAGGCCCTGATGGCTTTACCCCAGCATTTTTTAAGAAAGCATGGGACCTTGTTGGGAAAGACGTCATGACTGCCATGAGAGACAAGGTGCTGCATGCCGCTCCTTGGCACCTGGCGGGTCGTCTAATGATCCTAAGAATATGGGAACCAAGCATGCAAATGATCAAATCACAGCTGGGGAAGGTTCCTATTTGGGTTAAGTTCTTCAACATACCAATGGAGTATTGGACCCCAAGTGGTCTAAGTTATATTGCAAGTGGAATCGGCAGGCCACTTTGGCTTGATGAGCCAACTGAGAAAAGAACCAAATTGCACTATGCCCGTATCTGTGTTGAGGTGGACACCGATTGCACTTATCCATCATCTATTCGCTTAAGTACCCTTGAGGACGAGCTCGACATTGACATTGAGTATGATTGGAAGCCACAAAAGTGTAATGCATGCAAGGTATTTGGTCACTTAGAGCCTAAATGTCCTAACACAACTAAAACTTGGGTGCCCATAGGAAGAATGCTTAAGGATGATATACCTGTAGAGGAGAATGTTGATGAGGTGCATGCTGTGGTGAGCCAAGATCAAGTTCAAGAAGTCACAGTTGTTCCGGATCCGGTTGAGCAGTGGGTGACAGTTGACCGCAAAGGAAAATGCAGTGAACTTCAACATCAAACCTCTTCTATCCCCCCAGCTGTACCCCTTCATAGGGGCGAGCCTAGTAATTCCATGGACCAGCAGCGTGTTACGGAACCTACAATTCAACAAGTCAATGCTGGAAGCTGTGTTGATCTCTCACCTGAACCAATTACTGTTGCATCTCCAGAAGTCCATGAACCCATTTTAGTAACCCCAAACAGATTTGACTTGCTTGAGCAGCTGCAGCTGTCGTGTAAAGGAAGTACCCCCTCCAAGTCATCATCCAAGAAGAAGCATAAGAGAAAGAAGCAACTTTTGGTTGATGAGATAGCAATGAAGCATGCAAAGGGTTACAAACATGTTGACTCAGGTCTGAGTAAGGACGGAAACCAAGCTCTTTCCCATGATTAATATAGCAATGTGGAACATTAGGGGTCTGAACAACCCCGACAAACAGTGTGAGATAAGGAATCTTCTAGCAATGAAGAAGCTTAGTGCTTTAGCTATTGTTGAAACCAAGGTGAGACATGTCAATGCCCAGCTCGTCAAGAACTTGATATCTCCTCATTGGGAACTTATTACCAACTATGATTGTGCTCTCAAAGGACGCATTTGGATACTTTTTAATCCGCATGAAATAAGGATTTCTAAAATCCAAAGTAGCAATCAACATATCCATTGCTCGGCAGAGATCATTAATGTAAACAAGAGCTACTTCTTGACTGTTGTGTATGGATCGAATGAGGCGCTGGAAAGGTGCCAACTGTGGAGGCACCTAACCATATCCTCTTCAACTCAGCCATGGATCATCTTGGGCGATTTTAATTGTGTTAGAACTTCAGATGAGAAGCATGGGGGCAACCTTATTAACACAAGAGCTACAGAGGATTTCAATGATTGTGTGGATGCAT
Organism: Buxus sempervirens; assembly: GCA_947561395.2. Lineage (NCBI taxonomy): Eukaryota > Viridiplantae > Streptophyta > Magnoliopsida > Buxales > Buxaceae > Buxus > Buxus sempervirens. The sequence goes on along the minus strand of OX387190.1, from coordinate 6,734,563 downwards.
GTGGCCTGGTTGAGCTAAGGACCAAGGGATTCTCTCATACGTGGTGTAACCAAAGTGAAGGCCAGCAACAAATAGCATGTAGACTTGATCGAGTGCTGGTCAACCTCCCCTGGCTTGCTAGCTTTAGCCCCTCTGAGGTTGAAGTTCTTAATCCTGGTATCTCGGATCACTCTCCCCTGCTGGTCACAATCTTCCCTCAAAGGCAACATGGCAAGAAACCTTTTAGATTCTTTAACTTTTGGGCCTCTCACCCGGATTTTCTCCAGCTTGTTGATGAAGCATGGGCAGTGGACGTTTCTGGTACCCCAATGTACAAAGTGACAAAGAAGTTACAATCAGTCAAAGCCAAGCTTCGGGAATGGAGCAAGAGACTGAAATTTGCAGATATTACTTCACAGGTGCATGAGATGAGGGCACAGCTAGCTGAAGTCCAGAAGAGGTTGCATGATGACCCGCATAGTAGTACCTTGTTTCACCAAGAGAACTCCCTCAGGCACCAACTATCTCTAAGCCTTCGCCAGGAAGAGTCCCAACTAAGGCAGAAATCACGGGTGCAATGGCTTGAGGAAGGCGATAGGAATTCGGCCTTCTTCCATAACTCCTTGATCTCCAGAAGGGCAACCAATACGGTCTCTAGTATAATGAATGATGAGGGGCAGATGTTGTGTGACCCAGCTGAGGTGTCCAACCACATTGTACAATATTTCCAGACCACCTTAGGGGTAAGGCCTGATGCTAGCACAGTGGATATGCCTGAGTTCGATTCACGAGTAACTATTGAGCAAGGGGAGAGCTTTAAGGAAGATGTAACTTCTGAAGAGGTAAAAGCTACTCTCTTTTCCTTGAAAGATGACAAGGCCCCTGGACCAGATGGGTTCACCCCGGCATTCTTTAAGAAAGCTTGGGATATTGTGGGAAATGATGTCGTTCAAGCAATTCTAAGTTTCTTCACTTCTGGCAAGTTGTTAAAGCAATGGAACACTTCGGCAATTACTCTGGTGCCCAAATGCCACAATCCAAGTAAGGTTTCTGATTTCAGGCCGATTTCATGTGTAAATACTCTCTACAAATGCATCTCTAAGCTTTTAGCTAATCGACTGAGGAGAGTTGTTGGGGACCTTGTGGGTGACTATCAGTCGGCCTTTATACCACGAAGGTGTAGTGCCGAAAATGTTCTCCTTACTCATGAATTACTCCACAACTACCACTTGGGTAGCACCCACAAAAAATGTGCATTGAAAGTTGACCTTCGCAAAGCCTTTGATTCCATCTCTTGGAGTAGTATCAAGAAAATGCTCATTGGAATGGGGTTTCCAACCTGCCTTGTCACTTGGATTATGGAGTGTGTATCTACACCTGCTTTCTCAGTTATGATCAATGGCTGCCTAATGGGTTTCTTTAAGGGAGCAAGAGGACTACGCCAAGGTGATCCTATGTCGCCCTATCTGTTTGTAATGATGATGGAGGCCTTCAATATGGTCCTACAGCAGCATACACTCCAGGGCTTCTCCTACCACTTTAGGTGTGAAGCAATAGGCCTGAAGCTTCTATGCTTTGCAGATGATCTCTTCCTTTTCTGTGCTGCTAATAAGGCCTCATTAGATTGCTTGCAGAAAGCTCTCCACGATTTTCAAGGTCTTACAGGTTTGCATGTGAATACTCAAAAAAGTGCCATGTTCTTAAGTGGGGTTGATGAGGACCACTAGAAAGAATTGAGTTTATACACAGGTTTTCCCCTTGGCAAGCTACCGGTGAAGTATCTTGGACTTCCCCTACTATCTACAAAGCTCTCTCGGAGAGATTGTGAGCCCCTCATAAACCAAATCAAGATGGAGGCACAATCATGGAAGGGAAGATGCCTCTCGTATGCGGGTAAGCTCTTGCTCATTAAAGCTGTTCTCTTCTCTATCAAAGTCCATTGGATGTCATCTTTTATCTTACCTAAAGGAGTGATTGATGAGCTTGAAAAGACATGTAGAAGATTCCTTTGGACAGGGCCACAACTCAAGCATAAAATGAATCCCATAAGTTGGGATGTGGTTTGCACGCCACGCAAGGAGGGGGGCCTTGGTTTGTTTAAGCTGCGTGCATGGAACAAAGCTGCCACCATGAAGCACGCATGGAAAATTCTCTACTCTCATGATTCCCTATGGGTTAGATGGGTGCACAAGTACCTTGTAAAGGACCGCAATTTCTGGACTCTTACCATACCCTCAGTTTGCTCTTGGGCGTGGAGAAAGGTGCTTCGAACAAGGTCCCATATGGCTTTGCAGGTTAAAAGAAAGATCCATAGTGGCCAACAAACATCGTTATGGTATGACAACTGGCATCCTGATGGTCCTTTGTATTCAACCTATGGCCAACGACTCATCTATGATTCCAAGCTTCAAGGCAACGCCAAGGTGAGTGCTATTATTGCAGGAGATGATTGGGACCCACCGGTTGCTGTGTCACTTGATTTGCTTGAGGTATGGGACAAGCTTGACCAACTTCCCAAACCAATTGCTGATATTGATGATGTCTTGCTTTGGGTACCTTCAAAGACAGGGTTCTTTAGCATCAATAGCGCCTACCACAGCTTGCAAGTTCGTAGGGCCCCAGTTGTGTGGCATGACTTGGTTTGGTTCCACAACCACATCCCAAAGCATGCTTTTCTTTTGTGGCTAGCCATAAACCAAAGGCTTCTCACATGTGACAGGCTTCATAGAATGGGAATTGTGCAACAGCCCAAGTGTGTCTTCTGTAGGCGAAGGGATGAATCTCACGACCATCTATTTTTTGACTGTGATTACTCTAGGGAAATCTGGAGTCGTATCATGTTGCTTAATTGTGTTCACAGCCCAACCCAGCCTTGGAAGGACCTTGTGCAATGGATTGCAACACTTCGGGTGGGAAATGCCAAATCACGGTCGCTCCTCCAACTATCATTGGCAGCCGCGGTGTATCATATCTGGAGAGAAAGGAATAGGCGGATTTTCCAAAATTCATATCTTCCATGGCAAGTACTTGAGAATGCTATCATCTCAGACATACATACAAAAGCCAATATGGAGCAAGTGCGCTTAACTGACACACCTCTCCATAGGCAGCTCGCGAGCAACTGGAGATTAACATGGGAACTGGTTCACTAAGTTAGCCTGGTCATTGGGGTTGGGGCTCTTGTATTTGTTTGCCTTGCTTTAAGGCACTGGTTGGTTTAAACCAGGATGCCACTTCATTGTACATTTCTGTTTCATTAATACACTTTGGACTTACCTTCCAAAAAAAAAAAAATGACTGCCATTCAATCCTTCTTTTCCTCAGAAAGACTTTTGAAGCAGGTGAATCACTCCATAATCAGTTTGGTGCCTAAGAAGGGTAAGCCTTCTACGATATCTGATTATCGTCCCACATCCTGTGTTAACACTATATATAAGTGCATATCAAAGATCTTAGCTAACAGGTTTAAAGCTATAATTGACTCCTTGGTTGGCCTGCACCAGTCGGCTTTCATTCCTGATAGAAGGATGGTGGACAATATCCTTTTAACTCATGAGCTTTTCAAAGGCTACCATCTCAATAAGGGTTCTCCCAGATGTGCACTCAAGATTGACCTAAAGAAAGCCTTTGACTCTATTGATTGGCATTGTATTGAAGAGGTTCTCAAAGGCTTTAAGTTTCCACCTCGATTTATATCCTGGATTATGGAATGCGTCTCTACCACATCATTTTCAGTTATGATTAATGGTAGCATGGAGGGTTTCTTCAAGGGGGGGAAGGGCCTCAGGCAAGGTGATCCCATTTCTCCATACTTATTTGTCCTAGTAATGGAGCTATTTGACAAGGTCTTGAAGGATAAGACAGCGGTGAATTTCAGGCCTCATCCCAAGTGTATTGAGCCGTCTATTAAGCAGCTTTGCTTTGCCGATGACCTTTTTGTTTTCTCTCATGGGGACATTGATTCCATTAACTGTGTATCATCAGCTCTTGCACATTTTGGCAGGTTATCCGGTCTGCTTGTTAATAAGGAGAAAAGTGCTGTGTTCATGGCCGGCATTACTGACAGTGTCAAACATGATATTCTGCGGTCCCTGGGTTTCATGGAAGGCCATCTACCTGTCAAGTATTTGGGGCTGCCTCTCATTTCTTCTCGGCTGTCGGCTACTGATTGTGAGCCACTCCTCCAAAAAAGCTCACTTCTCGTACTCAGTCTTGGCAAGGTAGGTATCTGTCATATGCTGGTCGCCTATTGCTTGTTAAGTCAGTCTTGTTCTCTATTGCAGTCTATTGGATGTCTGTCTACATTCTTCCCAAGGAAGTTCTCTACAAGATGGAGAAAATATGCAGGCACTTCTTATGGTCTGGAAATGCCCAAGATGCTAAGATCTCTAAAGTTAGATGGGACCATGTTTGCTCGCCTATTGACCAAGGAGGTCTGGGCGTCTTGAACATACACCTATGGAATAAGTGTGCTGTGTTAAGACAAGCTTGGCTTGTGGGAAGTAAAGCTGCCAATCTATGGGTGTCTTGGGTTAATTTCAACCTTCTTCGTGGCAGAAACTTCTGGAAAATACCAATCCCTTCCACAGCTTCTTGGGTTTGGAGGAAAACTCTTAAGCATAGAGATATTGTGGCCAGATATACAAAGCATATAATCAATAATGGGAGAAGTACTTCAATCTGGTATGATCATTGGCACCCTCTTGGTCCTTTAGCTGTAAGATTTGGCAGGAGATTGATCTACGATTCAGGATTCTCAGATGATGCTACAGTCCATCAGCTTATCAACAGTGACGAATGGGACTTTCCCATAGCTACTTCCTTGGACCTGATTGATGTTTGGGCAAGACTTCAGGAGCTGCCAAGGCCTAAACCCAACATGGAAGACAGGGTTATCTGGACCCTCTCTCCCACTGGATTCTTCAGTATAAGCGCCACTTACAAAGCGTTGGAGGTTAGCCGTCCATCTTTACCTTGGGCCGGGTTGTTATGGTACTCATGTAATATACCCAGGCATGCATTTGTGACATGGCTTGCCATAAGGAATGCTCTCCTCACTAAGGACAAGCTTCTCAGATGGGGTACGATTCAAAATGCGGTGTGCGTGCTTTGCCGTAAAGGTAGTGAATCAATCTCCCATCTTTACTTCCAATGCGATTACAGCTCTCATATTTGGAGATTTCTTTTGAACAAGAATGGTCTTAATGCCTCTATTGCAATCCCTTCGTGGAACCTCATTGTTGAGGCTGGTACCTCATGGTGCTCCAAATCCCCACTCCACCTCCTAAGAAGGCTTTCTCTATCCGCAGTTGTGTATCACATCTGGTGTGAAAGGAATCGTAGAGTTTTCAAGAACTCTGCCTTACCTGAGCAAGAGGTGTGTAAGTTTATTATACAGGATATCTCATACAGACTCACTGGTCGTCAGTTTGTTCTCAGGGACAATGCTTGCCATAGGCAGATCGCCTTTAACTGGGATCTTAAGTGTATCTTCACCTAATGATGGGCCTGGGTTTCTTTTCTTTAGCTCATTGTATCATGTATTTCTAGAAAGGAGATGAATGCTCCTTGGTTTGTTTGGTGGGTATGCCCACTTCTTGCTTGTACATGCTTTTCCCCTTTTTCTTCTTCTTAATGGAATCTTTCTTATTTTCCAAAAAAAAAAAGCTTATCCATTGTTATGTGAATATTGTCTGTTTACAAAAGATCTGTTTTCTTACAGTGGTTTATGGATCCAATGATCCAATGGAGAGACGGAGTTTGTGGAGGCAGCTGCCTCGATTTGCATCATCACATCCATGGTTAATCATGGGTGATTTCAATTTTGTACGTAAGGCATCTGAGAAGGTTGGAGGTAAGCAGATTAATCATCGTAATTCGGCAGAATTTAATGATTGTATTGAAGCTTGTGAAGTGGATGAGCTTAAGGCTAAGGGGTTTGAGCATACATGGGCAAATCAGAGTGTGGGGCAAAGTAGAATATCGTGTACTCTTGACTGTGCACTGGTTAATCTGCCTTGGCTTAATGCAATGAGTCCTTCGGAAGTGGAGGTGCTTAATCCAGGTATATCTGATCATTCTCCTTTGTGATCTCAATATTTCCCCAGTGGCAGCAAGGCAAGAAGCCATTCAGATTCTTTAAGTTTTGGACGTACAAACCTAATTTTATGGCTCTAGTTGGTGAAGCTTAGCAGCTGAATGTGTGGGGTTCCCCAATGTTCTGGGTTTCAAAGAAGTTGCAAGCAGTAAAAATGAAACTGAGGCAATGGAGTAAGCAAATGAATTTCTCCCAACTCTCCTTCCAGGTTAATGATATGAGACGTAATCTTGAGAATGTGCAGAAGTTATTACATGATGATCCTCATAACTTAGCTCTTGCTACTCATCAGACAGATCTCAGGCATTCCCTTGCATCCTTGTTGCGATGTGAAGAGTCCCAAATCAGGCAAAAATCGAGAATTTTGGCTACAAGAGGGTGACAGCAATTCTAGTTTTTTCCATAATGTGGTGACCTCAAGAAGGGCAGTGAACAACATCTCTAGTTTTTTCCATAGACGGATCTTCAAGAACAGCTATCTTCCTCCTGAAGTTGTGTGGAGATACGTGCGTGGGGATGTTCAAACCAGGTTAAATAACAAGGACCTCATGGTTAAAGACTCGCCCAGGAACAGGAAAGTAGTGGGCGACTGGGATCTGAATTGGGGATTTGGTTTCTAGCTTTAGGAGATTTTTGCCCAGGTTATGGTGTTATGTTTTGTGTTTTGTTCTTTACCATTTGTTGTGGTGTGTTCTTATGTTTCCCTAGTGAGTTTGTTTTTGATCCTATGATGAGGGCGTCCGGCTAGGCTGGTAGGTGGGGTGTCTTGCCCTCGTTTGTGTTTCACTGTACATCTTTCTTGTTAATATTATTTTTTGGCTTACTTTCCAAAAAAAAAAAAAACAAGTCATATGGTGGATTATTTTCAACACTTACTAGGAGAGGATAAGGCAAGACAGAATCATGATATGCCCCCATTCTCAAGATACCTATCTCAAGACCAAAAAGCTAATTTGATGGCAGATGTTACCTATGAGGAGGTTAAGACCACTCTTTTCTCCTTAAAGGATGATAAAGCGCCAGGTCCTGATGGTTTCTCTCCCCTATTCTTCAAGAAGTGTTGGGATATTGTAGGGGAAGACACAGTGGAAGCAATCCTGAGTTTCTTCAAAGATGGTTGCTTGCTTAAACAATGGAACACTACAGCAATTTCTTTGGTGCTGAAGTGCCGGAATCCAAGTAAGATGTCTGACTTTAGGCCTATATCCTGTGTCAATACCCTCTACAAGTGCATCTCCAAAATAATTGCTAATAGGCTCAAGACTGTTGTGGGGGAAATTGTTGGTAGCTATCAGTCAGCCTTCATCCCAGGCAGAGGAGCTGTGGAGAACGTGCTTCTTACTCATGAACTACTGCATAATTACCACTTGAGGGGCGCCCAGAAATGTGCCCTTAAAGTGGATATTCGGAAGGCTTATGATTCAGTAACTTGGGGGAGTATAAGGGCAATGTTGGTTGCTTTGGACTTTCCAGATAGGTTTGTATCTTGGATCATGGAGTGTGTGACATCCCCTTCATATTCGGTGATGCTTAATGGCCATTTGGTGGGGTTCTTTAAAGGAGCAAAAGGGCTTCGACAAGGTGACCCCATGTCGCCCTACCTTTTCGTCATGGTGATGGAGATCTTTCATATGGTGCCGCAGCTGTGTACCACATATGGTGTGAAAGAAATCGTAGAGTTTTCAAGAACTCTGCCTTGCCTGAGCACGAGGTGTGTAAGTTCATTATTCAGGATATCTCATACAGACTTGCTGGACGTCAGTTTGTTCTCAGGGACAGTGCTTACCATAGGTAGATTGCCTTCAACTGGGGCCTTAAGTGTAACTTTTCCTAATGTAGTGTTCGGGTTTCTTTTCTTTGGTTTTTTGTTTCATGTTTCTCTAGAAAGAAGCTGATTGCTTCTTCGTTTGTTTGGTGGGTATGCCCACCTCTTGCTTGTATATGCTTCGCTCCTGCTTTTTCTTCTTAATGGAATCTTTCTTACTTTCCAAAAAAAAAAAAAAGCAAAATACTAGCCAGAATTTCACTTATCATCATAGGTGTGAGGCTATAGGTCTTAAGCTTCTTTGTTTTGCTGATGACTTATTCATTTTCTCTAAAGCAGACAGGGCTTCACTTCAATGTATTCTTAAAGCTCTTGAAGAATTCCAGTAGCTCACAGGCCTACAAATTAATAAGGAGAAGAGTGCTATGTATCTTAGTGGAGTGGATCACAGCATACAAGATGAATTAAGCATTTTGTCTGGGTTTCTGATTGGTGACTTGCCAGTTAAGTATCTTGGACTTCCCCTTGTCACATCAAAGCTATCATGGAAGGACTGTGAACCACTTATCAACCAAGTAATGACGAGGACAAAGTCGTGGAAGGGTAGGAGTTTGTCTTATGCGGGTAAGCTCACTCTCATTAAAGCAGTTTTATTCTCTATTAAGGTTCACTAGCTATCTACATTTGTCTCCCCAAAAGAGTTATTTTAGAGTTGGAAAGGATATCCAGGAGGTTCTTGTGGTCAAGGCCGGATCTCAAGCGCAAGATGAACCCTATCAGTTGGAAAATTATATGTACTCCAAGAAACGAGGGTGGGCTTGGCATTCTCAACTTGCATGTATGGAACAAGGCAGCAATCATGAAGCTCGTATGGAAAATCTTGCAGAAGGGTGGTGAATAAATTGCATCACTGGGAACCCCGATGTTTAGAGTGGTGAAGAAATTGCAGCAAGTAAAAGTCAGACTGGTCGTGTGGAGCTGGTGTTCATGAGGTGCTGGTGGCGTTCAGTGCCGTTCGGTGGCTCGTTGGTTCTGGTTCTGGTTCGTGGATCTTTCAAGGCAGCTTTGGTCGCTGGTGGTCTTCCAAGGCAGCGTGGGTAGCAGCTGTTCTCTGGTTCGTGGTTTGCTGGTGAAGGTCGTGTGCTGTTTACCCATTGCTGGTGGACTTACTGTTTGTCCATTGCCGTTTGTCGTGTGGTTGTGGATTGCTGGTTCTCTGGTTCATGGATTGCTGGTGGTCGTGTCCATTGCTGTTTGTGGTCGTGTCCTTTACCGTTTGTGGTCGTGGATTGCTGGTGGTCGTGTCCATTGCCGTTTGTGGTGCCGTTTGACGGAGCGCTGGTGAAGTGGTGTTCGCTGTTAGTTTCCGTTTGTGGCGATCAGTATCAGCTCGTTGTTTGTTCGTGGTTTACGAAGTGGTGTTCGTGGCTGTTTGTTTGTCAGTGCGGTGTTCGTGGGGACTTAAGGCAGGCCAAGGAGTTTCGTTCGTGGCCTGTGACCTTGTAGCTAGTTCGGGAAGTTGTGTTCTCTATTCGTGGCCTGTGACTGTGCGGTGTCCAAGGAGTTTTGGAGCTGTTCGGGAAGGTGTTCTCTGTTCAGGAAGGTGTTCTTTGTTCGGGTTTTAGCAAGCTCAGCGTTCGGGTTTAAGAAGCCAGTAAGCTTAGTGGTGTTTCGTCCGTGCTTGTTCGGGAAGGATCGTATGGCTGCTTGGTGGCTTGTCTGAGCTTTTCGGTTGCCATGGAGTCGGTTGACATCCCGGCGACTTCTCGGAGCTCCGGTGATCAGGCTCAGGCCCCGGCAGATGCTTCACTCGAAAGGCATGGGGTGGTCGAGCTGACCAATCGGCGCGCTTCTCCTGATCGCCGAGTTCTCCTCGAGGACTCGTTCCCGCCTTTGCGTCCTTCAATATGCGCTGACTTCGGTCAGTGCATCAGCGGAACTGAGGCGCCACAGGCAGGATCTGGTTGTCTGGAGCAGGGCAGTGCTCCAGGCCCTCGTTTAGGCATGCCTCCTGCGCAATTTGCTGTGGAGAACTCGATACTTTCTTCTAAAGGAAAGTCTTGGTCTGATCTCTTCCAAAGTGAGCTGGCTAGCAAACCGAAATTATTGTTTTTTGCACCTGAAGTTATTGATGGCAACGTGGTCGTCTCACCCCCTTTGGAGGTGATAAATGAAGGGATTAACTTCTGGAAGGAATGTCTTATTGGCTATTTTCTAGACAGAAGCCTGCCTCTCAACGTTATCAAACACATTGCTTCTAAGATGTGGGGGAGAGTGGAGATATCTAGCATAGAAAATGGGTTCTATATACTCAGATTTTCGTCCAATGCTGTCAGAGATAAGGTGCTACTCCAGGGACCTTGGTACATGTCCGGCCGACTGTTTGTTATCAAAGAATGGGAGCCAAACCTCTCTCTCAAGAAATCCCAACTTTCCAAAGTCCCAATCTGGGTTAAGTTCTTCAATGTCCCTCTTGAACTTTGGACCCCTACAGGGCTAAGTATCATTGCCAGTGGCATTGGCAAGCCGCTATTTCTTGATGAGATGACGGAGAAGAGATCCAAGTTGAGTTATGCCTGTGTTTGTGTTGAAGTCGACACTAATTGTTCTTTCCCCGATAAGGTTTTTATTCAACATGAGGTTAACAAAGCAAGGTCTGTAATCACTACTGAGTATGGCTGGAAACCAATCAAATGCAAGGTTTGTGACGTTTTTGGGCACTCAGAAACCAGATGCTCCAGGGTAAGCGCGAGGGAATGGAGACCCACCGGGAGGAAATTCACCTCTATGCTCGATATTTCTGAATTCTCTGATGGAAGTTATGTTGGGGAGCAACTTCAAGAACATTTGATAGTTCCATCTATCCTTGCCACTGAAAATCCAGAGAATTCCCGTATGCAACATGTGGAACCAATGAGTAAGGAACCTGACGTTCTAGTGGAACAAATGGTGTCTAAGACATGTTTGGATACTAATGACCACGTGGAACATGGGGAGGCGGTTGTGGATTCCATTCCATCAGATCCAAGTGAAGTCGTTGAGAGTGTCGAACAAGTGGAACTTGCGGGTCACAATGAAATTGTGGAACTTGACTTGGTTGGGCATGGTGAGGTGGATGAGGCCACCGATCATACATGGATGAGTTTATCCAAAGGCAAGCAAGCTATGGTCGTGGACACCTTTCAGAACACTAGCAACGCTGTTATCAAATCAAGGCCTTTGTCTCAGGCATGTCACGATGGAATTGAATCGAGCCCCAACAGGTTTGACCTTTTGAGTGAAGCCCCGAACCTATACACGAGCTCTAATTCTCTCTCAAAGAAGCAACGTAAGAGAATCAAGAAAAGATTGTTGGTGGATGAATTTGCAATGAAGGAAGCCAGGAATGCAAGCTTATCCCTCATATCCGGTTTAGGTAGCTCCAGTAGTGCCCCTACCAATCTTCTTCCCACCAATGATCAAGATTGCAACCTGGAACATTAGGGGTCTCAATGATCCCACTAAGCAGCGAGAGGTTAAAAACCTTTTAGCTGCTCATAAGCTTAACATGCTATGCCTGGTGGAGACGAAGGTTAGAAGAGTGAATGCTGACTACGTTAAGAGTGTCATTTGTCCATTTTGGAACTTTATCACTGACTATGATCATGCATTGAAAGGACGCATTTGGGTTTGTTATGATCCATCTGCCATCTGTGTTACTAAAGTGTTTGAATCTCATCAACTTATCCATTGTTGAGTATCTGGTTCGTGAGATCTTGAAGCAACTTTTCCTTGGAGGCAAGATACTCGGCATCCTGGGATTATCGGTAGGCAGGGTTCGGCAAGCTTTGGCATCTTGGTTTCTCGTGTTATTGGCAGCCAAGGTTATCGGGAGACACCTGGAGGTGTGAGCAGGTGCAGCTGTAAGTGTTCGAGTGCAACACCTGGAGGAGATCGTTAGCAGCACCTGGCGTCGGAAGCAGGTGCTGTTGGAGGCGTTTTTGTCAAGGAGCACCTGGAGGGGTTCGGGATCAACACCTGGTGTTGTTCGGATTCGTTCGTGAGCAGCACTTGGAGGTCGTCAGCAACACCTGGAGTTGTTAGTGCTCGTTCGTGAACAACACCTGGACTTGCTTTCTGTCGTGTGCTGTGAGCAGCACCTGGATTAAGTTTCTGGTTCGTGTCATCAGCTGGTGGTCGTGTGATGTGAAGGTTCTTCTGGTGCGGGGCGGTGCTTCCGGCTCTTGAGTAGGTGTTGCGAGCAAGGAGTTAAAGATGTTTCTGGGTTGTGCTCAAGGTGCACCTGGGTTGTATCCTGGTGTATGGGTAGCCAGGTGCGCATGACTTGTGGCTACCGAATGTTTGCGCATGGTTCGTAGTTACTGGCTTGTGCCCAAGCACTGATTCATAGGAGTTGCCGGTGGTCACAAGCTCTGATTCGTAGTTACTAGCATGTGCCCAAGCTCTGATTCGTGACAAAACCTGGTTTGTATGCGCAAGGTCTGTGTGAACAAGATCGTGAGCAACATCTGGGTTCCCTGAACTGGGTCTGCGTGCTGGTTGGATGTGTTACTAGTGCTGACGGTTGGGGGGCTCCATGGATACAGCTTTTCCCCCACTGTTGTCGGGCGAAGCAGGTGGGTTTGCTGGTAGGCAGGATCGACAGCCCGACCCGAGTGATCCAACTTTGAAATCAGTTTCAAACATGAGTAATTCTGGGCAAACGTGGTCACAGCTTTTCAATGGATCAGCCTATCAAAGGTCCAGGCTTTCCTATTTTATGCCTGCGGTCAGCGATGGCAGGACTGTTATCAGTCCGCCACATGAAGTAGCAGCGGAAGGGCGCAGCGCCTGGCAATGCTGTCTGGTTGGTCACATACTAGATAAGAAGCTACCTTATTCAGTGGTTAAGTCCTTTGTGGACAGGTGGTGGAGCAGGTTTGGACAGGTTCAGGTTTCGGCAAATGAAACAGGTTTTTTCTTCTTTCGGTTCTCTTCCTTGCAAGCATTGGAGAAGGTGAGGGACGCTGGACCATGGCATATAGCAGGTCGCCTTCTGGTTCTTAGGGAGTGGGAGCCGAACATGAGTCTGAAGCCGCAGGATTTGGAGAGAATTCCGATATGGATAAAGCTCTACAACATCCCAACTGAGTACTGGACGGTTATGGGGATGAGCTATGTGGCTAGTGGGGTGGGGAGGCCCTTGTTCATGGATGAAGCGACTGAAAAACAGACCAGGCTATCCTATGCGAGAGTGTGTGTGGAGGTCGAGGCCAACTGTAGGTTCCCGGACTCCCTCATGCTAGACTTGGGGGTAAGGCTAGAAGAGATTCGAGTTGAGTACGCATGGAGGCCGGCGGTGTGTGATGCTTGCATGGTGTTTGGTCACTCAGCCTCTCGATGTCCTAAGAAGGGTGCTATGCAGTGGAGACCCACTGGCAACCACTTTGATCATTGTCCATCGGCTGTTGATAATCATGAAAGAGTTCAAGGACGAGTAGGGGGTGATGTTGTGCCTAATGGTACTGAAGAGAATAATGAACTGAATGAGGGACTATTGGCCCACGTAGAGGCCAGGGAAGAGGAACCATGGCAATTGGTAAAGCACAAGAAGCAGGGACATGTTCTTGATTCGGGTTTGACCCAAGTACCAGCCCAGGATCCCGGTTTGAATGAAGAGGCCAGGGTGGTGGGGATGAATGATGAGGAATCAATTGACTCACCTGGTGGCTCAGCAGAAGTAACAGCTCAATTAGATACAGCAAACGTGGACACTTGTCATAGCCCGTTGGTTCATATGGGGGTTGATGGGAGTGAAGGGGTGCAGCATTCCAACTCATTTCGTATGCTATCTGATATTGACGAGGGCCAGTCCAGCATATCATCGTCAAGGAAAAAGAAAAACAAGAGGCGAGAGAGGAGGATATTTGTCGATGAGATTGCTATGAAGCGGGATAGAGGGCGTATGAATGGCACTCTCATGGGTTCGAAACAAACCTCATCTTCCCAATGATCAAAGTGGGCGCGTGGAACATCAGGGGTCTCAATGACCCCTCTAAACAGCAAGAATTCAAGCATTTAATCCTCTCACAAACAATAAACTTCGAACAAAATCTTCCCACAGCAATAATCTTGCTTGCTTCGCACGAACGATAAAGTTGCTTCGCACTAACAGTAATGATCGACGACCAACATTGCCTATGAACGGCGGTTGATTGACGAAGTGGCTATGAACCTCCATCTCCATCTCCATCTCGCTTGAACCTCCATCTCGCCTGAACCTCCATCTCCATATGCACCTCCATCTCCATCTCCATCTCGCCTGAACCTCCATCTCCATCTCGCCTGAACTCCCATCTCGCCTGAACCTCCATCTCCATTTTGCCTTTTCACCCGTCTCTGCCGCCTCCATCCACCTGCTGTGTTCGTGCTCGTGTTCGTGTGCGTTCGTGTGGTGAGCCTCTGCTGTGTGCACGGTGCAAGGTTCATCTGCTGTGTGGTGAACCATCGTTCGTGACCTCTGCAACACATGGTTTATTGCTTCTGCTCGTGCGTTTCAAGGTCGTGAAGGTAGTGAAGGTCGTGAAGGTCTGCTGGTTCGTGTGGTTCAGGTCGTTGGTTCCGGCCGGCTCTTGCTGGCGACCTTGTTCTCTGGCAGTAAGGTTTATTTGCTCGTGGAGTTTTTGCTCGTGGATTCCTGGAGTTTTTGCTCGTGGATTCCTAGAGTTCTACCGGCATTTCTGTTCGTGGGATCTGATTATTATCGTTCGTGGCTGTCGCGACTATCTGCTCATTATCGTTCGTGGATCTGATTATTATCGTTCGTGGCTGTCGTGACTTCCCGTTTATCTGATTATTATCGTTCGTGGCTGGCGTGGCTGTTTGCAACAAGTTTTCTGGGCGTTTGCCTCTTCTTGGGAGTCCACTTCTGGCTTGTGAGAGCAAGTATCTGGCCGTCATTTCTGGCTCCCTACCAGTGGTTCGTGGACCAGTTTATCGTTCGTGGCTGTCGTGACTGTCATTTCTGGCTCCCTACGGTCGAGGTTCTTGTATTGTTCGTGGTTCGTGGACCAGTTTATCATCAGTTCTGTATCTGGAGCTTATTGGCTTGTGGGATATCATCTTCCCGTTGGTTATTTCAAGCTCAGAAAGCTCAGAATCCGTGGAGCAAGTTCTCGTGGAGAAATTATTCGTGGATTATCTTTGTTCTTGAGTAACTATTACCAGCAGTTATCCAAAATCAAAAAACTCAGAAGTCTATATCTGGGGCTTATTGGTTTATTGGTTCGTGGGTTATTGTTCGTGGAGAAAAACTCAGAAGTCTCGTGGGATTATTTTATTGGTTCGTGGAACCCTTGTTCCAGACCAGTCTTTCTCCCGTATTGTTTCTGGGTTTCATTGTTCATCGGATTTCTTCCTCCCGTGGGTTTTTTCCAGCATTTCCAACTCCTGTCCAAAGGGGTTATTTCCAGCTTTTGTTGGTGTGGTTTTTTTTACAGCTTCTGTTCGTGTATTATCTTCTTTTCTGACCTGTATGGAGCCTTCGTGCCTCGCTTAGCTTGCCTATCCGCCATGAACGACATTCAAGCTTCGATCTCTGATTTCCCGCCTTTGGCTTCCTCGGTTAATCCCGTTGACCAAGTTAATTTGCCTCCTGCTCATCCCAGCATTGACAACAGGGCCTGGTCTACCCTTTTTGGGAAAGCCTCGGCATCCAAGGCGAAATTGCATTACCATGAGCCCCTGCTGTCTGACGGTCAAATCCTGATTTCCCCTCCCTCTCCTGTCGTTGAGCTGGGATCCAGGCTTTGGGAAGGCAGCCTCATTGGGCATTTCCTTGATAGGAAACTGCCATTGCATGCTGTCAAAAGCATCGTGGACAGGCTTTGGAACAAATTTGGCTCAACACATGTTTCTAAAGTGAGCAATGGTTTTTTTATCTTTCGTTTCTCTTCACCCCAGGCGAGAGACAAAGTGTTGCAAGGGGGCCCTTGGCACCTGGCAGGAAGACTTCTAATTCTTCGACAGTGGGAACCTAACATCCAATTTGAGAAGTGCAAGTTATCTACAGTGCCCGTATGGATTAAACTTCTGAACATCCCTATGGAATATTGGACTGAAGAGGGCCTAAGCTGGATTGCTAGTGGAGTGGGCAATCCGATTTGCCTTGATGAAATGACCGAGAAGAAGCTCAAGCTCCACTATGCCCGTGTTTGTGTGGAGGTAGGAGTGGACTGTACATTCCCGGATCAGGTCTTCATTAAGGCACCGGGTTCATCTGAACTCCTTCAGATTGATGTTGATTATTCTTGGAAGCCCCTTAAATGCTCTTCTTGCCAACTATTCGGTCACACGGATTCCAAGTGTAGCCTCTCCAAGCAGTGGGTTCCTAAAGAAGTCGCTGCCAACCATGATACTTCAGTTGTCGAAAGTGTGGCACCAGTTGCTACACAAGTTGTTGTTCCTTCTGTCCAACTACCATTCAGTTCTACTTGTGATGGTGTTGCGACTGTGCTGCCTCCAGTGGATGCTCACGGGTGGACTCCGGTTAACCGCAAGGGCAAGGAAATTGTTCATCCCAGTCCGCCTCCTTGCCTTGGTGAATCTTCAGGGCCTCTCTCTCAGGATAATTCTGAACCTTTATTGCCTCCTTCCTCCAACCTAGTTGTTGAGGGGGATTTGATCACCAATGCCAGCCACCTTGTTAATGAGGAAACTGTAAACTGCCATGACTCGCCAGCCCCCAACCAATCCCAAGATACCCAAGGTACTTCTGGGCATGAGATGCCAACCCCCCCGGTTGAGGAATCCCCTAACAGATTTGAACCTTTGTTGGCTCTTAACCATAGCGATTTGATCACCTCATCCTCTTCCTCAAAGAAGAAACAACGTAAGAAAATGAAGCGGCACTTACTCGTGGATGAAGTTGCTATGAAGAACGCCAAATTAGCAGGTAGCAATGTTGCTGGAGTGCCCCTCCGAATTACCACCTCCCAATGATTAAGATCGGCTCTTGGAATATCAGGGGTCTTAATGATCCAGCGAAGCAGAAGGAAGTCAGGAACTTGATCTCTTCTCACAGGTTGGACATCATCTGTTTAGTGGAAACTAAGGTTAGAGAAATAAACTCCCAGGTTATTCGTAATCTGCTTTGCCCTACTTGGGCACTTGTCACAAACTATTCTAAGGCTCTTAAGGGCCGTATTTGGGTATTGTACAATCCAGCATTAATTACTATCAATGTATTGGGCTCTTCCGATCAATTCATTCACTGCAGTGCCGTGTTATCTTCCCTTCAGAAGTCTTTCTTCTTTACTGCAATTTATGCCTCAAATGACAGCAGAGAAAGAACCATCTTGTGGAATGATCTGAAATCATGGAATCCTTCTTTCCCATGGCTGTTAGTGGGTGACTTCAACTGTGTTCGAGGCCATTCAGAAAAATCGGGAGGTAAACATATCAGTCGTGCTTCTACTGATGATTTTAACAACTTCATTGAATCTTGCGAGCTCTCTGATCTGAAAAGCAAAGGACTAAATTTTACTTGGAGTAATCAAGGTGAAGGCCCCGGCAGAATTATGGTTAAGCTTGACCGTGCTCTTATCAATTTCCCTTGGTTGACTGAGTTTGCTACTTCTGAAGTTGAAACTTTTCCCCCTGGAATTTCTGATCATTCCCCCCTTATCATCTCCATCTTCCCGCCTACTCATCCCAAGAAGCGCCCTTTCAGATTTTTCAATTTTTGGGCATCTCATGAGGATTTCTTACCGCTGGTTGAAGATGCCTGGAGTACTCCAATTTCTGGTACTCCGATGTTTATTGTTGTTAGGAAGCTCAAGCTTCTCAAATGCAAGCTTAAGGATTGGAGCAAGAAGAGGGCTTTTGCTGGCATATCGTCCAAAGTCCAAGAGCTGAAATCCCTTTTGGCCGATTGTCAAACCATGATCCAGGATTCCCCCCATGATATCGCACTAGCTTGCAAAGAGAAGGAGCTCCGATCTCTTCTTTTTTCTGCCCTCCGTATTGAGGAATCTCAGCTCCGTAGTAAATCGAGAGTGCAATGGCTTCAAGAAGGTGATCAGAACTCTAGTTATTTTCACAAAATGTTTGCTTCAAGGCGTTCTCACAATAGCATTTTGTCCATCTCCAATGATCAAGGTGAGAAGCTTTCCGAACCCTCCTTAATTGAGGATTGCATTACTCGCTTCTATAGGAACTTGCTGGGTGAAGCTTCAGCGCCCTCCACCTCCCCTATGCCTTCTACCCTCCCATCACTTTCAGAAGACCACATAAGCAGCCTAGCCATGACTGTCTCAGATGAAGAGATTAAAAGTACCCTTTTCAGTCTTAAAGATGACAAGGCTCCTGGCCCTGATGGGTTCACTGCCCTCTTCTTCAAATCGGCTTGGTCTGTGGTTGGTTCAGACGTGCTCCATGCCATCAGAAGCTTCTTCACCTCTAGCCAACTACTCAAAGAGATGAATTGCACAGCAGTAACGCTAGTTCCTAAATGCAAGAACCCTTCTCAAGTTGGTGATTACAGACCTATTTCATGTGTCAACACTCTCTACAAGTGCATTTCCAAAATCTTGGCAAATAGGCTCAAAGCAGTGACAGGTGACCTTGTGGGAGGTTATCAGTCGGCATTCATTGGGGGCAGAAACATAGCAGAGAATATTCTCTTGGCGCATGAACTTCTGCATGGTTACCACCTTAAAAGAGGTACTGCCAATTGCACTATAAAAGTTGACTTGCGGAAGGCCTTTGATTCCGTCTCTTGGAGTTGTGTTCAAAGAACCTTAGAAGCAATGAAATTTCCACCAATTTTCTCCAAATGGATCATGGTATGCATCTCCTCACCTTCATATTCAATAATGATTAATGGAAACTTGTGTGGCTTCTTCAAAGGAGCAAAGGGCCTACGGCAGGGAGATCCTATATCGCCATACCTCTTTGTCCTTGTCATGGAAGTATTCAATCGTGTTCTACATGAAGAAACATCTATTGGGTTCAGTTACCACTCTAAATGCAAAAAGAATAACATCAAGCTACTCAGTTTTGCCGATGATCTGTTATTGTTTTCTAAAGGAGACCAGAGTTCAATCAATTGCTTTGCTTGTGCCTTGAAAAGATTTTCTCTACTTTCGGGCATGGAGGTCAACAAGGATAAAAGTCATGTCTTCTTCTCGGGTTGTGATGATGTAGCAGCCACCTTGGCAAGATCGATTGGTTTCCAGCTCGGATCTCTGCCCATTCGTTATCTTGGACTCCCACTTCTCACCACCAAGCTTACAGCCAAGGACTGTGATCCCCTCATTAGCCGCATTCAAGCAAAGATGCAAGCTTGGCAATGTCGTAGCTTATCCTATGCAGGTCGCCTTCTCCTTGTAAGATCGGTGCTTTTCTCAATCAAGGTACATTGGCTCTCCACTTTCATTCTTCCAAAAAGTATCCTTGTTATCCTCACTAGACTTTGCAAAAGATTCCTATGGTCTGGCCCTAACCTTGACAAGAAGATGTCACCTGTTAATTGGGAAGTGGTCTGCTCCCCCAAATCTGATGGAGGCCTTGGCTTGCTCAATCTTGTACTTTGGAACAAAGCAGCTATTTTGAAGCACATCTGGCGCATTGTTAACATGAATTCCAGTTTGTGGACTGAGTGGGTACACTCTACTCTTTTAAGGAATCGTAGCCTATGGTCAGTACCTATCCCATCTAGCTGTTCATGGTGCTGGAGGAAAATCTTGCAAGCACGACATATTGCCTCTCTCCACATCAAATCGAAGATTCACAATGGGAAAAATACCTTCCTATGGTTTGATAACTGGCACCCAGATGGACCATTGCTCCATCATTACAATCCAAGAGTTGTGTATGACTCCGGCCTTGGTAAGGAAGCAACAGTGGACAGCATTATTAATGGGACAACTTGGGACGTTCCTCCTTCCATTACCATTGATCTTATGCAGATTTGGGGACGACTCCATGAATTGCCACGGCCCGACCCAACTCGTGATGACATGGTTAGTTGGTCTCCCTCTAAATCAGGTAATTTCACCATCAAATCTGCCTACTTTGCCTTACAACCCATTCGGCCTCCTAGGAGCTGGAGCAAGCTTCTGTGGTTCCAATGGCACGTCCCGAAATTTTCCTTTATTGCTTGGATGGCCTTCCAACGCAAATTACTCACTAGAGACAGATTGAAGCATTGGGGTATCACCAAGGACCAAGTATGCGTTCTTTGTAGAAGGGAAGCCGAGACCCATGACCACTTGTTCTTTAATTGTGAGTATAGTAGCACAATATGGTCTACTCTTCTATCAATGAATTGCTTATCTACAGGAACAAGAAGCTGGAACGATTGGATCTCTTGGGCCACAACCAGCTTCTCCCACCAAGGGCCTATCACAAACTTGGCAAAGTTGTCTCTCACTACTACGGTGTACCAGATTTGGAGGGAACGCAATAACCGGATCTTCCAAAATTGTTATCATCCCCATGCTTGGGTTACCCACAATATCGTAGCTGATATACTTGGCAAGCTCTCCTCCATTAAGGTCGTACTGGTTGACACTCCTAACCATAGGCAAATTGTTCATAGATGGGGACTATCTTGGCGGTTTTTGTAATGTCATCTTTTAGTCACTTGTATCTGTTTGCTGCCAACTTATAGTTGGGTGCCTTAGGGCTGTTTGAAACTCTATTGTACACATTTATTTTTCATTAATACACTTTTGGACTTACCTTCCAAAAAAAAAAAATGATCGACGACCAATAATGGTGCTTGATGCGCACAGATAAACCCCAACAATAATCTTGCTTCGCACGAGCAAGAGATGACGAACCCGAAGAGATTCACAAACAATAATCCGCAAATCCGAAGACCAGAAAAACCAGAAGAGATGCCATGAACCCAGGATGCACACGCGAACAAGCAAGCTTCACGGACAGACGAACAGAATACCCACGAGCAAAATAACCACAAGCCGGAGCCACGAACAGAATAATGACGAGTAGAACACCACGAGCAAGCAAAGAATAAACCGGCGTGAACAGAAAAACCAAGGACATGCGCGAACAGAAGACCGCCAACAGAAAACCACGAGCAAGCAAGATAATCGCGAACGAGCACGAGGATGAGCAGAAAACCACGATAGGGAATAACCCCAACCTGGCGCGAGCAAGAAAAACACTACCAAGGCGGAGATGAACTTGCTCACGGACAGGTGGAGATGCAGATGAACAGGTGGACCGTAAGGTTCCAAACAGTTACTTGCTCACGAACAGATGCTTGAAGCTCACAACAAGCTCTTGCTCACTTCTCTAGTATGTTGGGTGAGAAGGATACGTTTCTTGTGCCCTTTGAGGCTAACTTTGACCGTTTCCTTAGCCATGACCAGATTCAAGTGTTGCAAGCAACTGTCACGGAGGATGAGATCAAGTCCACAATGTTCTCTCTCAAGGATGAGAAAGCTCCAGGTCCTGATGGCTTCACCCCAGCATTCTTTAAGAAAGCATGGGACCTTATTGGGAAAGACGTCACGACTGCCATTCAATCCTTCTTTTCCTCAGGAAGACTTTTGAAGCAGGTGAATCACTCCATAATCAGTCTTGTGCCTAAGAAGGGTAAGCCTGCTACGATATCTGATTATCGTCCCATATCCTGTGTTAACACTATATATAAGTGCATTTCAAACATCTTAGCCAACAGGTTTAAAGCTGTAATTGATTCCTTGGTTGGCATGCACCAGTCGGCCTTTATTCCTGATAGAAGGATGGTGGACAATATCCTTTTAACCCATGAGCTTTTCAGAAGCTACCATCTCAATAAGGGTTCTCCCAGGTGTGCACTCAAGATTGACTTAAAGAAAGCCTTTGACTCTATTGATTGGCATTGTGTTGAAGAGGTTCTTAAAGGCTTCAAGTTTCCACCTCGATTTATATCCTGGGTCATGGAATGCGTCTCTACTACATCATTTTCAGTTATGATTAATGGTAGTATGGAGGGTTTCTTCAAGGGGGGAAGGGCCTCAGGCCAGGTGATCCCATTTCTCCATACTTATTTGTCCTAGTAATGGAGCTGTTTGACAAGGTGTTGAAGGATAAGACAGCTATGAATTTCAAGTCTCATCCCAAGTGCTTTGAGCCGTCTATTAAGCAACTTTGCTTTGCTGATGACCTTTTTGTTTTCTCTCATGGGGACATTGATTCCATTAACTATGTATCCTCAGCTCTTGAACATTTTGGCAGGTTATCAGGTCTACTTGTTAATAAGGAGAAAAGTGCTGTGTTCATGGCCGGCATTACTGACAGTGTCAAACATGATATCCTGCGGACCCTGGGTTTCATGGAAGGTCATTTACTTGTTAAGTATTTGGGGCTGCCTCTCATTTCTTCTCGTCTGACTGCTAGTGATTGTGAGCCACTTCTCCAAAAGCTAACATCTCGTACTCAGTCTTGGCAAGGTAGGCATCTGTCATATGCTGGTCGTCTATTGCTGGTTAAGTCAGTCTTGTTCTCTATTGCGGTCTATTGGATGTCTGTTTACATTCTTCCCAAGGAAGTACTCTACGAGATGGAGAAAATTTTCAGGCACTTCTTATGGTATGGAAATGGCCAAGATGCTAAGATTTCTAAAGTTAGATGGGACCATGTTTGTTCGCCTATTGACCAAGGAGGTTTGGGCGTCTTGAACATTCACCTATGGAATAAGTGTGCTATGTTAAGACAAGCTTGGCTTGTGGGAAGTAAAGCTGCCAATCTATGGGTCTCTTGGGTTAATTGCAACCTTCTTTGTGGTAGAAACTTCTGGAAAATACCAATCCCCTCCACAGCTTCTTGGGTTTGGAGGAAAACTCTTAAGCAAAGAGATATTGTGGCCAGATATACAAAGCATATAATCAACAATGGGAGAAGTACTTCTATCTGGTATGATCATTGGCATCCTCTTGGTCCTTTAGCTGTAAGATTTGGCAGGAGATTGATCTACGATTCAGGATTCTCAGATGATGCTACGGTTCATCAGCTTATCAACAGTGATGAATGGGACTCTCCCATTGCTACTTCCTTGGACCTGATTGACGTTTGGGCAAGACTTCAGGATCTGCCAAGGCCTAACTGCAACATGGAAGATAGGGTTATCTGGACCCTCTCTAACAATAGATTTTTCAGTATCAGTGCCACTTACAAAGCGTTGGAGGTTAGCCGACCATCTTTACCTTGGGCCAGGTTATTATGGTTCTCATGTAATATACCCAGGCATGCGTTTGTGACATGGCTTGCCATAAGGAATGCTCTCCTCACTAAGGACAGACTTCTCAGATGGGGTACCATTCAAAATGCGGTGTGCGTGCTTTGCCGTAAAGGTAATGAATCAATCTCCCACCTTTACTTCCAATGCGAATACAGATCTTATATCTGGAGATTTCTTTTGAACAAGAATGGTCTTAATGCCTCTATTCCAATCCCCTTGTGGAACCTCATTGTTGAGGCTGGTACCTCATGGTGCACCAAATCCACCCTTCATCTCCTAAGAAGGCTTTCTTTGTCCGCAGCTGTGTATCACATATGGTGTGAAAGGAATCGTAGAGTTTTCAAGAACTCTGCCTTGCCTGAGCAAGAGTTGTGTAAGTTTATTATATAGGATATCTCTTACAGACTTGCTGGTTGTCAGTTTGTTCTTAGGGACGATGCTTACCATAGGCAGATTGCCTTCAACTGGGATCTTAAGTGTAACTTCTCCTAATGATGGGCTCGGTTTTCTTTTCTTTGGCTCATTGTATCATGTATCTCTAGAAAGGAGCTGAATGCTCCTTGGTTTGTTTGGTGGGTATGCCCACTTCTTGCTTGTACATGATTCTCCCCTGTTTTTTCTTCTTAATGGTATCTTTCTTATTTTCCAAAAAAAAAAAAAAAGGCCTTCAAAGCAATGGAAACCAACAGGCAACAGATTTGATGTTCTGCCATCGATGGGAAGTGAGGACAATGGTAGCTAGCCACAGCTCGATTCTTGAACAGACTGTGAATAGTGCGGTTCCAACCAATCAAAGTTTACAGGTGGTGGGTTCTGATTTAGCGGTCAGTGAAAGGGGAACGCCAAGTGCACAACCTGAAAGGGAGTCGATGGAGATGGATATGGTTGCTACATCTGAGGCGCAACAATCTGAGATGGCGAACGAGCAATGGCAAACTATGGCTCGCCGTAATAAGACTTGTCATGGAAAATGCATTGAAATTAATGAATGCAATGGTGTGGCAAGTGATGTTACTAGTGGCCATAGTGTTCCATCATGCATGGTAGCGCCAGAAAAGTCACTTGATGCTGATAATGAAGGGAATGCTATGCTGGACTCGAACAACTCTTCTGGGATGTTGTCTAATAACAGTGAACTACTGATTTGTGATTCTGAGGGATCCTCATCTAAGAAGAAGCAAAGGAAGCGAACTAGAAAGAAGCTCTTAGTTGACGAGGTGGCAATGAAGCAAGCGAAGTGCATGGGAAAAGACATAAGTAATGAAGAGAAGACCTTGGACCAGACGAAGGTGCTTATGAGCTATGCCACTCCCCTTTCATCCCCCCAATGATTAAGCTCGGTATGTGGAATATTAGGGGCCTCAATGACCCTGCTAAACAAAGTGAAGTTAAGCACCTAATCTCAGCTAAAGGACTTCAGCTTATGTGCTTAGTTGAAACAAAAGTAGGAGAAGTGAACTCAATGGTTGTTAAGAACCTAATTAGCCCTCAATGGAACTCAATGGGAGCAACGTACAGAGCATTACTACCTCATAAACCAGCTGTGACATGGTCAAAGTTGGTCTGGGCCACGCCTTGTATTCCGAGGCATTCCTTCATTCTCTGGCTTGCTTTTAAGAAGGGCTTTGCTACAGTCAACAGACTTTATGATTGGGGCATTGTGGGGACCAAAACATGTGTCCTTTGCAGACAGCAGGAGGAGTCCATTCCACATCTCTTCTTTGAGTGCACATACAGTTGGAAACTATGGAAGCAGCTTCTACAAAAGAATTGTATCCCACCATTGCAGAGGACTTGGGAGGACCTCATTCAATGGGCATCGATCGAGTTCACAAGACCAGGGTTAGATAATACCCTTGCTAGACTTTCTCTTGCAGCAAGTGTTTACCACATTTGGAAGGAGCGGAACAGACGAGTATTTAAAGCAAGTTATCTCCCAGCACAAAGGGTTCATACGATTGTGATAACTGATATCAAGGACAAAGTTGCAATGATTAGTATCTCTCCCCCTGATAGTGTAAGAGCGAGACAAGTCCTGCATAATTGGGGGATTTCGTGGAAACCACATAGTGTTCATGCATGAGTGTTGACATCTCTCTAGGCCGTGTGAAACTTATTGGGGGCTGGTTTGTTGTAACTATGTTGCATAGGTGAGTAGGTCTATGTTTTGTTGAGGTTGGAGATTGGACTAATCTCCTTGTCGGCATCGGCCTCGGTTGTACATTATCTCTTTTTTTCCTTTACTAATGGAACTTACCTAATTTCCAAAAAAAAAAAAAAAAAAACTACAGTAGTGCCCTGAAAGGAAGGATTTGGATATTGTTTGATGGCTCAGTCATTAATGCTCAATGTCTTTTTCAATGGAATCAGGTTATTCACTGTTATGTGGATTTCTTAGGGGTGCAAAACGGGGCTTTTGTATCATCTGTTTATGCTGCAAATGACCTTGTGGAGAGGAGACAGTTGTGGAGAGACTTGCAAATCCAACAAACAGATAAGCCATGGATGATGGTTGGGGATTTCAGCTGTGTACGGAACTCATCAGAGAAGGTTGGAGGAAGGCCTATCAATAACCAAGCCTCGTATGAGTTTAACAGTTTCATTGACAAATGTGAGTGTGTGGAGCTCAACTACAAAGGCCAGCTATACTCATGGAGTAATAAAAGTGCAGGTAGCAGCAGAATCTCATGTAAGTTGGATCGTGTGCTTGTCAATTTAGGGTGGATGCATGAGTTCAACTTTTCAGAAGCAGATTTCTTGCCTTCAGGAATCTCGGATCATAGCCCTACAATTGTATCCTTGCTGCCTCAATACGTAGGCCCGGCTAGGCCCTTCCGGTTCTTGAACTTTTGGGCTGATCATGAAGAATTTTACTCCTTGGTGGAGCTTGCATGGGGGGTGCGTGTTGATGGATCCCCTTTGTTCATTGTTGCTAAGAAGCTAAAAGCTGTCAAGGAAGAAGCATGGGGAAGTAGTCGTATCAAGGAAGAAGCATAAGAAAAGATCGAAGAAGACACTCTTGGTGGACGAGGTGGCCATGAAGCATGCAAGAGGCGATCGTAGATCTATTGGTTCAGACGTGGTCTGTGGGGGGGGGGGGTGACTTCCACTCCAGATCATGTTTAAGTTTGCATCATGGAATATTAGGGGTCTAAATGACCCTGCCAAACAGCTCCAAGTCAAGAGTTTGATTGGGGTGCATGGGCTTAGTGCTGTATGTTTGGTTGAGACAAAAGTGAGAGAGGTAAATGTACACTTTGTTAAGAATTTGATATGTCCTAACTGGGAGCTAATGCAAAACTATAGTGCTGCCCTGAAGGGTAGAATTTGGGTACTTTTTAATCCAACTGAAGTGAAGATGACGAAGCTAGTGTGTTCTGATCAGTATATACATTGTTTTGTGGAGATGGTGCAACGCAAGAAGTGCTGTTACATATCCTTTGTGTATGGGAGCAATGATAGTAACTCGAGGAGTTTATTGTGGAGGGACTTGAAGGCTTCTTCATCTGATTACCCATGGATGCTTATAGGTGATTTTAACTGTGTGAGAGTTGCTGGTGAAAAAATTGGGGGTAAACCTATAAATGCAAGAGCATCTGGGGAGTTCAATGACTTTATTGATTCGTGCCACCTTATGGATATGAAGTTCAAGGGGTTTGTGCACTCTTGGTCTAACCAGAGTGAGGGGAGCAAAAGGATAGTTTGCAAGCTAGATAGAGCACTTGTTAACATCGCATGGATCCGAGAATTCTCTAAATCTGAAGCTGATTTTGTGCCTCCTAGCATATCTGATCACTGTGCTATTATTGTCTCCATCTTTGCTGATGTGTCTCCTCCTAATAAGCCTTTTCGTTTCTTTAATTTTTGGGCTAACTATGATGAGTTTTTACCCATGGTAGCTGAAGCTTGGTCTACTCATGTGAAAGGGACTCCCATGTTCAAGTTGGTGAAAAAATTGCAGGTGGTGAAGTGGAGGTTAAAGGAATGGAGCAGGCAGAAGCGGTTCAGCCATCTAAGTAGCAGAGTTCAGGTTCTTAAATCTGATTTGGAGGAATGCCAAAAGAACCTTCAAATTAGCCCCAATGATGTTGGTCTTGCACGTATGGAGAAAGCGCTTAGGGAAGAGTTGTCCACCTCTTTGCGTGATGAAGAAGCACAGATAAGGCAAAAGTCTAGAATCCAATGGATGAAGGAAGGTGATCGGAACACACCATTCTTTCACAATACCCTCATGGAAAGGAGAACCAGAAACTCCATCCTCTCTTTATATAATGATGATGGCACCAAAGTTGAAGACCCTAGCCTCATTAAGCATGCTTTCCTTCAGTACTACAAACAGCTCTTGGGCTCTAATCCAATTGAGGGCAATGACCAGCGCTTTGACTTCCATAGACAGCTGTCGACAGACCAGGTTGGGGAGTTGGATAGGGATGTTTCTCCTTTTTTTTTTTTTTTTTTTTTTTTTTTTTTTTTGGAAATTAAGTTCCATTAGAGAGAATAGGGATGTTTCTCCTACTGAAATTAAGGATACTTTTTTCTCTCTAAAGGATGATAAAGCCCCAGGACCAGATGGGTTCATAGCACTTTTCTTCAAGAAAGCATGGCCTATTGTTGGAGAAGATTGCACCAATGCCATTAGTAGCTTCTTTTCCTCAAGTAGTCTCTTAAAGCAGTTGAATAGTACAGCTATTACTCTTATTCCCAAGGGGTTGAATCCTTCCACTGTGGCTGATTTCAGACCGATCTCATGTGTTAACATCGTGTACAAATGCATCTCAAAGATATTGGCTAATAGGTTGAAAGGTGTGGTGTCTTCTTTGGTTGGTGAGTATCAAACAGCCTTCATTCCTGGTAGGAGCATTGCTGATAATGTTCTTTTAACACATGAAATCCTCCATAAGTATCATCTGCAGAGCCCCCAGAAAAGATGTGCTTTAAAGATCGATTTAAGGAAAGCCTATGATACAGTTGCACGGAGTACGATCAAAGCTACTTTAAAAGGTATGAACTTTCCAACAAAGTTTATTGGATGGATTATGGAGTGTATTACATCCCCCTCCTTCTCCCTTATGATTAATGGTGGTATGGTGGGGTTTTTTAAGAGTTCAAAAGGCCTGCGGCAGGGTGATCCGATCTCTCCTTATCTGTTTGTACTTATCATGGAATTGTTCTATATGATTCTCCAGCAGAGTACTACCCATGGTTTCAAATACCACTTCAGGTGCCAAGGGACAGATACAAAGCTTCTTTGCTTTGAAGATGATTTGTTCATGTTCTCCCATGGGGATGTGCAGTCAGTTACTTGTATGATGGCAGCTTTGGAAAATTTTGGCAGAGTCTCTGGTTTACAGGTAAGCAGCCTGAAAAGTTGCATGTTCTTAAGTGGTTGTGATGGCCCTTTGGTGGATCAATTAGTGCAGGCTACTGGATTCACAGTAGCCACCTTGCCAGTTAAGTACTTGGGACTTCCTTTAGTGTCCACTAAGCTCTCCAAAACCGATTGTGATCCCCTCATTAACCATATAAGGGCCAAAGCACAAGGATGGAAAGGGAGGTGTTTGTCGTACGCTGGGAGGCTTTTACTTGTAAAGTCTGTGTTATTCTCCGTCAAAGTGCATTGGTTAACAGTGTTTATTCTACCAAAGAGTGTGATTAAGGAGCTGGAGTTAATCTGTAGGAGATTCTTATGGACTGGTCCTGATCTTAACTACAAAAAGGTAATCCCAATCAGTTGGGACGTTGCATGTACTCCAAAGAAGGAAGGAGGGCTTGGACTATTCAACATCAATCTTTGGAACAAGGCTGCTATTATCATGTACGTGTGGCTTATAGCTAGCCATTCTACTACCTTGTGGGTTAAATGGGTACAAAAGCATCTCATTCGTCACCATAATTTCTGGGCCATGAGTATCCCAAATGGAGCTTCCTGGGTATGGAAAAAAGTGTTGAAGGCAAGGGGAGTTTTTTTTGGAAATTAGTTAAGTTCCATTAGTAAAGGGAAAAAAGAAATAATGTACAACCGAGGTCGATGCCGACAAGGAGATTAGTCCAATCTCCAACCCCAACAAAACATAGACCTACTCACCTATGCACCATAGTTACATCGAACCAGCCCCCAATAAGTCTCACACGGCCTAGAGAGATGTCAACACTCATGCATGACCACAATGTGGTTTCCACGAAATCCCCCAATTATGTAGGACTTGTCTTGCTCTTACACTATCTCAGGGGGAGAGATACTAATCATTGCAACTTTGTCCTTAATATCAGCTATCACAATCGTATGAACCCTTTGTGCTGGGAGATAACTTGCTTTAAATACTCGTCTGTTCCGCTCCTTCCAAAAGAGGGTGTTCAATGGTAAATCTACGTCTTTATGGTTTGATAACTGGCATCTAGCAGGTCCTTTGGTGGAGAGGTATGGAACAAGAATTATATATGATACAGGGCTGCCCATGCACGCTTGTGTGGATGAAATCATACAGAATGATGCATGGAACACACCGGTCACCGTCTCCATGGATCTGATTGATATATGGAGGAGATTACCTGAGCTGCCATCCCTTCATAGTAGTCAGGAGGACAGTACTATCTGGACGCCGACAAGTAATACTGTTTTTGACATCAAATCGGCTTACTTGGCTCTTGATGGACACAGAGGTAATGTCCCTTGGTTCCACTTAGTATGGTTCCCTCTTGCTGTACCCAGACATGCTTTTATCCTTTGGCTAGCAATCCATCACAGACTACTAACTCGTGAAAGGCTCTTAAAGTGGGGTATCATACAGCAGCAGATTTGTGTTCTATGTAGAGAGCATGATGAGAATCACGACCACTTATTCTTTGAGTGTAAATTCAGCAAACAAGTATGGCAGAGAGTGTTAGCTTTAAATGGCTTTGTGTATCAGAATAGAAACTGGTCGGACTGGATTGCATGGGCACAATTAAGGTTTGTCAAATCTGATCCCATTCGAACCATGGCTAGAGTATCTCTTGGAGCAGCTGTGTATAACATATGGAGGGAGCGAAACAGGCGCATTTTCAAGAATAGTTATCTACATGAAGTCATTTTGAGTCATATCTATGCAGATGTCCAAGCCAGGCTCCACAACAAGGACTGTATGGTTAAGGACACACCAAGAAACAGGAATATAGTGAGGGATTGGGGGCTGGATTGGCTTTTCGGAGTATAGTTGCAGTTTTTGCTCCTAGTTTAGTTGTTTGCCTCTTGTAATTGAGCCTGTTTCTATGATGCCCTCGTATCGGGGTTTTTGTAGGTCTTGTTATGGCAGGTTCCCCACATAGATGGCAGCTGCCTTGTCCCTTCCCGTGTTTTGTTGAGAGTCCTCTCTAGTGTCTGTTCTCCATTGTACATTTTTTCTTTATTAATATACTTTTTGGCTTACCATCCAAAAAAAAAAAAAAAGAAAAAAAAAAGAAGCTAAAAGCTGTCAAGAGTGCATTTCGACAATGGAGCAAGGAAAAGCAGTTTATGTCTGTTTCCACTAAGATAAAACAACTTAGGGAAGAACTAATGCAGTGTCAAAGAAGATTGCAAGTGCACCCGTAGGATGGGAACCTAGGAGAGCAGGAGAAGAAACTATCCATGGAGATGGCATCTGCCGTTCGGATTGAGGAGGCCCAGTTGCGTCAAAGGTCTAGGATCCAGTGGTTGAAGGAAGGGGATCAAAACTCTATGTTCTTTCACAACTCCATTGCAGCAAGGAGGTCAAGGAACAACATATGTAGCTTGTACGATGATGATCGATCCAAAGTCACTGACCCCAGCAAGATTGAGGAACTGATCCTTGGGTATTATAAGAATATTCTCGGGTCCCATGAGCCTATGGAAACTCACCTCCCAAGGTTTAAGAGAACACTTAAACAAGACCAGGCAAACTCTTTGATTGAAGAGGTAACAGATGAGGAAATAAAGAACACTTTTTTCAGTCTTAAGGACAACAAAGCACCAGGGCTTGATGGGTTTACCCCTTTATTCTTCAAAAAAGCTTGGTCAATAGTGGGTGCAGATATTAGTCGAGCAATTAAGAGCTTTTTTTTTGGAAGGTAAGTCCAAAGTGTATTAATGAAACAGAAATTTACAATGAGGTGCCATCCTGGTTTAAACCAACCAGTGCCTTAAAGCAAGACAAACAAATACAAGAGCCCCAACCGTGGGTAGAAGCAAATGTGGTAGACAACAACACCTAATGAAAGCAAGTACAACTAGACTAGCTTAGTGAACCAGTTCCCATGCCAATCTCCAGTTGCTCACGAGCTGCCTATGAAAAGGTGTGTCTGGTAGTCGCACTCGATCCATATTGGCTTTTGTATGAATGTCAGAGATGATAGCGTTCTCAAGTACTTGCCATGGAAGATAGGAATTTTGGAAGATCCGCCTATTTCTTTCTCTCCAAATATGGTACACCGCGGCTGCCAATGAAAGATGGAGAAGTGAACGTGCTTTGGCATTTCCCACCCGAAGTGTTGCAATCCATTGCACAAGGTCCCTCCAAGGCTGGGTTGGACTGTGAACACAATTAAGTGACATGATACGACTCCAGATTTCCCTAGAGTAATCACAATCAAAAAATAGATGATCGTGAGATTCCTCTCTTCGTCTATAGAAGACACACTTGGGGTGTTGCACAATTCCCATTCTATGAAGCCGATCACATGTGAGAAGCCTTTGGTTTATGGCCAGCCACAAAAGGAAAGCATGTTTTGGGATGTGGTTGTGGAACCATACCAAGTCATGCCACACAACTGAGGCCCTTCGAACTTGTAAGCTTTGGTAGGCAGTACTGATGCTAAAGAACCCTGTCTTTGAAGGTACCCAAAGCAAAACATCATCAATATCAGCTATTGGCTTGGGAAGCTGGTCAAGTTTGTCCCATACCTCAAGCAAATCAGGGGACACAGCAACTGGTGGGTCCCAATCATCTCCTGCAATAATAGCACTTACCTTGGCGTTGCTTGGAAGCCCAGAATCATAAATAAGTCGTTGGCCATAGGTTGAGTACAAAGGACCATCAGGATGCCAGTTGTCATACCATAACGATGTTTGTTGGCCACTATGAATCTTCCTCTTAACCTGCAAAGCCATATAAGACCGTGTTCGAAGTACTTTTCTCCATGCCCAAGAGCAAATTGATGGTATGTTAAGAGTCCAGAAATTGCGGTCCTTTACAAGGTACTTGTGCACCCATCTAACCCATAGGGAGTCATGGGAGGGAGAATCTTCCATGCGTGCTTCATGGTGGCAGCTTTGTTCCATGTGCATAGGTTAAACAACCCAAGGCCCCCCTCCTTGCGTGGCGTGCAAACTACATCCCAACTTATGGGATTCATTTTATGCTTGAGCTGCGGCCCTGTAAAGGAATCTTCTACATATCTTTCCAAGCTCATCAATCACTCCTTTAGGTAAGATAAAAGAGGACATCCAATGGACTTTGATAGAAAAGAGAACAGCTTTAATGAGCAAGAGTTTACCCGCATACGAGAGGCATCTTCCCTTCCATGATTGTGCCTTCATCTTGATTTGGTTGATGAGAGGTTCACAGTCTCTTCGAGTGAGCTTTGTAGAGAGTAGGGGAAGTCCAAGATATTTCACCGGTAGCTTGCCAAGGGGAAAACTTGTGTATAGGCTCAATTCTTCCTGGTGGTTCTCATCAACCCCACTTAAGAACATGGCACTCTTTTGATTATTCACATGCAAACCTGTAAGACTTTGGAAGTCGTGGAGAGCTTTCTTCAAGCAATCCAATGAGTCTTTATTAGCAGCACAGAAAAGGAAGAGATCATCTGCAAAGCATAGAAGTTTCAGGCCTACTGCTTCACATCTAAAGTGGTAGGAGAAGCCCCGGAGTGTATGTTGCTGTAGGACCATATTGAAGACCTCCATCATCATCACAAACAAATAAGGTGACATAGGATCACCCTGGCGAAGACCTCTTGCTCCCTTAAAGAAACCCATGAGGCAGCCATTGATCATAACTGAAAAAGCTGGTGTAGATACACACTCCATAATCCAAGTGACAAAGCGGGTTGGAAATCCCATTCCAATGAGCATTTTCTTGATACTACTCCAAGAGATGGAATCAAAGGCTTTGCGAAGGTCCACTTTCAATGCACTTTTTTGTGGATGCTACCCAAGTGGTAATTGTGGAGTAATTCATGAGTGAGGAGAACATTTTCTGCACTACATCTTCGTGGTATGAAGGCCGACTGATAGTCACCCACAGGTCCCCAACCACTCTCTTCAGCCGGTTAGCTAAAATCTTAGAGATACATTTGTAGAGAGTATTAACACAAGAGATTGGTCTGAAATCAGAAACCTTACTTGGATTGTGGCATTTGGGCACCAGAGTAATAGCCGAAGTGTTCCATTGTTTTAACAACTTGCCAGAAGTAAAGAAACTTAGAATTGCTTGGACAATGTCATTTCCCACAATATCCCACGCTTTCTTAAAGAATGCCGGGGTGAACCCATCTGGTCCTGGGGCCTTGTCATCTTTCAAGGAAAAGAGAGTAGCTTTTACCTCTTCAGAAGTTACCTCCCCCTTCAAGCTCTCCCCTTGCTCAACAGTTACTCGTGAATCAAACTCAGGCATCTCCATTGTGCTAGTATCGTGCCTTACCCCTAAGGTGGTCTGAAAATACTGTATAATGTGGTTGGAAACCTCAGCTGGGTCACACAATTTCTGCCCCTCATCAGTCATTATACTAGATACTGTATTGGCTGCCCTTCTAGAGATCAAGGAGTTATGGAAGAAAGCCGAATTCCTATCACCTTCCGCAAGCCATTGCACCCGTGATTTCTGCCTTAGTTGGGACTCTTCTTGGCGAAGGCTTAGAGATAATTGGTGCCTGAGGGATTTCTCTTGATGGAACAAGGCACTACTATGTGGGTCATCATGCAAGCACTTCTGAACTTCAGCTAGATGTGTCCTCAACTCATGAACCTGCGAAGTTATATCTGCAAATTTCAATCTCTTGCTCCATTCCCTTAGCTTGGCTTTGACTGATTGCAACTTCTTTGTCACTTTGTACATTGGGGTACCAGAAACGTCCACTGACCATGCCTCATCAACAAGCTGAAGAAAATCCGGGTGAGAGGCCCAAAAGTTAAAGAATCTAAAAGGTTTCTTACCTTGTTGCCTTTGAGGGAAGATTGTGACCAATAAGGGAGAGTGATCCGAGATGCCAGGATTAATAACTTCAACCTCAGAAGGGCTGAAGCTAGCATGCCAGGGGAGGTTGACCAGCACTCAATCAAGTCTACATGCTATTTTTTGCTGGCCTTCACTCCGGTTACACCATGTATGAGAGAACCCTTTGGCCCTTAGCTCAACTAGGCCACATGCATCCACACAATCATTGAAATCCTCTGTAGCTCTTGTGTTGATATGGTTGCCCCCATGCTTCTCGTCTGAAGTTCTAACACAATTAAAATCACCCAAAATTATCCATGGCTGTGTTGAAGAGGATATTATTAGGTGTCTCCACAGTTGGCGCCTTTTCAACGCCTCATTCGATCCATACACAACAGTCAAGAAACAGCTCTTGTTTACACTAATGATCTCTGCCAAGCAGTGGATATGTTGATTGCTACTTTGAACTTTGGAAATCCTTATTTCATGAGAATTAAAAAGTATCCAAATGCGTCCTTTGAGAGCACAATCATAGTTGGTAATAAGTTCCCAATGAGGAGAAATTAAGTTCTTGACGAGCTGGGCATTCACCTGTCTCACCTTGGTTTCCACAATAGCTAACGCACTAAGCTTTTTCATTGTTATAAGACTCCTTATCTCACACTGTTTGTCGGGGCTGTTCAAACCCCTAATGTTCCACATTGCTATATTAATCATGGGAAAGTGCTTGGCTGCCGTCCTTGCTCAGAACTGAGTCAACATGTTTATAGCCCTTTGCATGCTTCATTGCAATCTCATCAACCAAAAGCTGTTTTTTTCTCTTATGCTTCTTCTTAGATGATGATTTGGAGGGCACATTGCCTTTACACGACTGCTGCAACTGCTCAAGCAAATCAAATCTGTTTGGGGTTACTAGGATGGGGTCATGGCCTTCTGGAGAAGCTACAGCAATTGGCATTGGTTCAGGTGGGAGATCTACACAATTGCCATCATTTCCTTGTTGGGTTATAGGCTCCATAACATGCTGCTGGTCCGTGGAATTACTAGGCTCGCCCCTATGATGGGGCACTGCAGGTGGAGTAGTAGAAGCTTGATGATGGAGTTCGCTGGATTTTCCTTTGCGGTCAACTATCACCCATTGCTCAACCGGATCAGGTACAACTGTGTCTTCTTGAACTTGAGCTTGGTTTGCCTCAACATGCACCTTATCAACACTTTCCTCCACATGTGGATCATCATTAAGTATTCTCCCTGTGGGCACCCAAGCTTTAGTTGTGTTAGGACATTTAGGCTCTAAGTGACCAAATACCTTGCATGCATTACACTTTTGTGGCTTCCACTCATAATCAATGTCAATGTCCAGCTCCTCCTCAAGGGTACTTAAGCGAATAGATGATGGCTAAGTGCAATCGGTGTCCACCTCAACACAGATACGGGCATAGTGCAATTTGGTTCTTTTCTCAGTTGGCTCATCAAGCCATAGCGGTCTGCCAACTCCACTTGCAATATAACTTAGTCCACTTGGGGTCCAATACTCCATTGGAATGTTGAAGAACTTAACCCAGATAGGAACCTTCCCCAGCTGTGATTTGATCATTTGCATGTTTGGTTCCCATCTTCTTAAGATCAATAGACGGCCCGCCAAGTGCCAAGGAGCAGCATGCAGCACCTTGTCTCTCGCTTGGGAGCTAGCAAATGAGAAGATGAAGAAGCCATCCCCAACCTCAGCCACTTGGACGGACCCCAATTTTCCCCATAATTTGTTAACAATGCTCTTCACTACAGCCAGTGGGAGTTTCTTGTCAAGGAAGTGGCCCACCAAGCATTCACTCCACATTTTGGCACCTTCTGCAGCCACCTCAGGAGGGGGTTTCACAATAACCGAGCCATTAGCAACATCCGGTGCATGGTAGTGCAGCTTTGATTTTGCATTAGGAGGAGCACTGAATAAAGCTGCCCAAGTGTTATCCATGGGAGGAACATTGCAGCCCACGTTGCTTGGGCTGCCCGAAATGGTATGCTCAGAAGGGGGTGCCTTTTCCAATCGAGTAGAAGGTGATGCCAATTCCATGCAAACAGCAGGAGGAGGGGGCTTATCCACGGAAGCAGTAGGCGATGCATTGATGCATAGGTTGCTGGGAGTACCCGAAATGGCAAGCTCAGAGGCTACAGCAACAGCGACACC
The DNA here is from genome assembly GCA_947561395.2 of Buxus sempervirens. Lineage (NCBI taxonomy): Eukaryota > Viridiplantae > Streptophyta > Magnoliopsida > Buxales > Buxaceae > Buxus > Buxus sempervirens. The sequence goes on along the minus strand of OX387190.1, from coordinate 6,698,152 downwards.
CGAATTGGCAACAACAGCAGGTGTGTAAGCCTCTGATAAAGGAGCCTGGTCAACCGCAGCAGCTACAGCAGGCACTACAGAGCACCCCAATGGCAGAAATTCACGGCAAGAGAAAGAAGTCCCAGAAGAGGAAAAAAACGGCTCCCTTGAGAAAGAAGTTCCAAGCCGCATACTACCAGAAGCGCCTTCTGGCTCTTCTGATCCAAAGGCAGACTGAGAAGCTGCAGATCTGGCAAAAGCAGCGTATGTTGACTCAACCAAAGGGGAGTCAGAGATTCCTGGAGGCGAAGAGATCATAGTCGAGTTGATGATAGGGCAAGGGGGCCAAAGCCTTAAACCGGAAAGCCACCGGACGCTATCTGGAAACCCTCCTGCGAGCACCAGGCACTCAAAGACAATGAACCAGGAGACCAGAAAACTCCATGGAAAAATACCACAAACAAATCTTGACGAACACACGAACAAGCAAACGACGGACAGATAGTCAGGAAACAGTAAACCAATAAGCAACGAACAGAATGATAATCAACGAACAGAAAATCAGTAGTCGATGAACAATAGCTTCAGTTCCAGGAAATCAATCGAACAGTAGCTCCAGGCTCCAATAATGAACCGTAGACGAACATGGGCTTCCTGGAAAGGAGCTTCAGTTCAATCGCCAGAAATCACGAACAGAAATCCCACGCCCAGCAAGAGACGAACAGTAAGAGACGAACAGAAATCCCACACAGTAATCCACGAACAGTAAGTGACGAACAGAGGCCCCGAACAGTAATCCCGAACAAATAAGCGACGAACAGAGGCCCCGAACAGTAATCCCGAACAAATAATCCAGAACAATAATCCCACGTACAGTAAACCAACGTACAGGAGCTTGAGTTCCACGAATCCACAAATCCACGAGTCCACGAACAGTAATCCACGCACATTAATTCCACGAACAGAAAGCGCGCACAGAGAACCCACGCACAGGAGCTTCAGTTCAATGGCCAGAAATCCACGTATAGTGGAAATCCCACGCACGATAATCACCGACGGATGCCGGCGAACTGAAGACAGAACACCACCGACAGCAGAACGAAGACAGTGGAGATCCCACGCACGATAATCACCGATAATCACCGAAGGATCCCATGTACAGTGGAGATCCCACGCACCACAACAGTCACGAACAATGCCGGCGAACTGAAGACAGAAAACCACCGGCAGCAGAACGAAGACAGCAGTAGACCACTAACCACCGGCGAACTGAAGACAATAACCACCGGCGAACAAACAGCAATAGCAGCAGAACAATGCCGGCGTTGGAACCGAATGACCGAATGACCGAACGACAAACCAAACCACCGAACGACAGTAGCAGAACAGCGCAGGCAATCCAGACCACCGAACAATCACGTTGGTTCCTAAAGGTTAGAATCCTTCTACCATGGCTGATTATCGACCAATTTCATGTGTGAACTCTGTCTATAAGTGCATTGCAAAAATCTTGGCTAATAGAATGAAATCAGTAGTTGGGGACCTGGTGGGGGAGTACCAATCTACATATATCCCAGGAAGGAACATAGTGGACAACATACGGCTATCCCATGAGCTGATCCATAACTATCACCTAAAGTGTAAGGAACCGAAATCTGCAATTAAGGTGGACCTCCGGAAGGCTTATGATACTATCTCTTGGAGCTGTATTCTCAGAATTTTTGAAGGTATGAATTTTCACTCAAGGTTCATTGCATGGATTGAGTAGTGTATCACCACCCCGATGTTCTCTGTTTTGATTAATGGTGGCATGGTAGGGTTCTTTCCTAGTTCACGGGGCATTTGGCAAGGTGACCCTATCTCACCATACTTGTTTGCTTTGGTAATGGAACTACTTCATATGCTTGTGAATGAGGCTACTCAATAGGGTTTTAAATACCATAGCATATGTGAGAGACAAGACATAAAGCACTTATCATTTGCTGATGATTTACTCATGTTTTGTCACCGGGATTCTTCATCGATTACTTCCTTTTCTAACGCATTGTAGAAATTCAAATCATTGTTTGGACTTCAGGTCAATAAGTCAAAAAGCCTCATGTTCATTAGTGGGCTAGATGATCATAGCAAGCAACTATTATCTCTTGAATCTGGTTTCCCACTTGGTGAGCTTCCTGTGAGGTATCTTGGGCTCCCTCTCATTTCGGGTAAGTTGTCTACGATGGATTGTGAACGTCTCATTAACAGTGTCAAAGCAAGAATCCAGTCTTGGAAGGGCCGAGCTCTATCATATGTTGGTAGAATATCTCTTATCAAAGCAGTTCTGTCTACTGGTTGTCAGTTTTTATGATACCTAAAATAGTGTTATATGACCTAGAGAAGATGTGTAGAGCATTCTTTTGGGCCGGTCCAGACATGAGAAGGAAAGTTATTCCTATAGCCTAGGATGTTGTATGTACTTCGAAAGCCTCAGGTGGATTGGGGTTGTTCAAACTGTACCTATGGAACAAAAGTGCTTCACTGAGGACCATTTGGCAGATTGTTAGTGGAGGTGAATCTCTTTGGATTAGGTGGGTCAGAAGTCACTTGATCAAAGGCCGGAACTTGTGGGTGCTAAAAATTCCAGCTACTGGATCGTGGATTTGGAAAAAAACTCTCAAGTTGAGAGAGGTTTCTCATAGACTTATTAAGATGCGAGTGTATAATGGATTGAACACATCACTATGGTTTGATCACTGGCATCCACTTGGTCCTCTCTCCAGCAGATTTGGAAATCGAGTCATTTATGACTCTGGGCTTGGCATTGATGCTTGTGTGAATAGCATTATTCAGGAAAACGAATGGGATCCGCCTCCTACTACCACCATTGATCTCCTTGAGATTTGGGAGAGACTCGATGAATTACCTACCTTAGATCAAGGAAGGGAAGATATGCTTACTTGGTTACCTTTCAACTCTGGAAACTATGATTTAAAGAGTTGCTATGATTCATTGAATGGACCGAGGCAGACTCTTTCATGGTGCTCACTTATCTGGCACTCAGCTGCAATACCACATCACTCATTTATTGCATGGGTGGCAATTCATGGTAGATTATTGACCAGGGCGCAGTTGTTGGAGTGGAGAGTTATATCATCGGCTACATGTGTTTTGTGTAGAAGGTATGCTGAAACACAACACCACCTTTTTCTCCAATGTGAATATAGTTGTAGCATTTGGCAAGAATTACTAAGGTTAAACTGCGCTCCTCAAGTCCATCGGACATGGCACGACAATCTTGCTTGGATGGAGCGTAGGTTTGCAGCAGGTTCGACTATTCGACATGTCGCCATGAAGCTATCCTTCGCAGCAGCAATTTATCACATTTGGCGGGAAAGAAATCATCGGATTTTCAAGAATGCCTACCTCCCACATCAGGTTATCACCAACCACATTATTCATGATGTGAGGGAAAAGCTAATCTTGACAAAGCTGTAAATCAAAGGGTCTCCACTGGAACATCAACTGCTTTACAATTGGAATCTATAAGGATTGTTCATTTCATGATGTTGTCTTCAAAGTTTTGTTGTTGAATAGCAAGCATGTGCTTAGCTTTGGTCTATTTGTGGATTTCTCCTGTGTAGCTTGAACTACAACGTGTGGCAAGCTGCTTTCCCTGTACATTCTCTATCTTTTTTATATTATCTTACTTACTTTTCAAAAAAATATATATATATTTCTCTGTTATCCGGAGTATCTTTGACATGTTCCTCCATGTGAGAATGCTTCATGCTCACTTCCGATACAATGTGTTGAATAATTTCCTCTTGTGGCAATGCCTTGTTTTGGAATAGGCGCCTATTCCGTTCTCTCCAAATATGGTAGACCGCAGCAGCCATAGATACCTTCTTTAACCTTATGGTTAAGGATTTGCCCTTCAGATTTTGGGAAGCCCACTGTATCTCATCATCCCAACTAATGTGTCTTCTTCTGATGCAGTTCATCCTTTGTATACATGTCCATATTGTACTTGAGAAATGACAAGAAAAGTAAAGATGATTTAGGTCCTCTACATGTGCTCTACAAAAGACACAATTTGAAGACGGTAGAATGTTTAGGTTGACAAGAAAACTCTGAGTGAGCAGCCTCCCATGGAATGCCATCCATTATATAAATGCTTGTCGTGGAATATTCTGGTTAAACCACACAACTTCATCCCACATTACCTTTGGTGATCTGGTACATAAGTTCTCATATGCTTCTTTGATGCTGTACGCTCCTATTTTAGATGGTTTCCATGAAATACAATCCGATTGGCTCTGACCTGGACCTGGTAGCATTCTCAGGTAGCTCCACAGTTCCTGGAGTTCATGTGTAACAGCCACTGGCGGGTTCCAAGAATTATCTTGGATAATTGCAGAAACTCTTGAGTGTAGAGAAAGTCCTGCATCATACATTATTATCCTTCTCCCATACTTCTGAAATAATGACCCCAAAGGGTGCCAGTGATCTAACCAAAGCCAGGTATTCGCCCCATTCCGAATCTTATAGTGAGTTTGCTGAAATAATTCTGCTCTTTACTTTAGGATTTTCCTCCAAATCCATGATGCTTTCACCGGAACCGGGCAACTCCATATATTCCTTCCTCTTAATAGGTGTGTGTTCGTCCACTCAACCCACAATGATGCTTCTCCTTTGATGATACGCCATAGATGTTGAGTGATTGCCGCTTGGTTCCACTGCTGCAGGTTTAGAATGCCTAGGCCTCCTTCATCTTTCGGCAAACAAATCCTTGCCCAGTTGATAGAATTTACCTTCTTCCTTAGATCAGGTCCAGACCATAGGAAACTTTTGCATAAACTTTCAATTTCTGTAACAATCTTCTTTGGGAGTTGGAGGCTTGTCAACCAGTAAACAGCCGATGAGAACAGCACAGATTTGATGAGTTGTGTTCTTCCTGCATATGACAGAAGTCGTGCTTTCCAACTTTGGATCTTTGCCTTAATCTTCAATACAAGTGGCTCACAATCTCTTGGTCTTAACCTGGAGGTGATTAGGGGCAGCCCCAAATACTTTATAGGTAAAGAACCCATTGGAATATGAAATCTACTAGAAATCTGATCCTTTACTTCTTGATCCATCTCACACGGGAAAAGCATGCTTTTCTCCAAGTTCATTTTGAAACATGTTATAGCAGCAAACTCATTCAAGCTATTGAAGATACAACTCAGGGATTGAACGTCGCCTTTAGAGAAGATCACCAGGTCATCGGTGAAACATAATGCCTTGATATCTTGAACTTTGCATCTTGGGTGATAGCCGAAGCCTTGTTGAGATTTCTTGCGAAGAATTCCCATCAATAACTCCATGATCAGCACAAACAAATACGGCGATACAGGATCTCCTTGCCTAAGTCCTTTAGTACCCTTAAAGAAACCCACCAGAGTACCATTCATATTTAATGAATAAGATGTAGTTGATACACATTATATCACCCATCCAATGAACTTCATCGGTAAGTTCATTGCTTCCATCAACAGTGGAAGTATTTCCCAGTTCACCGAGTTGTATGCTTTCATTATATCCACCTTGATTGTGCTTCTTGGCTTCCCCTTCTGAAGGTGGTAGTCATGGACTAATTCTTGGGTAAGCATCACATTATCTGAAATTTTCCTTCCTGGAATAAAAGCACTTTGCTGTGTACCCACCAGATCTCCAACTATATTCTTTAGCCTGTTTGCAATTATCTTTGATACGCACTTATATATGGTATTGACACAGGATATAGGTCGGTAATCAGTTACCTTAGATGGTTTTTGCATTTAGGCACCAATGTAATCAAAGTAGAATTTGATTGTCTAAGTAACTTGGCAGAAGAGAAGAAACTCTTGATGGCCCTTATGACATCCTGCCCCACCACATTCCATGCACACTTGAACATCTTGGGTGTAAACCCATCAGGCCCAGGGGCCTTATCGTCTTTCAAACTGAACATGGTATTCCTTTTTTTTTTTGGAAGGTAAGTAAAGTGTGCATTGATAAAGATATTTACAATGAGAGTGCAAAACGCAGTGGAAGAAACCATCGAAGTCTAGGAGGCGTACAAAGCAAGAACCAAAAGAAAACTAGCCCATGAGGCAAAGGCTAGGAAGCTACAAAACAAAGTTTACATTAAATCCCCACCTCTCTATGGATGGGCTATCTTTCAAGACTAAGTTTTCACCAGCAAATTTGTTAAACACTTCATCCTTTATGCGCTTGACAATCAGCTCCTTTGGCAAAAACGCATTTTGGAACCTTCGCTTATTTCTTTCAAGCCATAGGTTGTAAATGGTGGCAGCAAGCGCCGCCCTCTTAATTTTTGCCTTAACAGTCTTCCCTTTGAACTTGTGGGCCGCCCAACTTATCTCCTCTCTCCATGGCTTTATAACGCGATTGAAACCATTTATCCACAACACCTATTCCCAAACATACTTGTTGTAGTGACATTCAAAAAACAAATGAGAGATGGATTCCTGGTTACCTTGACAAAGATACACTTCGAATGGGAGAGGATGCCAAGGTGGCACAATCGATCTTGAGTTAGAAGCCGTTCCTTGATCGCAAGCCAAGTGATAAAAGCATGCCTCGGAATGTTACTTGCAAACCATATGAGCTTGTCCCACGATACCACTGGAGATGGTGACATTTGATAGATGCTAGTGTATGTTTCCTTGATGGTGAAGATGTTACCATTGGTCGGCAGCCAAAAGAATTTGTCCAGAAGTGTTGCATCAGGTTTCGGAATATGCTGCAGTTGCTGCCATGCCTCCATCAATTGATGAGAGGTCGAAGGTGGGATACACCAGTCATTGTCAGAAATAATCTCCTCAATCTGTGCATCACGGCCAAGCCCCGAGTCATAAACAATACGGTTCCCATATTTCGTAATCAATGGGCCACATGGCAACCAATTGTCATGCCACAACCAAGTGGACTTACCATCATGGACCACTTGTTTAGATAACTGAAGAGCCAATGGTCTAGCTTTGAGGATCTTCCTCCAAGCCCAAGAACATGGTATTCCTTATTTCCTCATCTGTCACTTCAGCAATGAGGTCCTCCCTTTGACTTTCAAAAATTCTCCTGTGGATGAAATTTTCCAGCTCTCTTGTACTTCCTTGCCAATTTAGCTTTGGACCCCCCAAGGTTTCCTTGTAGTGTTGCTCAAATCTAACCTTAATCTTGTCCCAATCAATGACTTTGGTGCCATCCTCCTCATATAAACTAACGATTCTGTTATTCTCCTGCCTCCGTACCAAAGACTTGAAGAAGAATTCGGTGTTTGCATCACCTTTAAGCCATTGGATGCGAGATTTCTGTCTCAATTGAGCTTCAACATTCCTGGACTTACCTGCAAGCTTGGTCCTAAGCTCATTCTCATTCCTTAGCAGCTCCTGATTTAAAGGATCAGCAAATAACTTCGCTTGACATTCCTGGAGTTGTAATCTACACTCGTAAACCTGAGCTTCCAAATTCTGAAATTTACCTCTACTCCATTCCTTTAGCTTCATCTTTAAACTCTTTCGCTTCTAATATAAGCAATACATAGGATGCCCCATTCTTCCTTCAAAATATCAATGAACTCACTATGATCAGTCTAGAACTTAAAAAAACTTGAACGGTCTTGGATCTTTGGGGATAGAATTAGTAACCGAAATTACAGCCGGGCTGTGGTCAGATATATTTGGAGCAAGGAAGTCCACCTCTGAACCTGCAAATTGGTGTAACCAAGCATGATTAACCATAACTCTATCCAACTTACATTGAATTCTTCTATTACCCTCTGACCTGTTGCTCCGCGTGTATATAAAACCTTTACTTTTCAATTCTAGAAGCATGCAGTCATCAATGAATCTATTGAAGTCCATAATAGCAGCATCATGGATTGGTCTTCCCCCTACTTTCTCAGTAGAGTTCCTTACACAATTGAAATCACCTACTACGATCCAAGGGCAATTCGGGATAAGAGCTTTCAGATCATGCCACAAAGTTTTCCGAACATCGAATCCATTAGCTCCATACACAAATGAGGCCATACAATGCTGATCACTTGCCTTGAAAACACTTGACAATGGACGACTTGATCAGAACTGAAAATTTTCTTGATATCAATTGCATTCGAGTTCCAACATACCCAAATTCTACCTTTTAAAGCACATGAATTATTATCAATAGAATTCCACCTAGGACAAATAGATGAGAGAATTAAGTTTTTGTTAATTTGCCGCACCTTCGTTTCTATAAGGCAAACCAAATTCAGGTTATATCTGTGAATTAAATCCTTCACTTCATATCTTTTTGCGGGATCATTCAACCCCTTGATGTTCCAAACCCCCCACTTAATCATGGATCTTAATTGGTTTGTTTTTCATCTTCTGCATAGCAGAAATCTCAGCTTCTCTGGAATAAGCTTTCCCTTTGGCAAGGTAGGACATATCCCTGTGAAGTATTTGGGTCTGCCTCTCATCTCTACACGACTGACAGCTACTGATTGTGAGCCCCTCATTCAAAAGCTTAATGCCCAAACGCAGTCTTGGCAAGGTAGGCATTTGTCTTATGCAGGCCGTTTGTTACTTGTCAAAGCAGTTCTTTTCTCCATTGCAGTTCATTGGATGTCAATATACATTTTGCCCAAGGAAGTCATCTACAAGATGGAGAGAATATGCAGGCACTTCTTATGGGCTGGTCCTTCCCAAGAGGCTAAGATATGTAAGGTCAAATGGGATCATGTTTGCTCCCCCACTGATCAAGGTGGTTTGGGGATCTTGAATCTCCACTTATGGAATAAGTGCGCCGTCTTAAGACAAGCATGGCTTGTGGGAAGTAGGGCTAATAACCTGTGGGTCTCTTGGGTTAATGCCAACCTTCTTAGAGGTAGAAATTTTTGGAAAGTTCAAATCCCTTCTACAGCTTCTTGGGTATGGAGGAAAATACTTAAGCAGAGAGATGTCGCTTCCAGATACATTAAGCACCGAATTAACAATGGGAGAAGCACTTCATTATGGTATGATAATTGGCATCCACTTGGTCCTCTAGCTCCAACGTTTGGTAGGAGACTGATCTATGACTCGGGTCTTCCTGATAGTGCTTTGGTTCAAGATGTTATAAATGGCGATGACTGGGACACTCCGATTGCCTCCTCCTTTGACTTGACTGAAGTGTGGGCAAGAATTCAAGAACTTCCAACGCCTAATCCAGACTTGGAAGATAGGATCACTTGGACTCTCTCTCAGTCTGGTAACTATAGCACTAGTGCTACTTACAAAGCTATGGAAGCTATTCGGTCTTCAGTTCCTTGGGCTCGGTTAATTTGGTTCTCACTTAACATTCCAAGGCACGTGTTCGTGACATGGCTTGCGATTCGGAACGCGCTCCTCACCAAGGATAGACTCATGAGATGGGGTACCATTCAAAATGCGGTATGTGTTCTGTGCCATAAATGCAATGAATCTGTCCACCACCTCTTTTTCCAATGTGATTACAGCAAGAACATCTGGAGCTTTCTTTTGGGTAAGAATGGTCGCAATGTCTTGGCCCCCATTCCCCCCTGGAACCTTATTGTTGAGGCTGGTGCTAGATCATGGTGCTCCACATCCCCTCTTCACCTTCTAAGGCGCCTATCTCTGTCTGCTGCTATGTACCATATATGGTGTGAGAGAAATCGCAGGGTCTTCAAAAATTCAGCTTTACCTGAAGAGGAGATTTGTAAGGTTATCACTCAGGATATCACTTACAGAGTCAATGGCTTTCCATTTGTCCTTAAGGACAACAGTTACCATAGGCAGATTGTGTTGAAGTGGGACCTTCAATGTAGGTTCATTTAATGTTTGACTTCATCATTGGTCTTGGGTGTCTTGTTATGTTCATAGCTTCTTTAGCAAGGTGCTGGTAGCTCCTTGTTTTGTTCAGTGGGTATGCCCACTTGCTGCTTGTACATATTTCCTTTTTTATTAATCTATCTCACTTAATTTCCAAAAAAAAAAAATAAGCTTTCCCTTTGGCTTCCTTCATGGCATACCCCCCCCCCCCCCCCCCCCCCCCTACTGTGATGGTAAATAGTAACCATGATAGGACAATGATCAGAGATCCCTTGATTCAAGAATTCAGCTTCAAAGCTATTAAACTCAGATAGCCAAGCTGGGTTCACCAATACTCGATCAAGTTTGGAGCATATTCTTCTATCACCAACACTTCAGTTTGTCCATGTGAACAGGTTACCTTTATACTTCAGATTAGAACACCCACATTGATCTATACAATTGTTGAACTCCTCCGTGGCCCGCTTATTTATGTGCTTTCCACCAATTTTTTTTCCGTAGGGCTTCTAACACAGTTAAATTGCCAAGCAACAGCCAGGGATAGCCAGTAGCAATAGATTTTAAGTCGTTCCACAAAATGTTTCTAGTATTTGCATCATTGTCAGCATAGATACAACAGCCAGGGATAATCAGATCAACTGCATAATGACTGATGAAGGTATGAAAATAACTGATCCAATTGAAGTTGCTAATCATATTGTCCAGCATTTTCAGGACACATTGGGTACTGGCGTTGCTGGTACCACCATGTCAATGCCTTATGGTGGTCAATGTGTTTCGGTTGAACAAAGACAAAGCTTGATGGAGGAGGTAACTTGCGAAGAAGTAAAATCTACTCTCTTCTCCCTGAAGGCTGACAAAGCTCCAGGGCCGGATGGGTTTACCCCGGCGTTCTTCAAGGCTGCTTGGGATATAGTGGGGAATGATGTTGTGGAGGCAGTGCTTAGTTTCTTCAAAGATGGAAAGTTATTCAAACAATGGAATACTACAGCCATTACTCTTGTGCCTAAATGCCAGAATCCAAGTAACGTGACTGACTTTAGGCCCATCTCCTGTGTTAACACGCTTTATAAATGCATCTCCAAGATCATTGCTAATCGGCTTAAACGGGTTGTGGGTGAGCTTGTGGGTGGCTATCAGTCTGCCTTCATTCCTGGATGAGGAAGTGCGGAGAATGTCCTCCTTACTCATGAATTACTTCATAATTACCACTTGGAGGGGCAGCATGGCAAGTGTGCTCTTAAGGTGGATCTCCGTAAGGCCTATGATTCAGTTCATGGAGTAGTATCAAGGCAATGCTCACTGGAATGGGATTTCCAGATGTCTTCTGTGCTTGGATTATGGAATGTATCTCTACTCCTGCGTATTCAATCATGATCAATGGTAGTCTTGTGGGGTTTTTTAAAGGAGCAAAAGGGCTGCGCCAAGGTGACCCCATGTCACCTTATTTGTTCGTGATGATGATGGAGGTGTTTAATAGGATGCTTCTTCAGCATGCAAGTCAAGGCTTTACTCACCATCCTCGATGTGAAGCACTTGGCCTGAAACTTTTGTGCTTTGCTGATGACCTTTTCTTGTTCTCCGCGGCTGATAAGTCCTCCTTGGATTGTATTTTGAGAGCACTTGATGAATTCCATGACTTCACAGGCCTACAAGTTAATAAACAGAAGAGTGCTATGTTTCTAACTGGTATTGATGAAGCCCAAAGGGAAGAATTGAGTTTGCATACGGGGTTTCCGCTAGCCAGATTACCGGTGAAGTACCTTGGGCTGCCTCTCATCTCCTCCAAGCTTTCATCCAGGGATTGTGAGCCACTTATCAACCACGTGAAGGCAAAAACCCAATCATGGAAAGGGAGGTGCCTCTCATATGCAGGTAGGCTTCTTCTTATAAAATCTGTCCTTTTCTCTATTCAGGTCCACTGGTTATCCACATTTATCATTCCCAAAGGTGTGATTAATGACTTGGAAGGGATTTGTAGAAAGTTCCTTTGGACAGGGCCGCAGCTTAAGCACAAAATGAATCCAATAAGCTGGGATATTGTTCGCATGCCACGCCAGGAGGGGGGCCTTGGGCTGTTTAAGCTAAGCCTTTGGAACAAAGCGGCAATGATGAAGCATACTTGGAGAATTCTAACTCCCCATGATTCCTTGTGGGTTTGGTGGGTGCACAAATTCCTTATAAAGGAACGTAACTTCTGGACACTCAACATTCCAGCAAATTGTTCTTGGGCATGGAGAAAGATACTTAGAACAAGGCAAGTTATGTCTCAACTGGTCAAGAAGAAGATCCATAATGGGAAGAGTTCGTCTCTATGGTATGATAATTGGCATCCTGATGGGCCTCTGTACATTGCCTATGGACAGCGGTTAATTTATGATTCTGGTCTTCCTAGGCATGCTAAGGTCAGCTCTATAATTACTGAGGAAGACTGGGATCCTCTCCTTGCTGCTTCACCTGATCTACTTGAAGCTTGGGGTAAGCTTGATCTCTTGCCACAGCCAGTTGCGGATGTGGAGGATGTAACCACTTGGACTCCATCAAAATCAGGCTTCTTTGACATTAAGAGTGCATATCAAAGGCTTGACAGTCCTCGCCCCTCATGCATATGGTATGGTTTAGTATGGTTCCCCAAGCACATTCCCAAGCATGCTTTTACTTTGTGGTTAGCTATTAACCAAAGATTACTTACATGTGATCGTCTTTATAAACTGGGAATTACCCAACAAGCCACTTGTGTGCTATGCCGGCAAAGGGATGAGTCCCACACACACCTATTCTTTGAGTGTGAGTACACTAAGCAAATCTGGAACCATATTCTTCATCTTAATTGCTTGAACAGGGTAAACCGATCTTGGATGGAAACTATTCAATGGGCAGCATCATTGAAAGTGGGTCATGTAAAAGCTCGAGCACTCTTTAAGATATCTCTTGCGGTGACAGTGTACCATGTTTGGAGGGAAAGGAATAGCAGGATCTTCAAGAACAGCTATCTGCCATGGCAAGTCGTGAAATCAAGAATAATATCTGATGTATGTATCAAGGCCAACACAGAGCGAGTGTACCTACCTGACTCTTCTCTACATAGACAGCTTATCAACAATTGGAGCTTGAGTTGGGAATGCATGCCATAAGCACTGGACCTATTTTCTCTTGTGTTCTTTGTGGGGTCATTCTTGTTATGTTCAGAGTAGTGTAGTGTGTTATTGGCAGCCATTTATGGGCTAGTTTGTTGGTTTTCAACTTCGTTTTCACTCTTCATTGTAAATATCTTTCTTTAATATATTACTTGGACTTAATTTCCAAAAAAAAAAATAGATACAAGAGAGATAGAATTTCTCCACCGAAGCCACTCTCTCCACAAAGCAATGAATGAACTGGTGTGAATGTGCAAGTGTACGCACCCTCACCTCTTGAGGGTCAAAAAACAGCCAAATACAGCCCTTGAGGGCTGCATTATAGTTTTTTTTTTTTTTTTGGAAATTAAGTGAGTTCGATTAATAAATAAAAGGAAGTATGTACAAAGCAGAGAGTGGGCATACCCACCGAACAAAGCAAGGAGCTACCAGCACCTTGCTAAAGAACATGGTACAAAGCAAGCCACCCAAGAAACAACAAATGGATAAGACTCCCAACCTTAAATAAACCTACAATTAAGATCCCACTTCAGCGCAACCTGCCTATGATAACCATTGTCACTGAGAACAGACGAAAGACCAGCCACTCTGTAAGTGATGTCTTGGAATATAACCTTACAAATCTCCTCTTCTAGCAAGGCTGAGTTCTTAAAAACCCTTTGGTTCCTCTCACACCATATGTGGTACACAGCAGCAGCCAAAGAAAGGCGTCTCAACAATAAGGTTCCAAGAGGGAATGGGTGCAGTAGCATTGAGACCATTCTTGTTCAAAAGAAATCTCCAAATGTGGTTGCTGTAGTCAAATTGGAAGAAAAGGTGGTAGATATTCATTACATTTACGGCAGAGAACACATACCACATTTTGAATGGTACCCCATCTCAGGAGCCTATCCTTAGTGAGAAGCGCGTTCCTAATCACAAGCCATTTCACAAACACATGACTGGGAATGTTAGATGAGAACCAAACTAACCTCACCCAAGGTACTGAAGGTCGACTTGCTTCCAAAGCTTTGTAGGTGGTGCTAGTGCTGTAGATTCCAGAATGGGAAAGGGTCCAAGTGATCTTGTCTTCCATATCTGGGTTAGGCCTTGGTAGATCCTTTAACCTCGTCCAAACCTCAATCAAGTCCAAAGAAGTAGCAATCGGACAATCCCATTCAGCATTGTTAATAAGTTCATGAACCAAAGCATCATCTGGAAAACCTGAGTCATAGATCAATCTCTTGCCAAACCTTGGAGCTAAAGGACCAAGAGGGTGCCAATTATTGTACCAGATTGAAGTGCATCTCCCATTGTTGACTGTATGCTTTGTGTACCTGGAAGCAATATCTCTGTGCTTAAGTGTTTTCCTCCATATCCAAGAAGCTGTGGGAAAGTGGAGATATGGGGGAAAGTGGAGATATCAAAAACATTGCATCAAAGATATGGGGGAAAGTGGAGATATCTAGCATAGAAAACGGGTTCTATATCCTCAGATTTTCGTCCAACAATGTCAGAGATAAGGTTCTTCTCCAGGGACCCTGGTACATGGCTGGCCGACTATTTGTTATCAAAGAATGGGAGCCAAACCTTACTCTCGAAAAGTCTCAACTTTCTAAAGTTCCAATCTGGGTCAAGCTATTTAATGTCCCTCTTGAACTTTGGACACCTACAGGGTTAAGTATCATCGCCAGTGGCATTGGCAAGCTGCTATTTCTTGATGAGATGACGGAGAAGAGATCCAAGTTGAGTTATGCCCATGTGTGTGTTGAAGTTGACACCAATTGTTCCTTCCCTGATAAGGTCTTTATCCAACATGATGCTAATAACGCAAGGTCTGTAATCTCTATTGAGTATGGATGGAAACCAATCAAATGCAAGGTATGTGACGTTTTTGGACACTCAGACACCAGATGCTCCAGGGTACGAGCTAGAGAATGGAGACCCACCGGGAGAAAATTCAATTCTCTTCTTGATGTTTCCGAATTCTCTAATGGAAGTACTGTGGGGGGGCAACTTCAAGAACAGTTGATTGCTCCATCTGCCCCTGTCACTGAAAGTCTTGAGACATCCCGTTCGCAAGATCAAATGAAGCAAATGGCATGTAAGGAACCTGTTGATCTTGTGGAACATGCAGAACTTGGGGAGGTGGTGGAATGTGAATCTACAAAGGTATTGGCTAATACTCCTTTAGAACCAGGCGAAGTTGTTGGGATTGTTGAGCAAGTGGAACCGGTGGATCACGATGAAAATGTGGAACCTTTACAGCAAGAAGTCGATTTGTCCTAGTGGTTAAGGTGACAGACTTGAAAACTGTAGATCTAAGTTCGAATCCTGCTCTTGACAATTTTAAATTGCAAAAAAAAAAAAAAAAAAAAAGTTCAATTGGTTAGTCATGGTGAGGCTAACGAGGCCACCGACCATGCATGGTTGAGTATATCCAAAGGCAAGCAAGCTGTGGTCGTGGACACCATTCTGAATAGTAGCAATGCTGAGATCCGATCTAGGCCACTATCCCAGGTATGTCATGATGGTATCGAATCGAGCCCCCAACCGGTTTGACCTTTTGAGTGAAGTACCGAACCTATGCACAAGCTCCAATTCTCTCTCAAAGAAGCAACGTAAGAGAATCAAGAAAAGATTGTTGGTGGATGAATTTGCAATGAAGGAAGCCAGGAATGCAAGTTTATCCCTAATATCCGGTTCAGGTGGTTCTTGTAGTGCCCCCAGCAACCATCTTACCCCCAATGATCAAGATCGCAACCTGGAACATTAGGGGTCTCAATGACCCCTCTAAGCAGCGAGAGGTTAAAAACCTTTTAGCTTCTCATAAGCTTAACTTGCTATGCCTAGTGGAGACGAAGGTTAGAAGAGTGAATGCAGATTATGTTAAGAATGTCATTTGTCCATCTTGGAACTATATCACAAACTATGATCGCGCATTAAAGGGGCGCATTTGGGTTTGTTATGATCCATCCGCCATCTGTGTTTCTAAAGTGTTTGAATCCCATCAACTTATTCACTATTGGGTTGAGTTCAAGGCTACTGGAAAAACATCTTTCTTGTCTTTTGTCTATGGGGACAACGATGCTTTGGTTCGTAAAGACCTTTGGCGAAGCTTGCGCCTATGTTTTGTGGACAGACCATGGATGCTGATTGGAGACTTTAATTGTGTTAGGAAGGATTCCGACAAGGTTGGAGGAAAGCAAATAAACAAGGCAGCCGTTCAAGACTTCAACTCATGCATCAATGATTGTTTTTTGATTGAAATGAATTACAAAGGGTTTGCGCACACTTGGAGCAATATGAGTGCAGGTCAAAGGCGTATTTCTTGTAAGTTGGATCATGCCCTGGTTAATATTGCCTGGATTCACCAGTTTAATCACTCAGAGATAGATTTTCTGCCTCCTGGAATCTTTGATCATAGCCCTGCTCTAGTCACAGTTGACCCTGATATGCTGAAGAGTAACAGACCATTCAAGTTCTTTAACTTCTGGACTACCACTGATGACTTCCTTCCTTTGGTTGCTGATGTATGGAGACACCCGGTTGTCGGTAAGCCTATGTTTCAACTTATTTCTAAGCTTAAGAAATTGAAAGTCCGCCTCAAAGAATGGAGTTCGAAGAAGCAATTCTCTCAAGTTTCCATAAAAGTTATCGAAATTAGGGATAAACTTGAGATATGCCAGAAAGCTTTGCAAAGCAACCCTTTGGACGCTCATTTGTCCACTACTGAAGGGAAGATCAGGAAGGAACTAGCAGACCTTTTGCGAGTTGAAGAAGCTCAATACCGGCAGAAATCCAGAATTCAGTGGATGAAAGAGGGAGATCAGAGCACTAAATTCTTCTTTAATTCCGTCATTTTCAGGCGCTCAAGCAATTCCATTACCAAATTGTTTGATAATAGCAGCGAGATCACTGACCAAGCCCAGATAAGGCAACACATTGTTTCTCACTATTCTACCTTACTGGGGGAGAAGGATATGTCTTTGGAGTCCTTTCGGGCTGATTTTGATCGTATTCTCACTCATGATCAGATCCAAATGTTGCAATCTCCTGTCTCTGTGGATGAGATTAAGACCACAATGTTTTCACTCAAGGATGAGAAGGTGCCAGGCCCAGATGGCTTTACCCCAGCTTTCTTTAAGAAGACTTGGGATCTTGTTGGGGAAGATGTCACGGCCGCCATCAGTTCATTCTTCTCTTCTGGGAAGCTTCTTAAACAAGTGAACCACTCTCTTATCAGTCTTGTTCCTAAGAAAGGTAAGCCTTCTTCGGTTTCAGAGTTCAAACCTATCTCGTGTGTCAATACCATTTACAAATGCATATCAAAGATATTAGCCAACAGGTTTAAGACTGTAATTGCAACCTTTTTTTTTTGGAAGTTAAGTCCAAAGTATATTAATAGAGAAAAATAATTACATTAATATCAAACAAAAGCGAAGTCTGCCCTTCATAAGTGAGGCAAACAACCAAAAGAAGACACTAATAGCTAGTGAGACCTAGGACCGAATTCCCAATTCAATTCCCAATTGGACATAAGTTGACGATGGATGGGGTTGTCCTGGAGCTTTGCTTGAACAAGATTTGCTTTGTCACGAACATCAGATGTAATTGTTGCAAGCAAGACCTGCCATGGCAGATAAATGTTGCGGAAAACCCGACGATTTCTTTCCCTCCAAAGCCACTGTGGCTGCTAAAGAAAGTTTGAACAACATCCGGGCTTGCGGGCTAGCCACATGCAAGGAGGAGGCCCATTGCACATTCTGAACCCAAGATCGTTGTGTTCTATTTACACAGTTGAGGAATAGCATATGATTCCAAATGTGAGAGCTATAGTGGCATTCAAAGAACAAATGGGCGTGAGACTCATCAGTAAGTCTACACAACACGCAAGAGGCCTGATCAATAACACGTAGCTTCAGGAGACGGTCCCGAGTGAGTAGTCTTTGGTTTATGGCCAGCCATAATATAAATGCATGCTTCGGTATATGTTGTGGGAACCATACCAAACTCTGCCAAGGGACTTGCGCACGAATATTATCAAGACTCTTATAAGCACTCTTGATATCAAATGTACCTGAATTGGAGGGGGATCCATAACAACTCATCATCTCTATCCGGTGTTGGATTCTTCAACAATTGGAGCTTGCTCCACACCTCAATTAGATCAAGAGAGGCAGCCACAGGGGGGTCCCAATTGTGACAGGAAATGATGTTGTCAACCATGGCACGAGCCGAAAGGCCGGAATCATATATCAAGCGATAACCGTATCTGTTAAATAAGGGACCATCGGGGTGCCAATTGTCATACCATAGTGAGGTGGACTTACCATTGTTACTCTTCTTTTTCACCAAGTGGGCCATGTCATGTCTTGTTCTTAGAAGCTTCCTCTTGGACATCGAATCGAATGTAAGTAAATATCTCTGAAGCCGGTAGGTAGCTGTTCTTGAATATCCTTCTATTCCGCTCCTTCCAGATGTGATAGACTGCTGCCCCTAGTGAAAGCTTAAAGATGATGGAGGTGGGTTTTGAAGAAGTACCTTTCCTTGTTGCCCAAGGTATTAGATTATCCCATCTACGCTTCACTCTCTTAAGACAGTTAGCTTGGAGGATTGAGTGCCATACCTGCCAGCTGTAACTGCATTCAAAGAACAAGTGGTGAAGATTCTCACTTCCCCTTCTACATAGAATACACGTTTGCTGATTTGTTGTTCCCCACTTGCTAAGCTTGTCAAGAGTAAGTAAACCCTTATTGAGAGACATCCAAAGAATGAATGCATGCCTTGGAATGTTAAGGGGGAACCAAACAAGCCTATGCCAAGGGACAATGTGACGATCATGATGGATGAATCTGTAGGTGCTTGCAATGTCAAACCCACCTGATTTTGATGTAATCCACACAATCTTGTCTTCACGAGTAGCATCAGGCTTTGGTAAACTAGAGAGTTTGCTCCATAAATCCAACAAATCAGCCGTAACTAAAAGAGGTGGTGACCAATCATTACCTTCAATTATGGAAGCTACATCTGCAGAGATTGGTAGACCCAAGTCATATACAACTTGGTTGCCAAGTCTTGGAACAATTGGTCCATCCGGATGCCAGTTATCGTACCAAAGTGATGTGCCTACTCCATTGAGAATCTTTACCTTTAGAAGAGTTGCAGCAATTGGCCTTGCATGCAAAATGTTCCTCCAAATCCAAGTGCACGTTGATGGGCACTTTAAAGCCCAAAAGTTTCTATCCTTGACCAGGTAGCTACGGGTCCATCTGACCCACAAAGATGGGGGAATTGTTGACGATCATCCATATGTACTTGAAGGCAGCAGCTGAATTCCATGTTTGTAGGTTCTTAACCCCAAGTCCTTGAGTCTTTGGCGCGCAAACAACCTTCCAACTAATTGGACAAACTTTCTTGTTTGATTTCTGCCCGGCCCAAAGGAAAGTTCTACATTCCTTTTGAATGGCTTTAGAGACTGATTTGGGGAGAGTGAAAACTGATTGCCAATGTGATAGAGAACAATACTGAATTGATGAGGGTGAGCCGTCCCGCATAAGAGAGGTTGCGATTGCTCCATGAATGGAGTCGGGCTTTGATCCTTGTAAGAAGAGGATCACAATCCTTTTGGGAAAGCCTGGATGAGAGGAGCGGCAGACCTAAATACTTGATGGGAAGGTGTCCAACTTTGAGACCAAACCTGGTGCAAAGCGTTTCTTTTGAGCTCTTGTCCATTCCAGCAAGGAAGAGGGAGGTTTTATCCTTGTTGACTTTAAGACCTGCTATCGCCTGAAGCTTCTCAAGCGCCTCCATACAGCATTCAATAGATTCCAGTTTCCCACTAGAGAAAAGCATTAAGTCATCTGCAAAACTGAGGACTTTAATTTTATGCTTGGAGCATTTGGGGTAGAACTCAAAGGCAGCCTTGCTTGTGGTAACCTGAAGAATAGCGTTAAATAGCTCCATGATTAGCACAAAGATGTAGGGTGAGAGTGGTTCACCTTGTCTTAAACCTTTTGCACCACGAAAGAAGCCATTCATTTGGCCGTTGATCAAAATCGAGTAGGAGGGTGTAGAAATACACTCCATTACCCAGTGGATCATTCGAGGCGGGAACCCCATATCATTTAACACCTTTTTTTTTTTTTTTTTTTGGAAGTTAAGTCCCAAGTATATTAATAGAGAGAAATAATTACAATAGGTTCAAGCAGCACCAAGGATACCCCATACACACTAAGGTAACCAAAGAGACACAACCACCTCTTAACCATGGGATACAAATATACCTTGTCCTAGGCTATACCACCCGACTATGTCATAATGACACATTACATTAAAGAGATACAGGGGATGCTACAGCCCAGAAAACTGAAATGCCGATGTGAGACCCCAATTGTCAACCACCTTCCTATTGTGGTCAGTATCCTTGACTGTGAATCTGGAGCTGAACAACCTTGCTTGGACATCAAACCGAATATGATTACTCACCTCTTGTGCTGGCAAGTAACTATTCTTGAAGCACCTCCTGTTCCTTTCCTTCCAAATGTGATAGACCGATGCTGCCAATGATAACTTCAAGATGACATTGATCGGATTTGCTCCAGAACATCTTCTTACCATCCACTCGATCAACCTGGTCCATCTTCGATTGGTTCTACGCTTGCAATTTAATTGAAGCATACTTTTCCAAACCTGCCAACTGTAACTACATAAGAAAAAGAGATGGTGAAGAGATTCATTAGCACGCCTACATAGCACACACGATGTTTGAGAAACCACTCCCCATTTCAAAAGTTTTTCCAGTGTGAGTAGGCCATTGTTAATTGCCATCCATAGAATCATTGCATGCCGAGGAATGTTCAACGGAAACCACACTACCTTCTTCCATGGGACCCGATGAGATGTTGGAAGCATGTAGTTATAAGTACTCGCAATGTTAAACACACCTGATTTGGAAGCTGTCCATACCAACCTATCCTCCCTTGAGTCATCCGGTTTTGGTAGTAGACATAATTTGCTCCATACCTCCATGAGCTCAATGGTGACAGCTGGGGTAACAGACCATTCATTATGCTCAATAATACTACTCACCGGGGCTGAAATATGAAGGCCTGAATCATAGACAATCCGATGTCCATACCTTGGGACAATTGGGCCATCTGGATGCCAATTATCATACCATAGAGAGGTGCCGACACCGTTGTACACTCTAGCCTTCAAAATATCTGCTGCATGGCATCTAGCTTGTAATATCTTCCTCCATATCCATGTACACCTTGATGGGCATTGTATAGCCCAAAAATTCCTGTCTCTTATGAGGTAGCTTCTAGTCCATTTCACCCAAAGTGATTGTGACTTGTTGACAATTGCCCATATATACTTTAGAATGGCCGCCTTGTTCCAGATATGTAATCTTTTTACGCCAAGTCCTCCTTGATCTTTTGGTGCACAAACAACTTTCCAAGCAATAGGACATACCTTTTTTGATGAATTCTGCCCAGCCCATAAAAAGTGGCGACATTCCTTTTGAATTTCATTGGATACACATTTGGGAATGTCAAATATTGAAAGCCAATATACTGCTATGGAAAATAGAACCGAGTTGATGAGTGTGATCCTTCCCGCATAAGAAAGATTGTTGTTCTTCCAAGATTGGATTCTCATTTTTATGCGAGACACCAAAGGCTCACAATCCCTAGGGGTGAGCTTAGAGGACAACAACGGCAGCCCCAAGTACTTAATGGGAAGGTTTCCAAGCTTCAGCCCAAATCTACCACTTAGATGATTCTTCATACTATCATCCATCCCAACCAGGAACATGGTAGTTTTTTCATTATTGACTTTGAGGCCTGAGGTGATATGGAGTTTCTGCAATGCTTCCATGCAACATTCAATGGAATCTTCTTCTCCTGCAGAAAAAAGTATCAAATCATCTGCAAAACTTACTGATTTAATGTTCAACTTGGAGCACTTGGGGAAGAACTTGAAAGCTGGTTTGTTAGTACTCTCTTGAAGAATAGCATTAAACACTTCCATGATGAGAACAAAAACGTAAGGGGACATAGGATCACCCTGTCTCAAGCCCTTTGCTCCTTTGAAGAAACCATTCATACCACCATTAATCATTATCGAGTACGATGTGGTCGAAATGCATTCCATCACCCACCCAATGAACTTATGTGGAAAACCTAGCACAGAGAGAGTTTTCCGAACACATTTCCACGATACTGAGTCGTAAGCTTTGCTGATATCGACCTTTATAGCACACCTAGGCATACCTTTGTTCAGATGAGTGCTATGAAGTAGCTCATGAGTTAACAGAATATTATCAGCAATCGATCTTCCCGGAATAAAGGCCGCTTGGTAGTCTCCAACAATATCCCCAATGATTTGCTTGAATCTGTTTGCAATAATTTTCGAAATACACTTATAGAGAATATTCACACAAGAAATTGGTCTGTAGTCAGATACCTTGGCTGGATTGAGGCACTTTGGGACAAGCGTAATGGAAGTTGAATTTACTTGCTTCAGCAATTTACCATCCTTGAAGAAACTAAGAATGGCTTCAATCACATCCGACCCTACAATCGCCCAAGCTTTCTTAAAGAAAGCAGCCGTGAAACCATCCGTTCCAGGAGCTTTATCCTCCTTTAGAGAGAATAGGGTGGCCTTTGCTTCCTCAGCTGTAACCTCCTCCATAACACTTCTAACATGATCCACAGTTAACTTTCTAGGAAGAGCCGGAAAATTCTGCAAGTCAACTGGGTCATCTCTACCCATAATATTCGAGAAGTGGTCCACAAATGCTTTACTAATACCCTTGTGATCTGAAATGATGTTACCCTCATCTTGAGTGATGCTGAGTATTTTGTTTGAAGCCCTTCTAGAGATCATGTGGTTATGAAAGAACCATGAGTTTTTATCCCCCTCTTGTAGCCACGAGATCCTGGACTTCTGTTTCAATTGTGATTCTTCAATTCTAGTAGCCTTCATCAATTCAGCTTTTAATGATCTCTCTTTGACTAAATCATCCTCAGCCGGGGCAGACACATAACATCTCTTTTGAATATCTGCTAATTCAGTTCTAATCTGAGTGACTTTGCAAGAGATATTGACGAAATTCTCATTTCTACTCCAAGCCTTGAGGGAAGCTTTCACCACCTGAAGCTTTTTTACAACACGGAACATAGGGTGACCATCAAAATGGTGATTCCAGGCCGCAGCTACCAAAGGAATGAAATTCTCATTCGAAGACCAATGATTGAAAAATCTGAACGGTCTTGCCCCCCATTTGATTTCCGGATAAATAGTTACTACCATCGGACAATGATCAGAAATTCCAGGATTTAAAAATTCCACTTCAGAAGATAAGAATTCTGAAAACCAAGCCTTGTTCACAAGAGATCTGTCGAGTTTGCATGCAATTCTTCTTGATGATGAACTATGATTGCTCCAAGAGAGAAAATACCCTTTGGCCTTCAAATCAGACAAGGCACAAGAGTTTATGCAATTGTTAAAATCCTCAGTTGGTTGCCTCTTGATACTTTTGCCACCTACCTTCTCCTCCTGTCTACGAACACAGTTAAAATCCCCGATGACCATCCAAGGATGATCCACTGCATTATGCCTTAACTGCTGCCACAATTCTCTCCTTTCCTTGTAGTCATTAGAACCATACACACAAGTGAAAAAACAGCTCTTATGTACAAGTAACATCTCCATATAGCAATGAATAAGCTGATCCGTGACACTTAAAGAATTAATTCTCAAAACTTGGTTATCATATAGCATCCAAATACGCCCTTTGATGGATTGGTCGTAGTTAGTGAGCAAGCTCCAATTCGGACACAGTAAATTCTTCACAAAATAAGAGTTCACTTGCCTTACTTTCGTCTCAATAAGACAAATACAACAGATTTTCCGGCTATCTATCAATGCTTTCACTTCACTTTGCTTTGCAGGGTCATTAAGACCCCTAATGTTCCAAGTTCCTATTTTAATCATAGGAAATCAGCTCCCTCACCCAGCCCCTTAGCTCCCCCTGGGTCACCAAAACCTTTCTTACTTTTAGCTAGTTTCATTGCTATCTCATCAACTAGGATCTTCTTCTTCCTCTTGTGTTTCTTATTCAATGAGCTCCTTGTTGACACTACATCATCAGCATCCCCCAACCCTTCAAATTTGTTTTCCACATTGATATCTTCATGGGTAAGAGATTCAGGAACAATCGATTCATTACTAGATAATCTAGCATCTGCAGATGCAGAGGTTTTCGACCCTTCATCTGCCGCATCACCAATTTGAGGTGGGGAGGAGGCCAGCTCAACCAATACCTCTTTGCCTTTGGCCTTAATCACTCGCCACTGATCCGCCTGAGCCTTGTCTCCCACTTGTGTCTCTTGTGTTTCTTTGTCCTCCATGCACTTTGCACTTCCATCATCCAGATTTGGATAATCCGAAATGTGACCCTCCTTGCTTGCATTATCAGCATCCTTATTTACCTGGTGGGATGGTATCCAAACAGCCTTCTTAGGTCTTCTACAAGTGTTTTCCGAGTGACCAAAAGTCTTACAATGACCACATTTCAACGGCTTCCATATATACTCAACATCTATTTGCACATCATCAACAACATTCGACTCATCCCCAGAAGTATTAATAAAAATTTTATCAGGGCATTGGCAATCCACGTCCATCTCCACACAAACTTTAGCAAAACCCAACCTGGTCTTGTTCTCAGTTTGACGGTCCATGTAGAGAGGTTTCCCAACTCCACTTGCTATGATGCTTAAACCTTCAGGCGACCAATACTCCATAGGAATATTATAAAGTTTAATCCACACTGGAACCTTTGTAAGCTTAGCTTTGACGAATTGCATGTTAGGTTCCCACTCCCTTAATATCATAAGTCTCCCCCCAAGATGCCATGGAGCCCCCTGCAGCACTTTCTCACGCATCTCATGGTTACTGAACTTGAACACAAAAAAACCTCTCTCAACAGCAGACACCTGGACAGGCCCCAATCTGCCCCATAGCTTCTCAGCCAGGCTTCTTACTACCGGAAATGGCAAGTCTTTATCAAGGAAATGCCCAACAATGCTCCCTTCCCACTGTTTAATACCATCTTCAGTAACTTGCTGTGGAGGAGTTACAATTACTTTACCTTCGACAACCTGAGGTTCAACATAAAGCATCTTTGCCCTGGCATTTACATTGTTACCAAATAAGGACGACCATCTTTTGTTTCCTTGCTGTACCATGCCAGCCTTCCGTTGGTTTTCCATTGGTTCTGCACAAACAGGCGGAGCAGTCTCACCTACAGCTCCTGCTTCAGTGTAAGACTCTCTGCCTTGATGGCAAGACTTTTCCAAAGGTG
Organism: Buxus sempervirens; assembly: GCA_947561395.2. Classification (NCBI taxonomy): domain Eukaryota; kingdom Viridiplantae; phylum Streptophyta; class Magnoliopsida; order Buxales; family Buxaceae; genus Buxus; species Buxus sempervirens. The sequence goes on along the minus strand of OX387190.1, from coordinate 6,672,842 downwards.
GAAACTGAGGTTCAGACAGTCCTCCGAATTGATTACCAACATTGGTATCATCCCGACACATATGCTCTTGTTGTTGACCTACCAGATCCTGATCAGGTAACAAGTCTTTCTTAGAAATTAAATCAGAAGAAGACTCCCCCAGCACGGCAGCAGCCATTTCTGACTTACGCCCAGGCAAAATTCAAAATCCAACAGAGGAAGCCCGCCACTGCCCAATCTAGGATGAGCCAGAGAAACCAGAAAAAACCCCGGTTCAATCTCCACTGAATCGAACCAGAAAGTTGCCGGAGCAGACCCACCAGATCAAGAGGATACCCCGAACACTCTACACCACAGAGCAGGCCAGACAAAGCCACAAATTAACCCCCCACAGCAGCACCTCTTCCCACGACCACCGATTAAGAACAACCAGACCTCAACAAGTTTCCCTCGAGCTGCTACTCCACACAGATAACAACCACGACCAGAGGCTCCACAACAGTTACAGAAGATAACGACAACAAATAGCTACGAACAGCAGAAATAGGTCTGCAACCAGTAATCTGAATAGAAACTCCACGAACAGTTACAGATACTCCACGAAAATGGACCACCGGTAAGAACCCCAGGAACAGAGACAAATGATAGAGACACTGAGGACGAAAAACTTAGAAATGCCCACGAACAGAAACCAGAAACTTCCACAAACTATAATAAACCACGACCAGTAATAAGGGATGACCACGATCAGGCAACTTCACGAGCAGAACCCACGGAGAACCTCACGGGCAAGAACCCCGAGAGGAGAGAAACCACGAACAAAAAATCACGAACCACTACCAGAAACACGAACAGCAGAGGTGAAATCCGCGGATAATCTCACAAACTAATCACCACGCTCAGACCTTTGCAAAAGACTCCCACGAACAGAACTTGGCAAGAGAACCCCACAGATAGGAACTCCGAGAATGGAAATAAATTTCACGGGGATAAAGACCCACGGCCAAGAACTTCACGGAGAGAGGAAAACCACGCCAGAATAGAGCACAGACAAAAAGTGCTCCACGAACAGAATAGATCCACAAACAGAAGGACAACACGCCAAACTAAGTGCCGTTAACCACTTGCTGAGTTCAACGATAAGAAAACCCCCGAGCACTTCCACTAGCAGGTCCACAGACAGTCGACGAGCAAAGACTCCAGCAAACTCCAGCCAATAACTTCAGCAACCAATACCTCCAGCGATACCAATAACACCAGTAAATCCGCGGACAATCCACGAGCAACAATCTCCAGCAAAAACAGCTTACTGTCGGAAACGAGGTCGCCGGCAAGAGACGGTGAACGAGAGCAGGTCGGAACCTACGACCTTCGCGAACCTCACATGCAGCCTTCACGAATCTCACTAATCAACTATAGGTGTTGTTCACGAACGAGCGCAAAACAACTATAGGTGTTGTTCACGAACCCCTCCAGAAGCTCCAGCTCACTAACAACTCCGACAGCACCTGCTTCTGACGCCAGGTGCTGCTATCAACTCCAACAGCACCTGCTTTCGACTCCAACAGCACCTGCTTCCTTCGCGACCTCCAAGTGTTGCTCACGAACGAGCGCAAACAACTATAGGTGTTGTTCACGAACCCCTCCAGAAGCTCCAGCTCACTAACAACTCCAACAGCACCTGCTTCCGACGCCAGGTGCTGCTATCAAAACCTCCAGGTGTGGCTCTCAAACACCTACAGGTGCCCCTGCTCACAAACCTCCAGCAGCACTTGCTTCAACACCAAGTGCTGCACACAATCACCTCCAGGTGTTACTCCCAGAACCTCCAGGCGAAGCGACACACAAACACCTCCAACTGCAGCTCACGAAACAGAAACACCAGGTGCTGCTCACGAATAGGCACAAACCATGCAGCCCCAAGCAAACCTTGCTGCACCACGACCACCAACTAAACCTTCACGCACAACCAAAACCTTCGCAATCAGAACATCACAACCAGACGTGCAAAACTTCTTCTTGAGAGCCCGCACATCTTCTTCACGAACCCCTCCCCTCCAGAAGCTCCAGCTCACTAACATCTCCAGCAGCACCTGCTTCCGACGCCAGGTGCTGCTAACGAAAGCCTTCTTCCCCTCGAGAGCCTCCACCAGCAGCACCACCTCACGAGCACCACCACCACCTTACGAGCACCACCACCTCACGAGCAGCACCACCACCTCACGAGCAGAACCACCATCTCACGAGCAGAACCACCATGATCCAACAAGTTAATGATGGAAACTGTGTTGATCTCATTTAACACCTTCCTTACACAGTCCCAAGACACCGAGTCAAAAGCCTTACTCAGATCCACCTTTATAGCACACCTAAGGGGTCCTTTGTTTAGGTGGGAATTGTGAAGCAATTCGTGAGTTAACATGATGTTTTCTGCTATTGATCTGCCAGGAATGAATGCTGCTTGGTAGTCACCAACAAGGTCAGCAATAATCTTCTTAAATCTGTTTGCAATGATTTTTGAAATGCACTTGTAGAGAGTGTTAACACAAGCAATAGGTCTGAAATCTGTAACCTTACCAGGATTTGGGCACTTAGGGACCAACGTTAAGGAGGTTGCATTCACTTGCTTGAGAAGCTTCCCATGCTGGAAAAAAGATAGAATTGCCTCTACCACATCGGGGCCAACAATCTCCCAGGCTCTCTTGAAGAAAACCGGGGTGAAACCATCAGGGCCAGGCGCCTTGTCATCCTTAAGAGCAAAAAGAGTTGAGATCACCTCTTCCCTGGAGACATCTTCATCCATAGATTGGTAGTGGGCATCAGACAGCATAAGAGGCATCTTGGGGAAGAGGTTTAAGTCAACCTTGGACGGCATCCCCAGGAGCTTAGAAAAGTGGGAAGTGAACATGCTGCAAATGGATGAAGGATCAGTAATCTTGGAGCCATCTTCATCAACAATACTCAAGATTTTATTTGCTGCCCTCCTAGAAATCAGTTGGTTGTGGAAAAAAGCGGAGTTATGATCTCCTTCCTTTAACCAAGAAATGCGAGCTTTTTGGCGAAGTTGTCCTTCCTCAATTCTAAGAGCCTTGATTAGATTTGATCTAGAGATTCTTTCTTGACCAACAGAAATAGCATCATTGGGGTTGTCGTGGCATTGCTTTTGAAGGGCCGCAACATCAGCCCGGAGGAGAAGAACTTTGTCAGAGATATCAGCAAAGTTTTCACGCTTACTCCATGCTTTGAGACATTTCTTAACATTCTGAAGCTTCTTCACAACACGGAACATAGGATGCCCAAGGACGTGAACCTTCCATGCGTCAGCTACCAGTGGTAAAAACTGGTCATGAAGCGTCCAATGATTAAAGAATCTAAATGGCTTTGCTCCCCTCTGATGATCTGGATAGATGGTTACAATAATGGGACAATGATCGGAAATACCCGGGTTGAGAAAATCTGCTTCAGAGGCCATGAATTGCATAAGCCAGCCTTTATTAACTAGAGCTCTGTCCAGTTTACATGTGATCTTCCTTGTTCCAATACTTCTATTGCTCCAAGAATGATGAAAACCCTTATATTTCAGATCCGATAAAGCACATGTTTGGATACACTTGTTAAATTCCTCGGATGGTTGCCGTTTGATGCTCTTGCCACCACATTTCTCCAACGGATTTCGGACACAGTTAAAGTCACCTATAACCATCCAAGGGTGATCAATAGCATTGGCAATCATGTCTTGCCAAAGTAAGGACCGCTCCTTATGGTCATTTGACCCATATACACATGACAAGAAACAGACCTTCTCCAAGGAAGGGAATTCAACAAGACAGTGGATAATCTGATCTGAAAGGAATACTGGAGTCACCTTTAGTACATTATTGTCATACAGTAACCATATCCTCCCCTTGATTGAACTGCCATAGTTAGCAATGAGGCTCCAATGGGCGGTGAGCAAGGTCTTCACTAAGTGAGTGTTCACCTCCCGAACCTTCGTTTCAATCAAACAAATGCAACATAATCTCTGTGTTACTATTAATTCCTGAACCTCCCTTTGTTTTGCAGGGTCATTGAGACCCCGAATGTTCCATGCTGCAACTTTAAGCATGGAAAAGATTACTGTTCCCCCTTCTATGAGATCCCTTAGGATCTCCATTACTACTCTTGGTTTTTGCTTGCTTCATGGCCATTTCATCTACTAATAATCTTGTCTTCTTTTTGAGTTTCTTTTTGGAAGATCGCCTTGGCACCTGCTCCTCATTATTTCCAACAAGAGCTTCAAGAATTCAATTCGTGTATAAAGGATTGCTACTTGCTTGAAATGAGCTACAAAGGTTTCACCCACACCTGGAGCAATATGAGTGCTGGTCATAGGCGCATCTCATGCAAATTAGACAGGGTTTTGGTTAATATGGCTTGGATTAATCAGTTCACTCATTCTGAGGTTGAATTTCTGCCACCAGGAATCTCTGATCACAGCCCCGTCTTGGTCACACTTGAACCTGAAGTGTTGAAGCTCAACAGACCATTTAAGTTTTTTAACTTTTGGGCCACCAGTGAAGACTTTCTTCCTTTGGTTGCTGATGTGTGGAGGGTCTCAATTGTAGGCAAACCCATGTTCCAGCTTACTTCCAAACTCAAGATCCTCAAAGTTCGTTTGAAAGAGTGGAGCAAGAAGAAAGAGTTCTCTCTTGCTACTGCCAAAGCCATTGAAGTTAGGAGCAAACTGGAGCATTGTCAGAAGGCATTACAAGTTCATCCTGCAGATCCCCACTTGCCTACCATAGAAGGGAAGTTAAGAGACCTTGCAGAACTATTAAGAGTTGAGGAAGCCCAATACAAGCAGAAATCTAGAATACAATGGTTGAAGGAGGGTGATCAAAACTCTAAATTCTTCTTTAACTCCATGATGTTCAGAAGATCTCACAATTCCATTACCAAGCTGAAGGACACCAATGGAAGAGATATCTCAGACCAAGTACAGTTAAAGCAGCATATTGTCTCCCATTACTATAATTTGTTGGGTGGTGGGGACGGGTCTCTGGACCCCTTCGAAGTTGAGTTTGACAAATTCCTGGCTCCTGACCAAATTCAAGTGTTACAATCGGATATCACTGATGAAGAGATTAAGTCAACAATTGTTATGCTCAAGGATGAGAAGGCTCCAGGCCCTGATGGCTTCACCCCGGGTTTCTTTAAGAAGGCTTGGGATATAGTCGGGAAAGATGTCACAACTGCCATTAAATCTTTCTTCTCTTCTGGGAGGTTACTCAAGCAGGTGAACCACTCTAGCATCAGCCTTGTTCCTAAAAAAGGTAAGCCTTCCATGATTTCTGATTATCGTCCCATCTCCTGCGTCAACACCATATATAAATGCATCTCAAAAATCTTAGCCAACAGATTCAAGGCCGTATTGGGACATTTGGTAGGCATGCATCAGTCAGCATTCATACCTGGTCGAAGGATGGTTGATAATATCTTGATAACACATGAACTGTTTAGAAACTACCACCTTAACAAGGGAAGTCCTAGGTGTGCTCTTAAGATCGACATCAAAAGGGCTTTTGATTCCATTGATTGGAGTTGTGTTGAAAAGGTTTTGAAAGGCTTCAGATTCCCCTCTCGGTTTATCTCTTGGGTCATGGAATGTGTTACTACCCCGTCCTACTCGATTATGATTAATGGCAGTATGGAGGGGTTCTTCAAAGGGGGCAAGGGCCTTAGACAAGGAGACCCTATTTCTCCGTACCTGTTTGTTTTGGTTATGGAATTATTTGATAAGGTTTTAAAGGACAAGACAGCTGTTAATTTCAAACCTCATCCCAAATGCTCCCAGCCTTCTATCAAGCAGCTGTGCTTTGCAGATGACCTTTTTGTCTTCGCCCATGGGGATATTAACTCTATCTTATGTGTTTCTTCTGCTCTCACCCACTTCGGTAGGTTATCTGGCTTGATTGTCAACAAAGAGAAGAGTGCGGTTTTCATGTCAGGTATCTCTGAGCATGTGAAGGGTGAAATTCTGCAGGTTCTGGGGTTCAATGAAGGGCATATTCCTATGAAATACCTAGGATTGCCTCTTATATCTACTCGTCTGACTGCTAGAGATTGTGATCCCCTCATTCAAAGACTTATTGCTAGGACTCAGTCATGGCAGGGACGGTTTTTGTCCTATGCAGGTCGCCTTTTGTTGGTCAAGTCAGTCTTGTTCTCTCTTGCAGTTTTCTGGATGTCTGTCTATATTTTGCCCAAGGAAGTACTATACAAGATGGAGAAAATTTGCAGGCACTTCTTATGGGCTGGATGTAGTCAAGAAGCCAAGATATGTAAGGTTAAGTGGGATCAGGTTTGCTCTCCTATTGACAGAGGTGGTCTTGGTATTTTGAATGTGCATCTTTGGAATAAGTGCGCAGTCCTACGACAAGTTTGGCTTGTGGGCAGCAAGGCTGATAACCTTTGGGTATCTTGGGTCAATACCAATTTACTTAGAGGAAGGAATTTTTGGAGTGTTCCAATCCCCTCCACTGCTTCTTGGGTGTGGAGGAAAACGCTTAGGCAAAGGGATATTGGTTCCAAGTTCATAAAGCATACAGTCAACAATGGGAGGAACACCTCAATCTGGTATGATAATTGGCATCCTCTTGGCCCTTTGGCCCCCAGGTATGGTAGGAGATTGATTTATGATTCAGGATTATCTGATGATGCTTTGGCCCATGAGCTTCTAACTAATGCTGATTGGGATAGCCCTATTGCTACTTCATTAGATTTGATTGAGGTATGGGCAAGGTTACCAGGCCTTCCAAGGCCTAACCCAGATATGGACGACAGGATCATTTGGACTCCCTCTCACACCGGAATCTACAGCACCAGCAGCACCTACAAAGCCTTGGAGACTAGTCGGTCTCCCGTTCCTTGGGTGAGATTGGTTTGGTTCCCAACCAACATCCCCAAGCATTCATTCATGACATGACTTGCAATTAAGAGAGCTCTCCTGACTAAAGACAGGCTCAACAGGTGGGGTATCATAAATAATGCGGTATGTGTCTTGTGTCGCAAGCATGATGAAACCATTGAACATCTCTTCTTCCAGTGTGACTATGGTAGACGTGTCTGGAGAACTCTTATGATCAGGAATGGTCTTAACACTATGACTCCTATCCTCTCTTGGGACCTCATGGTTGCGAATGGTGCTCGAGCATGGTGCTCTAAATCTCCTTTACACCTTCTAAGGCGCTTGTCCTTCGCTGCGGCTGTGTATCACATATGGTGTGAGAGAAACAGAAGGGTATTCAAGAATTCTGCCTTGCCTGAAGAGGAGATTTGTAAGTTCATATACCAAGACATTCACAACAGAGTGGCAGGTAGTCCATTGGTGCTTAGTGACAATAGTTATCATAGGCAGGTTATGCAGAAATGGGATCTAAATTGTACTTTTACCTAAGGATGGGGAATTTCTTCACTATTAATTTCTCATAGGCTTGTTTGTATTGTGTTTACTATAGTTTGAGCGTGGCTGCTCCTTGTTGTGCTTGGTGGGTATGCCCACTTTCTGCTTTGTACATACTCCTTTTATTTATCTTACCTTCTTATTTTCCAAAAAAAAAAAAAAAAGAGCTTCGAATTGATTAACACCTTCAAGTGCACTCGGGTTGGAGTCAGGTACATAAGAACTAGACGAGACAATGGATGGGCTGGAGCTGGAGCTGCCCTCATACGGAATTGAGCTCTTTCCATTAGAGACGTAATCGTCGCTGCTTTGAGGAGATGACCTGGGAGATCGAGCCACATGCTCTTTATCTTTTGCTTTTACTACATGCCACAAATCTTGGTTGGCCAGATCTGGTTCCTTCTCTTGAACGTCATCAGCACTACCATGCTGGCGAACGACCATAGTAGTTACGTCCCTATGCACGACATCAGTAGCTGGTCCCTGAACCACATCGTCATCAACAGCTGGACCAATTTCAAAAACAACCCATTGAGCATCAATAGGAGCTGGTCCAGGAATTGGGGAAACATTAGCATCATTAGCAGCATGTCCAGATTTTGGGATAGGCTGGGCACTCTTTGCAAATCTGCAATGCGTGTCCGAATGACCGAAAATATGACAAAAAGAACACTTCAATGGGCGCCAGGTGTATTCGACATCAATTTGGAGGTCATCCTTGACATTCGAAGGATCCCCACTAGAGTTTAGGAATACCTTGTCAGGGTACACATCGTCAACATGCATTTCCACACAAACCTTGGCAAATCCCAATCTGGATTTAGTCTCAGTTTGTCTATCAAGAAGGAGAGGCCGTCCAACTCCACTGGCAATTATCCCTAGACCCTCCGGAGACCAATATTCCATGGGAATGTTGAATAACTTAACCCATACTGGGACCTTACTGAGTTGAGCCTTGATGAATTGCATGTTAGGTTCCCACTCTCTCAGAATGAGTAATCTGCCAGCAAAATGCCATGGTGCGCCATGGAGGATCTTGTCTTTCATTTCAACTGAACCACATTTGAAAATGAAGAACCCATTGTCTGAACCAGACACTTGAATCGAACCCATCTTGCCCCACAGCTTTATGGCAAGGCTTCTAACAACAGCAAAAGGCAAGGTTTTCTCCAAAAAGTGACCAATGAGACTGCCTTCCCAAAGTTTCTTTCCTTCTTTGTTTGTGATCAACTTTCTCAGTTATGATCAATGGCTGCCTAATGGGTTTCTTTAAGGGAGCAAGACAAGAGGTCTTCGCCAGGGTGATCCTATGTCGCCTTATTTGTTTGTGATGATGATGGAGGTCTTCAATATGGTTCTACAGCAGCATACACTCCGGGGCTTTTCCTACCACTTTAGATGTGAAGCAGTAGGACTGAAGCTTTTATGCTTTGCAGATGATCTCTTTCTTTTCTGTGCTGCTAACAAGGCCTCATTAGACTGCTTGCAGAAAGCTCTCCACGACTTTCAAAGTCTTACAGGTTTACACGTGAATACTCAAAAAAGTGCCATGTTCTTAAGTGGGGTTGATGAGGACCACCAGAAAGAATTGAGTTTATACACAGGTTTTCCCCTTGGCAAGCTACCAGTGAAATATCTTGGACTTCCCCTCCTTTCTACAAAGCTCACTCGGAGAGATTGTGAACCTCTCATAAACCAAATCAGGATGAAGGCACAATCATGGAAGGGAAGATGCCTCTCGTATGCGGGTAAACTATTGCTCATTAAAGCTGTTCTCTTCTCTATCAAAGTCCATTGGATGTCATCTTTTATCTTACCTAAAGGAGTGATTGATGAGCTTGAAAAGACATGTAGAAGATTCATTTGGACAGGGCCGCAGCTCAAGCATAAAATGAATCCCATAAGTTGGGACGTGGTTTGCACGCCACGCAAGGAGGGGGGTCTTGGTTTGTTTAACCTGTGCACATGGAACAAAGCTGCCACCATGAAGCACGCATGGAAAATTCTCTCCTCACATGATTCCCTATGGGTTAGATGGGTGCACAAGTACCTTGTGAAAGACCGCAATTTCTGGACTCTTAACATACCATCCGTTTGCTCTTGGGCATGGAGAAAAGTGCTTCGAACAAGGTCTTATATGGCTTTGCAGGTTAAGAAGAAGATCCATAGTGGTCAACAAACATCGTTGTGGTATGACAACTGGCATCCTAATGGTCCTTTGTACTCAACCTATGGCCAACGACTTATCTATGATTCTGGGCTTCCAAGTAACGCCAAGGTGAGTGCTATTATTGCAGGAGTTGATTGGGACCCACCGGTTGCTGTGTCCCTTGATTTGCTTGAGGTATGGGACAAACTCGACCAACTTCCCAAGCCAATTGTTGATATTGATGATGTTTTGCTTTGGGTACCTTCAAAGACAGGGTTCTTTACCATCAATAGCGCCTACCACAGCTTACAAGTTCGAAGGGCCCCTGTTGTGTGGCATGACTTGGTATGGTTCCACAACCACGTCCCAAAGCATGCTTTCCTTTTGTGGCTAGCCATAAGCCAAAGACTTCTCACATGTGACCGGCTTCATAGAATGGGCATTGTGCAACAGCCCAAGTGTGTCTTCTGTAGACGAAGAGATGAATCTCACGACCACCTATTTTTTGACTGTGATTACTCTAGGGAAATCTGGAGTCGTATCATGTTGCTTAATTGTGTTCACCGTCCAAACCAGCCTTGGAGGGACCTTGTGCAATGGATTGCAACACTTCGGGTTGGAAATGCCAAAGCACGTTCACTCCTCCAACTCTCATTGGCAGCCACGGTGTACCATATCTGGAGAGAAAGGAATAGGCGGATCTTCCAAAATTCCTATCTTCCATGGCAAGTGCTTGAGAATGCTATCATCTCTGACATCCATACAAAAGCCAATATGGAGCAAGTGCGACTACCTGACACACCTCTCCATAGGCAGCTCGTGAGCAATTGGAGATTGGCATGGGAACTGATTCACTAAGTTAGTCTACTTGTATTGCTCTTTACCCATGGTTAGGGTTCTTGTATTTGTATGCCTTGCTTTAAGGCACTGGTTGGTTTAAACCGGGTTGCCACTTCATTGTAAATTTCTGTCTCATTAATACACTTTAGACTTACCTTCCAAAAAAAAAAAAACAATGTCCATGCCTTCTTTTGGTTCATGTGTTTCTGGTGAGCAAGGACAAAGCTTGATGGAGGAGGTAACTTGGGAAGAGATAAAATCTATTCTTTTCTCCCTGAAGGATGATAAAGCTCCAGGGCCGGATGGGTTTACCCCGGCGTTCTTCAAGGCTGTTTGGGATATAGTGGGGAATGATGTTGTGGAGGCAGTTCTTAGTTTCTTCAAAGACAGGAAGTTACTCAAACAATGGAACACTACAGCCATTACCCTTGTACCTAAATGCCATAATCCGAGTAAGGTGACTGACTTTAGGCCCATCTCCTGCGTTAACACACTTTATAAATGCATTTCGAAGATCATAGCTAATCGGCTCAAACAGGTAGTTGGTGAGCTTGTGGGTGGCTATCAGTCCGCCTTGATTCCAGGACGAGTAAGTGTGGAGAATGTGCTCCTTACTCATGAATTGCTTCATAATTACCACTTGGAGGGGCGACATGGCAAGTGTGCTCTTAAGGTTGACCTCCGTAAGGCCTATGATTCAGTTTCGTGGAGTAGTATAAAGGCAATGCTCATTGGAATGGGATTCCCAGATGTATTATGTACTTGGATTATGGAATGTATCTCTACCCCTGCATATTCGATCATGATCAATGGTAGTCTAGTGGGGTTCTTTAAAGGAGCAAGGGGGCTGCGCTAAGATGACCCCATGTCACCTTATTTGTTCGTGATGATGATGGAGGTGTTTAATAGGGTGCTTCTGCAGAATACAAGCCGAGGCTTTACTCATCATCCTAGATGTGAAGCCCTTGGCTTGAAGCTTTTGTTCTTTGCTGATGATCTTTTTTGTTCTCCGCAGCCGATAAGTCCTCTTTGGATTGCATATTGACAGCACTTGATGAATTCCGTGACTTGACAGGCCTACAAGTTAATAAACAGAAGAGTGCTATGTTCCTAATTGGTATTGATGAAGCCCAACGGGGTGATCTCAGTTTGCACACGGGGTTTCCGCTAGCAAGGTTACCAGTGAAGTACCTTGGGTTGCCTCTCATCTCCTCCAAGCTTTCATGGAGGGATTGTGAGCCTCTTATCAACCATGTGAAGGCAAAAACCCAATCCTAGAAAGGTAGGTGCCTCTCATATGCAAGTAGACTTCTTCTTATTAAATCTGTCCTATTTTCTATCCAAGTCCACTAGTTGTCCACATTTATCATTCCCAAAGGTGTGATCAATGACTTGGAAGGGATTTGTAGAAGGTTCCTTTGAACAGGGCCGCAGCTTAAACAAAAAATGAACCCAATAAGTTGGGACATTGTTCGCATGCCACGTCAGGAGGGGGGCCTTGGACTATTTAAGCTAAGTCTTTGGAACAAAGCAACTGTGATGAAACATACCTGGAGAATTCTGACCTCCCATGAATCCTTGTGGGTTCGGTGGGTGTAAAAATTCCTTATAAAAGAGCGTAATTTCTGGACACTCAACATTCCAATGAATTGTTCATGGGCATGGAGGAAGATCCTTAGAACAAGGCAAGTTATGTCTCAGCTGGTAAAGAATAAGATCCATAATGGGAAGCTTTCATCCTTGTGGTATGATAATTGGCATCCTGATGGGCCTCTATACATTGCATATGGGCAGTGGTTTATTTATGATTCAGGTCTTCCTAGCCATGCAAAGGTGAGTTCTATAATTACTGAGGAAGATTGGGATCCTCCCATTGTTGTCTCACTTGATTTACTTGAAGTTTGGGGTAAGCTCGATATTTTGCCGAAGCCAGTTGCGGATGTGGAGGATGTAACCACTTGGACTCCATAAAAATCAGGTTTGTTTGACATTAAGAGTGCATATTGAAGTCTTGACAGCCATCGATCCTCATGCCTATGGTATGATCTGGTATGGTTCCCCCAACCACATTCCCAAGCATGCATTTAATTTTTGGTTAGCTATTAACCAAAGATTACATACATGTGATTGTCTCTATAAGCTGGGAATTATCCAACAAGCTTCATGTGTGCTATGCCGGCAAAGGGATGAGTCCCACACACACTTAACCCCAAAGGGTTGGCCTAGTGGTCAAGGCTTGGGGCCTGGGGGTATGCTCCCTCCAAGGTCTCAGGTTCAAAACCTCTCAGGTGTTATCAATTCTTTGGGGCTACCCCAAGGCCTTTGGCCTGGTAATTACCCGGTTTGTGTGGGATGGGGGGACTGCACAAGCCCTTGGGGATTAGTCGTGGTGCGCGCAAGCTGGCCCGGATACCCCAAGTTTCCAAAAAAAAAAAACACTATGTGAATCTGGAATCATATCCTACATCTTAATTGCTTGAGTAGGGCAAACCGATCTTGGATGGAAATAATTCAATGGGCAACATCATTGAAAGTGGGCCATGCTAAAGCCCGAGCACTCTTTAAGATGTCTCTTGCGGTGACAGTGTACCATGTATGGAGGGAAAGGAACAACCGGATCTTCAAGAACAGCTATTTGCCATGGCAAGCCGTGAAAGCAAGTATAATCTCCGATGTATGTATCAAGGCAAACACAGAGCAAGTGCACTTACCAGACTCATCTCTCCACAGACAGCTTATCAGCAACTGGAGCTTGAATTGGGAATGCATGCCTTAAGCACTGGACCTGATTTTTTTTCGTGTACTTTGTGGATTCTCTTTGGTTTTTTTTCAGATTAGTGTAGCTTAATCTTGGCAGCCTCTATATGGGCTAGTTTGTTGGTATCAACTTGTACCCCTTCTCATTGTAAATATCTTTTTATGAATATATCACTTGGACTTACTTTCCAAAAAAAAAAATGTCACGGTTGCCATCAAATCGTTCTTCTCTTCTGGGAGGCTTCTCAAGCAAGTGAACCACTCCATTATCAGCCTTGTACCCAATAAAGGTAAGCCTTCTACGATCTCTAAATATCGATCCATCTCGTGTGTTAACACCATCTATAAATGCATTTCAAAGATCTTAGCCAACAGGTTTAAGGCAATAATTGCTCCCCTAGTTGGAATGCATCAGTCGGTTTTCATACCTAATAGAAGGTTGGTGGACAATATCCTGATAACTCATGACCTGTTTAGAAACTACCACCCCAATAAGGGTTCTCCCAAGTGCGCCCTCAAGATTGATATCAAGAAAGCTTTTGATTATAGTGATTGGCGTTGTGTTGAAGAGGTCCTGAAAGGTTTCAAGTTTCCTCCACGGTTTATCTCACGGGTCATGGAATGTGTCACTACTACTTCGTACTCAGTTATGATTAATGGTAGCATGGAAGGGTTCTTCAAGGGGGGCAAAGGTCTCAGACAAGCTGGAGAAAATCTGGATGGGAGGCCCAGAAGTTAAAGAATCTAAAAGGTTTCTTGCCTTGTTGCCTTTGAGGTAAGATTGTGACCATTAAGGGAGAGTGATCCGAGATGCCAGGATTAAGAACTTCAACCTCAGAAGGGCTGAAGCTAGCAAGCCAGGGGAGGTTGACTAGCACTCGATCAAGTCTACATGCAATTCTTCGCTGGCCTGCACTCCGGTTACACCATGTATGAGAGAATCCCTTGGTGCTTAGCTCAACCAGGCCACATGCATCTGACACAATTAAAATCGCCCAAAATTACCCATGGTTGTGTTGAAGAGGATACAAGTAGGTGCCTCCACAGTTGGCGCCTTTCTAGCTCCTCATTCGATCCATACACGACAGTCAAAAAACAGCTCTTGTTTACACTAATGATCTCTGCCGAGCAGTGGATATGTTGATTGCTACTTTGAACTTTGGATATCCTGATTTCATGTGGATTAAAAAGTATCCAAATGCGTCCTTTGAGAGCACAGTCATAGTTGGTAATAAGTTCCCAATGAGGAGATATCAAGTTCTTGACGAGCTGAGCATTCACCTGTCTCACCTTGGTTTCCACAATAGCTAACGCACTAAGCTTTTTCATTGCTATAAGATTCCTTATCTCACACTGTTTGTCGGGGTTGTTCAAACCCCTAATGTTCCACATTGCTATATTAATCATGAGAGAGTGCTTGGCTCCCGTCCTTGCTCAGAACTGAGTCAACATTTTTGGAACCCTTTGCATGCTTCATTGCTATCTCATCGACCAAAAGCTGCTTCTTTCTCTTATGCTTCTTCTTGGAGGATGATTTGGAGGATGCACTGCCTTTATACGACTGCTGCAACTGCTCACGCAAATCAAATCTGTTTGGGGTTACTAACATGGGGTCATGGGCTTCTGGAGATGCAACCGCAATTGGCATTGGATCAGGTGAGAGATCAACACAGTTTCCATCATTAACTTGTTGGATTGAAGGCTCCATAACGTGCTGCTTGTCCATGGAATTGCTAAACTCGCCCCTATGAAGGGGCACTTCAGGTGGAGTAGTAGAGGTTTGATGTTGAAGTTTATTGAATGCATTAGATTCATTGGATGCATTTGACAACAGGGAGAACTTGTTATGACCAATAGGGGGAAACATTGGATTCATGCTCCCCATGCACCCCTTGCACCATAGAGTCTTCTGCCTGGTCCATGGGAACCCCATGCGACACAACTACCGAATCTTTAGGGGCCCCACTACTGCTAGTGGTTACATAATTGTGGCCCATATCAACATCAACAATTGACTTGAAACTCAACTCATGATTGTCATCAGTCACGGCCACCTCCTTGCCTTTGTGTATGCGTTGCCATTGATCACTAGATCCGCATTCCTTCTCGCCAATGGGAAAGTCTCCACCTATGGAAGCCTCACAATTAGGTGCTGCCTCCTTCTTAGCAGAAGGATTATCTAAGTCTCCATCAAAGTAGCTTTCAGATATTTCAGCAAGCGAGTTAAAGACTTTTCCAGTAGGTTTCCAGGTTCTAGCTCTAACTCGACTACATCGTCCTTCAACATGGCCGAACACCTTGAATACAGAACACCTGGCGGGCCTCCAAGCATATTCGACCTTAATGTCACAAGATAGGGAATTTCCGGACCCACATTGCATGTGAATTTTGTCTGGAAACGAACATGTGGTATCAATCTCCACACACACCCATGCAAACCCCAGCTTTGCCCTTCTCTCAGTCGGTTCATCCAAAAAGAGCGGCTTCCCCACTCCACTAGCAATGAAGCTCAGCCCTCTTGGTGTCCATAACTCAAGTGGTACATTGAAAAGCTTTATCCAGATGGGAATAGAGGAGAGTTGGGATCTCTCAAGGACAAGGTTGGGTTCCCATTCTCTAGTGATTAAAAGCCGCCCATCCATATACCATGGGCCCTGCAACAGGACCTTCTCTCTAACCTGAGAATCCAGAAATCTGAATAAGAAGAAGCCATTGTCAATGCTCATGACGTCAACATTGCCCCACAACTTTCCTACGAGGGACCTAACCACATTGAAGGGGAGGCTCTTATCCAAGAAATACCCGACAATGCAATCTTTCCACAGCTGGTAACCTTCGTCCACAACTTCCTGAGGAGGACAGACAGTGACATTACCGTCAATGACCATAGGAGCATGAAATGTTAGCTTAGTTCTAGTAGCCGCAGCACTCCCAAAGAGGTCAGTCCAGTTCTTTCTCAAAGTAGAAGTTCTGCCATGCCCAGCTTCCATGCTAATAGATGGTCTAACCCCTCCGATGTCAACTGAGAAATGAGCAGCAGCCGCATCACCAGGAACGACAGCTGAGCCTGCATAAACTGTACCAAGGCAGCTGCCTTCTGACATATCAGGTCGCCCCCTCCTCTCCTCGCACAATGGAGGGAAATCCAATTCAAAGTTTGGATTGGGTCCAAGTGAACCGGCCTGCCCATTTGGTACCCGAGACCCACCTTCATCACGACCCGAAGCACTGAAAGCTGCACCCCTACTGGAATCACCTCCAAGCACCTGTTCAGAGCCGGAGGCCAATCGCACATCAGTTCCGGGAGCCTCCATTGTCAAAGCATACTTCACAGGTCCAGCGAAGCAGCACGCTCCTAGAGAGCTTGGGATAAGCCTCGGCCAGACCAACGAGTAGCACGAACAGAAGTCCTTCGCAAACACAGGCACTGGCACTGCTTCACTCCCGGAACTTCTTCACGGACAGACACAGCACCTTCGAACCACGAACAACCAAGCCACAGCACACCACGAGCCAGAACACCACAAGCGAAAACCAAGCCACAGCACACCACGAGCAAACCACGAACCAGAACGGAACAGAAGACACACCACGGGTAAACGAAGCCACCGCACACAACACGAACAGAAGACACCGAGCACCACGAACAGAAGATACCAAAGCCCACGAATGGAATAGCAAGCTCACGAACACTGCTCACGAATGAAAGCATCTCACCAGATGTTCAAAAACAACGCCAGTTGTTGCTCACGATTAGGAACACCGGGTGCAGCTTCCACGTCTAGATGTTTCAGTTCACGCCAGGTGCAGCTTCTGACGCCAGGTGCTTCCCGCCAGATGATTCCCTTCGCGAACACTGCTCACGAACAAAAGCTTTCCGCCAGATGTTGCTCAAAAACCCTGCCAGATGTTGCTTACGATCAGGAACACCGGGAGCTGCTACCGCCTCCAGATGTTCCACTACACGAACGCTGGTCCAGATGTTTCACTTCACGCCAAGTGCTGCTTTTGACGCCAGGCGCTACACTCGAACAACTCTAGGTGTTGTTCACGAGCACCGCCAGGTGCTCCTGCTCACAAACACCCCCAGCAGCACCTGCTTCCAACGCCAGGTGCTGCTCACGAACAACTCCAGCAGCACCTGCTTCCGACGCTAGGTGCTGCTCATGGGCAACTCCAGGTGATACTCACGAACACCTCCTGCTGCAATAAACTAGAGCCTCCGCAAATACCCAATGTCCATGCTCACGGGCATGGAAATTGTGCTACCAGCAACGCCAATACCCAATGTGTCTTGGAAATGCTGAACAATATGATTAGTAACTTCAATTGGATCAGTCATTTTCATACCTTCATCGTTCATGATACAATTGATTTGATTTGTTGCCCTTCTCGAGATCAAGGAGTTGTGGAAAGAAGTTGAGTTCCTATCCCCTTCGGCCAGCCAAAGTACCCTTGATTTCTGTCTGATTTGGGATTCCTCATAGTAAAGACTTCAGGATAACTAGTGTCTAAGGCTTCTTTCTTGTTGGAACAACAGATTATTCTGGGGGTCATCATGTAGCTTCGTCTAAGCAACATTTAATTGGGACCTAAGTTCATGCACATGTGAAGATAACTCAGCAAACTTAAGTTGCTTACTCCACTCCTTGAGCTTTGCTTTGACAACCTAAAGTTTCTTAGTTACTTTGAACATTGGAGATCCAGTCACTTCCATTGCCCACACATCAGTCACCAACTGTAGGAAATCCGGATGTGAAGTCCAAAAATTAAAGAACTTGAAAGGTTTCTTACCTTGTTGCCTTTGGGGGAAAATTATGACCAATAAAGGGGAATGGTCAGAAATGCCAGGATTAAGAACCTCCACTTCAGAAGGACTCAAGTTATTCAGCCACGGCAAGTTAACAAGCACTCTATCCAATCTGCAAGCAATTCTATTCTAACCTTCACTTTGGTTGCACCATGTGTGGGAGAACCCTTTGGTTTTAACATCAATTAAACCACATGCATCAATACATTGGTTAAACTCCTCAGTAGCCTTTCCGGTTAATATACTTACCACCATATTTTTCACTTGAGGCTCAGACACAGTTAAAATCACCAACAATTAAGCAAGGCTATGTTGAAGAAGATAATAGAAGTTGCTGCCACAGTAAGTGCCTCTCCAGCGCCTCATTTGACCCATAAATGACAGTCAAAAAACAACTCGTGGATGCTAACCAGCTCTGCCGAGCAATGGATGTGTTGGTAGCTACTTTCAACCTTGCTAAGCTTAATCTTTTGGGAATTGAAGGGTATCCAGATACGGCCCTTAAGAGCACACTCATAGTTGGAAATGAATTCCCAATGCAGTGATATCAGATTCTTTATAACTTGAGCATTAACCTGTCGCACTTTTGTTTCAACAATAGCCATCATACTCAGCTTCTTTGTGACCATAAGGTTTTTTTTTTTTTGTTTTTTTTTGTTTTTTTTGGAAGTTAAGAAAGTTCCATTAATAAGTAAAATAAATGTACATCAACTGCCTTAGCTAAGGCACACCTCAACCAAAGTGAGATCAAGACTGCCCACTTTTACAAGAAACAAGGCGAACATTCCACCTTAAATGAAAATCAAAAAAGTACATCACAAACCCCCCTACCCACCATTATAGCCTGAATGATGGAACAATGCCCCAGTTACCACATACTTCTCTATTCAATGGGGTGTCTTTCAACTTACTTTGAGAGACCCCATATTTCCCTCTGATGTCTTCCACAATAAGAGTTGTTAAGAGTTGTGACCATAAGGTTTCTAATTTCAAGCTGTTTCTTGGGGCTGTTAAGCCCCCTAATATTCCACATGGCTATATTAATCATGGATTAAGAGATGGGTGGTGCCCTTCGTTACTCAAACCATTCTTTGCATGCTTCATTGCAACCTCGTCAACTAAGAGTTTCTTCTTCCTCTTATGCTTCTTCTTTGAAGATGAACTTGAACTTGGAGTGGATCCTGCCGTGTTCACCTGATTAGGTTGTTGCTCAAGAAGCTCGAATCTGTTGGGTGTGGTAAGAGTTTCCGAAGGTTCAGCATTTGTTGCAATACTCTCCCCAATGTCAGTACCTTGCAGGGGTACTAGAGTGTCACCAATATAATTTCCATGAGAAGGATTACCATCATTACCTTGCGGGGGTACAAGAGTGCCACTCAACTTGTGGTTCCTACACTGTGCTTGACTCCACCACCTCAGTGGACACAATTTCTTTTCCTTTCCCATTGCTCCGTAGGATTTGCCACTGCCTCAATGGTGCTGTGCCCCTGGTCCGGTTTATCCGCACTATCTTCAATAATCATGTTGCCTTCAACACCTTGCGCCACACATTCTGCTTGCACTCTTCTCCCTGTTGGTACCCACACCCGAGACAACTTAGAGCACTTGGCATTGGAATGGCCAAAAACCTTGCAAGCGCTACACTTTAGGGGCTTCCAATTGTACTCGACCTCAATTTCCAGCTCCTCATCTAGGGTACTCAGAAGGATGCTTGAAACGAAGGAGCGTTGGGTGTCGACCTCAACACACACACGGACATACTGCAGTTTTTGCCTTTTTTCTGTAGGTTCATCGAGCCAAAGTGGTTTGCCAATACCACTGGCAATATAGCTCAACTCGGAAGATGTCCAATACTCCATTGGTGCATTGAAAAATTTTATCCAAATAGGAACTTTTCCCATCTGAGATTTCACCATTTGCATGCCTGGTTCCCACTTCCTAAGAATCATTACTCGACCAGCAAGATACAATGGGGCCACCTGGATAACCTTATCCCTCATCTAGGCACTTGCAAATGTGAAGATGAAAAAACCATCTCCAACCTCTACCGTATGGACAGTTCCCATCTTTCCCCAAAGTCGATTCACTATATTTCTTACCACCAGCAATGGGAGCTTTTTGTCCAAGAAATGGCCAACCAAACACTCACTCCAGATCCTGATCCCTTCTGCAGCAACCTCAGGAGGAGGTTTCACAACGATCCTGCCATTAGCTATGTCAAGGTTATGGTATCGAAGCTTGGTCTTCAACTCTACCTCTGGCAACCGTGACATCTTTCCCAACTAGATCCCATGCTTTCTTAAAGAAAGCTGGAGTGAAGCCATCAGGACCTGGAGCCTTCTCATCTTTGAGTGAAAACATTGTTGTCTTGATCTCTTTGTCAGTGATAACAGATTGCAGCATTTGAATCTGATCTTTGATTTTTTTTTTTTTTTTTTGGAAATTAAGAAGGTTTCCATTCAAGAGTAAAAAACAAGCGAGAAAGAAAGAAATTACATGACATCACCCCCAACACTAAGGTCCGACTACATGAGTCCAAAGGGAACGGTCGAACTCAGCCTCAAAGGGTTCAAGAAATATATCCCTCTCACCCAACAATTTGCAATAGTGAGAGACGATGTGCTGCCTTATCTGGGCCTGGTCAGTGAGCTCCCTTCCATTGTTGTCATGCAGTTTGGTTATGGAATTGTAGGAGCGTCTGAAAATCATGGAGTTAAAGAAGAATTTAGAACTTTGATCTCCCTCTTTCATCCACTGGATTCTGGACTTCTGCCGGTATTGAGCTTCCTCAACTCGTAAAAGATCCGCAAGGTCCTTTCTAAACTTTCCTTCTATAGTGGACAGATGGGGGTCCGAAGGGTTAGCTTGCAGAGCCTTCTGACAAAGCTCAAGTTTATCCTTTACTTCAACGACTTTGACAGAGGCTTGGGAAAATTGTTTCTTCATGCTCCACTCTTTCAAACGAACTTTCAGATTTTTAAGTTTGGAAATAAGTTGAAACATGGGCTTACCAGCAACTTGGTGCCTCCAAACATTGGCAACCAAAGGGAGGAAGTCCTCGTTGGTAGACCAAAAATTAAAAAACTTGAATGGTCTATTGCACTTCAGCATATCGGGGTCAACTGTGAGTAGAACAGGACTGTGGTCAGAGATTCCTGGGGGCAAAAAATCAATCTTAGAGTGGCTGAACTGATTAATCCAAGCAATATTAACCAATACACTAATGCATGAGTTGAAGTCCTGGGAGGCAGCCATGTTTATTTTCTTACCTCCAACCTTTTCAGAATCCTTCCTAACGCAATTAAAATCTCCAATCAGTAGCCAAGGTCTGTCCACAAAACATAGCCTTAAGCTTCTCCAAAGTCCTTTCAGGTCCGAAGCGTCATTGTCCCCATAGACAAATGACATGTAGGATGTTTTTCCAGAAGCCACAAACTCAACCCAGCAATGAATTAGAACAAGACAAGATGTGGCCCACTTGGTGAAAAGAAGATACACAATGGTTCATGAAGGTTCGTGAGCTGGTGAAGGTTTGCTGAAGATACACAATGGTTCGTGAAGGTTCATGACCTGGTGGTGTTCGTGAGCTAGTGAAGGTTTGCTGGAGTGGTTCGTGAATGTTGGTTTTCGCTGGTGAAGGTTTGCTGGTGTGGTTCGTGAAGTTCATGAAGGTCGCTGGTGAAGGTTGCTTGTGAGGTTCGTGAAGATCGTAGGTTCCGACCAGCTCTCGTTCGCCGGTGACCTCGTTTTTTTTTTTTTTTTGGAAATTAAGTAAGTTCCATTAATGAGTAAACAAAGGATGGGAAATAATGTACATACAAGGCAAGAGCCCCCAAGGAGAGTAGAAACGTCTCCTCCAACAAAGACAAAAGGTCCTAAACAATCATGCTACACAAAGATGCTACACGAAACAGGATGTGATCTTGCAAATACAAACAAGAGGGACTAATGCTAGTCACAACTACTAAAGCCATTCAACGTTCCATGCATTTGATTCATCCCAAGAACTCAAGATCTGCCTTGCTTTGCTAGAATCAATGACTGAAAGTTTCTCTCCTTGCAACCTGTCTTTGACATCCTGTGTTATAAACTTTAGTACCTTTAGAGCCGGAAGGTAACTAGCTTTGAAGATTCTTCGCTTCCTCTCCTTCCAAATATGGTAGACGACAGCTCCTAACGATAGCTTGAACAAAGATTTCAAGAGAGAAGAGCCCAAGTACTTGGATGAAGCCCATGTGATTAGGTTATCCCAAGGCCTATGAATTGAAGTAAGGCCGTTCATTTGGAGAACACGTCTCCAGATTTTCCAGCTATAGTTGCATCTAAAAAATAAGTGGTTGTGGGATTCACTTTCGGATCTGCAAAAAACACATGAGTTAGAGTGGATGATACCTCTTGCTTGGAGCTTATCCCTTGTTGCAAGTGAGTGCTTAATAGCCAACCAAAGGAGGAAGGAGTGCCTTGGGATGCGCCAGTGGAACCAGGTAAGCTTCGTCCATAAGAGTGCGGGCTGGTGGACAATCATAGCTCGATAAGTATCCCCCATTACATCGTGGGTGCTCGTAGGTCCTGGTGGTGCTCGTGGGTGCTGGTGGGTGTGGGTGCTCGTAGGTGCTGGTGGTGCTCGTGGGTGCTCGTTGGTGCTGGTAGGTGCTGGTGAGGTGCTGGTGGTGCTCGTGAAGATTGGTGGTGAGGGCTGCTTGTTAGTTCGTGTGGGGAGTTGGCTCTTGCCGGCACTATTGACTTGGGGGTGCTCGTGGGTGCTGGTGGTTCTCGTGGGTACCGGTATTTTTTCATCTTGGGGCTGGTGAGGTTCGCCGGATTTATTTGCTCGTTGAGTTCAGGGCGTGGTGGGTTGCTCGCGGTTTTGCTCGTGGGGTTTCAGATCTCCTGCCGCGGTGGAGTTGCTGGAGTTGTTCGTGACGTGGTGTTCGTCTGATTCCTGAGGTGGGCCTGTGGCTTTGGTTCGTGTGTTCTTATTCGCTTTGCTCTTGCCGGCGAGCCCGGATTCCGGCAGTAGGGTGTCTGCTGGCGTTTCGGTTGGCAAGGCTCTCGGCATCTTGGGATTATCGGGTTTTTGGCAGGTTTCCGTTATCTGGGCTATCGGCAGGTCTTCGTTCTCAGCTTCTCGCCTAGCTGGCTTTGGTTCTGGGTTATTGTCCGTCTTTGGTTCTTAGGGTCTTCGGCAGTAGGGTGTTTGCTGGCGTTATCGGTTGGCAAGGTTCTCGGCTTCCTGGGTTTATCGGGTTTTGGCAGGCTTCCGTTATCTGGGTTTATCGGGTCTTTCGGGTTTTTGGCTGGCAAGGTTCTCGGCATCCTGGGATTATCGGGTTTTTGGCAGGCTTCCGTTCTGGGTTTCGGCAGGTCTTCGTTCTCAGGTTTTCGCCTTGCAGGCTTTGGCCCGGGGTTTTGGCAGTCTTTGGTTCACAGGGTTTTCGGTACCTTGTCTTCGTTTCGTGGGAGCTCAATTGGTCTGGGGCTGTTGTGTGCGATGCTTGTGCGTTCTTCTCTGCATGTCTCCGCAGTTTTCTGAGACTGCTCTGTGTTGTTACTGCCTGTGATGGAACAGGCTTCCCCTGTTCCGGCCTCTTCCCGGTGGCCTGTAGCTCCGGCTCTTGCTCCGGCGGGTGTTGCATCTCTCGAGGCCATGTTCCCGCCTCTGTGTCCTTCCTCATGCTCAGTACTTCGACAGGGATGCAGCGGAATTGGCGCTGTTCCGGCTGGCCCTGACCTTCTGGATCATGTCAGCTCTCCAGTTCCTCGTTCTGGTATTCCTCCTATGCATGGTGTTACAGTGAACGAGACCCATACTCTTTTGGGAAAGTCTTGGTCAGACCTTTTCCCCAACGAGATTGCTAGTAGGTCTAAGCTCTCGTTTTTTGCTCCTGAGATAATTGATGGCAAGGTGGTGGTCTCTCCTCCTTTAGAAGTGGTGAATGAGGGTATCCATTTATGGAAAGAGTGCCTCATAGGATACTTCATGGACCGTAGCCTACCTCTTAACGTCATTAAGTCCTTGGCTCTTAAGATGTGGGGGAAAGTGGAGATATCAAGTATTGAAAATGGGTTCTACCTTCTCAGATTCTCGTCCAATTCTGTGAGAGATAAGGTGCTGCTCCAAGGGCCTTGGTACATGGCCGGGCGTTTGTTTGTTATCAAGGAGTGGGAACCCAACCTATCTCTTGAAAAATCTCAGCTCTCTAAAGTTCCAATTTGGGTCAAGCTTTTCAACGTTCCTCTTGAGCTCTGGACCCCTACAGGGTTAAGCTTCATTGCTAGTGGCATTGGCAAGCCACTGTTCCTCGATGAGATGACGGAGAAGAGAGCCAAGCTCAGCTTTGCACGGGTCTGTGTGGAAGTCGACACCAATTGTTCTTATCCTGATAGTATTTATATTCATCATGGTGCCAATAATGCAAGGACGGTTATCTCTACTGAGTTCGGCTGGAAACCAATCAAATGTAAGATATGTGAGGTCTTTGGTCACTCTGATTCAAGATGTTCCAAGGTAAGGGCTAGAGAATGGCGGCCCACCGGGAGAAAATTCACATCGATCCTTGATGTTTCTGAATTTTCTGCTGCTCCACATGTTGGGGAGCAACTCCAAGATCAGTCCACTTTTTCTGTCACTCTACCTGGGGTTCCGGTTGCTCCATTGGCACCTGTCAATGAACAGGTGGACCGTGTTGAACGTGCTGAACAAGCTGCTGTTCAACAAGCTGCTGCACAAGCTGTTGTTCTAGTGGCTCATGTTAACTGTGAGGAGCAAGTTGCTCCAATGCCACCTGCGGATGATTGTGTGGAGCTTGGGGATTCAATGGATCATGTTGACCGTGTTAACCATGTGGACCTTGTGGACCACGTCATGCCTGCTGGGGATATTCGTGATTTGGACCACAATATTGGGGAAGTTGGAGTCGTAGGAAATATGGAATCGGTTTCTACTGTTGGGGATCGTAGGAATCAAGTGGAAGCTACTTTGCATGTTGAGGATACCAATTTCGCATGGACAAATGTAACCAAAGGTAAGCAAGTAGCATCTTTGGGTTCCAATGACTATGGTTCTTCGCCTATCTCGATGCATTCAACATTGGACCACTCACAGGCCCGACAAGTTGGTATTGGGACGAGTCCCAACCAGTTTGATCTACTGGAAGAGATGCCCTACATGTACACGAGTTCTAATTCTCTATCGAAGAAGCAGCGTAAGAGAGCTAAGAAACGTTTGCTGGTGGATGAGATTGCAATGAAGGAGGCCAAAAATGCAAACTCGTCTCTTTCCTCCATTTCTGATGTCTCCTGCCGTGGTTCTAAATCAACCCTTTCTCTCCATGATCAAGCTCGCAACATGGAACATTAGGGGACTGAATGACCCCTCTAAGCAGCGAGAGGTTATGCACCTTGTCGCATCACA
The DNA here is from genome assembly GCA_947561395.2 of Buxus sempervirens. NCBI lineage: Eukaryota > Viridiplantae > Streptophyta > Magnoliopsida > Buxales > Buxaceae > Buxus > Buxus sempervirens. The sequence continues at coordinate 6,647,452 of OX387190.1, read as the reverse complement.
TAGGCTTAATATGCTATGTCTTGTGGAGACGAAAGTTCGTAGAGTGAATGCTGATTTTGTTCAAAGATTAATTTGCCCATCTTGGACATGTATTTCTAACTATGATCATGCATTGAAAGGGCGTATCTGGGTTTGCTATGATCCCTCGGCTATTTATGTTTCTAAAGTGTTTGAATCGCACCAGCTTATTCATTGTTGGGTTCAGTTTGTGGCCTCTGGTAAAACCTCCTACTTATCCTTTGTCTATGGGGATAATGATGCCTTGGTTCGGAGAGATCTTTGGAGAGACCTACGCCTTTGTTCCGTGGACAGCCCTTGGTTGTTGATTGGGGACTTTAATTGTGTTAGAAAGGAATCTGAAAAAGTTGGAGGTAAGAAAATTAACATGGTTTCTTCTCAGGACTTCAACTCTTGCATTAGAGACTGCTTTCTGATTGAAATGAATTATAAAGGCTTTTTGCACACTTGGAGCAATATGAGTGCTGGTCATAGGCGTATCTCATGTAAATTGGATCGCGTTCTCGTTAATATTGCTTGGATTAATCAATTTAATCATTCTGAGATTGACTTTCTATCCCCTGGAATCTCTGATCACTGTCCTGTTCTTGTCTCAGTCGACCCAGATATGTTGAAGAGCAATAGACCTTTTAAGTTCTTTAATTTCTGGACTTCCTCAGATGAGTTCCTGCCCTTGGTTGCTGATGTCTGGAGAGCGCCAGTTGCTGGTAAACCCATGTTTCAACTTGGCACCAAACTTAAGAAATTAAAGCTCAGCTTGAAGGTGTGGAGTAGGCAGAAGCAATTTGCCCAAGCTTCAAGCAATGTTGTTGATGTTCGGGATAAGCTTGAGCTTTGTCAGAAGGCCTTGCATTCTAATCCTTCAGATTCCCACCTCTCTTCCATTGAAGGGAAGCTCAGAAAGGACTTAGCAGATCTCTTGCGTATTGAGGAAGCTCAATACCGGCAGAAATCCAGAATTCAGTGGTTGAAAGAGGGAGACCAGAATACTAAGTTCTTCTTCAATTCTGTTATCTTCAGACGTGCCTACAATTCCATATCCAAATTGCTTGACCATAATGGCAGGGAACTTACTGACCAAGCACAGATAAGGCAGCACATTGTTTCACACTTTGCTAGTTTGTTGGGTGAGAAGGATTCCTCTCTTGAGCCCTTTGAGGCTAATTTTGACCGTTTCCTTAGCCATGACCAGATTCAAATGTTGCAAGCAGCTGTCACTGAGGATTAGATCAAGTCCACAATGTTCTCTCTCAAGGATGAGAAGGCACCAGGTCCCGATGGCTACACCCCAACATTTTTTAAGAAAGCATGGGACCTTGTTGGGAAAGATGTCACAAATGCCATTCAATCTTTCTTTTCCTCAGGAAAACTTTTGAAGCAGGTGAATCACTCCTTAATCAGTCTTGTGCCTAAGAAGGGTAAGCCTTCTATAATCTCTGATTATCGCCCCATATCCTGTGTTAACACTATATATAGGTGCATCTCGAAGATCTTGGCCAACAGATTTAAAGTTGTAATTGACTCCTTGGTTGGCATGCATCAGTCGGCCTTCATTCCTGATAGAAGGATTGTGGACAATATTCTCTTAACCCATGAGCTCCTCAGAAACTACCACCTCAATAAGGGATCCCCCAGATGTGCACTCAAGATTGACTTAAAGAAAGCCTTCGACTCCATTGATTGGCATTGTGTTGAAGAGGTTCTCAAAGGTTTCAAGTTCCCGCCTCGATTTATTTCCTGGGTCATGGAATGTGTCTCTACCACTTCATTTTCAGTTATGATCAATGGTAGTATGGAGGGTTTCTTCAAGGGGGGGCAAGGGCCTCAGGCAAGGTGACCCCATTTCACCCTACTTATTTGTCCTAGTTATGGAGCTATTTGACAAGGTTTTGAAGGATAAGACAGCTGTGATTTTCAGGCCTCACCCTAAGTGCATTGAGCCGGCTATTAAGCAACTTTGCTTTGCTGATGACCTTTTTGTTTTCTCTCATGGAGACATCGATTCCATTAATTGTGTATCTTCAGCTCTTGCACATTTTGGCAGGTTATCCGGGTTGCTTGTTAATAAGGAGAAAAGTGTCGTGTTCTTGGCCGGCATTACTGACAACGTGAAATATGATATCTTGCAGAACCTGGGTTTCATGGAAGGTCATCTACCTGTTAAGTATTTGGGGCTGCCCCTCATCTCTTCTCGTTTGACTACTAGTGATTGTGAGCCACTTCTCCAAAAGCTTACATCTCGCACCCAGTCCTGGCAAGGTAGGCATCTGTCATATGCTGGTCGCCTACTGCTGGTCAAATCAGCCCTGTTCTCTATTGCAGTGTATTGGATGTCTGTCTACATTCTTCCCAAGGAAGTTCTATACAAGATGGAGAAAATTTGCAGGCACTTCTTATGGTCTAGAAATGGCCAAGTGGCTAAGATTTCAAAGGTCAGATGGGACCATGTCTGTTCCCCTATTGACCAAGGAGGTTTGGGCGTCTTGAACATTCACCTATGGAACAAGTGTGCTGTGTTAAGACAAGCTTGGCTTGTGGGAAGTAAAGCTGCCAACCTGTGGGCCTCCTGGGTTAATTGCAACCTTCTTCGTGGAAGAAACTTTTGGAAAATACCGATCCCTTCCACAGCTTCTTGGGTTTGGAGGAAAACTCTTAAGCATAGAGATATTGTGGCCAGGTATACAAAGCATATAATTAACAATGGGAGAAGTACCTCAATTTGGTATGATCATTGGCATCCTCTTGGTCCTTTAGTTGTAAGATTTGGCAGGAGATTGATCTATGATTCAGGATTCCCAGATGATGCTACGGTCCAAGATCTTATCATCAGAGGTGAATGGGATCCCCCCATTGCTACTTCCTTGGACTTGATTGACGTTTGGGCAAGACTTCAGGAGCTGCCAAGGCCTAACTCCAGCATGGAAGACAGGGTTATCTGGACCCTCTCTCACTCTGGACTGTTCAGTATCAACACCACTTACAAAGAGTTGGAGATTAGCCGGCCATCTTTATCTTGGGCAAAGTTATTATGGTTTTCATGTAATATACCCAGGCATGCGTTTGTGACATGGCTTGCCATAAGGAATGCTCTTCTCACTAAGGATAGGCTTCTCAGATGGGGTACCATTCAGAATGCAGTTTGCGTGCTTTGCCGTAAAGGTAATGAATCAACCCACCACCTTTACTTCCAATGTTTTTTTTTTGGAAAAAGTAAGATTCCATTAGAAAAGGAGGGAGAATGTACAAAGAAGTAGTGGTAGACCACTAGGACATTATATAACAACAGGCATCGAAGTGCACATTGAACCAAAACAGAACTTATGAAATCGTGCTAAAGCTTCCATGTGCGTGCTAAACCAATAGGAAGACATGCCAGACCATGCAAAGATTAACAAATATGGAAGTTGATATTCCATTGGAGTGCAACTTTCCTGTGGATGTCGTTGTCCGTTAGTGGCATCGATAGGCCGTCAACTCTATAGGAGATGTCAAGCTCAATAAGTTTGCAGATCTCATCCTTTGGCAAGGCTGAATTCTTGAAAATCCTGCGGTTCCGTTCACACCAAATGTGATAGACGACAGCACCTAAAGAAAGACGTCTCAACAGATGTAAAGGTGTCTTGGCATTCCAAGCACGAGAGACAAGTTGGATGATGGAGATCCATGAAGCTGATGCATAAGCCGAGTTCAAGCAGTTCTTCTTAATAAAGTGTTTCCATATGAAGTTGCTGTAGTCACAATGGAAGAATAAGTGCTCAATGGTTTCATTGGTCTTATAGCATAGAACACATACCGGGCTTTGGAGAATACCCCATCTGACGAGCCTGTCCTTGGTGAGGAGGGCGTTCCTGATTGCTAGCCATAGAATGAAGGCATGTCTAGGAATATTGAGAGGGAACCACACCAATTTCGACCAAGGAACAATGGGATGTGTAGCTTCCAGGGCTTTGTAGGTGCTGCGAGTGTCATAAGTGCCAGAAGGAGAGAGGGTCCAAATAATGCAGTCATTCTCATCAGGCTTAGGCCTTGGTAAGTCCTGGAGCCTAGACCAAACTTCCATCAGGTCAAATGAAGTCGCAACTGGGGTGTCCCAATCAGAATCACAAATAATGTCGTGGACTAAGGCATCATCCGGAAGTCTAGAATCATAAATCAATCTACGACCGAACCTTGGAAGAAGGGGACCGAGTGGATGCCAATTATCATGCCACAATGAGGAGTTCCTTCCATTGTGGATGGATTGCTTTATGAAGGTGGCAGCAGAGTTCCTTTGCTTGAGGATTTTCCTCCACACCCAAGAAGCATTGGAAGGGATAGGAACACTCCAGAAGTTGCGGCCCCGGAGAAGGTTGGTAGTGACCCAAGAAACCCAAAGGTTTCCAGCCTTGCTACCCACGAGCCAGAGATGTCTTAATATGGCACATCTATTCCAAAGCTGGATGTTCAAGACACCCAGCCCACCTTGATCCTTAGGTGAGCATATCTGGTCCCAGCTAACTTTGCTGATTTTGGTGTCTTGACTAGAGCCTGACCAAATGAAATTTCTGCATATTCTCTCAATCTTGTAGATAACTTCCTTGGGCAAGATGAAGATAGACAACCAATAAACAGCAATAGAGAATAGGACAGATTTAACCAATACCAACCGACCTGCGTAAGATAGGTGTCTCCCTTGCCATGAAGCAGTTCTGGCCGCCAGTTTTTGGATCAATGGCTCACAATCCCGAGCGTATAGCCTAGTGGATATGAGTGGCACTCCCAAATATCTAATTGGAAGGTGTCCCTCCGCAAAGCCCAACAACGTGATAATGTTATTCTTCACATGGGTTGGAATACCAGCAGAAAATAAGGCACTTTTGTCCCTGTTAACATGGAGCCCAGACAACTTGCTAAAGAGATCAAGAGCAGAACTAATGCATTGAACTGACCTGAGGTCCCCATGTGCAAAGATAAGGAGGTCGTCAACGAAACAGAGCTGCTTGACAAGGGGCTGGGCACATTTGGGATGAGGCTTGAAGTGGGCAGATGTGCAATCATTCAATACCTTATCAAACAATTCCATGACTAAGACGAACAAATAAGGTGACATAGGGTCCCCTTGTCTGAGCCCCTTGGCACCCTTGAAGAACCCTTCCATGCTGCCATTGATCATAATAGAGTAAGAGGTAGATCTGACACATTCCATGACCCATGAGATAAAACGATGGGGGAACCTGAAACCCTTGAGAATCTCTTCCAAGCACTTCCAGTCCACTGAGTCAAAGGCCTTTCTAATGTCAATCTTGAGAGCACACCTCGGAGTGCCCTTGTCAAGGTGATAATTCCTGAATAATTCATGGGTGATAAGCACATTGTCCACAAGCCTTCTACCCGGAATGAAGGCCGATTGATGCTGCCCAACCAATCCTGCTATAACTTCCTTGAACCTGTTGGCAAGGATCTTGGAAATACATTTATAGATGATGTTGACACAGGAAATGGGACGAAACTCATTAACTCTGGAAGGCTTACAGCATTTGGGAACAAGAGTGATGATGGCATGGTTCACCTGTTTAAGGAGTTTCCCAGAAGTGAAAAAAGATTTGATAGCAGCAGATACGTCTTGCCCCACCAAGTCCCAAGAAGACTTAAAGAAGGCGGCCGTGTAGCCGTCCGGGCCAGGTGCCTTGTCGTCCTTAAGAGAGAACATAGTTGACTTAATCTCGTCATCAGTAATATCGGACTGCAGCTTTTGGATTTGGTCATAGGAAAGACACCTGCTAAATGAAGGCTCAAAAGGAATCAAATGTGGGTCACTCTCACCCAACAACTTGGCAAAATGCTCAACAATATGCCTCCGAATGTGCTGTTGGGAACTAAGCTCCATACCCATGTCATCCTGGATCTTGAGAATAGAGTTAGTGGCACGCCTGAAAATCATGGAATTATAGAAGAATTTCGTACCTTGATCCCCCTCCTTAAGCCATTGGATTCGAGATTTTTGTCTAATTTGAGATTCTTCAACTCTTAAGAGAATAGCAAGGTCCTTTCGAATATTACCCTCCATGACTGCAAGCTGCCTATCAGAGAATAGCAAGGACCTTAAGAGAATAGCAAGGACCTTTACTTCCAATGTGATTACAGCTCTCATATTTGGAGATTTCTTTTGAACAAGAATGGTCTTAATGCCTCTAATCCAATACCCCCGTGGAACCTCATTGTTGAGGACGGTACCTCATGGTGCACCAAGTCTACTCTTCATCTCCTAAGAAGGCTCTCTTTATCTGCAGCTGTGTACCACATATGGAGTGAAAGAAATCGTAGAGTTTTCAAGAACTCTGCCTTGCCTGAGCACGAGGTGTGTAAGTTCATTATTCAGGATATCTCATACAGACTTGCTGGACGTCAGTTTGTTCTCAGGGACAGTGCTTACCATAGGCAGATTGCCTTCAACTGGGGCCTTAAGTGTAACTTTTCCTAATGTTGTGTTCGGGTTTCTTTTCTTCAGCTTTTTGTTTCATGTTTCTCTAGAAAGAAGCTAATTGCTTCTTCGTTTGTTTGGTGGGTATGCCCACCTCTTGCTTGTATATGCTTCGCTCCTGCTTTTTCTTCTTAATGGAATCTTTCTTACTTTCCAACAAAAAAAAAAAGTATCCCCCATTACAAACTTTCTAGATCTTGATGCTTCCCATATCACTATATCATCATGTTCACTATCCGGAGGTGGCAGTAGAGGAAGCTTCCCCCAAATTTCCATCAAGTCCGCAAATCTTGATGGAGGCACATCCCATCGATGACCGTCAATGATTTGGCTTAACATGTCATCTTCGTGGAGACCAGAATCATAGATAACCCTCCTACCATATTTGCTTAGTAGTGGGCCTTCCGGATGCCAGTGGTCATGACAAAGAGCCGTGCTCTTCCCATTACGAACCTTGTGCTTGACAAATGGCAAGGCTGATTCCCTGCCACTCAGAATCTTCCTCCATGCCCAAGAGCAATTCAATGGAGCTTTAACTGACCAGAAGTTCTTTCCCTTGAGTAAGTGCTTGACCACCCATTGCGTCCACAGGCTTTGCTCATTGTTGATAATTCTCCACGTAAGCTTGCAAATTTTTTTTGAAAAAAGTAAGGTATAATATTAAGAAGAAAAGGGAAAACAATACAGGGGGACGTGGGTGATGGCCACGTTCAAACAAACTACAAGCTCCCAAACTACATAGTGGAATGTGACAATTTGATTACATGGTGGAGCCTCCAATTGTCAACAATTTTCCTATTACGGTCGGAGTCTTTGCTCAATAGATTCTTGTGGTGAAGCCGTGCTTGGACATCAAAACGAATGTAGGAAAATATCTCGGAAGCTGGTAGGTAGCTGTTCTTGAATATCCTTCTATTCCGCTCCTTCCAGATGTGATAGACTGCTGCCCCCAATGATAACTTAAAGATGATAGTGGTGGGTTCTGAGGAAGTACCTTTCCTTGCTGCCCAAGCTATTAGATTGTCCCATCTACGCTTCACTCTCTTAAGACAGTTAGCTTGGAGGATTGAGTGCCATACCTGCCAACTGTAGCTGCATTCAAAGAACAAGTGGTGAAGATTCTCACTTCCCCTTCTACATAAAATACATGTTTGCTGATTTGTTGTTCCCCACTTGTTAAGCTTGTCAAGAGTAAGAAGACCCTTATTGAAAGACATCCAAAGAATGAATGCATGTCTTGGAATGTTAAGGGGGAACCAAACAAGCCTATTCCAAGGGACAAGGTGACGATCAAGATGGATGAATCTGTAGGTGCTTGCTATGTCAAATCCACCTGATTTTGATGATATCCACACAATCTTGTCTTCACGAGATGCATCAGGCTTTGGTAAACTAGAGAGTTTGCTCCATAAATCCATCAAATTTGCCGTAACTGAAAGAGGAGGTGACCAATCATTACCTTCAATTATAGAAGCTACATCTGCAGAAATTCGTAAACCCGAGTCATAAACGACTCGATTGCCAAGTCTTTGAACAATTGGTCCATCCGGATGCCAGTTATCATACCAAAGTGATGTGCCTACGCCATTGAAAACCTTCACTTTTAGGAGAGTTGCAGCAATTGGCCTAGCATGTAAAATGTGCCTCCAAATCCAAGTGCACTTCGATGGGAACTTTAATGCCCAAAAGTTTCTGTCCTTGACCAGGTAGCTACGAGTCCATCTAACCTACAAAGATGGGGAATTGTTGACGATCATCCAGATGTATTTGAAGACAGCAGCTGAATTCCATGTTTGTAGGTTCTTGACCCCAAGGCCTCCTTGAGTCTTAGGCGCACAAACAACCTTCCAACTAATTGGACAAACTTTCTTATTTGATTTCTGCCCGGCCCAAAGGAAAGTTCTACATTCCTTTTGAATAGCTTTTGAGACTGATTTGGGAAGAGTGAAAACTGATTGCCAATGTACCGTGATAGAGAACAATACTGAGTTGATGAGGGTGAGCCTTCCCGCGTAAGAGAGATTGCGATTGCTCCAAGATTGGAGTCGGGCTTTGATCCTTGTGAGAAGAGGATCACAGTCCTTTAGAGAGAGCCTGGAAGAGAGGAGTGGCAGACCTAAATACTTGATGGGAAGATGACCAACTTGGAGACCAAATCTGGTACATAGCAATTGTTTTGAGCTCTCGTCCATTCCAGCAAGGAAGAGGGTGGTCTTGTCCTTGTTGACTTTAAGGCCTGCTATAGCCTGAAGTTTCTCAAGAGCCTCCATACAGCAATCAATAGATTCCAGTTTCCCACTTGAGAAAAGCATTAAGTCATCTGCAAAACTGAGGACCTTGATTTTATGCTTGGAGCATTTGGGGTAGAACTCAAAGGCGGCCTTGCTTGTGGTGACCTGAAGAATAGCATTGAAAAGCTCCATGATTAGCACGAAGATGTAGGGAGAAAGTGGGTCACCTTGTCTTAAACCTTTTGCACCATGAAAGAAGCCATTCATACGGCCATTGATAAGAATCGAGTAGGAGGGCGTAGAGATACACTCCATCACCCAGTGGATCATTCGAAGTGGGAACCCCATATCATTTAACACCTTCCTTATACAGTCCCAAGATACCGAATCAAAAGCCTTGCTCAGATCCACCTTTATAGCACACCTAGAAGATCCTTTGTTTAAGTGGGAATTGTGAAGCAATTCGTGGGTTAACATGATGTTTTCTGCTATTGATCTGCCAGGAATGAATGCTGCTTGGTAGTCACCAACAAGGTCAGCAATAATCTTCTTAAATCTGTTTGCAATGATCTTTGAAATGCACTTGTAGAGAGTGTTGACACAAGCAATTGGTCTGAAATCTGTAACCTTACCAGGATTTGGGCATTTAGGGACCAACATTAAGGAGGTTGCATTCACTTGCTTTAGAAGCTTCCCATGCTGGAAAAAGGATAGAATTGCCTCTACCACATCGGGGCCAACAATCTCCCAGGCTCTCTTGAAGAAAACCGGGGTGAAACCATCAGGGCCAGGCGCCTTGTCATCCTTTAGAGGAAAGAGAGTGGAGGTCACCTCTTCCCTGGTGACATCCTCATCCAAAGATTGGTAGTGGGCTGGAGACAGCTTGAGAGGCATCTTAGGGAAGAGGTTTAAGTCAACCATGGTCGGCATCCCTAGGAGCTTAGAGAAGTGGGCAGAGAACATGCTGCAAATGGAAGAAGGATCAGTGATCTTGGAACCATCTTCATCATAGATGCTTAAGATTTTATTTGCTGCCCTCCTAGATATCAGATGGTTGTGGAAGAAAGCGGAGTTCTGATCTCCATCCTTTAACCAAGCAATGCGAGCTTTTTGGCGAAGCTGACTTTCCTCAATCCTAAGAGCCTTGATTAGATTTGATCTAGTGATTCTCTCTTGACCAGCAGCAATAACATCATTGGGGTTGTCGTGGCATTTCTTTTGGAGGGCTGCAACATCAGCCCGGAGGAGAAGAACTTTGTCGGAGATATCGGCAAAATTTTCGCTCTTACTCCAAGCTTTGAGGCATTTCTTGACATTTTGAAGCTTCTTCACAACACGGAACATAGGATGCCCAGGGACATGAATCTTCCATGCGTCAGCTACCAATGGTAAAAACTGGTCTTGGAGCGTCCAATGATTGAAGAATCTAAATGGCTTTGCTCCCCTCTGGTGATCTGGATAGATGGTTACAATAATGGGACAGTGATCAGAGATACCCGGGTTGAGAAAATCTGCTTCAGATGCCATGAATTGTAGTAACCAGCCTTTGTTAACTAGGGCTCTGTCCAGCTTACATGAGATCTTCCTTGTTCCAATACTTCTATTGTTCCAAGAATGGTGAAAACCCTTATATTTCAGATCCGATAAAGCACAAGTTTGGATACACTTGTTGAACTCTTCGGATGGTTGACGCTTGATGCTCTTACCCCCACATTTCTCCATCAGAGTGCGGACACAGTTGAAGTCGCCTATAACCATCCAAGGGTGATCAATGGCATTGGCAATCATGTCTTGCCAAAGTCAGGATCGCTCCTTATGGTCATTTGACCCATATACGCAGGACAAGAAGCAAACCTTCTCCAAGGAAGGGAATTCAACAAGACAGTGGATAATCTGATCTGAAAGAAATACAGGAGTCACCTTTAGAACATTATTGTCATACAGTAACCATATCCTCCCCTTGATTGAACTGCCATAGTTTGCAATGAGACTCCAATGGGGGCTGACCAAAGTCTTCACTAAGTGAGAGTTCACCTCCCGAACCTTCGGTTCAATCAAACAAATACAGCATAATCTCTGTGTTACTATTAATTCCTGAACCTCCCTTTGCTTTGCAGGGTCATTGAGACCCCGAATGTTCCATGCTGCTACTTTAAGCATGGAAAAGATTACTGCTCCCCCTTCTATGAGATCCCATTGGATCTCCATTGCTACGCTTGGATTTTGCTTGCTTCATGGCCATTTCATCTACTAGTAATTTTGTCTTCTTTTTGAGTTTCTTTTTGGAGGATCGCCTTGGCACCTGCTCTTCATTATTTCCACCAAGAGCTTCAAGGGCTTCGAACTGATTAGCACCTTCAAGTGCACTCGGGATGGAATCAGGAACAAAGGAGCTAGACGAAACATTGGATGGGCTGGAACTGGAACTGCCCTCAGACGAAATTGAGCTCTTTTCATTAGAATAGGCAGCATCACTTCCTAGAGGGAAGACCTGGGAGAACGAGCACCATGCTCTTTGCCTTTTGCCTTTACCACATACCACAGATCATGAATGGCCGGATCTGGTTCCATCGCATGAGTGTTGACAGCACTACCATGCTGGCATGCGACCCCGGCAGCTACGTCCCTAAGTACAACATCAGCAGCTGGTCTATGAACAACTTCGACAGCAGCAGGTGGTCCAAGAACAATTTCTGAGACGACCCCTTGGGCATCATTAGTAGCTTGTCCATGAGCAATTTCAGTAGTGACCCGAAGAGCAGCATTAGCATCAAGTCCAGGTAATGAGGTGGAAGCTGGTCCTGGAATTGGGGCAGGCTGAACATTCTTTGCGAAGCTGCAATTCTTGTCCGAATGACCGAAAATGCGACAAGAGGAACACTTCATTGGGCGCCAGGTATATTCAACATCAATTTGGAGGTCATCCTTAACAATGGAAGGATCCCCACTAGAGTTAAGGAATATCTTGTCAGGGAAAGCATCGCCCACCTGCATTTCCACACAAACCTTGGCAAATCCCAATCTGGATTTTGTCTCAATTTGTCTATCAAGAAGCAAAGGCCGGCCAACTCCACTGGCGATTACCCCTAGACCCTCCGGAGACCAATATTCCATAGGAATGTTGAACAACTTAACCCATACTGGGACCTTACTGAGTTGAGCCTTGATGAATTGCATGTTAGGTTCCCACTCTCTCAGAATGAGCAGTCTACCAGCAAAATGCCATGGAGCACCATGGAGAATCTTGTCTTTCATTTCAACCGAACCACATTTGAAAATGAAGAAACCATTCTCTGTACCAGAAACTTGAATCGAACCCAACTTGCCCCATAGCTTGACAGCAAGGCTTCTAACAATAGCAAAAGGCAGGTTTTTCTCCAGAAAGTGTCCAACGAGACTGCCTTCCCAAAGCTTCTTACCTTCTTCAGCTATCTGGGATGGAGGAGTTACAAAAACTTGACCATTGACAACTTGGGGCTCTAAATAGGGAAGCTTGATTCGTGACTGATCACGATTAGGAAAGAGAGCCGACCACGTTTTAAGTTGGTCAGGTTCCAATCCAAAAACAGAAACTGCTTGCACAGGTTCAGGGGTAACAGCAGGACAGACCTGGTTGAAACCAGAAGTATGCTCAGGCACTGCGGGCACAGCACCTTCGACCACAGGCACTGCCGAATGACAGGATTGATTCCCCAAGGGCGGGAAAATAGAGTTCGGATCCATGTCCGAAGCCTTGCGGGAGAAAAGCAGCGCCAGGCCAAAGAACTACTGAGTCATGACAGGAGAAACCCCGAAACGAACAGAAGCACGGCCAGAAAGAACAGCAACTTCACCACGAACAAGAATAATCTTCCCACAGCAACAAGAATAATCTTTCCCAATTTTCCAAAAAAAAAAGAATAATCTTCCCAAAGAAACCTTAACAATAATCTGTCCACAGTTTCCCACTTGAGAAAAGCATTAAGTCATCTGCAAAACTGAGGACCTTGATTTTATGCTTGGAGCATTTGGGGTAGAACTCAAAGGCGGCCTTGCTTGTGGTGACCTGAAGAATAGCATTGAAAAGCTCCATGATTAGCACGAAGATGTAGGGAGAAAGTGGGTCACCTTGTCTTAAACCTTTTGCACCATGAAAGAAGCCATTCATACGGCCATTGATCAGAATCGAGTAGGAGGGCGTAGAGATACACTCCATCACCCAGTGGATCATTCGAAGTGGGAACCCCATATCATTTAACACCTTCCTTATACAGTCCCACGATACCGAATCAAAAGCCTTGCTCAGATCCACCTTTATAGCACACCTAGAAGATCCTTTGTTTAAGTGGGAATTGTGAAGCAGTTCGTGGCTTAAGATGATGTTTTCTGCTATTGATCTGCCAGGAATGAATGCTGCTTGGTAGTCACCAACAAGGTCAGCAATAATCTTCTTAAATCTGTTTGCTATGATCTTTGAAATGCACTTGTAGAGAGTGTTGACACAAGCAATTGGTCTGAAATCTGTAACCTTACCAGGATTTGGGCATTTAGGGACCAACGTTAAGGAGGTTGCATTCACTTGCTTTAGAAGCATCCCATGCTGGAAAAAAGAGAGAATTGCCTCTACCACATCGGGGCCAACAATCTCCCAGGCTCTCTTGAAGAAAACCGGGGTGAAACCATCAGGGCCAGGCGCCTTGTCATCCTTTAGAGCAAAGAGAGTGGAGGTCACCTCTTCCCTGGTGACATCCTCATCCAAAGATTGGTAGTGGGCTCCAGACAGCTTGAGAGGCATCTTGGGGAAGATGTTTAAGTCAACCATGGTCGGCGTCCCTAGGAGCTTGGAGAAGTGGGCAGAGAACATGCTGCAAATGGAAGAAGGATCAGTGATCTTGGAGCCATCATCATCATAGATACTTAAGATTTTATTTGCTGCCCTCCTAGAAATCAGATGGTTGTGGAAAAAAGCGGAGTTCTGATCTCCATCCTTTAACCAAGCAATGCGAGCTTTTTGGCGAAGCTGACTTTCCTCAATCCTAAGAGCCTTGATTAGATTTGATCTAGTGATTCTCTCTTGACCAGCAGCAATAACATCATTGGGGTAGTCGTGGCATTTCTTTTGGAGGGCTGCAACATCAGCCCGGAGGAGAAGAACTTTGTCGGAGATATCGGCAAATTTTTCGCTCTTACTCCAAGCTTTGAGGCATTTCTTGACATTTTGAAGCTTCTTCACAACACGGAACATAGGATGCCCAGGGGACATGAATCTTCCATGCGTCAGCTACCAATGGGTAAAAACTGGTCTTGGGAGCGTCCAATGATTGAAGAATCTAAATGGCTTTGCTCCCCTCTGGTGATCTGGATAGATGGTTACAATAATGGGACAGTGATCAGAGATACCCGGGTTGAGAAAATCTGCTTCAGATGCCATGAAATTGTAGTAACCAGCCTTTGTTAACTAGGGCTCTGTCCAGCTTACATGAGATCTTCCTTGTTCCAATACTTCTATTGTTCCAAGAATGGTGAAAACCCTTATATTTCAGATCCGATAAAGCACAAGTTTGGATACACTTGTTGAACTCTTCGGATGGTTGACGCTTGATGCTCTTACCCCCACATTTCTCCATCAGAGTGCGGACACAGTTGAAGTCGCCTATAACCATCCAAGGGTGATCAATGGCATTGGCAATCATGTCTTGCCAAAGTAAGGATCGCTCCTTATGGTCATTTGACCCATATACG